>CM057456.1:586019318-586645454 GCA_016271365.2 Neoceratodus forsteri | reverse complement strand
TGGCGAATTATGGACATCCCCTCTCCCCTTTTTCCTCTATACTGTTATATAAAACTTTTGACACCCCTTTTTTATTAAAACAAAAAGAAAAAAAGGAATAAAAGAAAAAAAATACTGGTATTTTTTTTTTTTTTACAAGGACTCATTTACAATGTTGTCCTGCTCAACAGTGGCATGCATTTCTATTGCATGTGCAAAGCCCTTGCAGATAGTGTTCCGTCTGCTTTTCAAAATCCAGTTTTTAGCATGTGGATGTATACACAATGATTTAGTTCCCATCCCCCACCTCCAAGGCTCCCCTCACAGCGACAATCTTGAAACCTGTCATGATTGTCGCTGTGAGGGATTTCTCCATGATTGTTTCATTGTGTGGTGGGCATACACCCCAAGGCACAATAAGCCTCTCATGTGATGTGTGCTAGACAGTTCTAATGCATGGCTAGGCAACTGGAGGCACTTGGCCTGTGGCTTCGTACCTCACTATGCCCCCCAGCCATGTGTTGGAAATGTCTAACACACACCCCATCGTTTATTATTGCTTACATATGATGATGTTGTTTGGTGGGTGGTGATAGGTGGAGTGCACTGATTCTGCACCTTTTGTTGATAATTCCCTTCCACTTCAACTTTGAACACTGTGTAGTAATTGTTCACGGTGTTTGATTTTTATTGCTCGCCATATATATATCATCAGCCCCATCCAACATTAACCTTACAATACTGCCCTGCTGTATAATTTCTTACAGTTGTATACCTTATAATTTGGCACCCTTTTGATGTTCACATAATTTTTCATTCCTTAATTTCTGCCTGTGCTCCTCTTACTGTTTTAAGTTTATGTATGTATGTATGTAGGTATTTAAGAGTTTTACCAGGAAGGCATACAGAGAGTACTGCTCAATTCCAGATGCATCCTGGGGGAGAGGGGTGGGGGATATACAAAACATTAAATACAGTGCAATAAGACGGTGGAGGCTGATCAACAATAATTTACAATTTTGACAATACAGCCTGTGCATAGAAGACTTAACAGAGATTAAGGCATGGTACATGCAGCAAGTCACACGAGAACAATGCATGTGTACACTGCAATACCATGAGCAAACACATAAATGTCACAACATAGCAAGCAGAGAATGAAAAGCATTTAGTTTAGTCGCATGTGCAGGTGGAGCAGAAGTGATCCATGAGATGGGCATAGAGGTACCGGGCAGTAGGGCCATGCCGAATGTCCACTGGGAGGGAGTTCCATAGCTTAGGCATGTGAAATTTGAAGGCTGACTGGCCTACGGTGGTGGACATGTGTGGGATAGACAAGAGTCTAGTGTCATTGTATCTAAATGAGTAAGCTGGCAGAGAAGAGGCTGATAGTGCAGAGGAGAGGTATGGGGGCGGGGTCTATGACCAGAACTTGGCTGTGAAGCAAGCACAGCTTGTAAGGCAGCAGTCCTCTAGAGAGGGGAAACCCAGTGACTGGTACAGTACATAGTGATGGGTGGAGTAGGGACAGTCGAGGGCCAAGTGACAGAAGGAGTGGAAGAGTGAGTCCAGTCTGGCCATGGTGGACTTGGGAGCGTCACTGTAGACTACATCCCCATAGTTGATTACTGGCAGAATAATTTTCTATACCATGACACAGTGAGCCAGCAGCGGGATGCATCCACAATTACAGCAGAAGGCACCCAGTGTGGGGTAAAGTTTTTTGTGGATAGCATTGATATGCACAGAAAAGTCAAGGTGCTGGTCGAACCAGACCCCAAGATACCTAAAGGAGGAGCTGACCTTCAGGGTTGTCCCTTCGAGGGTGAGAAAGGTGGGGGTGGAGGGGACCCTCGATAGTCTCTGCCTTGTGCCAAAGGTCATGGAGACTGTTTTCTTGGCATTGAGGCGGAGCCGATTTATGCTAAACCAGTGCTGGACATTGTTGATGTCCTGCTGGAGTCTGGTTGGCACATCAGTAGATGAGGGGCCAGATGTATACAGAACCATGTCATCAGCATACATGTGAATGGAAGTGTGTGGACAGACAGAGGACAGGTCGTTGAGGAAGACAGAGAACAGGAGTGGCCCCAGGACCAAGCTCTTTGGCATTCCTGCCAAGAGGGGGAAGGGGGCAGAGGTTGAGCTACCAATTCTGATTGATTGAGACCAGCCTACCAGGTAGGAGTGGAACCATTCCACTGCCAGATCAGAGAGCCCTGCATTGTAGAGCTTGGTCAGAAGGACAGGGTGGGAGGCAGTGTTGAATGCCTTTGTGAGGTCAACAAAAATTGCTGAGGTGATGTGGCCTTTGTCCATGGTGGAGAGTATGGTGTCAGTGAGCCTCAGCAAGGAGGTGGTGGTGGAGTGGGACTTCCTGAAGCCAGACTGGTAAGGTGTGAAGACGGAAGAGGAGTCAAGGAAGAATAAGAGTTGGAGAGGACAAGGTGTTCCTGGATCTTAGCCAATACAGGAAGGAGGGAGATGAGGAGAAAGTTACCAAGGG
Source organism: Neoceratodus forsteri (assembly GCA_016271365.2). Classification (NCBI taxonomy): domain Eukaryota; kingdom Metazoa; phylum Chordata; order Ceratodontiformes; family Ceratodontidae; genus Neoceratodus; species Neoceratodus forsteri. The sequence goes on along the minus strand of CM057456.1, from coordinate 586,642,969 downwards.
CAGACAGATCACCGCCTTTAGGGAGTGGGATGACAGTGGCATGCTTACACTCAGTAGGGATGGTGGCTAGAGAGACAGATAGATTGTAGAGAGCTGCCAGTGGGGTGGTGATTGCAGGAGCCGATAGGTACAACATTTTGGCATCCATGCCTGAGGGACATTTACCCTTGGATGGATTGAGAGCAAACAGGGTGTTTAATACCTTTAGCGGTGTGACAAGGTGAAGGGCAAAGGAGGAGGTGGGTGGCAGGGTTTGAGCGGGAGTGGATGGGGGAGGCAGGGGGAGGAGGAGGAGGGGATGTGGGGGGTGAAGGCAGCAGTGTCAAGAAGCAATTAGTGAAGAAGGTATTGAACACAGAGGCCACATCTGGAGGGTCGGTGACAGTGGAACCACCTACGTTTAAGGTGGGTGTTGGGGCTGGGAGGAGGGGAGAAGAGAGAATTGACCACCTTCCAGAATTTAGCAGGATGGCTTGAATGTGTGTGCAAGGCTGTTTTGAAGTAATTGGCTTTGGTCTGGCTGATTATCTTTGTACATGCGTTATGAAGTACGCAGTACTTTAGGTGGTCAAGAGGAGATCTGGAGCCCTTAAAGGATTTCCATGCTAGGTCCCTTGCTCTGAGGTGAGTAACGATGTCTGCTATAATCCAGGGGAGGTGGGTCCCTCTTGCCCTGGACTGTCTGAGAGGGTCATAGAGGTCCCAGGCAGATAGGAACCTGGATTTGAACCCTTCCAGGGTGGAGTCCAGGGAGGTGGCCTGATGGATGGGTGACCAGTCGGTGGTGGCCAGGGCATGGAGAAGAGAGGGGAGGTCACTGGATTTGTATGGCCTGGTCAGGAGTATGTGAGAGGGTGTACCCTTAAGCCTGAAAATTTTCCTTACCATATATGTCATGTGATCGTCAGGTATGAGGCTTGAGGCAAGTATCTTGTGTGGGTGGGAAGTGAGGGATCAGTCAAAGAGAGAATGATTTACATGAGGCAGCTTAGCTAAACACTGTCAGACACACAGTCTCTATATGCCACGAAACAGTTCAGAATGCCTCAAAACAGTAAATCGCAATACCACCCAGAGTCAGTGTAACATCAGGTCCCCAAAACCATTTTCTCCTAACCATCCATTAATAGTTTAGTAGGAAACCTACAATCCCACTATCACATAATCACCATGGAAAGCTCTGACATGGAACCTATGAAAATGTGCTTCTATCTCATACTGTAGGTATAGAATTCCAAATATTAATAAATAGTTAAATAAAAAATGTAGGTGTATTCTTACAATTTACTTTGGGGATAATATTTTTATAATACCATTAAGGCACTGCCATGAGTTGGATTAACACAGAAACATAGAATTTTGTCAGCAGAAAAATACCCCATGGTTCATCTAGTCTGCCCATGTTTCCCCCTCTAGAAAGACCACCGCCCTCCATTTACTCTCTGCCCCCTGTTTGCTAGGCCGATGTACTTATCCCAGGCATTTTTAAATTTGTCCACTGAGTCAACTCCCACCACCCATTCTGGCAGTTTGTTCCATGACCCCATCACACTCTCAGTAAAGAATTCCCCCTGATGTAACCTTGAAATCTGCCCCTTCCAGTTTTAATGTATGACCCCTAGTGGATTTGTTCTCACTCAGTCTGAAGATGTTGTCAGCCCCCACCCTGTTTATGCCTTTCAAGTACTTGAACGTTTCAACCATATCTCTCCTCTCCTCCAGTGTGTACAGGTTCAGCTCCCCCAGTCTTTCTTCATAAGACTTCTCCTGCAGCCCACTCATCATCCTGGTAGCCCTTCTCTGGACCCTCTCCAGCCTGTCCTTGTCTCTTTGTAAGTATGACCTCCAGAACTGTACCCCGCATTCCAGGTGTGGTCTGACCATGGTCGTGTATAGTGGCTTGAACACTTCCCTTTTCCTGCTTGTAAAGCCCGTCCCTCTGCATGTCGACATTCTGAGTGCCTTCCCTGCCGTTTTGTCGCACTGACTCAGAACTTTCAGGCTGTCTGAAATAGTGATCCCCAGGTTCCTCTCCTGATCTGTTGCCTCCAGTTGTTCCCCTCCAAGCCAGTATTTTGCCCTTGGGTTTTTATGCCCTACATGCACAATTCTGCATTTTCTTGTATTACATTGTAGCTGACAACTTTCTTACCACTCCTCCAACCTATCCAGATCCTCCCTCGTACGTTCCACCCCCCGTCATATCCACCCCATTATAGATCTTCATGTCATCTGCAAACAGACACACCTTCCCATGTAGATCCTCCGTAATGTCACCAATGTAAATGTTGAAGAGTATGGGTCCCAGCACTGAACCCTGGGAAAACTCACCATCCTTTTCTCTTCTGAGTTCACCCCATTTATCACAGCCCTCTATGTCCTCCTCTCTAATCAATGCTCAGCCAATATTGTGAGCTTGCACCCCACTCCCAAGCTACCTACATTGCCTATCAGTATCCTGTGGGGGACAGTGTCAAAGGCCTTCCTGAAGTCCAGGTAGGCCACGTCCACTGCCCCTCCCTGGTCCCATCTCTGTAACTCTGTCGAAGAATTCAATCAGGTTGGTCTGGCAGGACCAACCACCAGTGAATCCATGCTGGTTGACATCCAGGAAGCCCTTTTCCTCCAGATATTTAATCAGCCTTTCCTTACTAAGGGTCTCCATTAGCTTACCCACAATGGATGTAAGGCTAACTGGGCAATAGTTTCCCAGTTTCTCCCTTCCCCCCCCTTATGCAATGGCACCACCTCAGCCCCTTTCCAGTCCCTAGGAACCTTTCCCTTGTCCAGTGACAGATTAAATAACCTCGTGAGCGGTGCCGCCAACACCTGTTTCAACTCTTTCAGCACCCTTTGGTGAACCCTCTCTGGGCCCACCGCTTTAGCCACTCGCAGTTTCCCCAGTTCTTCCAATATCCTGTGCACTGTGAATGGGCCTGAGTCCATTTCCCTGCCCTTCCCCTGCTTTTCAGCTCCGACCTTTTCCCCTCCTCCACAGTGAAGACCAATATGAAGTAATTATTCAGAACATTTGCCTTTTCTATATCCAATTCTGCCAGTATCTCCCCTTCCCTCTTGAGTCTAATAATCCCCATTTTCCCTTTCCTTTTGTCACCTATGTATCTGAAAAACCTCTTATCCACCCTTTCGCCTCCCTCACTATATTCTCCTCTGTATCCGCCTTCACCCTTCTGATTATTTTCCCTGTTTCCCTTAGTTTTGCCTTGTATACCTCCCTGTCTGTCTCCTTCTGAAAGGCTTTATATGCCTTGAATGTCCTCTTTTTCTTCCTGCTTCCCCACTTCCTTTATGAACCAAAGTGGTTTCCTCCCCCTCTTTTTTTTGCTCACCATCCTAATGCATAATTCTGTTGCCTTCAGTATTCCTCCCTTAAATTTTCCCCACACAGCTCCTCTACATCATCCAAGTTCTCCTTTCCTTCTAGCTCCTTCTGCACAATTTCTCTCATCCTCCTAAAATCTGTCTTCCTAAAGTCTATCACCTTAGTGGTGGAAATGCTTTTTACCGACCCTTTCCGAATTTTAAAGCTTACTGTCCTGTGACTACTGTCCCCCAAATTCTCCCCAAACTCCACCTGCCACCATTTGTCATTACCAGACCTAATATGCCCCCCCCCCAGTTGATTCTGTGACCAGCTGGTGCATGAACAATTCCTGCATGGCTTCCAGCAGCTCCCTACTCCTTTCTGTGGATGCTGCCAGTATATCCCAATTTACATCCGGTAGATTCAGATCACCCAACACCACTATTTCCCCTTTCCTAGCCATCTCCTGTATTTATCAGTCCACCACGTCTCCGTGAATGCAATTATGTCTGGGTCATCTGCCGCCTATGCTGCCTGCAGTTTCAGATAAAGAGATGTGCAAGTACAAGGAGGCACAATTTGAAGATAATGGGGGGACAGCTCAGTGGAAATGTAAGGAAGCGTTTTTACACAGAGAGGGTGGTGGATGCATGGATCAGGTTGTGGGGTCAAAAACAGTGGGAGAATTCAATAATGCATAGGATAGACATAAAGCAATTCTAGTGGGCGTTAGGAGGAAGTAGGCTGTTGGTTAACTAGGATCTGCAGCTTATCGAATAGCTAGGGAAATGGGCAGACTGGGTGGGCCAAGCTATCCTTATCTGCTGTCAAAGACTATGTTTCTTTGTTTCTCTGCCTAACCAATCAAACCATCAAGAAGTTGGTCAAACACATAGAAGGGTATATTTCCACACATTCCATTTGTAAAGATACACATTGTGATATACAAATTACACACATTTAAAGCTGGCATCGCTATATGTATGAGCTTAGTTGAAAGGTTTAATTTTCATAATCTATGATGATTTTTTTTTTTTTAACTTACTGGAAATATGGAAATGCAACTGTCCGGGTAATAACTACAGCATTTTCTTTCGACTAATGTAGGCATTTCTTAACATCTATTGCACACACATCACACTAGGAAATCTGGATCACATATTGGAGGAGGTAGGTCTTCTGATCTTCGATCAAGGATGTGGAAAATAAAGGATGGGAACTCATTGGCCAGATGGACACATAAATCTTTGGCATTACTATCACTCATGTTATTAACTTGAGTCTGCAACACATAATAACAAACAGTTAATTAAGCAATAAGGCATGACAGGGTGTGTGTTATTGTGTAATAACCTCACTCCTGGGGTGGGTTGAAGCACGAGGCGAAGGCGAGTGCTTCCGCCGCCCCAGGAGTGAGGTTATTACACAATAACACACACCCTGGAGTGCCTTATTGCTATTATACAATGGCTCATTTTAAAATAAACTTATAAAGTAAAAAATTATTACATTTTTTATTCTTTCTGTGTGCCTGTGTGTGTGTGTGGATGGCATATACTAAAAGTATGTGAAAAAGTAGTCCACTAGGTGGTGCTGGTGTTTTTACTTCTCTGTCCCTTCAGTGTTTCTGTGTGTCTGCTAGTTAATTTGTGTCATTCTTTCCCCTCCGTTCTCACGCAGACACACACATAGACAATTATTATTTGTATTTATTTACTTTTGTGGTGGATTTTGTTATTCTGAGCCACGGAGCTTGAGTTGATTGGGCGGTTCAGGAGCAGAGCAGGAGCTCATCGCCAAGTGCAGATAGCGCAGATGTGTGAGGAGGAGAAAGCAGATTGAAGATACAGGTTAGTTTTATGTTTTAAGTATTTTGTTTTACTTTTTTCCCCACTTTGTTTTGCTGGTGAATGGTTCTATGTGCCGTGACTGACAGTGCTAGGGTGAGCATAGTAACATCATGCGCACATGCTACAACAACCATCGCTGAGCTTCTGTTAAACAGAAAAAGAAAGGTTTTCCGTTTCTCTGGCAGTTGTTTTTGCGGGAGCTGGTAAAGAAAATGTGGAGTGAGGGAGAAAATTAACTGTGAACCAGCAGATGGGAATTGTAATGATGGGTTCCGTGTCCACTTGCAACTCGCTGTGCAGACAGAGCAGTGTGAGGTTGATGGTGTTTGCGAGGGGAAGGAAGGATTTATTTCTATGTTCTGTGGTCATCTGTGTGCCTGGCCTTTTTCCAGTGATGTTGTTGTTCATGTCATCACTGTTCCAGGCACACAGTGACCAATCAAGAAACGAGAAATTTTCCTGCCATTGTATAATCTACGTTATTAATTTAAAACAATCAATTATACTTTAAAATTAAATTGGGAATATATAATGGATTACAGTGGAATAACACATTTATATCCACTAGTGAGTGGTAAGATACATGCCACAAGTTAGTTATAAAAGGTCTTGCCACTCGTGTGAATATAAATGTGTTATTCTACAGCAACCCACTATGTATTTGATATATACCACACCAGTATTACCTATGTTTCAATTATGGGGTTCATGAAATATATGGAAACCCAAAGGTGTGAAGTCATAGAGCTGTGCCTAGAATCTCTAATTGGAGTGGGGAATGTGGTAAGAAGCCCTAATGTGTGGCCTAAGGAAGGATCAATGCAGACCGAGAAGCATGGGGACAAGAAATTACACAGGCACATACATGAAGGGGGAGATTTTGGAGGGTGGTGGGGTAGAAGGTAATGTGGGAAGATGGCATACACATGCGGATATTAAATTAACTGCATTATGAGCTAGCAGCACCTATGGTAGCCATATTCATCACGACACTTGACTCAAGTGTGATCCCAGTGGACTGGAAGAGGTCTCAGTAGCAGAAGGAAGGAAGAGGTGATGGCATTGTAAAAATCAGTAGTGAGGCTTTGTCTACAGTACTGTGTGTATGACTGATTGCCTCCACTATGCAAGGACATTGACAGAGTAGAGGCAGTACATTGACCAGCTATTAAGATGGTACAGGGATCACACCTGAAAACTTATGAGGAGAGTTAATGGCAGACAAATTTAATAGACTGCCAAAAGAGGTGTTTGGAGTAACTGAACTGGAGTGATTTAAACATGGCTGTGACATGCATAAGGGAATGTTACAGCTGGAAAGCAGTGGTGTAAGATCACTTAACAAATAGGGTCAAAGGTCACAAACAAGTATAGGGACTACTGGCAGACTTGATGGGCCTCACGGTCCTTATCTGCTGTTGTAGTAAGAGAGTATCACCTACAGATAAAAAGAAGTCTTTACTAAACAGGGATACTCACAGAATTAATAAGCAACTAAATGTCCAAGTACCATCACAAACATCGTTGCATTCCTTTAATCGTATGTAAAAAAAAAACACAAATAGGCCCTATAAAATAAATTGACATTAAATTACAAAAATAATGAGAAACTAATTTACTATTATCATCACTCATGAACTCACCTTGCACACAAACACAACTTTTAAAAATCAAGTACTATTCAGACTTTCCATTGCTGGTGTTTCTTTGCTTTCCAAGACAAAAACCCCCTCCTAACACTGCCACTCTGACTGAGAACACCCTACTCTTTACATGGCGTAAGATGAAATTGAGATTCTGGATCCACTTGAGGCCTTTGTGTGTGTATGTCTTTGTGTGTGTGCCTGTCACATTCTGAATAATTATGAAAAAGCAATACCACATGATTGGGATTTTGGTAATAAGGAGATACCCACACACACCCAGTGTCTGTAGACATGAGACCGTACACCTCTATGCATGTGGGTATCCCAGTATTACAAATGAACAGCAATGTCTTATTGCTTACATATCTAGTGCAACATTACACATACTATAATACTGAGCATTTATAAATATCAATTCTTTAAAACATTCAACTTACGTGTATGGCTTCTCCTCTGTTTACAGTTATGTTTCCAACACAGCTAGATTCAGCACTTAGTATTATACCATAAGCATGGCCTGTTCCTGAACATACAGCTCTGGGTAATGGAGCATTAAGCATTGGGAATTTCCCACATCTCACCCCTAGTCTCCTCTTTGTACTCTTTGATGTTTCAGGATTACTAGTTAGTCAATTTCCATCAAATTTTCTGCTTATGACTTTATCCAGTCTACGCTTTCTGCCTTTTGCTTTTTTTTTCCATTTGATTGCCTCATCTTGTCCAGGACTCCATGACATGTACATTGACTCTTCGCTTGCATCTGTAGAGCTATACTCAGTCTGTTGCAAAAACAACATATTTAATAGGTAGTATTCAGAATGTAAAGAAAATGTGAAAGAAAAAGATAGAATAATACCTCCAACAGGCGGTATATTATAATTATTCTGTTTACCATAGAGCAGAATAATTAAAAACACTGTGTTGTTCCATTAGTATGATGCTTCCCCCTCCCCAACTTACACACACATGTTAACATGGAATACATGAATTTATTTATGTAAGAGTTTCACCAGGAAGGCATACTGAGCGGAGTACCGCTCAATTCCAGATGCGTCCTGGGGGAAGGGGTTAAGACAGAGCAAGTACATCATTTGAACACAATAATCACATTGCTTATACAACATCTTAGCACAATTGACACAATGGTACAGATTGCAGATACTGCATCTTAGCAGGAGTTAAACAGTACAAAACAAGGCAGTAGGCTAACATAGTGTGAGCTACTAATATGATTCTTCAGATTTCAACTGGCATACACACTACGACAATCACACAAGCCTCAAGTGGAGCCAGTTCTTCAATTTTCATTTGTTGCCAGGTAAGGAGCAAGCAATTCTCTATCAAAGTAGTAATGTTAGGAGGTGGCTTTTTCATGGCCATCAAAAAAATATTAGTGAAGGAAACTCTGAATAGTACTTGACTTTTTAAATGTGTGCGTGTATGTACGATAGGCTCCTGAGTGTAAATAACAGAGGTTAATGTATGGGCAGCCATACATAAGCCTGTGTCTGCATCGAGAGTTTTTTATGGCAACCAGTAACCTGAAGAGCAAAGCACGAGAGGTTCTCTGGTTGTCACAGAACACTCGAGATGAACACACAGGCTTGTCTGTGTATGGATGCTCACATATTATCTTTTATAGTGTATGGGCATCAATGCTTGTCTAATTTAGACATTCTGGTTCCTTTCAGTGAATTGGGGGTTGGGGAGGAGGAAACTGAGAGTTGGAGGCTGGCTCAAATTACTGATTCAGTGTGCTGCTATTTTTTCTATTAGTTCAAGTTTAAAAAAACACAGCTTCCAACTTGACTGGATAGAGAAAAACAGCAATGTAGCAACATTCTAAGTTGTGCTGCAGTAGTGACATCACTACTGCAGCACAACAACATATATATGTCGCTACTGCAGCACAACAAACATATTCCAGGCATGGAATTCCATGCATTACAAGCAGGGCCCCGGTGTTCTGCAGCAGAATTTTCTGATTTCTGCAGCAGGGATCCTTGACTTCTGCAGCAGCATTTTCTGATTTCTGTGGCATGATTTATTCATTTCTCTGGCAGAATGCAGTCCTGTCATTGGCTAAATATGATGTGATGTCATCGGTGACATCATATGCTGAGCATAGAGGAGGGGCTTCAGGATAAACGAGGTGGGAAAGAAAGCCTGACACTATGGAAAAACAGTATATTTATATGAAAATTCACCAAAAACAATTAATTCTGTGGCATGATGAAACTTCTGTGGCAAATTCCACAACTGCAGAACCGCAGAATTCCAGAGGCCTTGATTATAGGGTTCCACCATAGACTATGCTAAATTATTCTCTTAGTTTATGAAATTTATTGGATTTTTATTTTCATGGCCTAGCTGAAGATTTTTTATATACTGTATGAGTAAAGACTGCAGCCATGTTTATGACAGGAATTAGTAATAATACAATGTCTCTGAAAACATTGTCTTCTGATTGACTGGCCGGAATGATTTACAAAGTGTATATCAAAGTATGACACCACTGGAAGATCAGCCAGCCAGCCCAAGCAATGAGTTTGACTTTTTTTTAATCACAAAAAAAAAAGGGAAACACTGAATAATAACAATATCCAACTTGAGTAGGTGGGTGATGCCAGGATTTATCCACTTCTGGTGTGTTTTCTCACTCGGCCTGCAACTCATGAGAAAACCATACCTGGTGGGTAAATCCTGGCATCACACACATCATCTCATGGTATCTTGCTTAAATATGTGCCTTATGAATTCTGTGAGATTCTCTGGTTGGCAGGGACTTGTTTTAACAATTGGTGGTACTCTCTTACTACCATAGCTTGGACTAAGTTTCAGCAAAGCAGGTCACAAGGACTTTCTTGCCCATTTCATATCATGTAAGATTAAATTTTGAAATGTATATGTACCTTCTGTACATGAGATTAGCAGCATACCACCCTAATCACTCCACACCCAGTGATGACATCATCGCCACACACAAATACAACCATGCAAGAACACACATATACACTCACAAAAACTTAACACCTCAATAAATGAATTGGAGAGAAGGGAATCCATTTAAAGTACTACAGAAGGGAAGAGGGGAAAAATACACATTATGAAAATGTGCATGGCATGATGACTCAAGTAGATCATATGCAGAGCATGCCAAATATGTTGGCTGGTGCAAAATATGCTGCTCACTCATGGTAATGACCAGTAATCAATTGCATGACTGATGAACTAATATGGTGCACAAAGTCAGTATAAACTACACAAAAATACTTACTGCATCTATTTCACAAGTAACAACTCATGTTGTTATAAATGTTATAAAAGATGAAAACAGTAAAACTACTGATGCTGACTGATACTATCCTTTTTGAGAAAAAAAAATAAGACAGTAGCCACAGACACAATCCACCATGATATAAATATGAAATGAAATTAAAAAAACATGTTTTTTCATGCATAGTATGAATGACATTACTTCCTTGTTCAGATACCTGTCTAGCATATTTGATCACAAGCAGTGTACATTAATGATGTCCCACCATTGTTGAGCACACAGTGTTAGAATTAACAGCAGTATAGGACATCTGTAGCACATCGAAATAAACTTAAGCCCATTGTCTCTGCATAGTTGTTAATGAAAAAAGACACAGAAAAATAGAGAAAACATAAGTAAAACTACAATGCAGACCCCATTCCTCTCACCTCCCAACCCACACAACAAACCAGAAATATAGAAAACAATACGACTTGCTGTCTTATTACTTACAATTAAATATTAAGAGTCACCTACTTTTCAATTTTAAGATCTGTCCCAACCTCAACAAGAGACCAGATGCCACATGGCAAATAAAACTATATCACACTTAACATTGAAAAGAGCACTGCCAAAAACCAGTATTACATAGACCATCCACTGACACAATAACATCACACAAGATTAGCTCTATTGCATCACCAAGCACCTACCGACAGGCATGATTTCAGTAGCACACTGAAGTAAATATACCTAATTCAATATCAAGTTCAATCAGGTACAATCAGGACAGATTACAGCTAGGTGTATTCACAAATTATATTTTCCATTTGTACTGAGTAAGCAGAAAGAGAAGAGGACTGTGGAACTGCTGAAGTCATGGTTGTAAAAAAGAGCAATAGGCAAAACATATGATGCAGGCAGCTACACTAAAGTGGGAGAGAGATGTCTTAGCAGTGTTTGCTAGCCCAACATTAAATTATCTCACCCACCAAAAGAGAGTACATAAATGAGAGTGTGGAATCACACTATGTGAAACAGGATTAAACATGGTAAAAAAATGCCAGTAAATAGCATGTGATGTGTAAAACTCTAACAAAATTGATGCAGATCACATATCAAAATTCAGTGCTTCTAATACTGGTAAGCATCATTCTCTGCAATAACAGAAAGGTGCTGTGACATATAGAGTGTGCAGTTCTTGATTTCATATTTTAAAAATTGTAACAAACGTTAGATTGCATTATTGAACCACGTAGGGATGGCTAATAAAAATAAGAAAACTTTGTATCCATTTGCTGTCAACTCAGAATCCCCACCCCCATCCACTCATTCTTTTCAGAAATAATTATTTTAATATTTTTTATAACTTAATTGAGGGTGCTCTTATTCTTCATGCTACTCACTACCATGAAGGCAGGTTAAAAAAATAAAGGGGAGATTTCCTTTCCATCCTATCATCTAATCCAATCACTACTACTGAGAAAAGGGGGTAATAATGTGTACCGTATCCTTACTTGCACAATTAGTGCTGAAACAGTCTTTCCACAGTAAGTCTGACATTCAAGGGAATAACAATGTATGTAAATCAATGAAAATGTACACATTACAATGAATGTAAATAACTGTCTGGCAATGTCAAACTGACATTTTTTTTACGAAGCAGTGAACTGGATAAAAATTCAGACTGGTTATCTCTGCTAATTCCATGACAGCTGTAAATAATTAGACAGCATATGACACACATAGCAAATTTATTTTGTTTTTGGTTAGTTAGATTACTTGTTTTACTAAAAAGGGTCAATCCATATGCTTCCCTACAGCAGAAATTCAGATGTGACTAGACAGAAAACCACGAAGTAAACATTGGCAAGAGACTAACTGCATGTCGTGCAAATATCTATTCTGTCAACCCGAATGAGATAGTGGCATACTGTTACAAGCACAGTAATGTGCTCGTAATCTTGAGATACTGTCAGCAATGTTAGCTGCTCACAAAACATGGTGGTGACATGGCAGTCTGATCAGAGATTTTTCAAAACATTAAAATGTATAAAACAAAAAAGACAATGTGTATCTGATTTAAGAAAAAAAACCTTTATTCAACAACACTGAGACACACACATTAGAATCAATGCAATCCAGCACAAATTAAGAAACATTTCATTGAAAGCCATTAGAATACTATTCTTTGTCAGACAGTGTCCCTTTAATCAAGTCATTTGTGTTGTTTACTAACTTTATACCAAGATATGTAATACTATCTGCCTTTGGAATATCCTTTATTAACTCATGGTCAAGACTCATCTTCCTCAAATAAATTCTTAATTAATTACTTTTGTTTGTTAAGACAGTATCCAGATACGCTGGGAAATTTCTCCACCTCTCCCAGAAACTTTGGCACAGATGTATAAATATTTTTAATAATCTGTAAGACATTGTCCACAAATGCATTTACTTAAATATTAATCTGATCTTTAATGATACCCTCAATCAGCTTGTTTTCTCTCAGATGGTTTAAAAAGGTTTTTAAACATAATATAAATAACACAGGTGATATTGGACATCCTTGACAAACACCATTATTTATTTCTAAAGGTGGCGATAAATATTGATTTATGAGAAATCAGTTTTTTTTTTATATAATGCTTTTATCAATCTCAAAGCAAATTCCAGTATCCCCAAAGAAAATAAACATTTTATCATCAATTTTCTATCCAGCAGGTCAAAAGCTTTTGTGCCATCTATTGCTATAGCACAGTATTTAACCCTCTGTACCTTGATATTATAAAGTATGGACTGGCCCCATCTCCTTGCTTGCAAAAGGGTCCTGTCCTTGACTAAACCAAACTGGTCTTGGTGGATGTCCTCGGGGAGTGCCTGTTTAATCCTATTAACAACCAATTAAGCAACGATTTTGTAGTCAGCATTTAATAATGGAATTGGCCAATAGCTCTCTGATTTTACTTGGTCTTTACTTTCTTTTAATAGTAAAATTACTTTTGCTTCTTCCATTGATCGGGGAATGTCCCCAAGACCATCCACAAGTCCTCCAACCATTAATTCCATCCAGGGCAATATTTCCTCCAGAAAAGCTATATAAAATTCTAATGTAAAACCATCCAACCCTAGTGATTTGCCATAGATACAATTGTTTCTCAAATTTCCTCTTTTGAAACACTTCCATCCATACAATTCAATTTCACTAGTTTGGCTTGCTTTATATACTCTTCCTTTTCAGTCCCATCCCCTGGGGCTTGTTTTTGAAAAATATTTTTTATATAATTCATAACTACTTTGATTATTTGTTGGTCCAAAAACACTCTCTTGCCCTTTTCATTTTGAAGAGCCGGAATTATATTTTAATGTTTTCTTTTCTTTTAAAAAGGTTGCTAATAATTTTTCAATTTTACTTCCTTGCAGATATCTTATTGATCTTAATTTTTTTAAGTTTTTCATTGTTTCAGGATGTTTGATTACTGATTTAGGTCAAGGAGGCAAGAGACTGCTTCATTCTGAAGCTTCTACTAATGGGCCAGTTTGCATTGATATTGACCAAAATTACTGAATATGGAAAATCAACCAGGTACTGAATTAACAAATAAAGCTGAGAGAATTTAACTGCTTTTAATTTGGGGGGGGGAGGAGTATAAACTGCCAACTAAGATTTCCATCCCAGATAGCTTAAGGGAAAAAAAAGACAGAGTTAATAGTACCATCTGTGGTGTCTGAGCAGATGAGTGAACGAGAAAGGTAAGAATGAACAAACAAAGCTGTGCTGCCTCCATATCTATTCCTTTTAGACCTAAAACACTGTAAGCTGGGAGATTGATATTTGAATCTGAAATAGTGATATCCAGCCATGTATCAGATACAGCAAAAATGGATGTCCAGGTAGCAAGAGACCAGCTCACCAGTAAGCCATGCCTAGGGAGAGACGTAAGAACATTTGAATGAAAAAAACTAAGTTCATGATGTAAGGGGTCAGGGTTGGATTTGATGTCACTGGCCACCACAACGAATTAAAAATGAAATCAATAACAAATTAAAAAATGGATATTTAAAGCATTTTCTGGGCCAAAAAAAACACTGGGGACTTTTGGCAACAGCTCTGAAGGAGTAGTATCTTATGCTCCTCAAAATATTGTATAATTTAGATGGTCCTCTGAAGCTACAGTATATGTTAAACATAAGAAAACCTGCCCATCAACATCCAGACCTAAGAGAATTTGTAGGAGATGTTAAAGAAAGAGAAAAGGTAATGATGCAATAATATAAAAAAAAAACACATGATTAAAGGAGATAGGAAATAAATTTTACATAATTAACTACCCTTCCATCTTCCTTTCCATGCCAGTTATGTATTCTGATATGCTTTGATGATTTTTTGATACTCTCCTAACCTGTACAATGTTGACAGGGGTAGGGAGGAACTAGGTAGGTTAAAGGTGGACAAGGCAATGGGCCGGATGGCTTGCTTCTGAGGGTACTCTGGGAAATGATGGAAGAGCTGGCAGCCCCACTGACAAGACTGTTTAATTTGTCCCTGGATGCAGAGTGGGTGCCAAGGGACTGGAGGAGGGCAGATGTGGTGCCGCTGAACAAGTAGGGCAGTAAGGAGGTAGTGGAGAATTATCACCTGCTCAGCCTCACCTCAGTGGTGGGAAAAGTGATGGAAGCACTAGTAAAGGAAAGGGTGGGAGGCTACCTGGTGGATAGCGGCCTGCAGAATGATAGGCAGCATGGCTTCATGAATGGGAGGTCATGCCAGATGAACTTGATAGATTTCTTTAACTTGGTGATGCAGCTGGTTGACCAGGGAGGGGTGGTGGACATAGCCTATCTGGACTTCAGTAAGGCCTGCAACATCATCCCTCACAGAAGGCTAGTAAATAAACTAGAAAGCTTAGGGATGGGATGGAAAATAACTAGGTGGGTGGAAAACTGGTTGGTCGGCAGAAGCTAGAGAGTGGTGGTAAATGGGGTACACTCCAGGGTGAGGGGGTGATGAGTGGGGTACCCTGGGTTCAGTACTGGGACCCCTCCTTTTTAATATCTACATCAGTGATATAGCAGATGGACTGGAAGGAAGGGTTTGCCTATTTGTAGATGATATGAAAATCTGCAATATGGTGGAGGCCATGAGAGAGGGCCTGAGGATTCTGGAGGAGTGGTTGGAAACTTGGCAACTGAAATTCAGTGCCAAGAGGTGTGCAGTGATGCACTTGGGGCATAAAAACCCACGCGCAGATTACACTCTGGGGGGAGGAGGAAATCAAAAAAACAGAAGGAGAGGGATCTGCGGAATATAATATCAAGCAACCTTAAGGTAGGTAGCCAATGCAGCAAAGCCATGGGGAAGGCAAATGGAATGTTGACATTCATTTGGAGAGGCATAACTAACAGAAGGAGGGAGGTACTCGTGCATCTTTACAAAGCCATGGTGAGGCCATACCTGGAGTACGGTGTTCAGTTCTGGAGACTGCACCTACATAGGGACATAAATAGGACAGAGAGGGTTCAGAAAAGGGCAACCAAGATGGTGTATGGTATGCAAGGAAAGCCATATGAGCAGAGGTGTAGGGAATTGGATCTGTACTCATTGGAGACTAGAAGGGAGAGGGGGAGCATGAAGGAAACTTTTAAGTACATGAAGGAGATCAATAAGGAGAAGGAGGGGAGCCTATTTAAAAGAAAAGAGGGGGCTAAAACTAGAGGGCATAGCCTAAGATTGGGAGGAGGAAGATATAGAGGCAATGTAAGGGGGCGATTCTTCATGGAGAGGGTGGTGGAGGCTTGAAATAAAGTACCAGAGGAAGAGGTGGGGGCTGAGATGGTGGAGGGATTCAAGAGGACATGGGACAGACATATGGGGTTGGTAAGTGGGGGGAAGAGGTGGGCCCGTGGAAAAGGAGATGAGTGAGGGAGGAAGAGGCAGACTCAATGGGCTGGTGGGGTCCTTTTCTGCCATCAGACTTCTGTGATTCTATACTGCACTTGATTTTCATATTTCTAAGACATTCTATGACATCAGTAACTCTCCTTCCATGCTATTCATCTGAATGGCCTGGAATGGGAGTTTCTGATGTCATAGAATGTTCAGGTAGCATGAAAAGAGAGAGAGAGCAGCAACTGCAGAGGAGAGAGGTATTCAGGGTAGTTACAAAGGTAACAAAATTAGATTATTAATTTAACAAAAAAGGTCCAAAACATATTAGAATACTGGGTAGTCAATAAAGGAACAACTGGAGGGCATCTAGAGGTATAAAAACTGTTTCCTGTCATCTCTAATAGAACTTCCAACTCAAATTAACCAGAATAAATTAGAGACTTGGTCCCCAGAACTGTCCCAAACAGATAAAAACCTATAAATAACAGATAGCCGTTTAAGAGGCTATCTAAATAAAAATAACGGATAAACTAGATATATTGCATACTATTAACAGATCAAATAGGCTATAACGACTAAATGACTTCTAAAACAATCTTTAAAAGAAACTTTAAATTGCCTGCAACTCTGGAACAAAGTCAAAGTTGCAGGACAAAAATGAGTTAAAATGAGGCAACAGAAAACACTGAAAATAAAGCTTTCAGCTATAAAAGACAATGCTGTAAGCAATGTTAAAGTGGTACAAAGTTAGTAACACTGAGAGATGACTTTTAACTGTACTTGCACAAAATAATAGCCAGACCTCCAGTCTTTCCCAGTCTGACTCCGACAGACTCTTGATGCTACACTTTGCTTCCACGTTTCACCACTGCTGCATCAACTGGAAGTGTGGCTTTTGAAGCCACTCAAACCCACGCCTCAAGGGGCTGCTACCACTGTGATTGGGCTTACAGTCTAATGGATAGTTTATGAATGCAGCAGGCAGATGGTATGCTGTCGGTGATTCCAAGTTGCAGATAAACAAACAGGGAGGCTTACACAACTTTGTTTTTTTAAACTTGTCAATTTTATTTACATTTATTCAAGTTATTTACAGATTGTACAATACAACCACTCATTAACACGCTTCATGATGTAAACTGCATAGCCAAATAAGTCTTACAGTCCATATACAAGAACAGCCCTTGAAACCTGGTAGGTGACAGTAATCACCAGTTGTCAGTTTGGTCTGTTTGCTGAGGTAACACTGTATTGTCCCCAAGATCTTCACCAGCTGTGTCAAAAGTTCCGATAGCTAAACTACCTTGGTTCAGGTCATTCCAGTGCCATCTGTAATCCTCTGTGAGCATCTCACCTGTGTATTAAAGTACATTTTATATAAGAGAATGCAACATTGAAATAATCATTAATAAATTAACAACTGAAACAATTCATATGAGTGTGTCAGTTCCTGTGTTCTTATTCATGCCTGGGCCTACATTAACTTGACAGTTGTTCTTTGACAGTGTTGATCAATTTCCTCTGGTAGTGAAAAAAAGGGTAACCAGCAGGCATTAAACTTCTCTTGTTGCAGACGTAAAAGGGTAGTAATAGCTTCCATAACTTTAATCCTAGGAACATTGTGAGGCCACTGACCCACCTGTGGGTGAGTTGCTGTGAGCCAGCATTGCATAAAGGCTTTACCTGCCACTGCTATTAAAATGAGAAACAGGTACCTCTTGTGAGATATTCCAACCCCCCCCCAGGAGGGATCCCCATCATCAAATGTTCAAAAGTCAGGAGAGTGATAAGGTTCAGCATTCCCTTTATCAAGCCTCTGCCACTTCTGCCCCAAATAGTTTTATCTCTAGGCAGTCCCAAAACACATGAAATTTGGATTCCTGCACCCCACATCCTCTCCAACGCTTCTTCGAGGCATTAGTGTCATAATGTTTCGATACCAACAGTGTAATAAAGAATCTGTCTCAGATTTTCAATCAAAATTCTCACCACGAAATTGATACTGGTATCTTATGTACATCCCACCAAATTTTAGTTCACCATTCCTGAGGAATGGTACCATTCACCTCTCTTACCCACTTGATTTGAACCCGTGTTATAGCTTGTTGATCCTCCACACCTCTCAAGAGCATATATGCCTGAGATATTAATCTTTTCTGTTCTGTGAGTCAGGTTGTATTCCACATGAAATGTAGTCCCTGTGAAGATGCTTTCTGTAATCCGGCTATCCCTGCACCTTTAAGAATATAATCCCAACACTGCAGGTACCTGTGAAACTCTTGACAGTACAGCCCAAACTCCCTCTGCAACTGTTGAAAACTTAAGAGATGGCCCATCATCCATGAGCTGCTGTAAACAAACTAAACCCTTTCTGGCCTATATACAAAAATTGCCATCCCATTTGGCAAGGAGAAATTGTGGGAGACATTGAAGACGTAGTCTGCCCAAATGTGGTTGCACCTTACCCATCTTTCTTTAACCATGCCTGCATTGTGTGTCTGGTCTAGATGTTGAAAATGTTTTTTAAGTCCTGCTTGTAAGCATTCATAAAAGTATATTTAGGAGGGTACAAATGTATGCGTTTGAGGGAGCTAGCAGAGATCCTGGAGGGGCCCTTGGCAGGACTTTTTAATGCCTCACTGGACTTGGAATGTGTACCTCAGGATTGGAGGATGGCTCATGTGGTTCTCCTCCATCAGTGCAGCCCCAAGGATGAACTGGGGAACTATAGACCAGTGAGCCTCATGTCTATTGTGGGAAAACTAATGGAGACAAGCCTGAGGGAGAGGCTGGTGTCCCTGCTGGAGTCCAGTGGGCTGCAGGACAGTAGACAGCATGGCTTTGTCACTGGCAGATCCTTCCAGACCAACCTGGCAGAGTACTATGACTGGATGAACAGGCAGATGGACAAGGGCCATGCAGTGGATGTCCTGTACCTGGACTTCAGTAAGGTATTTGATTCGGTGCTGCATGGGAGACTTGGAGGAAAGCTTGAAGGCACAGGGGCAGGTGTGAAAAAACTAGGGATGGGTGGTGAACTCACTGCAGGGTAGGCAGAAAAGAGTGGTGATGGGAAGGGAACTCTCATCCCCAAGGGCAGTGATGAGCAGGGTTCTGCAGGGCTCGATGTTGGGGCCAGTGTTATTTGGGATATTCATTGCAGACATTTCTGTGGGCATCAAGAGCAAGATCAGTCTTTTGCTGATGACACCAAGATGGGTGTGGTGGTGGATGACCTAGGTGGGATGGCAGGGTTACAGGAGGATCTTACAAAGCTGGAGACCTAGTCAGACACCTGGCAGCTGGGGTTCAATGCCAAGAAATGCAAGGTGCTGCACTTTGGGTCAAAGCATCCAATAAGAAACTACAAACTGGAGGGAGTACAGCTAGCAGAGACTGAGGAGGAGAAAGATCTGGGGGTGCTCATTATGGGATCAATGAACAACTCAGCACAGTATAGGAAGGCAGCAGCAAGGGTCAGCAAAATGCTGGGTTGTATCACAAGGGGTATAACCTCAAGGAGGGTGAAGGTGATTCTGCCATTGTATAGATTGCTAGTTAGACCTCACCTGGAATACTTCGTGCAATAATGGTGCCTGTACCTGAAGAGGAACATTAAATTACTGGAAGGGGTGCAGCACAGAGCAACAAAGATGATCCAGGGTCTGAGGGACTTACTATATGAAAGTAGGCTGATGGAGCTGTACATGTACTCACTGTAGGAGAAGAGGAAAAGGGGGGACATGATCGAGACCTTCAAGTAAATGAGAGGAATAAACAAGACTGGTACAGAAGGGCTATTCAAACTAAGGGTAGGGAGGGACACCAGAGGCCATGATATGAGATTGGAGGGTGGAAGGTTCAGGAGGGAAATAAGAAGACACTTTTTTATGTAGAGGGTGGTGGCTGAGTGGAACCCGTTACCAGTGGCGGTGGTAGCTTGTAGAACAAAGGGCTGCTTCAAGAAAGGCTGGGACAGGGCAAGAGGGAAGGTCAAGGGAGGGAGGGAGGTAAGGAGGGAGGGGCAGCTGCAGAATAGGGCTACTAGCTACATAACTGAGCAGACTCGATAGACCAAAAGGCCTTTTTCTGCTGGCATTTTTCATATGTTCATATGAGCTCCCCATTCTAGGTTCACCCATCCGTTGTCAACTTATTCTCTCAGTTTTTCAATAAAGTGTTCTAACTGAACTGCATCATAATAATGCCTAAAACTAGGTAGCCCTGGGCTCCTGTTTTCTTTGCTCTCTGTAAGTACAATTCAACATATCCTAAATTTTCTACCCTCCGAGATAAATTCAGTATGCTTCTGCTTAAGATCTTTTCAATCCTTGTGGAGTATTGAAAGGGAAACAGTGGAATACAAAAAGAGAAACCTTGGCAACATATTTATTTTGACAGTTTCTAATCTATCTGAGTGTCAGAGATAGAGAGTTCCATCTGTTCAGATCTGTAAAAATCTGCTGAGTTAGTGAGCCATAGTTCACCTTGTAAAGTTTATAAAATTTGTTGGGAATCTGGACTCCCAGGTATCGCACCTCATCCTGGATCCACTTAAAAGGAGTGTTTGCCTTTAAGGAACTCGTTACTTCCCCACTGTCTGTCATAATTTCACTTTTATCTACATTAATTTTCAAACCAGAGGCCTGGCCAAATTCCAGTAAGATGTTTAACAAGGTAGGTATGGACTAGTGCTGTGTAGAATGTGGACTTCCACCAATGAAATTAGCTCAGAATGATCATTTTGCCAGTGGAATTTCTGTAAGAATTTCATTGGTTCTTTTGTGAAATTCCACCTGCTGCAATCCATGGAGTAATAGCATTTTTTTCTATGGAAAATCATTCCACCACCATTTCTGAGATCTGTGTAATAAAATTCTATGGAAATGTTGCAGAAAAACTAAATACACATTTTTCTGCCATGGAATTCGGCCATTCTGCTTCCGGCAAAATGCGGTGGAATTTTGGTGGAATTTGGAAAATTCCACAAAATTTCATTCTGCCAGAATATGAAAATTCCACACAGCACTAGTAGGGACTGTTATGGGTTATCCATGTAGATCAGTGTGTCTTTAGCATATAATGAAATGTGATTGTAGACTCCATTAACCCTGATACATGTGTAATCTCTGGCCTGCCGCACCACAACCGCCAAGGGTTCCATACTAAGTGCAAAAAGAAGTGGTGAAAAGGGGCAGCCCTGTCTCATCCCTCTTTATATTTTAAAGCTATCAAAAAGGTTCCTATTCACCTTCACTTACCCTCCAGGGTTTTCATAAAGCATTGTTATCCAGGAAGTAAAGCTCTCACTAAAACCCACTGCCCCATGACTTTCTGTAAGTATACCCAGTTTAAGTGATCAAACAATTTTTGCACATCAAGAAATAGAGCTATCTGTAAATGTTCAGTGCCTCTCTGATTAGCAAGCACAATAAGCAGCCTGTGGCTATTACTATGGAAATGTCTTTGTGGAAAAAATCCTGCTTGGTGTGGATGGATCAGCATTTCTACACACCCTTGTAGCCTATTGGCAAGGATCATGGCAAAGAGCCTCATGTCCTGATTTAGAAGCGATATTGGCCTATATGCAGCACAAGACTCTGGGGTTTTCCCCAGCTTTGGTAGGACTGTCACCAGGGCCTCCCACCATGTGTCAGGTGTCTCCTCGTCATCCACATGGGTATTAAACATCTTTGCCAATACTGGTGCTAGAGTCCCCTTAAATGCTTTATAAAATTCGGTGTGGATCCCATCAGGCTGTGGTGCCTTACTCCCCTTAGTTTCCAGAATTACTTTAGCAATTTCTTCCTCTGAGGTAGCTATCTCGAGCCTTTCACTGATCTCTGGGGGCAATGCCTCAAGATGCAGCGTGTGGAAGAAATTGTCAGCGCTATTCGCTACTACCTCGGGTGTCTGCATCTTCTCAGCACAGAGATCCTGGTAAAACTTCTGGAAGCACTGAGCAATTTTCCCAGGAGTGACCCATACAGTGGATGGATCTTGTTTGTCCCTGATCTCTGCTATGTTTCTATTTGCTGCCATTTTTTGTACTCTAAAGGCAAGGAGCTTAGTTGCTTTCCCTCCAACCTCATAACACTTATGGTTGATCTCAGCACTCAGCCTCTTTCTCTATTGTTTCTTTCAATTTTTGTCTGACCTATGTTAACTCTGTCAGCATCCTACCATTCCCTGGGTTTTGTTTATGACGTATCTCTAACTCAATAATGTTGTCCAGCATCTTCTGATGGATTTTCTTACCAATTTGCTTCTTCATAGTGGTCTAACTAATTATCTCCCTCCTCACCACCACCTTGACTGTGTCCCATATCATCCCCACTGGTACGTCTGTGCTCCAATTTAGTTCAAATGTATCTTTGAGACTTGTGAGATTTTAGTTTGAAATGCCTGATCATTTAGTAAAGAGGTGTTGAACTGCAAGAGGGATATTTTGTCCTGAATGCCCAACAGCAATTGCATGGAAACAGGTGCATGGTCTGACTGTGTAATGTTATGAATGTCCACCAACTCTATTTTGTATAGTCGGTTTTGGGGGGTTAAAATTAGTAAATTCTGGAGTAGGCATTACCTGGAACTGAGTAAAATGCATAATCTCCTTCCTTGCCATGCAACTGCCTCCACACATCCACCAAACATGTTTTGTTGGTCAACACCTTGAAGGTCCTAGCTGCGAGTCTATTTGTCTCTAAATGCTGGAGGATCTATCCTCTTTGGGTGCTAAGGCACAGTTAAATGTACCACTCATGGCAGTTTGGCCTCTCTGTAGCTTGGCTACCTTACCACACACACAGCTTTAAAGAAGACATTTGCTAACTCATTTGGAACATAGACATTCACCAGATGGATACACTATCCCTGTATCTGATCTGTAATAATTACCACTCATCCCTCCAGGTCTACCTCAGTGAAAAATAACCTTCAAAGGACACCCAACTTCTACTTAATTTAAGGTGTTCAGCCTGTGACAGGTGTGTTTCCTGTAAAAAGGAAACGTCACAGTTCATACGCTTCAGTTCTGTAAGTATTCGGGCCTCTTCACTGGAGAATTGTACCCCTTTATATTATAGGATACTATTTGAGTAGACCTCATAAGAGACATATGAAAGAGCTTTTTTTGTTGGGCCCATGTACCCAGTACCACTCTCCCAGCATAATACAGATTCACTCATTGAATTGCTAAATTATTCAATAAGAAACAACAAAATCAACATAATTAAACTGGTGACACAACATGAAACCATAAAGAACATATCCAGCTCCCTAACTGCTGAGTTTAGGCTACTTAATCTAAAACAACAAGAAAAGTACTTCCAAGGTGATAGTCCCACTCTGGCTCTGTGGTGGTCAAAGTATTGCCTCTGATTAGTAATGTGGGTTTAGTCCCACTGTTTGCTCCAATTATTATATGGAGCAGTACCCCCTCCTCCCTACTGGAATTAAAGAGTATGTACCCCCTCCTCCCTACTGGAATTAAAGAGTATGTAGCCAAATCATGGTATGAATGCAAAAAAGGTAGCTGCCGATCTTATGCCTGTGCCCCATACAGGCCCCTCAGTCTGGCAACCACTCCATTGCAGTGTGTGTTCCCCCCCCCCGGGACTGAGATCAACCATCTGGTCCCTCCAATTTGGCCCCTTCCTGCCTGAACATTTCCAAAAATGGTAGAACCCAGGGTGATCAATGAAACAGTATAAAAACATTATTTAAACTGCTTCCTCAATATTAGATCCCAGGTACCAAGAACTCCCCCCACACACACACACACACTTTCTCTTGCTCTTTCTTTCATTATATTTAAAAAAGAAAAAGAAAAAGATTTAGTATTAAAGCTTGACAGGAGTAAGTATCATCTGCCCTGGAGCCAACCACAAGGGGTGCATGGACCCAGCCATCAACAGTCAACCAATTAAGAACCAGTGTGCCAGTGGGCCCATCTAGACCCCCCATATGGCCATGTGGGCTCTTTCAGCATTTAGCCATGTTGGACAAAAACTACCACCTCCCCATCATGAAGACATAAGGCGGAAATACCACTGACCTCTTCTGTTAACCATCTCCACACCTTGGTCAGTCTAGACATCTTATCAGTCACTCAAGCCCCTGGTTCAGATGACATCAGCTGCCAATATAAAGGGTTTGAAAGATCTAATCAGCCCTGTTAGCTATGACTTGTAGTGGGGCTGCATCATGGTGAGAACCCACCAGCAACATGTTGGCAGTGGAATCCGTAGCTTTCTCCCACTCTGAGTATCTCACCATCATTGTGCTACAATTCTGTAATACCGTATGAGGCTGTGGGTCTATAAGGACTGGGAGGAGAAAGGTTAGGCTTACCATGGGGGTCTCCACATATCCCAGGCATAACTAGGACAGCTCTGGTCTGTGCTCCACCAACCTTCCTATACCATCAACAGGTGAAAACCATTTGTGTCCACAGGCTCAATGTCCTCCCAGAATGGCCATACTGGAGGGGTCCTCACTAGCACACACCATCAATATAATGCAGAGAAAAAAAATTGCTTCTTCCTCCATATTTGATTTTTTTCTTTCTTCCTTTTGGGGTTTGTTTGTGACTGCAGGATGAGTACAATCCCCAGCTCCCCTCCCCTGGCCATCAGGCGCACAAGTAAAACTTATACCTCTGGCTCCAAGGGTCTTACAACCAAGCTAGGGCAATATACCAGTTACACATTTCATTTCCCCCCACGCCCATCACACACCCCTTGGTAAAAGGGCTCACACCCAGGAGGACTCATGTGTGGGTTCAATTCAGAAAGCACTGGGAATGGTGCAAGTGGCTTGCACCAAAAACTTTGATGCAAATGGCAGCTTGTATCAAACTTTGCATCAGTCATGATTCCAGAAAGCAGCTTGTGTTAAAACTGGTGTAGTCTATGCTAAAGCAGCTTGCACCATGTCACAATGGAGGCCTGCATCACAAAAATGATGAAACATCCCCTTTTCTGGTGTTCTCAAAGGTGGGAGCCCTGACACTGCACCAATAATGGCAGACGTCCGTTCGGTGGAGCTGGTCTAACTGATGGTGGCACACAGAATGGAGCAGATCCAGCTGCAGACAGGGAGGGTGAAACAGCAACAACACCTCTGCAGGATGGTAAGTGGGCTGTACATGTCATCTCTGTGACCATTTCATCTGCCAAATGACTTTTCACAGGTCTCTCCCCATCCAACATTTTTTTGCCGCATCTTGCATTAGTTTTCAACCACCACATCATAATTTTGATGCACTTTGCATCAGTTCCTGCTCTATGCCTCCCTCCTCCATTTTCACCCTCCTTGGGGCATTCCTGCCCCTGCTTTGTTGTGGTGCCTCAGTGTGGGCATTCATGCCCCTCCTGCATAGCCATTGTGGCTCACCTGAAGGCATTCGCACACCATGCTGCTACGTCTCGGCTTGCAGCATTCTCTCCACATGCAGAACAGGCAGAGAACACCAAGAGGAAAGAGCTGCTGTCATAACTATACTTCTCTACTGGGACTAAAGAACTAGAACTCTACTACTGGGACCTTCAATTTAGGGTAAAAACAAAACAAAACAAAAAAAAGTTACTGTGTTTGTCCGAGTTGGCTGAAGTGAATTGTTATCTGTGCAGTTATCTAGGTGTTTGTCTTAGGTGGTTGAAGGGAATTGTTATCCGTGCAATTAACTAAGTGTAGAAAGAGCTGTAAGGTAGGGGGAGTGGCTTAGCTAGAAGGAAGCCAGGTTAAAGCCATATTTAAAAACTGCCATAGATAGCTTCTGCCAGAGAACAGGCAGAGAACACCAAGAGGAAGGAGCTGCTGTTATAACTATACTTCTCTACTGGGTCTATATTGCCTTCCTTCCCTCCACCCTAAGCCAGTTCTACTTTTATAGGCACAGGATTTGACTGACAACAGGAACCTCCTGTTTGGGAGCAGGAAGTAAGTGATCACAGAGCCACAAAAGACTCACCATCCTAGAAGGAAAAGAGTAGCTCTCCGTTCCACCCCCACCCCCCCCGCTGGAGGTCTGACTGAGCAAGTAAGGGACTACTGAGAAATATAGGAACTTTTGTCACAGAACAGAAAGTTCAGGAGCTTAAAGGGTACAGAGGCAGTAAGTAAGTAGGGAGAAAAAAAATAAATAGAGGAAAGAGTAAATATTCCAAACAACAGTTAAGGGGCCAGAAATAAGACATGATGGGAGTGGTGCAGTGCAGTGGCTGAGGAGCAGCAGTCTTCTGGGAGATGTTCTTGAGGATGCAGTGTTGCCCCATCTGCAGACACCTCTCTGGGCTGAGGGAGGAGATTGCTCATCTCCAGGCTGAGTTGGCCAGGATTTAAGGGACCTCCTCTCCTACCCATGGACCACCAGGGCCACTGCTGTTGCCTCAGAGGTTGCCAAGAAAGAGGAGTGGTTGGACCACAGTAGGCTCAGGGAGGGTGAGGGTGGTGGAACAGAGGTGCATCCCTCCAGTTGTACCTCTCCATAATTCATATGCCGTTCTGGCAAATTGTGGTACCTCTATGGAGGCACCCACAGTAGAGACCAAGGAGGATGTTGGGAACCTCCACAAAGGAGACCCACAGGAGGGTGGCATTGAACCACACAGAGGAAAGAAACAACTCTTGGTGGGCACTCCATTGTTAGGGGGTTAGAACTAGGGGAGAAAGGACAGAGGGAGGTAAGGTGCCTGTCTGGAGCCATGACTTGGAGGGACAGGGAGCAAATCCTCAGGATCACCAGAGCAGCTGCATGGGGAAGGGAGCTGGATGTCATTGTCCACCTAGGGACAAATGATCTGGCTGAGAAAGGGATCATAGCAGTGCAGGAAGAGTTTGTGGAGTTGTGGAGGGGCCTTAGACAAGTAGCACGCACGGTAACCTTCTCAGAGGTGCTGCCTGTCTATGGCATGGGTGAGGCTAGGGTGCTCCACACCATGGGATTCAATCAGTGGTTGAAAAATTGGTGCAGAGCTGATGGAGTTGGCTTCATTGGAGACTGGGGGTCCACCTGGAGTGATGCAGGCCTATACTGGCGTAATGGTTTGCATCTGTCCAGGAAAGGAACCAGACTCCTAGGTGATAGGTTTAAATGCTTCATTGGCAAGCATTTAAACTAGCCAAGGGGGAGGCACTGGAAAGGAGCAGGGAAATCCTAGCCCCCACAAAAAAAATCAGAGTAATAAGTGAGGTAAACACCAAGACAGAGATGTTGATAGGGAGAAGGGCAGGGTAAATGGAGAAAATGACAAAGGCAATAAGGACAGAGATGGGGCAAAAGGGTAAGGCCATCAAGAAATGGAGGGTAATGAGTACCAATGCCCATAGTCTGGGCAACAAGCTCCCTGAACTGGTGGCATTGATGGAAAAGGGATGCCTGGATATCATAGCAGTCACAGAAACATGGTACACAAATAACCATTACTGGGATGTTAACATACCAGGGTACACAACCTACAGGAGAGACAGGTAGGGGAGAAGAAGGAGAGGATTAGCTATCTATGTAAGGGAAGGGGTAAAAGCAATGGAACAAAAGAGTAAACAGGGAGGAGAGGAGGCACTGTGGGTCACCTTAGAGACTGGAAATTGCACCACAACCCACACAGGGGTTGTATACAGACCCCCATGTCAGGGGGGGAAGAAATGGACAAGGATATGATAGAAGGCATCTTTAGAATGGTAGAGGAAGGGGAGATACTGTTGATGGGGGACCTGAATATGCCAGATGTTAACTGGAGCACCTTTGCTGTAGCCACATCCCAGAGCAGGGCCATTCTCGATGCCCTACAGGTGGTATGCCTCAGACAGCTAGTTTTGGAATCCACTCATGAGGAAGCAATCTTAGACCTCTTACTTCCAAATAGGGAAAGTGAGAGGATCTCAGATCTAGAAGTGGGTAGCCATCTGGGAACAAGTGACCACCAAACAGTGTGGTTCATGATAAACTCAGCTACAGAGTCAAGCCATACAAAAGTGAGGGTACTGGACTTCAGGAGGGCTGACTTTTGGCAAGATGGGAGAGTGCCTTAAAAAAGCACTAGCAAACAAGCTAGAAGAAGGGGTGGAGCAACACTGGGGAAACATCAAAACTGCCATCACAGAGGCAACACGCCTTTGTGTGAAGCAAATAAACAAATCCAAATGAAAGAAAAAGTCACTATGGTTCTCAAAAGAGGTGGTGGAGAAGGTTAGGAAGAATAAGACAGGACTTAGAAAGTATAAGGAAACACAGAAGGAGCAGGACAGAGAACTGTACCAGTTAAGGCAGAAGGAAGCAGGGAAGGAAGGAAGTCAAAATAGCAGAGGCCCAAACTGAGGAAAAGATAGCCAACTCAGTTAAGAAGAGGGATAAAACCTTTTATAGCTACATCAGGGAGCATAGAAAGATAAAGGAGGGATAGTGAAGCTGAATAGAATGGACGGTGGATGGGAAGAGAAGGACAGTGAAAAAGCAGGGATACTGAACGAATACTTCTGCTCAGTATTCACAAAAGAGGAGGAGGGGGAGGTGCCTAATCCAATTAATAGAAGCACTCTGGATGGGGGGGGGTCGATTCCAGTCCTTTTACAGAAGAAAGGGTTCTAAAAGAGCTCATAAAACTGAAGGTGGACAAAGCAATGGGGCCTGATGGAATTCACCCCAGAATTCTAAAAGAATTAAGGGGAGAACTAGTGACACCACTGACTACCCTTTTTAACAAATATTGGGAGGATGGTGTGTTACCGGGTCTAGTATGGTTGCCAGTCATTCATTTTCCAGACTCTGTATTTCCCGCAACCTATTTCCCGTCATCTGATTTCCCGACGCGATCTTTCCCCGAATATCATTTGATCGAAAAGTGCAATGTTTTACTTTGCTGTGCACAAATTAAACTCAGTCTCAGCTATATGATCGTACAGTCAGATGTAAGCTGTGGCACAATTTCCCCGATTGTTCCATGTTTTACTTGTTGCTTGTACAATCAATTACAGCACAGGAATTGGCAGCTAGTAATTAATAGTAATTAAAAAAGTGGAAGACATTGTGTTCTCCTTGCTCCCAGCTACAGTTTTAGTTTTGCATCATGGCTGCAGTAGAACCCATTGTTTGCCAAGTAGTTGCATCAAAAAGAGGACATGACAAGCTCTACATTGAGGGATTTCTATATGTAAAAGAGCGAAGTCATGGAGACCTTTGGTATTGGTGCTGTCAAGAAAGGAAGTCACTATGTTGTCACGGCAGGGAGTCTACAGTTCTTGTTGGGGGACAGCACCACCTTCGTAGCACAGCACCACACTCTCACTCGCCTGATGCAAATGAATTTTTTGTAGCAAATGCAGTGTCATCACTGAAATCACGAGCTGTTTCCACACATGACACCCCTGCACAGCTTATTCAGACAGAGCTTGCAAAGGTGTCCGTTGAAGTTAGGCACAATATGCCCATCCGTCAGGCACTACAGCAAATGATAAAATGCGCTAGGCATGAAAATATGCCTCCAGAGCCACGAACACTGAATGACATAATAATTCCCACAGAACTTAGTATCATCAACAGTGAACAGTTTTTGCTCTGTGAGTCACTGTTGGGGAATGATAAAGTTTTGTTATTTAGCACAAAACAAAACATCAAAAAGTTAAGCATTGCTGATTATTGGATAATGGATGGCACATTTAAAACTGTGCCTACACTATTTAGGCAACTGTATTCAGTGCATGCCCCGGTGGGAAATCAAGAAACATGTCGCATTCTTCCTCTGGTATATGGCCTAATGTCAAGCAAATCACAAGAATGCTATCTCCAGATGTTTCAAGATCTAATAGATGCTGCTGACGAGTTTGACTATACCCTGGGTCCAAAATACTTAATGACTGACTTTGAGCAGGCTGCCATCAGTGCTACCAAAGTTGAATTTCCTTCAGCAGAGAACAAGGGTTGCTTATTTCATCTCGGCCAAATTTTATAGAGGAAGATACAAGGCTGTGGCTTGTCTTCGAAGTACGGTGCAGAACTGGAGTTTAGCTTGTTAATGCGGCAATTGGTGGCATTGGCATTCCTTCCACCTGATGGTATCCCCACAGTGTATGAAGAAATCAAATCTGAAATGCCCACTATCACTACTACTGTCCTAGAGTGGTTTGAAGAGAACTATATTTATGGCTGCATCAGAAGATGGATGAGGAATAACATTACAGTAAGAGCCCCACCCCTGTACCCACCTCAGTTCTGGTCTGTGTACGAACAAACTGTCCATGCTATGTCACAAACACAAAATAACATGGAAGCTTGGCATCGTAGACTGGGCACTCTTGTAGGGACCACTCATGTTGGACTACTTCACTTTATTGAGGAACTGAGAAATGAGCTGCTGTTCACTGAGTCCAACATTGAAAATATTAACAGGGGCATGCCGAAATCCCCTTTGAAAAACAAATACTTGAAGTGGGAGGAAAAGATCATAAATATTATTGCCGACAGACAGCAGCATGTTGGAAAGGACTTTATGAGAGGCATAGCACATAACATGGTGCTGTGATGCAGATCCATCGACTAATTTTTAATGCAGATTTTATACTGTGGAATTTTAAGTTTATAAAGTTTAATACTATTAATTTTCTAAATGATGGGAGTTTATATCAAATAAATGATGCAGATGGGATGCAGACAAAACTCAGTAAGCTTTATTTTTATCTCTGTGTTCATGTACTAATTGTACTGATTTAATTTAAATGCGTTCCTTTTCCTTCATGGAAATTGCTAATTGTGCTTCCAAGTGCTGAAATTACCCCATTAAATTAGCTGAAGTGTTCTTTGCTAATTGTGACGCTACTAAAGATTTTGATTCCCATTTCGTTACTAAGGATTATGCTATACTATGCTATTCTCCATTGCTGAAGTGTTCGCTTTAATTGTGCTGTCATTTTGTTTAAATTAGCTAAAGGGTTTGTTGCTAATTGTGCTGATACTGAGTCCAATTTCATTTAAATTAGCAGAAGTGCTACTAAGGATTATGCTGTGCTAGTCTCCATTGTTGAAGTGGCTGAAGGGTTCGTTGCTAATTGTGCTGATACTGAGTCCAGGATTATGCCTTACTTATTCGTATTCCATTGCTGAAGTGGCTGAAGGATTCGTTGCTAATTGTGATGATACTGAGTCCGGGATTATGCCATGCTTATTCATTTTTATTCGTGTTCGTTTGTGCTTATAGTCGGGAAACTGTCAACAGTAAATAATTTCATCGGGAAAAGTAATGACGGGAAAGCAGTGTCGGGAAACCTAATGCCGGGCAATCGTATGGATCCCGTGGTACTGGAGGAAGGCGGATGTGATTCCCCTTCATAAAAGTGGGAGCAAGACAGAGGCAGGAAACTACAGACCTGTCAGTTTGACCTCTGTGGTAGGGAAAGTGATGGAATCACTTCTGAAGGAAAGAATTGTTGAGTACCTAAAAGCCAGTGGGGCACAGGACCCAAGGCAGCATGGGTTCACAGCGGAAAGGTCATGTCAGATGAATCTAATTGATTTCTTTGACTGGGTGACCAAAGTAGTAGACCAGGCAGGGCTGTGGACATGGCCTACCTAGACTTTAGCAAGGCATTTGACACAGTCCCACATAAAAGATTAATAATCAAATTAACCAGCCTGGGAGTGGGTCCCAGGGTGGTAGCCTGGGTGAAACATTGGCTGGACAACAGGACACAGAAAGTAATTGTAAATGGAGTCCACTCTGAAGAAAGAGGGATTACTAGTGGGGTACAGCAGGGTTCAGTATTGGGCCCAGTCCTTTTTAATGTCTTTATAAGTGACATTGCAGAGAGGCTGGAAGGAAAAGTATGCCTCTTTGCAGATGACACAAATATCTGCAATAGGGTTGATACAAAAGGAGGCATGGAAAGGATGAGAAGGGACTTGGCAAGGTTCAAGGAATGGTCAGAAGAATGGCAGCTTGGATTCAATGCAAAGAAGTGCAAAATAATGCACCTGTGAAATACAAACCCAAGGGAAGATTACACAATGTAGGGTTAGTAACAACAACAAAAATGGAAAGGAACCTGGAGGTAATCATATCAGATGACCTTAAGGTTAGCAAGCAACATGAGAATGCAGTAGGGAGGGCTGGGGGGATACTGGGATGTCTAGGGAGAGGCATCACCAGCAGAAAACAGGAAGTTGTTATCCCTCTGTACAGACAGTTGGTGAGACCCCATCTGGAATACTGCGTCCAGTTCTGGAGACCCCATCTCTGCAAGGACATAGACAAGATGGAGGCAGTCCAGAGGAGGGCAACTAAAATGGTACAGGGTCTACAAGAGAAGCCCTACAAGGAGAGACTAAAGGATCTTAATATGTATACCCTTGAGGAAAGGATGGAGGGGGGGCATGATAGAAACTTTTAAGTACCTCAGTGGAATCAACAAAGTCCAAGAGGGTAGCATCTTTCAGAAAAAGAGATGTGCAAGAACAAGGGGACACAATTTGAAGATTGGGGGGGGGACAGCTCAGGGGCAATGTGAGGATGTATGTTTTTCACAGAGAGGGTGGTGGGCACATGGAACAGCCTTCCTGAGGAGGTTGAGGGGTCTAAAACTGTGGGAGAATTCAAGAATGCATGGGACAGACATAAGGCAATTCTTGTGGGGGGTAGAAATAGGCTGTTGGTTAACTATGATGTGCAGCTTATCCTGTAGGTAGGGAAATGGGCAGACTAGGTGGGCCAAGTGGTCCTTATCTGCTGTCAAAGTCTATGTTTCTATATCTTTGACACAGTTAACCTCTTCTGTCTGTGTGGCAGACTTTGCCACAGAGACTGCTCTTCTTTCTGAATACGGCACACAGTATTTGCCACACTGGAATTTGACACAAGGTGGTTCTTTGACACACCTTGCATCAATCTAAGGATCAAAGGGCTCTTTCTGAATTAAGCCCACAGTTTCCAATGATACATGGTGAAAAGGTACTTCAACAGTTTCAAAAGTGTGGCAATAAGTCAGTAAAGGGCACTGTGTCCCAACATTTTCCTGATCTTCCAAGTCCCCCAGAAACCATCAGGGAACCCAGAAGCAAGTAAAAAAGATCACAAGCATTCATAGTCACTCTGCCACTTGTTTCTGCTTTGCCTTTGCCTGAATTTTGTCTTCATGATTCAGCTGAGTTATGATGCTTGCAATTTCTGGAGCAAGCTGTTTTGGGAGGGTGATTTTGGGTTTGGCACATTTGCTGTTTCTGCCAGCTACTCCCCATGCTGCTTTTAACCAGTTTGGCCTCTAACTCCCCCATTTGTAAGTCTAGTACTGGAATGCCCTGTTCTTTCAATGTGGGAGCATCTTCAAGCAAGTTATCAAACACTTTAACTCTGGATTCTAAGTAATTTAACAATGCTTTAATGCCCTTCTTACGGCTGCAGTAGGTGGAGCCTGCAGATGTATTGCTTTGAGAAAAGGACTCCCTGCATAACTACCTTCCAAACAACATGGTAGAGTGTTAAAAATAGTGGCCTCCACTGAAGCCTCATTACTAAGCTGCCTGTGTGTGTATAGGATTTAGAGAGCACTCGTTTTCCTCTGGCTCATGTTCCCTCCCTGCAAGACATCAAAGGAGGCAGGATTTTGTCTAGGGGCATGACCAGGACACCTAGATGGACAGGTTTGGGGGAGGAGGGCAATCAGGTGTTCTCAAGGAGGAGGAAACTTGCATCCAGGAATAGGGAGGAGATACCTTGTCATTTCTACCTTTTCTAGGTTGCAAGAACAGCCTCAGACAGGACATCGAGGTTTTTGACAAAGAAGATGCAGAAAGTACATCTTGCATCTGCCTGCATCATAATGCGATATAAAACTAGGTCTGGTGTTCACTGTAACCAGCTTAACGTTCCCCTTTCAATAATGATGTACTAAATTATCACCTTACTTTGTTTTAGGATAAGAAGTTCTGACAATACAAATATTCATAAGTGGCAGTGTCTTTATAATACAGAAAAATGCTGTATTCAAGGTTTAAAAAGAGAAAGCATCAAACTGCTTTGCATTTTAAATGGAGTTGGCCAAAATTGTAACTATAAAAAGAAATAAAAAATATTGTTTTCACTTCAGTTAGGCATCCAATGTCAAAAAGAATATTTTTAGCATCTTGCCATATATTGTAATGCGGTCAATTACTGAAAACAATGTGTAGTACAGGACAGTCTGTGTGTAAAATTAGCACTGTGCTTAGTGCCACATGAATGGTGGGGGAGGGCAAAAATGCTAAAATAAATCAGAAAATCTATCAAGGGTGATGGTTTTCTCAAATAAAAGTAAAAGCACAGTTACTGACATTAATTTGCAGGGGCCATTGCAAATGTCAGCATGAAAATCAAAAGGAAAAAAAGTATACCTGTATTTTTTTTTTATTTAACAATTTGTTAACTGGGTAGGGACTCTGGACAGTGTCCTTTTTCAGGTCTGACCTGGAACAAACAACATAAATACAAAACATTTTCACAATTCAACAATTACAATTAGACTTACTTAACAAAAAAGACATAAGCTTATTCTTAAAGCAATACAGAGACATAAATTGACAAAGATCAGGAGGTAAGGTGTTCCAGAGGGATGGGGCTGCAATAGAAAAAGACCTCTGTCCAACTCTACTCTTAATTACTGGGAGATCTAATACAATGCCATTTGCAGACCATAATTTAGGAAGGGAAGGATAAACTGTTACCATATCTTCCAGTGGAAATTTAGAAACAAAAAGAGATTTATAAAGCAGATGACATCCAGAGAAATAATGAATTCTTTCCATAGGAGATAACCAACCCAGTTGTGAATAAAGTACACAATGGTGCATCCTAAAAGAACCTACAAATATTATTATAAGCCACTGACAGACTATTATAATCCCTAACATTCAAATTCTGATACAAATAACAAACAATCAATATGAGATAATAATGAGCCAACAGCAATCGATTGTCTAGTTCCAAAGGGAGAAAATGACCAAAATTTAAATAAAATACTCAGTTTCTGATTTATAATTTGACTAACATTCTTAACATGGAATGAAAAAGTAAGGCCACAATCCAACCACACACCCAAGTACTTAAATTGGGTAACTTGATCTATTGCAGCACCATCCCCATCAGAAATCAGCAAACAAGGATCATCCTTCAACATGGCAGGGGTCCCAAAAGTCATTGATTTCATTTTTTTTTTAATTTGGAATCATAGAATTTAGTACAAACGATTTACACACATTACTAAAAGCACCTTCAAGAACATCAAACAACTCAAATTGTGATTTACCCTGGGTAAAGAGTATCAGATCATCTGCATACATTATTGAGTGCAGGATCCACAGCAAACAGGCAGCTGATTAACAAATAAAGAGAACAGCAGGGGCCCCAATATGGAACCCTGAGGAACCCCACACTCAAGCAAAGCCATTTGGGAATCCTGCGAACCAACACGCACAAACTGTTGACGATTCACTAAATAATCACTAAACCAGGATAACACAACCTCTGAGAAACCAATAACTTTCAATTTACATAACAATAAATCATGATCAATCAAATCAAATGCCTTGGTCAGGTCCACAAACACCGCCCCAGTCATTAGGGTATTTTTAAAGCCCCTGAGAATGGTGTCCGTGAACCTGACCAAGGCTGTACCAGTTCCATATCCACGTCGAAAACCATGCTGCTGTGGACTCAAGATGTTATAACAATCCAAATAATCCTTCAATTGATTAGACACAACTTTCTCTAACAATTTACTCAGAAGATTCAAAATGGATATCGGTCTAAAATAGTCCAAAACAGCAGCATGGGCCTTTTTAGGAAGAGGAACAACCCTAACAGATTTCCAATCCTATGGAAAGTGACCTGAAAATAAAGATAAGTTAAAATTAACACATAATGGATAAATAACATAATTTAGAGCCAACTTCAAAAATCTAGCTTCAAGACACCTACCACAGTCAGTACTATTATCTGGTAATGTACAAAGCAAGTTAAACATCTCGTAAGAGTCAATTGCACTGAACTGAAATAACAGCCGTGCTACATGAACAGGCTCCACATCCGAACCATTAGCAGATAATCCTGACCTATAAACTGAATAATAAGAAAATGTAGTATTAAATAATGCTGCAATTTCAGACTGATCCAAAAACATCTCATCATTCACTTGCAACTTATCAACTTCATTCTTAGTCCCAAGAGACAGTAAAGAATTAACATTCTGCCAAAAGGTTTTTGAATCAGATAAATTAGTTGTAAGTTGTGTATTATAAAAATCCCTTTTTGCAGTGTTTACCAATTCAGAAACCTTGTTTCTCAACATATGGTAATTAGCCAATGTAGCAGGAGAAGGACTACATTTATAATGCACCCAGGCATTATTTCTCTGTTTAATATATAACTTGATGTCATCCGAAAACCACTTATTTATCCTACCACGCAACCTAACTGTGCACAAAGGAAAGTATGTGTTTTGAATATCCAATAACTGACTCAAAAAGTAATCCAAAGCACAATCCACATCAGGTATTAAATAGAGATATAACCAATTAATCACAGAAAGAGAGGTAGTAACTGCTTCAATATCAATTCTACCATAACTACAAATTTTCAAAATACAGATTGGGATCCTCACTGACCTAAAGCTTAAAGTACAAAAAATACCCTGATGATCACTTACAGCACTGGGTAATACACCAGAGGCTAAGACAATACTCTCATGGTTAGTAATAACCCAATCAAGAACTGAATGCTTAATTGAGTGAGAATTTAAGCGGATAGGTTGAAACATTTTTTGCACTAAGCCATAAGACTGAAGTAAGGATATCAAACCGAGACTATCCCTATGCTCCCAATTCAAATTTACATCTCCTACCAAAACCACATCATTACGTAAACAAAATTGAGAAACAAAGGCGAAACAATCTTTTAAACCATTGGTACCAATTTGAGGAGGGTTATAAAGTCAACTCAACACCAAATGTTTTTTCCCACCAAAAGTAATTTTTAAAAACAACCAATCACAGCACTAATCAGACTCCACACTAGAACCCAAGACAGTCACACAAAGATGATCTTTAAAATAAATTGCCACCCCCACCTCCCTTCTTCTTCCCTTTATGATCAGCTCTCAGCAATTTATAACCAGACAATAAACATATATTGTCAGGGACTGAAGGCTTCAACCAGGTCTTGGATATAGCCAAAACATCTGGTTGATGATGAATGACAAAATGTTCTAATTCACTCAGCTTAGGAATCAGACTTCTAACATTAAAATGAACAACATTAAATCCTTTACGAAACGACACATAAGAAATATCCTGACCACTAGACGCAAAATTCAATTCAGGAGGACCAGGGTTAGTCTCCACATCCCCAGATAATGAAAGTAAAACCAAAAACTTAAATATTTTCACTAAATTCTTTATACTCCCTTGATACAAACAACTCAGAATGCAACACATTAAATATCCACAATTACGAACTGCATAAGTGTTCCTACGTAATAGACCACAAGTAGTAAAATGCATATTACCACCTACCAACAATTCAGACATAGAATAATCATTAACAATATAACAACCCCTTTCAACCCCCTTAGATACCATATCTCCCACTAACATATCACATACACACACCACCGATAACTAACAAAAAACACAAACTAAACATCTTTGCCATTTTTACACAAACAATCAGGCGGTACTTCTCTCTCTTCCTGGTCTTCCATGGACTCCACTGACTCCCAAGCACTTCGCCACACTTAGCTGCTGACTGGCCGCTGCAGTAGACGCCACTGCATCTACCGGCTTGCCAATTTAAACCACCAGAACCTCACCTTCAAGGGCTACCACCACCAATCGGGGGGTTGGGGAGCGGCTAACAGGGTACAAGCAACACAGATACCCTGAGTGAGCAATACACTCTGTCGTGCTGCAGCAAGGCTACCAAAGCAGACTAGACACAGAAAAGTCAGCAGCAGCACAAATACAGTACACAGAATAAATGGTAGATTGCAGGCAGCTCCCAATGTTTCATGTAATGAGCACATACAATTAAAATTACACGAATTAGCAGATTGGGATAAAATGGAGCACAGGCAGTTCAAAGCATCCAACAATAATATGACAGCTATGCAAGCCAGACCATTCACATTAATGCTCACACTACTTGCAGGAAATACAATCCAGCGCTTTCGATATCCAGATTACGTTCCCACTTATGGCCACCAGCCATGCTCAACTTGGCTAGGTATCACCAACACAACTGACCCTCATATCAGGGAACTCATGAAATGGCAGCTTCAGAGAGATTCAATGTCCCTCCAACTCCAACAACTGATACTGCAGCAACTTAACTGCGCACAGAAGGAATGTTACATCGGTGTCAGTGGGGTCTGCCACCCACCCACTGACTCCCAAGCACTTTGCCGCACTTAGCCGCTGACTGGCCGCTGCAGTAGATGCCACCACGTCTACCGGCTTGCCATTTTAAACCACCACAACCCCGCCTTCAAGGGCTGCCACCACCAATTGGGGGGAGGGGAACAGCTAACAGGGTACAAGCAACACAGATACCCTGAGTGAGCAAAACACTCTGTTGCGCTGCAGCAAGGCTACCAAAGCAGACTAGACACAGAAAAGTCAGCAACAGCACAAATACAGTACACAGAATAAACGGTAGATTGCAGGCAGCTCCCAATCACTTCAGTTAGGAAATATAGGGAGACTCAACAGTTTTAAGGTAAGTTAGTCCATCTTGACCTATTTGCCGCATATGCATCTCAATTGCTAAGGGGTCCTGACCATGTTCACCCTTCCTCAAGCCAAAATAGCTATAGTATGTCTAGCACTAACACTGATGGGAAGATTATGCCATTAGCAAGAATCTCTTTAAATAGCCTTTTTTAGCAAATTGAAATCTCCTCCATAGTGTTTTATCTGGCCTGCCTCTGGCTTGAGAGAAGTTAAAGGAAAACTCCTCCCAATGTCCTAGTCTGGTGTGTCTGTGATTTCTCTGAATTTGCTAAAAAAAACTATCCTGCACATTTTGAGTCCCTCCATAGGAAACATCAATAAAGTAACCAAATACTACACACACACACGCACATCAGAATACGAGAGACACCTCACCATTTCTGTCTTTCCTAAAAGGAAAAAAAACACAACTTTTTTTATAATTAACAAATAAACAGCAGAAAATGTAGTTTCCTTTTACTTTTTCAACAAACAAATGCAAATAACTTTAAAAGGAAAAATAATAGCATGGTACTGGGAGCATAAAATTTCTTCAGCACAAAAAGATCTACAAAATGAGTGGTGTTTCATTTACAGATACCTTTTAATTTTTTTATAATTGGCAAACAACAGCAAAGAATATTTTTTTTTTCACTTTTTGCAACAAACAAATGCAAATAACTTTAAAACTGAAAAAAGAGAGACCCACAATTGTTTTATAAATCACATATGACATGGGTGGCAGTGAGATAGTAGAAATATCTCCACTCACTGCCACTGAACTCTAGATATCCCACTCATGGCTTCGCCACTCATGGGATATCAAGAGTTTGATGGCAGCTTGTGGAGATATTTCTGCTATCTCAATCTCACCCATGTCATATCTCATATGTGTAGTACAGGACAGTTGGTGTGTAAAATTAACACTGTGCTTCATGCCACATGAATGGTGGGGGGGGACAAAAATGCTGAAATAAATGAAAAAAATCTATCAAGGGTTATGGTTTTCTCAAATAACTATAAAAGCACAGTTACTGACACAAGCAGTATCATTCATTTGCAGGGGCCATTGCAAATTCCAATATGAAAATCAAAAAGAAAAAAGTATACCAGTATCACTTCAGTTAGGAAATACAGGGAGACTCAACAGTTTTAGGGTGTTAGTCCATCTTGACTTATTTGTTGCATGTGCATCTCAGCTGATAAGGGGTCCTGACCATGTTCACCCTTCTTCAAGACAAGCTAGCTACAGTATGTTTAGCACTAAAACTGATGGGAAGATTATGCCATTAGCAAGAATCTCTTTAAATAGCCTTTTTTGGCAAATTGAAATCTCCTTCATAGTTTTATATTTGGCTTGCCTCTGGCTTGAGAGACATTAAAGGAAAATTCCACCCAATGTCCAAGTCTGGTATTCCTGTAATTTCTCTGAGTTTGCTAAAAACAACTATCCTGCACATTCTGAGTACCTCCATAGGAGACATCAATCATCTTGCCATATATTGAAGTGTGGTCAGTTACTGAAAACAATGTGTAGTACAGGACAGTCTGTGTGTAAAATTAGCATTGTGCTTCATGCCACATGAATGGTGAGGGGACAAAAATGCTGAAATAAATGAGAAAATCTATCAAGGGTGAAAGTTTTCTCAAATAACAGTAAAAGCACAGTTACTGACACTGGCAGTATCATTAATTTGCAGGGGCCATTGCAAATGTCAGCATGAAAATCAAAAGGAAAAAAGTATACCTGTATCACTTTAGTTAGGAAATATAGGGAGACTCAACAGTTTTAGGGTAAGTTAGTCCATCTTGACTTATTTGCTGCACATGCATCTCAATTGCTAAGGGGTCCTGACCATGTTCACCCTTCCTCAAGCCAAGATAGCTACAGTATGTCTAGCACTAACACTGATGGGAAGATTATGCCATTAGCAAGAATTTCTTTAAATAGCCTTTTTTGGCAAATTGAAATCTCCTCCTTAGTGTTTTATCTGGCTTGCCTCTGGCTTGAGAGAAGTTAAAGGAACACTCCACCCAATGTCCAAGTCTGGTGCATCTGTGATTTCTCTGAATTTGCTAAAAAAAAAAAAACTATCCTGCACATTTTGAGTCCCTCCATAGGAGACATCAATAAAGTAACCAAATACCACACACACACACCAGAACATGTGATACCTCATCATTTCTATCTTTCCTAAGAGGGAAAAAAAACTTACCGAAGTTGGAGCAGAAATAGAAATGTTTGTCCTGTAAAAGACATCATAGAAATAATCCAATGTGTGAAGCAGTTGGTAGGAAATACACAGAACAGTCACTTATTTTGAGTTGATTCATGTAACAAAGAAATAGTTCAGTTATGATATATCAGTAGCAGTATTTCAGTGAGCTAGTTAACTATTAGCCAGTCACTTTCAGTCCATAGATCCAGACTATATGGGTCTGGTTTCTTAGCAATAATTTAAGATTGATTTTCTCTAGCAACCTCAGAAGGAAATGTTGGATGTGACACTGCAACACTGTATAGGCACTAAAAACAAAAGCCTTGCTTAAGTTGCTATCCTTTGCCTGGAAAGTGGATTTGACACTGACATGCAAAGTTCACCTAGTGTGAATTACTGGTAAAGGAATTTAAAGTCATTTGCACCTCAGACAGCAAGTCTGGCAGTTTTCCTATAGATTCTGGCACCTGACATGTACCATTATTGTGTGAAGTGACTGAAGGCTTGGGGATGTTAGCATATGAAAAGGTTTTGTGCCTTGAAGTTTAATATATAGAGTGTGATAATGTCATGGGCAGAGGAAGAGGATGGAGTCTGTAGGAAAAGATGCTTTATACAAAATAATTTATTACTCAGTTGTGTGAGTGAAGCATATCTGAACACTGAAGGTCACAGAAATTAAATCTACAAACACAGTATAAACATTATTAAACCTCAGTGTGAGTGAAGTATATCTGAACACTAATGAGTAAACAGACCTGCACTCAGTGCGGGGAAGGGGGGGTTACCCTGTAACAAAAAAAAAACAGTACCTGGAGGTTTAAAGTAATCCACACTAATGTTTACCAGATATTTTCTCCATGTAATGGTCACAGCAAACATTACAGGAAATGCTGTCTGTCACCAACCCACTCAGCAGGTCAGGACCTCTGTTCCCACAGTGCCAGTATTGTGAACAGGTAACAGAACAGGGTAATCCTCCTGTCTGCTTGTGGGTCCGAATCACCTTTAGTCTCAAGTTCTGGGGGGATTCAAACTGTGAATCTTATTCTAGCGTACCTAAATGTACAGGCTCAGATAATCTCCTCTTCAGGGGATACCAGATATCTTTCGCCTAAGGGCACCTAACCAAGTATCCAAAATGAACCCTTGAAACTTTGTAAAAGACCTTAGGTATATTCTTACCTTTTCTCAGTTTGGTAACACCATTCAAACTTCTGAATAGTTTTGTCAAATCTTAACCCTCAATACACCACATGCAAAAGAAAGAACTTGGAAGACCGAGGCAGTATTTGGAATAAAAGGTTTACTTAAATGGATAAAAATATGTAAAATGTAAATACAGAACACTATATCACAAAGCATACAATCATTTAAAAGAAAAAACAAGGAAAAGTACAAACTCCTACCAACATACAGTTAGACTTTTTCTATCTCATGTATACCTCTACCAGTGCCTTAGTTAGATCTGAGATCTTGTTTCTTAGGAGTCCAAAAAGGAATGTCAAAGATCAGGCACAAATTTTAGATTAAACTGTGCCTCCACACACACATACACACCCCTTTCATGATGTCATCCAGCTCCTCCTCCTTTTAGAATATCAAAAAATATACCAAACAGGATGTCCTATCAGGAGGTATTTTAAATACTGTGACTTCAGCAAAAACTCATTTCCCAAATTATGACCATTTTTAAATTCATAGGAAGGTTCATAGGTTCATAGGAAAATATGAAATCGAGGGACAAGCCCATTTTGACTTCGACACCCTTAACTTAGGTGGTAATAATATTTAGTTTCTCCCATATAACTATCCAGATTACTTTTAAACAGTTCAAGGCTTACGCTATCTACCACTTGCTGTGGCAGTGAGTTCCACACAGGAACAATTCATTGTGTTACATTATTTTTTCTCTTATTAGTTTTGGCTAGATATGTCTTAATTTTTGTATTATGAGATCTGGTAGTGTTTAGGGAGAGATTCCATTCTAAATATAGAGTTTCAAATGAGGTCTCATCTTTGGTGGCATGATAAATTAAGCATAGATCACCTCTAACAGATCGATATTCCAAAGAATAAAGATTTAAATTTCTAAGTATATCTTCATATGGAAGCATTTTTAAATTTTTTATATTTTTTGTGAATCTTCTTTGTACTTTCTCTTTTATGATCTTATCTTTTATTAAAGTTGGTGTACAAAAGGAGGAGCAATAATCAAATTTAGATCTTATTAAACTGCTATACAATGGAATGAGCACATCTGCTTCTCTACTTTTTAAATTTTTAAAAATACAATTTATTGACTGATGACACTTTTTAACTGTAAGATTGTTATGATCAGTAAATTTTAAATCATTACTGATAACAATACCCAGATCTCTTTCCGATAAGACCTTAATTAGTGGTGTATTATTTATCTCATAGTTAGACATAGGATTATTTTTACCAAAATGCATAAGTTTGCATTTAGATATATTAAGATTCAGTTTATTTTTACTAGCCCAAACAGATATCTTATTTAGATTACATTGTAAATTTTTCACTGATGTAATGTTATTAACAATACTACCCAATTTTGCATCATCGGCGTATTTATTAAGCCAAACACCATCTGAAGTAGTCATACTTGAAATCAGAATATTAAACAAAACTGGGCCCAACACAGAACCCTGCGGTACTCCACTGGTAACATCACTCGATGATTAATTATATCCACGAATACTAACTTTCTGCTGCCTTGCAGTTAGCCAAGATACAATCCACTTAATTATATTATGAAACTGTAATTTCTCCAAACAATCAATTAAGACTTGATGTGATATGGTGTCAAATGCCTTTTCATAATCTAAAAAAATCACATCCACAGGAAGGCCCATATCCAGAGCCGCACTAACTGGCTCAAAAAAATTAATTAAATTAGCTCGACATGGTCTGCCCACTATGAATCCATATTGAGATATGTCACAATAACCATTCTAAATAATATGCATATTAATTTTATGTGAAAGAAGTTTTCCCATTATTTTCCCAGTACTGGAAGTTAAATTGGTCTGTACTGTTTAATATTCTGTTTAGAACCATTTTTATGAATGGGAATTACCAGTGCTTGTTTCCATTCATTTGATACTATACCTTGTGATACTGATTTATTAAACAGAAATGTTAAAACATCAACTATTTCAAAAGCAATTGCTTTAAGAAAAACAAAAGGAATATTATCTAGTCCTACTGAAGTGGAAGTTTTAAATGACATCAAGGCAGAAAATGTTTCTGCAGACGTAAATATAATATCTTGATTTATATTTAAACTAGCATACTGGCCCAAGGTTTCTTTCTTCTTAAATACACTAGAGAACTGTTGATTAAATGCATCGGCCATAACCTGTTCATCAAATACTAAATTTTCATTAATTAAAAGAGGACCTACCCTAGGTTTTGAATTTTTTAGGGAACCAATATAATTAAAAAAACTTTTCTTAT
Source organism: Neoceratodus forsteri (assembly GCA_016271365.2). NCBI lineage: Eukaryota > Metazoa > Chordata > Ceratodontiformes > Ceratodontidae > Neoceratodus > Neoceratodus forsteri. Next base: position 586,598,580 of record CM057456.1, on the reverse strand, counting down.
TATATTTTTGATTAACGAGATTATATTCAAACTGTTTTTTTGCCTTTCTAATCATAGATTTTGCTTGATTTGTTTTTAATTTAAACCTATTCCTACTGAAGTGGAAGTTTTAAATGACATCAAGGCAGAAAATGTTTCTGCAGACGTAAATATAATATCTTGATTTATATTTAAACTAGCATACTGGCCCAAGGTTTCTTTCTTCTTAAATACACTAGAGAACTGTTGATTAAATGCATTGGCCATACCCTGTTCATCAAATACTAAATTTTCATTAAGTAAAAGAGGACCTACCCTAGTTTTTGAATTTTTTAGGGAACCAATATAATTAAAAAAACTTTTCTTATTATCATTTTGATTAACAAGATTATATTCAAACTTTTTTTTGCCTTTCTAATCATAGATTTTGCTTGATTTGCTTTTAATTTAACCCTATTCCAATTAATCACAGTTTTTTTTTTTATATATTTATTAAATGCCTTTTTTTTCTTTTAATTGATCTTCTTATATCTTAATTATACCATACTGGATTTAGCCTATTGCTAATATATTTTTTTTCTGTCAGGCACCCAAGAATCTATACAGAATTCCAGTTTAGATTTAATATGTACTCATATTTCTTCCACTGATAATTGATCTAAATAATTTCTCCAGTTCCAGTTTAGCAAATGAAGTTTTAGATTATCAAACTGTGTATTATAATTTTTCATCTTAGTTACTCCCTTATTTTCATTCTTAAAATAGTTGATTACCCAAAATAACATGTAATGATCAGAATCCCCCAGTGGTTACAAAACAATAGGTGAATCATAATACTTTATTGTATTTGTAAGAATTAAATCAAGACTATTTTTTTGCCTTGTGGGTTCAAGTACTATTTGGTCAAGACCTAAAATAAAAGTAGTTTCCAGAATACATTTTTCATGCAGAGTAGTCGCAGTAAGGGTTTCCCAATTAATTCCTGGATAATTGAAATCTCCCATGAGAACAATATTATCAGGTAGATTGATATTCTGTAAATAATATAAGAAAGCTTCATTATTATTATTATCCAAAGAAGGAGGTCGATAACATACTCCAAATGTTATAGGATCTATATTTGGATTAATTTTGACCCACATAATTTCAATTCCTAATGGTTCAGAAATATCAAAATCAAGCCCTTTTCCTTTGAACTGGAGGCTGGCTTCCTATTTTCACCAGGACAGCAAATGTTTCAAACAACTCTGCATATCTCGCTTAGGTGCAATATAGCTTTTCAGGTATCAGCTTATCTGAAGTCATAAAATACATATTTTAGTTTCCCAGCTTCAAAGGCAGGAGATCATAATAAGCTATAAAATGCTATTTCTTAAGAAAGTTTATGTCCTTACAGAAATCTTCTGGTTAGTTTCATATATCCTGTTATTCTCACTAATACCTGGTTGGGGGTCATCCCAGGGGCACAGGATGTCTCCTGTGAGACAAGTCACATGCCACATTCTATTTTACAAAAATCATAGAGCAATCATAACCAGCTGGACAAGTGTCACACTGTCTACAATGATCTTTCCCTGGACAAGTGGGGCATGTAGTGTTTGTTTTGACCATTACATGGAGAAAATATATATTAAACATTATTGTGGATCTTTATTAAATAATCTGAGCTAGGGTTGATCTGTGACTTTGAGACTCCACATATCTGAACACTGGTTATGTCACAGAAAAGAACTCTGGAATACAATTGGCAGTATGACCCAAATTAAATATCAATCAATCAATCAAAAAACTTTATTTAACCAGGCAAGAAACAAGATGATTCTGGACAAAGTAACATGCAACTAAGTACAGAGATTAATACACACAATACAGAGCCATTAACATAAAAGTACAGCATTATTACAAATGGGAGGAGAAAATTAATGAACAGTTGTAAAGATAAAATGATGCATTAAGTATAAGGAAATAGGAAAAGTGCTGGGGAAGGTGAAGGGTTAGATAGGATAAGTGATTAAGTTAAAGGGGATGCTATAGTAGCAAGGAAGCTCTGTTGTGTGAGTGGAGCATATCAGAACACTAATGAGTAAACAGACTTGTACTCAGCGGGGGGAGGGGTTACCCTGTGACAAAAAAAACAGTACCTGGAGGTTTAGAGTCAAAGTACAACCTAAGGTGTATAACCTTTTGCACAGATCTATGACCTCTGTGTGTCAATGGACACAATTACTGCCAAGTATTGAAAACAGAAAATATGGAGAAAGTATTATAATTTTCAGGATAGAATATTTGGTTACTTACTGTACTGCTTTTTTTTTTATGTTTGCATGTACACATGCACAAAAAACATTATGTGACAGCTTAGGAGAGAAGCAGGGTTTTGGAGGTGTGGCACTGTGGCAGCCAATGCCCCAACTGCACTTAGAGGCTTGGCCCTCTTTTCCCAGTGTGGTGGCACACTGCTGCTGACACTAGTTCAGCAAGCGTGCCACCAACTTGAAATGATTTCACTGCTGCAGTGAGGGTAGCACCCACTCATTGCAGAGTGTGCCTTGCCTGGTGTCTCCTTTCAATAAGCATTGCGGCAGCTGTCACCGTCTACCTCTTACAGTCCCCAGAAAAGCTGACATTGGGGGTGCCCAATCTCCCTGCAGGCATGCCCCCTTCCCAGTTCATTTGCTGATGGGGTAGCCCAATTCCTGTTGGCATAATGCTGCCCTCCCCCATTTGTTGTGTGCCGAGGGGGTGCCCAATCCCCCTCAGCTGATGCCCCCTCCCCCAAGCACACTGTATGGGTGATGGGGGTGTCCAGTCTCCATTGGCTCGAGCCCCCCCAACAAGCACCCAGGTAGCACAATGGGAGCCCACCCCAGCATGCTCATGTGTCTCCCGAAACAATGTATGGCTGACTGTGGTGCCCAATCCCAATCGGCTCCATGACCCCCAACAAACTTCCAGGTGGCACACTGGGAGCCCACCATAGCATGCCAAATGTCCCGCATTGTCTTTCTTTTATTTTTTTTAGACCTGTAAAAAAAGAAAACAGTCCCTCGTTGAGTCTCTTGCCCCCTTCCCCAACATGCAACCACCCTCTACACACCTCACCTCCCCACACACCCCCCTCACCCCATACTTACCTTCAGAGCCTGGCATGATGATCTTCGGTGGACTGGGAACACATCTGCACTCTTCAAAGCCGACCACGAACTGAAGAATTGCCGGTAAGCTGTATAATGGCATAAATGTTTTTTTTTTTCAACTTTGGTGCATATCTCTGTCATTTTTGTGAATTTTGGCACCAAATTTTCAACATGGGGTTCTTGGGACCCCACCTCATAAATTCAGTCACTGTCATCTCATTATTTGGTCCCAAAAGGTGATTTTGTGGTCACTGCACAGAATCACCTTTCAGGACTGAATAACAAAACAACAGTGCCACTAGTCATGAGGTGGGCTCCCAAAAAGCCTGTGCTGCAAATTTGGTGAACAAATTCCAATAAATGAATGTGTTATGAGCTTACATTGCGCGCTTTCCATGTATGCTCGAAACTTCAAGAATTTTTAATATTTTTACTCCAGATTTTCAACATATGCGGTTGCCCCAAGGGACAACCTAAATTGCCAGGGGGGGTTCAGAGAAAAAAGGCACAGGGGTGGGATCTCACTGGGGAGCATGCTAGGAGGCCCAGGTTAAGGGTGGGGGTGGTAGGGCTCAAGTAAGGGGAGGGGTCATGATGTCATTCCTGCAATGACAAATATTGCAAGACAGGTAAATAGGTAAGGATTGGGTGGGGGAAAAGGGGGTATTTAGGTGCCAGCAGAGGAGGGGGTCTCTCTCTTTTTGCTGAGTTTTGAAATTAGCAGACTCAGCACTTCGACTGGCAGGAATTTGGAATCAACGTAAAGATGGTAGGAAACATTAGGCCTGCTGCATGGTGGGGACTTGTTTGGACAGGGGGGCCCAGCAGGGCCTGTAGGGGCCGGGAAGCAGGCTAGGATTCAGGTTTCACCAGGTCATTTTTATATTGTTGCTTATTTTGCCACAGGGGGACCACATCTTGGTGCTATCTTAAAGAGTAATTGCATAGTGGAGGATTTGTTAAAGGAGCAGTAAAATAATAGGCAGACAGGGATAATTTCTTAGGAGGGGGAGCCTGTTTGTGATCGTCTGTTTTCAGTTGCCTTCCAGGCACAAGTCTGTGGATCTTTGGATGGGTCTGGAAGGGCACTTGCCCTGCTTGAGGGAGATCTGGGCCATTGAGAGGCCACTAGTAGCTGCAACAAGGGACCTCATAGTTGTGCCAAGAAGTGTGCTTGCCCCAGGGGTGTAGCCAGGGATTTCAGATCTGCACACCAAGTGGACTCACTGCTATCCCACATCCCCTTGTTAGGGTGAACTACCCCTCCTCCCCCCTGGTGTAGCCAGACAATATACAAATGTACACCAGGACCATATTTGTTGCCTCATTTGGCACAATAAATACAACTTTTGTATCTCATGACAGTGATTGTTACCATGCATGGGTAAATACAAATGCCATGCATTGTTCCCTAAGAAACGCACATACCAGCCCAGAGCCTGTAAAGTTGTATTGTCCTTTGGATGCAAAGAGAGTATTAGTGACCAGTTCTTCTAGTTTCAACTCCTATGAATAAAATTACAGAAAGGTTCAATATTTTCTTTGTTAGTTTTCATGGAAAAAAGAATCAGTTCAGAGCCTATTTGCTACCCCCTTAAATAAAATTGCACACCATGGAGTGCTTGGAGTATGCCTGCCTACACTCATGGCTTGCCCTGCTTGAGGGATGTCTGGGGCATTGGGGGTCACTGGTGGGCTTCAGGGGGAAAATTGTTGCTGTCCACTGGTGGCTGCATTTGTGGTCTTGCGGTGTTCCAGGAGGGGCACTTGCCCTGCTGGCAGGGAGTATTGGCCGTCGGAAGAGACACAGCTGGGAGGGAGGCAGTAGGGCCTCTGGTGGCCACAATGACGTAGGCCACAGGCCATTCAGGGGATGAGTATTTATGCCCTGGATTGGGGAAAGGGTTCATCTGGGGAAGAGCCGAACGCAATGCTGGTGCCGCAAGGAGACTCGGCAGATCCAGCTTCCCCTCTGGGGCATGCAGCATCCAGGGCTGCATGGCAGAACACTCCAGAGGGGAGCAGGCTGGTTGGCTGGTGCTTTGGAGCAGCAGAAGAGCGAGGGTAGCTCCTGAAGGGAATGGCGGCTGCAAGCATCACTGGTTTGGTGAAGGAATATAGGCAGCAGGCTACCAGGGCAGTTGCATGGTGGTTGGTTTGATTAGGCCCTTAGTCCGCTGAGGAGTCTGGGGATGCGAGGGCTGCACATGCACAGAATAGCAAGGATGTAACGTGCATGCGTGGCCAGGGAAGGCCATTTTTGTAGTTTGTTTGGTGAACTGTTGAAAACGGGCAGTTGGGGGCAATGATTAAAAAGACAAGCAACAAAAAATGCAATTAAACAAGCTGAACCATGGCATGGTGTGAAGGGATCCCTAGAAACCTGAGGGGTATAGTGCAGTGGTTTAAGGTTGTGAGTTGTAAAACTAGAAGACCTGGGTTTGTATCCCACAGTCACCACCTGCATTACTGTGGGATCCTGAGCAAGTTACTTAACTTTCAAAAAAAAAAAAGAAGAAAAACAAATCGGGTGAGCATAACGTTGTGTGTGTATAAAGGAAGTGTTTTCCTCTTTTATTAAGGGGTTGTGATCATGTTTTTACTAGCTCTTGTATCTAGGTGGGATATGGGGAAGCAGCAAGACAAGAGTAGCAACTAAAACCGCAGATACTAATAGCAGGGAATAGTATGATAGGTTTTTCTTGTTAGCACACCATGACTCTCACAGGGGTGCTTTTTGTGGTACTGCAGTGTATAAAAGGCACACACCAAATAAAGGCAAAAAAAAAAAAAAAAGGGGCGGGTGAGTCAGGTAGGATTACAATATCTGGCCAAGATGGGCACTACTGACTTGTCCAAGAAAATCTGGTGTTCTTTTGTTTGTTTAAAATATTCTGGTCTGCAATTGGAGGGGGTGGCCAAGTACGTTCTTGAGGTCTGGCAAGATGCTGAGATCCAGGAGGCTCGGGAGAGGGTATAACTGAGTTTTATTTGTATATCCCCCAAAGTATTTACTTATATAAGATGGCAGGAAATGGAGATATCACAAGCGCCCAGATGATGGAGCAGGCAGCAGAAATTATGCAGAAGGTCAACAAGATGCTGCAAATGGCACAGAAGAAGGAGGCAGAGGAAGAAGCTGCAAGAGCAAAAGCCAAGAAGACAGCAGGAAAAAGCTTGATGGAAAAGGTGAACCAGTTGAGAGAGGCAGCGAAGCAGAAGGAGGTGACCAAAACTGCAGGAAAATGGAAGATGCCAGCAGGGGGTTCTGGGAAGAGCCCAGCAGAAAAAATAACACCATAGATGGTACCACAGCAGGAACAGGTGGAGGATGGCATGAGTGGTAAGGACAAGGGAGCAGACCCTGGAGGGGGATCTGACTGAGTATTTAACAGGTATGCTGGGAGACATGGGGGAGAGGGGCATAGAGAAAATAGAAACAGTGTTACAGGAAGTTAAGGCAGCTGGGGAGAAAGTGAACACAAATACCAGGGTGGGCAATGATGGGATACCAGGCATGACAATGGGAGATCATGTACCTTTAACTATTAAAGAGAAAATATGGGAGGGCAAAAATGTGGATATATTTGCAATGGTAGACAAAGAGTCTGCAAAGAGGTACGCACAAAAGGAAACGGTAGGAAAATCCAAGATGGCGGTGGCATTGGCTATCACGGGGAATAAGGTGGGGGAGGTAAGTTACAAGGGGAAAAATATAGAGACATGGCAGGTGGGGTTTTCTACATTCAGTGCCATTCTGTTAGAGAAGAAGCCAGAGTTAGCTATCCCGCCGCTCACGTACGCCACCACAATAAAGGATGCCTACAAGGCAAGATTGGGCATGGGCTGGTTAAAATATGATGAAGCTTTTTGGCAGAGGATGGCTGCCAGGGGAGATCTGAGGTGGGACTCCACTCATTCCAAGTTATGGGTGAGGAGTCTGTCAGGATACAGGAGGGTAGGAGAGGGGAGTAGACAATGGGGAAGTGGGCAACAGGAAAAAACGTGCTGGGGATTCAACAAAGCGTTGTGTTCTTGGACCAATTGCAAGTTCAGACACTTCCGTTCTAAGTGCACTGGGCAGCATCCAGTGATGCATTGCAGAGCAATGGGGGAAAGGAAAAATGGTCAGCCCTTTTGGGGAGGAAGGAGGTTACCAAAATGGGAGGGGGAAGGGGGTATTGGTCAGGTGGCATGGGGAGCCAATGAGGGGGACTTGTGCAACAGCAAGGGGGTTTGGGTTAGCTAAGACTCCAATAAGGGTGGGGGTAGTTAAAGAATGGATAAAAGGATACCCAGATGTGAGGGCAGGTAAGATGCTAGTGGAAGGGTTCGAAAGGGGGTTTAGTTTGGAGTATCAAGGGGTGAGAAGGAGCATGAGAGCCAAGAACTTGGCCTCACTAAAAAGTAAGGAAGATATAGCATTAAGGAAAATAAGGAAGGAAGCTGAGGCCAGGAGGATAGAGGGTCCATTTCAGACCCCACCATTACCGAAGCTGTGGGTTTTACCATTGGGGCTGGTGCCCAAGAAGCAACAAGGGGAATTTCGGCTTATCCATCATTGCCTGTCATATCCAGAGGGAGCGTCAGTGAATGAACACATCCCCGGGGAATGTAGCATAGTTTCTTATGCAACATTGGAGCAGGCAGTGGAATTGATTAGAGCAAAGGAAGGGGCATGGCTAGCAAAGACTGACACTGAGTCAGCTTTTCGGTTACTACCAGTCAAAGGAAGATTGGGACCTGTTGGGATTTTGTTTCCAAGGGTTCTTTTATTTTGACAAGGCAATGCCCATGGGCTGTTACACAGCCTATGCGAAGTTCGAGGCATTTAGCACTTGGATGCAGTGGATGTTTGGAGCAAAATATGGCCATAAGGTGGTGGTACGTTACTCAGATGATTTCCTGCTGGTGGGATAGACCGAAAAGGAGACAAAGTCAATGCTTCTAGAGTTTGAGAACATGTGCAGAAAGATAGGGGTTCAGCTTGCAGAGAAAAAAATGGAAGGTCCAGCTAGGAAGCTGGAATTCCTGGAGATCGAGGTAGATGCAGAGGAGCAGGTCTTCAGGCTACCCCAACAGAAGGTGGCCAGACTCAAGGAACTACTACAGGAGGTCAAGAAGAGGAGGAGAGTCCCCTTGAGTCAGGTACAACAACTGTTGAGGCATTCGAATTTTGCATGCAAGGCAGTGGCACCTGGGAAGGTTTTCACCAGGAGATTAGCCAAGGTAACCGGGGGGGGGGGTTAAACTGCCACACCATTGCAATGGTCTTCGGTGGAGCAAGAACGTGTCTGCACTATTCAAAGCCAACTGCGAACTGAAGAATTGCCGGTAGGCTATATAATGGCATACAGTAAATGTTTTTTTTTTTCAACTTAGGTGGATATCTCAGCCAGTTTTGTGACTTTAGGCACCAAATTTTCAACATGGGGTTTTTGGGACCCCACTTCATGAATTCAGTCACTGTCATTTGTCATGTCATTATTCGGTCCTAAAAGGTGACTTTGCGTATACTGCGTGGAATCACCTTTTGGGACTGATTAACAAAACAACAGTGTCACTGTTCATGAGGAGGGCTCCCAAAAAGCCTATGTTGCAAATTTGGTGAAAAAATAAAAAACCAAAAATGACTGTGTTACGAGCATGCATTGTGCACTTTCCACCCTCGCTCATAACTTCAAGAATTCTTAATATTTTCACTACAGATTTTCAGCATTGCCATTTTTTCACACATCCTTATGAACTGCACAGCTGTCATTTTTCACATCCTGCCCGAAATGTGTTTTCACACATCTGGCACACAATGGCATGGTTGTTGTGGGAAATCAGTGTTTGTGGCAGAGTAAGAAAATCATAGTGACACTGTTCATGAGCAGAGGTCCCAAAATGCATATGTTGAACATTTGGTGACAAAATTCCACAAAATGGCTATATTAGGAGTGTGTGACGTGCAGGTTCCATGCACACTTATAACTTCAAGAATTTTTTAACATTTTTACTCCAGATTTTCAGCATTGCCATTTTTGCACACCTCCTTATGAACAGAACAGCTGTCGTTTTTCACATCCTGCCCAAAATGTGGTTTTGCATATTTGGAGCACAATGGGCACAGTTGCTGTGTGAAATCAATGTTTGGGTCAGATTAAGAAAATCACAGTGCCACTGTTCATGAGCAGAGGTTCCAAAATATCTATGTTGAAAATCTGGTGTAACAAATCCCCAAAATAACTACATTACGGGTGTGTGTTGCACAGTTTCTATGCAAGCATATGACCATTGTTTTTTTTAAATTTTCACTCCACATTTTCAACATTACCATTTTTTTACACCTCCTCAGTTTCTCCAAACCTCCTTAACAATTCCACACAACTTCACTAACTTCATTATGCAGCTGTGGTGGATCTGACCAGAATTTGTTTCTTTAAGATCCCTAATCACTGCCCGCACCATCCGCATTTTGGCCTGGAGTTCCATCAAAAAGTCATGGTCAAAGTATATTCTTTTGTTCTCAAATGTAACATCCTGAAGCCTCCAAGCTTCTGACAGAATTTGCTCCTTTGTCTGGATGTGTAACATTTTCATCACCCCATGATCATGGACACACTTATGGATTTTCCTGCTTGGGGTCTAGGGAGTGGTGGTCCTACTCCATGTTGAGAGGGATGTCAGCTGGAAGTTTGAGAGTTGTCCAGATAATGAGTTGGATAAAATCAATGGTCATGACATAACCTTCCTCAGCTCCCTCTCGAATTCCATGGATCCAAAAGTTATTTCACCTGGAGAGGTTCTTGGCATCTTCAAGATGAGGTTGTGTGTCCCGGTCATGCTTCAGCAGGTATAGTAAAACTCTTTCATGCATCTCTTCGGCCTCCACTATCTCTCCCACCTTCACTTCATTGGCATGAACTCTTTTATCTATCACTCTTATGTCCATGTGGAGATCTACTATGGATGATTCTATTTTTTGTACTGACTTCAGAATTTTATAAATGGCTTTATCGAACTTGGTTAATTGCTTCTCTTCCTCCATATCATTGTCTGCCTAGAAAACTGATGGTAAGCAGCCCCTTGTAGTTCTGCCCATGAAATCCTCCATATCGACGTGCAACACAAGTTGTTTAAGTTTAGCCACCAGTACATTAGTTTTCATCCCTTCAGGCTTTGCTGTAATTACAAAATTTCAATCCACACTTCTATATGGACTTTTGGAGGTTTTAATTATCAAATTAGCCAAAATTTGCAGATGGGTTGTCAGAGCTCACAGAGTTAGCCTGCTCACAAGGGCATGATGTCAACAAAAGTCCTGATCACACTGCGGGTTTTGAAGAGGCTCATCCCTGACCCCTCATGGCACTGCCAACACAGTGACTGAGCTTACAGTCTGATTGACAGTTATGAATACAGCAGGTGGGTGGTATGTAGATAGTGCTTCTGAGTTGCAGGTAAACATTGCAGCACAAAGGGCTTCACAGATAGAATTAAGAAAGTCAGTGGGGGACCAAAAGCCAGGACAGCAAAATGAGCTACATACAACACGCCCTAAAGCTCAGGGGTGGTAAATCCAAAGGGATGTTTACGAGGTACTTTTTCTCCTAGATGGTAATGAACCTATGAAACTGCTATCAGAGGAGACAGTGAACATGAAAACAGTACAGGTCTTTAAGGTTAACCTGGACAAAGTTCTACTTTCCAAGGGATTCACTGGGCACCCTGGGTAGTATGGTGTGTGGAGAATTCCTATAAATTGGTAAGTGTTTGCACAGGATACATATTTCATCCCTGCTTATAAATCGGGGGTAGAGGACATGACAGAGTTGGAGACCCTTTTGACCTTGCATTATTGTTCTACTGTTTAGTGATTTAGAGCCCACTCCACACGGTCCATAGGTCCACAAAAAAGATGTATGCAGCTCTGCACCATGTGACTTCAGTGCTGAAAGTGTGATACACAATGCCTGAGGAAGAAGAAATCTGCACAAGGTTGTGTGGAGAGGCATGTCATGGCCAGGAGCCATCCCATTGTAACATGTTCACACCCATAGAACAACACATATAAGAAGGGGAATTATTCAAGCATGGGTACCATGGATAAAGAAACATATACTAGACAATGGCATTATTGGTCCAGAACCTTGCTGGAGCAGACTAGATGGACTCTTCAGGTCGTTTTTTTGTCTTTCACATTTTTGTATTTCAATAGAGTCAGAATGTAGGCAGAATCAGAACTGTTCCTTGGTGCCACAGAATGGGATCCATAGCATCATTCAGAAAGCCTTAACACCCATCATCCAACTGATTAATATGAGTGCATGCACTTTGATTCATTCAAAGAGCAGCCAGCTGAGATTGTGACATGAGGGTCTGTAGTGGTCAGTCACTGTCATCCAGCATGCACATCATCTATCTTTGTATCCTTTCAGGGTGTCATGGGGTAGTAGGGCAGGATTGGGTAACTTGAGGATGGGGGGCGACTGGGTGTTAACTGGATTTTATCTGGTCAAGACTGCGGGGAGGAAAGTAATTGGATTGCTCTGAGGGTGGGGGAAGGGTATGAAAAAAAAAATTGATTCTTATACTTAACTTTGTCCAGGGCCAGGGGGTGTGTGCTACAAAGATGAGGGGACATGTCCATTTTTCATTCTCAGGCTGGGGGAGAGTGCTATGAGTGCCATGAAGGTGGGGAAAGTTTTTTTCTTTCTTTTTTTTTTTTTTTGTTGAAGAGGAAGCTTCACCAGATTAATTGTGATGTGGGCTAGGAAACTGAAGTTTCACATCGTGCAGTGTGTCCCCCTTCCACCAAATTTGCCAGTGAAGTTTTACTTAACAACATGCCTGCTGGTGACAGTGTCCATGATGAATGTGACGTCACTGTTATGGATGGGAATGTCACCCAGAACAGTCTTTTCACTAAATGCAGGATATGCTGGTCACATCCCTGTCCAATGGGATGTGTGCATTTTTCGGCATGTCTGACTGGGGTACCAGTGTCCAGTACACTCATTTACCTGTAAGATGGAGAAGACAAAAATGACAAAGCTGAGGTTGTTGCCCTCTAGCCACTTTCAACTGAACATTCTTACCAGTGATGGGCACAGGTACTAGGACAAGGATGGGGTCATTTGGGAAGGTTGTTTATCCACCACAGGTGAGTACATATTGCTTGCAAGCATTATGCATTCTGAGTAGGCACATGTGTGCAGCTTGTGCAGTGATGTCAATCTTCACCTGTCATTGCAGGATGACAATCAAGTGGCCAGCACCATGGTGCATTGGAAAGGGTGGGCATGGCATGACAAGAAGACATCCAAATCACAGCCAGATAAATATGACCCTGCCCTGGATAGGGTCACTGTGGACTGTTGTGGACCAGCTGACCAATGTGTGGTATGAGGACTATGGAATGGGGGGTTTAGCAGGCACTGTTGTTTGAAAGGCTGGCGGTGTGTGATGCTCCACGGGTATGGGCAAATGGTGTGTGTGTGTGTGTACCAGTCTCAGGGGCTAACACCATGGGCAATATACAGTATCTATGCCTAATTGCTGTGTGGGCATTGCCTTGGTGTAGTACATCCCAGAGATCAGGGCAAACATCCATGGGCCCATAATGCTAAATAGCACTGTCACAATATATCGCCTGTATTTTTGCATGCTGTATTGTACTTTACTGTTTTTATTTATTTCCAAAGTTTCACCAGAGAGCACATACTGAGCTGGTAACCACTCATTTCCAGATGTGTCCTGGGGAAGGGGAAGGGAGGAAAATGAGGCATACTAAGAACAATAATTCAATAACAACAATAACACAATAATAGGTAAGTAAGCATCATAAACAATTGTGCAAAGACAAGAACTGCAAGAAGTAAAAACATATGAAGATACAAAACTGTCAGCAGATACAGGCCATTTGGTCTTTAAAGTCTGCTTGAATGTGCTACTAGCAGTCCATTACACTACAGCAGCCCCTCCTACTCCTACCCCCATGATGGTGACCCTCCCTCTCACTTTGTCTAATCCCCTCTTAAAACTGCCCACTGACCTACAGTACACCACCTCTTTGGGCAGCACATTCCACTTAGACACCACCCTTTGCATGAAATAGTGCCTTCTCATTTCTTTCCTAAATCATTCACCCTCCAGTCTTAGACCATGACCCCTAGTATCCCTCCCTCCTTTTAGCTTAAAAATTCCCTCTGTATCAGTCTTGTTTATACCCTTCATATATTTAAATGTCTCTGTCATATCCCCCCATCCCTCCTCTCCTCCAGGGAATATATGTTAAGCTCCCTCAGCCTCTCCTCGTAAGGTTTGTCTTCCAGTCCCAGGATCATTCTGGTTGCTCTGCGCTGTACCCTCTCCAGCAATTTAACATCTTCCCTTAAGTACGGGCACCAGAACTGCACGCAGTACTCCAGGTGCGGTCTCACTAATTCCCTGTATGGTAGCAGGATTACCTCCCCTCTCCAGGAGGTGATTCCACTACCAATACACCCCAGCATCTTATTGACCTTCATTGCTGCTTTCCTGCATTGTGCTGAGTGGTTCATGTGCCCTGTTATTATCACCCCAAGATCTGTCTCCTCCTCTGTAGTGGCTATATGACCCCCCCCCCCCCGCTGATAACATTTCCATGGGTTCCTTGCTCCCAAGTTCATGACTGTGCACTTCTTAGCATTGAACCCTGGCTGCCATGTAACTGAATTTTAATTGCAAATGTGGTTATCCTTCAGAACTTTATTGTACAATGAACATTTGCAATGTGCAGAGGCAATACAGAGTTAAGGACAGGAACAAAGGTTGTCCACTGGGGAGGGTGCAGCAGTGACTACACTAGTGTAAGTATGGGGTAAAGGGGGAGCAGAGGGAGGAGGGCGGTAGGCAGCAGCCCATGGACCAGCATGAGGGGCAACTGCAGGAGTTAGCAGTGAAGTCACGGAGGAGGGTGGAGAGTGAGTGGTGGGAAGAGCCAGAGCAGATGGTAAGGGGGACAGAACCTCTTAGTTTGGGGGAACAGTAGGAGAAGGCAGCTTGACCAGCACTGGATTTCCTCCATGGGAGTGCAAGATAATGATGGAGTTGTGAAGCATGTAAGAAGTACAGTACAAGTCACATTAAACTGTTCCTCCAGTGAGTTGTTTTAGCATTTCTGATTGAGTTGCATAAGTGTTGCTGGATCCAGCACAAAGCCCTGCACAAACTGTTTCTTAAGAGTTAAAACTCAGTTTTGTATTGCATTGTGACTGGACTGCAGATGCAGTCCAACTGAGTTGCAAAAACATTTTACAGACATTGCTCCTAAGCTGGTTAAGCACTAAAAAAATAATGGAATTCGAGTTGCCAATGCATTTCCAACTGTAAAAAACAATGTTAAACCAACTCATTAGTGGAACAGTTTAATGTGACTTGTACTGTAAGTAGGAGGAGGAGGAGAAGAGGGTAGCAAGCTAAGAAGGGTGGTAGTCAAGCCACTATTTAGAGATGAAAGAAGTACAATGGGTGAGGCATCTGATCTCAAGGGAGGGGAAGAAGAGGAAGGAATACAGGAAGCAGTGGTGAGTGTAAGGAGGACAGTCCAGAGAAAAGCATCAAAAGAAGTGAAAGAGGGGATCCAGTTTGACCAGGATGGACTTGGGAGCAGCACTGCATACTATGTCACCATAGTTGAAGATAGGAAGTATCATCTTTAAGACTATCCCTTGATGTGCAGGAAGCAGGATACACCCTTTATTCCTGGAAAGCACACCATGTTTGGGGTGCAGCTTCCAATGACTGGCATCCACATGGACTCAGAAATCAAGGTGCTGGGTCAGCCAGACCCCAGGGTACTTGAATGAGGGGACATCCTCAACTGCTGCACCATCCAAGGTATGGAAGGAGGGGAAGGAAGGGGAAGAGCTGAGATAGCACAGGGTGTGCTTGGATCTTAGTCAGAACAGACTGAAATACAAGGCTCACTCACCAATTATGCAAGAGCAGAAATTTTTTATTTTGATATTTTTCTAATATTAGCCATCCTAGAAAAAAGTAACAAACACCAACATCTCATTGTATCAGTGCCCCTCCATCAGGGTATCTGGTAAGTGACTAAAGTAAATATAAACTACAATGAAGAAGGGAAAAGTTGAACCACTAGGAACTGAACCTAGGACCGCTAGCATTCAGTGCTATTAACTGCCTCTGAGCTATGGTTCACACAGCTGTAGGGGCTGTCCCGGTCTTCCTTCAAAGTCACATTCCCTTCCCCTGGTGTTGCGTAACTTTGCAACCTCAGAAATACATCAGAACAACAGCCAATCAGCTCCTTCTCAGTGCAGTAAATATAGTCACACATATCAATATCCACATATTCCAAATAAATATCACTTGTATACATAGCCATATATAAGTTTGTGCTTGCACTTACCTAACATCATCATCCAACATCCCTTATTCACATTTTTTTACTCTCCGTTTCAGAAATATTCTGGTAAAGAAAACAGACATTGTATTCATTATTTTTAAATATATTTCAAATGTTACTAGTTCATCCTTTTTAGGAACATGAAGAAAGCTCATATTCACCTGGTGTGTTATTTTTCTGTAAACACTCAATTGTTCATTTTCTTTAACTGCATGTATATTATGCAGTACACATACAGTAGAATCATTTGTAAGCAGTCTGATAGTATATCCTTCAACCAATACATTCACTACATGTGATTGTTTTGTTTGTTAAACAGTCTAGATGCTGGTTGCTCAGATCAACATTTTCATCTAGCTAAAGTCAAAATAAACAGCATCACTTCATTATCTTTACATCACATGCATATATCTTATCACCATACATGGCAACATATATTCCATCAAAGCAGCATGCCTTCATGTTATCCACAGGTTTATTTTTTAGATATCACTTATCTAATATTATTTACAGCTGCATTTGTCATTTATTTGTACCACTAAAAACATCTCACTGTGCTGAATAGATCCTGAACACCATTGACAAACCACGTGTAGAAATAAAAATGTTTTAATCAGCTTACAGCTTAGCTTTATGACTTCATGTTTAGTTCATATAGAATCACCTCGGTAGGAGATGGGGGACCATATTTTAAACACATTGTCTCAGACCTATTAGTTGTACCAAGACTTGATATTGTCTACATGGTCTCTGTTTTTATGAAAGTAAATTTAATTTCACTTACCACTCAGTAGAGGTCTCCTTTCATGGCTTCTGGGGTCCTGCTTGCCGAAAGCAATAGGCGCATGTGCAGGCCCACTATTTATTGTGCAGCCCTGCCATAATCAGGTGCAATCTCATGTTTATTTTTATTTATTTGCTTGAAAATGTTTCAACAGGAAAGACAACATGAGCTGAGGTAGTTCATTTCCAGAAGTGTCCGGGGAGGGGGGACATAATGGGAAGACAAGCAAATACATGGTAAACAAAAAAAAAACATACATACATACTGTACAAAACAAATATAAAGAGATTAACTAATACAATGCATTTCAATCCTAGACATCAGTTATAATCATATAAAAGAAGGAGACGGGTAGCAAAGTAACAGTCGAGACAGTGGATGAGACATACCGGGGTTAACAGTACAATAAGTAAAAACAAGTATAAGTAGCAATCTGGAGGTAACTTGTAAGGTAAAGGCTGAGAAGAATAAAGTAGAAGGGAGGTAAAGGAAGTAACAAGTGCAAGTAGGTCTAAAAGGTTACTAAGTGCTATAGGTGGAGAGGGAGTTGAGGGGAGGGATTAAGGGTATGCGGGAGAGAGGAGAAGAAGTCAGGGACTAATCATGTTCAGTAAGCTGGGAACCCTGAAAGGGGAGGAGTCAGGCAGAAAGAAGCTGAGGACCCCACATGGGGATGGGGCCTGGAGAAGAGAGTAGGGGAGGGGCACCAAGAACTGATCTCCTTCAGGATGCAGAGAACCCTGCAAAGGGACAGGAACTAGCAGAGAAGGAGGGAGAGGAAGGAGAGAGAAAAAAAAGGGTTGGTGGGCGGTAGGCAATAGCTACAGGTTGCCTACAGATGGAGAGGACAGGCATATGGGAGGGTAGAGATGGAGGCAAGAGTGGGGCAGAAAAAGGGTGGGGGGAAAGGTGGATGGGGAAGAGAGGCAGGGGAAGGTTAGATGCACCCACAGCAATGTGCGTGATAATGTCACAGATGCGGTGAGGCGCTGTTCAAGCACAGTGGTGCTCGGGGTCATGCCAGATTGGCAAACAGCAATACCTAGTGGTGCATATGCATAATGCATCTAGGTGTCTAGCTCCAGGGGTATCTCATGTTTTTTCTGTCACTGTGTGCTCCAAAATGGCTGCAGACTCATAGGGAAATAAGGAAATGAGAAACAAAACACTACCCTTCTGTTTGATAAAACAGAATTACTAGTTATCATACTGTATTTTAGCCAATTGACTATTTCAACTTGAGAGCCCTGAAACTGCCACACCATGGGGAAGTGCAGCAAGATAAAATGCCTAAAATAAATTATAATTTAACTTCCCCAGTTACTTTGTTAGTATTTCACCTTATTTAATATCATAAAGTCCATATCTTTGTATGATAAATGGGGTACAGGGCAGAGATAGCAAGATGGAGCCAGAATAGGGAGTGGGGTAGGGTTGAGGGGTTATATACCTTGGGGATAAAAAAAAGAGGGGGCTGTTTTGAGGCAGAAAAATCCTATAAAGGTTGGAATGAAGGATAACAGTTACCTTAAAGTACAGCTAGCCAATCAATTGAGTTGTTCAGTCAATATTTGGGATCCACTGCCTAAAATCTATCAATATAGTCAGCTTCTTGTGTTAGAAGCTTATTTTTCATAGTTCCCACACCTTCTATCATGTGTGACTTCTTCCATACCAGAAAACAGAGTGATGGCAACATCATGTTCTGCTTCAAAGTGCCTCGCAATTGGTGGCCTCATATCATGATGTCATATGGAACTCTTATGCTCCCCTCTATGCACTTTTAATTCTTTAGACATTTTACCTACATAGTCATTATCATATGAACATTGTATTATATAGACAACACTAGAGGTGGGATATTTGAATGATTAAATAGTTACTAATGTGGTCAGGGAGTGCTAAATGACATTTGCATCTGTGAAGCAATAGCTGTCCCACATTGGATATGCTGGTGTAGCAAGTGCAATTCCCCGCAATCACTAAAGTCACCACATGTAATCAGCATGCAAATGAAGTCACTGGCCATGCATAACAGGCGCAGTCACATACTCAAGGTACAGTATGTAGCCTCCACAAACTGTTTGCATACAACTGCAACTGGATTGTCCACAAAAGGCAGGCAGTAACTAGTCACAAATCAACACAGGGATGCAGAACACCTGTGCAGGGATCTACAAAAAACAGAAAAACCTATGTGAGACACATTCAGACACATACTATGCCTCTGCACTGGTTGCTGCTAGAGCTCACCTGAGATTTGGACAAGGCCCAGGCCTATGCGAGCCACCAACACAGGCATGTCCCATGGATGTATGCCCCAGCAGGGTACATAGATCCTGTCATACCTACTGGAGCTGTCTGACCAATAGATAGTTGACCCATACTGGCTAGACCACAACACCATTCATAAACTGTGTGAAATACTCTGGGATGATCTCCAAAGCACAACAGACCAGAGTCAGGCATTGTCAGTTGATCTAAAGGGGACAGCTGTGCTTTCTGTCCACTGGCATGTTCCAGATGCCTTGCGGGGATACCCTGGGGATCACACAGCAATGTCCCACCTACTAATTCAGTTCCTAGATGCTCTAAGAGGTATGAGGACTACATCACATTCTCTACCGCTCAGGAGCAGAGATCAGCAACTATGCAGGCATTCTGCTGGGTTGCAGGCATGTCCATTGCACTGGGAGTGTGGACTGCACCCACGTTGCCATCGAAGCACCACCTGAGAGGGCGGGGCAGGCATTCATCAACAGAAAGGGCTTCCACTCCCTAAACATACAGGTGGTGTGCAATGGCAACTATCACATCAAAAATCTGATTGCAAAGTACTTCAGAGGTACACATGATGCCTTCATCTGGCAAACCGCCTCCCTGTTTGAGACCAGGCAGAAAAAAGACAGCTAGCTACTTGATAAGTATAACACCTCTCCCAGTTCCTCTCTCAGGCACTCAAACAACACATGTTGCTTACCTCCCTCTGCAGGTGACAGAGGATATCCCCCATGTCTCTGGCTGATGACGCTGGTATTGTGGCTACAATCTGGCAGCAAGGAGCATTGCAATGAGGCTCACCAGGCCACACCCAACATCATAGAAAGGGTTTTCAGAATCTTCAAAATTAGGTTCTAATGCCTGGAGTAGTCTGGCGGGTTTCTGCAGTACAGCCCTGTGAAGGTGTGCAAGACATTCATGGCATGCTGCATCTTCCACAACCTAACGGCCCAACGTGGTATACCTATACTGAGCCTCGAGGGTGACAGCATGGATGGTGATGGTGTGTCAACCACAGTAGAGCAGCCTCTTGTCAACTATGACACTCAAAGGAGGTAAGAGACCATCTGATTGAGCAGAGCTTTGCAGATCACTAGCAAATAAATGTGCACTCACTGCACTCTGAACTGATAAGGACACATTGCTGAATGCAAAGAAATGTTTAATTCATAATGTTCATTAATACAACATTAAAAGCTAGGAGACATTAGGACAAATGCATTTCGATGTTTTGCAGGTAAGACCACTCTTTATCAAGAGACCTATGAGTGCTCTGTACTGGTAACTTTTATAGTAATTTTTCTTAAAGTTTCCGGCTACCATGTTCACAGTACATAATTAATTAGTGCTTATCAGTGCATATTTCTTATAGGTACAGTGCAAAAACATGCTGTGCAAAACAGTGATAAATACAGTATATGCTAATGATTCAAAATCTTTTCCTCCCCTTCCTGGTTCTCCCTTTGCTCTCTCCCCCCCCCCCCTTTTTTCCTTCCCCCCTTTGCCCTTCACATTTCATTCTTTGGAGTTATTGATCACAACACAAAAGTTGCACTACATTTATCAACATATCTATGTGTAAATACTGGTGTATTTAACAAGTTATGCCATAAACAGACAATCACTTTATTGTATAGCAAACTCTTGTTGCACAGGCTAATGTGTTATACAATATACTAATTTTAGTATGTTGTTCATTATATCCTTGCAAATATACAGGTGCACTGTAGTGTGCAAGAATAATGTATGCCTGGGAAAAAGCTAGCAAGTATCAGAAGAGTAACAGAATGATGTGAAATTAAATGGAAGTCTGTCTGTCATACTCACTTTTAATCTTTAGCATATATTCATCATTGTTTTGTACATCATTTCTGCACCGTACTTGTAAGAAATATGCACTGATCTACATCAATTAATTATGCACTTTAAACTTGGTAGCCTGCAACTTTAAGAAAATGAGCCAGGAACACAAGGTATTGTGCAATTTGATATTATGGACAGTTTTCTAATTAAACCTGGTTTCTGCAATCCAGAAAGACCATAAGCCAAAGCAGGAAGTGACAGTGCATTGCCTGCAAGTGGCAGAAGATTGCTGCGACAACAAGTTACGCTTACTAAATATCTTGAAGTCCATCGGGTCCTAAGGGGTCTACAGAGCCTCAAGTTCCCCTCCTTTGGCAAAGCTAGGTGAGACATTTTCAAGCCCTGGAAAAAATGAAATTCATTATTCCTCCCTGTGTCTCATTAAATTAATAAAAGTGGATTCCATTATGCAACAACAACAAAAAAAAAAACTTACTGAGGAACTGAAGGCTAAAGAGTTAGTACTAAAAACAGTTTGCAAAGCATACTGAATTTGAACAACTAAAAGATAAATTACAGCAGTCCATACCACAACTGGACAACACAAACTCTGGTCAGAGCTGATATGGCTGTGGAGAGCTTTTGGGATACTTTTACCCATTATTTCTAATGAATTTGCACAATGTAGACCTGCTGAAAGGCAGTTTCAATGTGGTCTTCCTTTTACTCATTTTTACAATGTAGTTTCCTAGCATTTGCTTGCTGATTGCTATATATTTAGCCTGGATAGTTCACAGAAAAAATGGCATCTTATTTTTGGGTGGCAGAGCACTAGCAGTAGGAATTAGGATGCTGGAATGTGTCATTCATAGGTATGAGCTGTGTGTTGGCAATAACGCCCAGTGGCCATACACCTTAGGCACTCGCATGCGGGTCCTTTGTCCCGGTGCTGTTGAACTGCTCAGTGCAGGTGAAAGCCAATGCTGTACTTACTCACACAGGTCCCAGAACAGGCATGTTACAGCCGACCTCCCATTTGTTTGTACAATCGGGGAATCACAAATACACTCTCCATAGCCTGGAGTGTACACTACAAATGACATTGCAGGATATCACACCCCATGGCACCCAGGATACCTCAGCAGTCCGGAGGGCGGTATCTTACACAGGGGAACGGGGAGAGTGTATGACAGCAGGAAGATACATCATTGACAAGGCAGGCATTGGAGGTATGTCAATTCCTCCTTACAGTTTGTCAGGGACATACACACAGCTGCATACACTGGTGGGTCCACAGCTTGTGTAGTGACCCAATGTATGGTATAGCCACTTGAGTAATTCTGGAGTGCAGGTCCCCGGCCCGGGTCCAGTGCAGTCGGTGGCTGGCCATAGCAGGGTGTGGAGGGCAGTGCCAATCTCCACAACAGTCAAATATGGGGGGAGTGGGGTTGTCTATGTACCAAGGCAGTGGGTGGGGGTCCTCTATGGTATGGATATTGACCATGGTTTCCTCTGGTGCGATTGGGTCCAGGGGGGGCCCTACACTATGGAGCTCTCCGGGGATGAAGTTGGATTGATAGGGGATGGGAGGGGGTACATTTAGTCCACCAGGGCTGCTAGACTGCTGTGCACCTGGGTGCACTTCCGCAGCCCACATGTGGGTGGTTGGCCGGGTTAGGTCAGCTATTCATGGCCTAACTGTGGGCTGCGCTGCTCTGGGCTGCAAGGGGTACATTCCCACTGAGTATGCTGCAGCACCACATATGCATGGGAAATCACCATTGACTTGCACGGCATTCTATTTGTGTGCATCCTGGCCCATTCCCTTATGGCAGGTGCATCCCACAGATTTGAATATCACGCTGTAGTGCATTGTTTGAGATGTGCGACAGATCTCCCTTTTCCACCAGGATGCACTGCACATCTTCTTTGAATATGGGGGCCCTGGACTAGGCTACCTTGAAGAAATACATTATCAAAATGGGAAAATCATGACCCCACTGAAACAAGATTTTACATCTAATCTGGGACAGCCTGAGTAAATACAGTGCAAAAATGTGTAAATGAATATCCCTATGACAATGAGATGTAGCATCTCCCCTGCGCTATCCAGGATACAAAATACAGGATAAGAAATATTTAAAGGAAATCTGCTCTTAACTGAACTTTACTATTATTACTGGTGACCCCCTTTAATACACTGACTACAGCCCTGTTTCAAACGCTATAATAAATCATAGAATGGGTTATTATGGCATTTGGTGTCACTCATTTAAAGAGTACCACCACTTTGGCCCTAAGTCTGTGTGTGTGGGCGGGCCAAATACCTGAAAAAACATGGCTCCGTTTTTCTGTTATGGAGCACCTGCACTGATACTTTGCCACTCAGCGGCCTGGCATGTACCTTTTTTAATATATTTCCATATTTATCTGGTTGAGCCTGCCTCTCCTAATTTGAAAATTTATCTCGTAAACAAACAAACAAAAAAAAAAAAACACGCTCTGTGTGTGTGTGTGCATGCGTGCGTGCACCTGTCTGTGTGTAGAGCTGCTACAGTGGCTTTGGCATTAATTCCCTTGGACCAGTAAATTATAAAAAGTAATGTCAGTGCAGGTGTGTGTTAGTAGGATTTTTTACACACCCTCAGTGTGTGACAATCTCATAAACTCCTCGAGCTTCGCTCTCAGGGTTTATGGATTATCACACACCTCGGGAGTGTAAAAAATCCTCATAACACACACCTACACTGGCATTATTCTCTACATAGCGTATGGTGGAATGCTGTTATGCATGGACTTCCGTACCTGTAATATGCTTGTTCTGCTGCAGTAGTGACATCATTATGTTGTTCTGCTACAGTAGTGATGTCACTACTGCAGCAGAACAACTCGGAATGCTGCCACATATTTGATTTCCCCTATCCAATTAAGCTGGAAGTTGTTGATTTTTAAAGTTGAACTTGCAGAAACATCTGCAGCACACTGTCAGTAATTTGAGCCTACCACCAACCCTAATATGCCCCCCCCAACCTCTAGTTCACTGAAACAAAGGGCAGTGTCCAAAATAGGCATTGATTCTCATACACTATATAGAATAGTGGATGGGCAACTCTGTGCACAACCAGTGTGTTATGCCACCTCGGGGAACTGATTCCCATGGACCTCTCAAGCTTCGCTCTCGGGGTCATAGGGAATCAGTACCCCTCAGTGGCACAACACACACTGGTTGTGCATAGTTGTCTATTCACTATCCTATATGTGGTCACTGACATAAACAAACAGTTTCTTTATTGTAACAATCACACAGGAGTGTGGTGTGCATATTTTATGGAACACTTATAAACAGAGGTGAGAAGGAATAAGTGCCTCAGCTGGGACTTGAACCCTGGCCACTCGGAATACCATTCTGATTGCACTAACCAGCTGTTCCACTGAGATAATTGGAACCTGGGCCATCTCCAAGCACATTACTCTTTCCCAAGTGCACAACCCAATGGCAACACAAATATTTACTTGTAACAATCATACAGGAATGTGATGTGCATATTTCATGGAACGAATACAAACAGAGGTGAGAAAGAATAAATGCCTCAGCTGGGACTTGAATCCAGAAGGCCCAGAATACCGTTCCAATTGCATTAACCACCTACACCACTGAAACAACTGGAACCTGGGCCATCCTTGAGCACATTACTCTTTCTCAGATCTACAACCCAATGGCAACACACATATTTACTTGTAACAATCACACAGGAGTGTGGTGTGCATATTTTTTGGAACACATACAAACAGAGGTAAGAAAGAATAAGTGTCTCAGCTGAGACTTGAACCCAGGCCAACCAGAATACCGTTCCAACTGGGCTAACCAGCTATGCCACTGAGACAACTGGAACCTGGGCTGTCGACGAGCACAACACAATGACAACACAAATATTTACTTGTAACAATCACACAGGAATGTGGTGTGCATATTTAATGGTAACATACAAACAGAAGTAAGAAAGAATGAGTGCCTCAGTTGTGACTAGAACCCAGGCCTCCTGGCAGTATTGCGGCCATGAGGATGGTGTGTGTGTACAAAATATAGGATATGAAATATTTACAAGAAATTTAAACTGAACTTCACTGTGTTCACTGACATAAACAGTTTCTTTATAACATATTAGAATGCAATATTTATTTTGAATGTTGTGTCCATGTGGATGGTGTGTACAGCGTGTCTGTGTGTGTGTTTGCTGTAGCTCAATGTATTTTTTTCCCCAAAAAGCATAGTGGAAAATGTCTGCTGACTGCCAAGTACAGTATTTAGTCTGGGCAGTTCACTGAAGACCTGATATATGTCTGAGACAGTGCTCATCAGATAGTGTCTGTAGAGGTTAAAAAAAACACTGTAAATCATAGATTTGCTGGGAAAGGGTGACATTTATGAAGTATGATTTTTTCTTGAAAGACAATACATTCCCAAGTGAAACTAGTATCAAGGAGCTGTTTAAATGCTAAGTATTAAAATGTGCAAGGGGGTAAACAAATCTCCAGTTTAATAGGCAACCAATATATTTAACAAGCTGTTTCAGTTTCCTAATGGCATCTGATAAGTAGCTTGGAGTTATGTTGCCAACATTCTTAACAGAAAGAAGGGGATATTTTATTTCAGTTGGCATGGAAGGATACATTGAAAAGTCCAAAACATGTGTTCCATGAGGTCGAGAGGGTAGGTGTCCCCAGCCCTTCCCACAGCCAAGTGAGATCCCCCCCGTGGACCATGGAGAACGGCAACAGAGCCAGTGAGGTCGCCAGGGCAAGTGTCCCCAGCCCTCCCACAACCAAGCGAGATCCCCCGCAGACCACAGAGAATGAGCAGAGCCAGTGAGGTCATGAGGGCAACTGTCCTCAGCCCTCCCCACAGCCAAGTGAGATCCCCCCCGTGGACCAGGGAGAATGGCAACGGAGCCAGTGAGGTCGTGAGGGCAAGTGTCCCCAGCCCTCTCCACAGCCAAGTGAGATCCCCCCCGGACCACGGAGAATGGCAACGGAGCCAGTGAGGTCGCAAGGGCAAGTGTCCTCAGCCCTCCCCTCAGCCAAGCGAGATCCCCCCGCAGACCACAGAGAATGGCAACAGAGCCAGTGAGGTCGTGAGGGCAAGTGTCCCTCACTTTCGGCTCTCGGGCCAAACTAACCTGGCTTACTGCACCACCCACTTTGTACACTTTGGACAGATCTCCACTTGAGGCCTGCACCACATATCATTATCTCAGCATTTTGCTAGATCAGTACCTTGACTTCTCAACGCATATAGACGCTGTGCTCAAAAAACTGAATCCCATGCTGGGTGCACTCTACCGAAACAAGAATTGCATCCCTCTACCAACCAGACTAGCTATTGTTCAAAAAGTGATCTTCCTAACTATGGATTATGGCAATGCTGTCTACGATGCCACCCCCCCAAACTTCCTTAGCCAGGCTCGACCCCCTATACAACTCCTTCTGTCGGTTCGCTTTGGACCGTTCTCCCAATACCCATCACTGTGACCTATACTGGTCCCTGGACCGCCCCTCAGTCCAAAACCAATGATTGCTCCACTGTGCTAGAACCACTGTAAAGTTCTGGTCACATACACTCCCTTCCTACCTATCATCATCCCTAACTGCCCTCTCCCCACCTACCTACGCTCTCAGAAACATAGACTCCAGGCTCCTGCACATTCAACACAGATCACCAGATCTGGCCAGGCAGCTTTCAGCTTCAGGTTGCCCAAATTATGGAACTCCCTGGCAGCTGACATCAGACACACCACAAGTACTCAACGGAATGCCCTTCTCAAAACACATTTCGCTACCAACTGCTCCTGCTTTCCCCCTCGCTGAATCCTCTTCACAACTCCTATCAAGCTATTAGCTTGTAGCACCAGTCTGGGTTCATTTTTTCTCAGTCTGCACCTAATGTACTATATTTGAATTGCATGAATGCCTCACCCACTGTCTGTAACAATTCACACTATGTATGTTGTTACTTCTATACTACTGTACCATTGTCTGTAACAATTTCACACTATGTATTATTTGTTTCATCTGTACTACTGTACCATTGTAACCACCTACCCCCAGGACACATCTGGAATCGAGCGGTACTCCGCTCAGCATGCCATCCTGGTAAATCTCTTAAATAAATAAATAAATAAAATGATACTCATTTTTCCAGCCACAGATAGCAAGATGGCTGTAGGCTCTGCCCATAACCATAAAAAAGCTGTAAAACAATGTAAATTTAAAAGGGACATGGGGTACTACATAAATGGACATGTTTTTGATTAGAAAAAGAAAAAAAATAAACCCAATCAGATGAGGCCTAGTCTAAAAATACAAAATTTGCCTCAAGCAACAGATAGTGAAGCTCAGAGAGCATCTTTTTTTTTTTTAAGGGATATTCTGCCTTCCTAGGAGGAGTAAGAGAATCCACATCACTACCCCCACTGCAGTCCAGAATCAGGCTTCAGTCAACTAAAACCGAACAAGGAGGAGGAGAAGAAAGGGGATCTAAACAGAACCAACATGACAGACGCAAGAACCAGAAATTGAAGAGAGGAAGAGGTTGAGGGATGGACAGGCAGTAGATCCTTTACTGCAGAATGCATACAGCAGAACATGAAAAATGTTTCATCACATCAATTGTCAAATGATGAGCTGGCAGTTCTTAACAGGGACCTAAAGTTTGTTCCTACAAATGACCTAAACCTTTTTGCAACCACCATCGATCTTTACAGATATGATAGATTACTGAACTTAAAGTGCCTTTTTTGCAAGTACTAGAGGATGGAACTTAAGTACAAACATTACACAATCTGGAGAAGTGGATACATTCCAGGGGATTACAGTACTGGACATTTCTGTTAACAGTGCTGATGATGTACAGGACTTGGGACATGGTACATTAAAAAATAAATCATCTTTCATTTCGCCTATTAACCCCACTGTTGGGGTATTCCTGATGACATGTGAGAGGCATGTTAATGATCTAGCACAGAGGAGGGGTGGCAATGGTAATTTTGTTAACATGTCATCCTCTGAATTTAAAGCAATACAGGATCTTGAAGTCAACTGCAGCATTGCCAAAAAAACAGCCAATGGAGGGGAGTTTAGCAGTTTCTGGATATCTCAGATTACGTCACAGAAGTGAGACTACAGCTCTCCAGTGACATATTTTACAGAGCTCTATCCAGTGACCTTACACTCCCCTTTAAGTAAAAGATCAACTCCTATATTGTAAAAGCATGGAGAAATTGTATTATTGATAAGGATGTAAAACATTGCTTGATCACCCCCATGTCCTGTTTCACCTACAATCTATATGCTTCCCAAAGTGCAGAAGAGCCTGAAGTCCCCACTGGGAGGTTCCATAATCTTTGAAATCGATTCACTAACTGAACCCCTCTCACAATATGTATATTTCTTTATCAAACCATTTGTGGGAGGTCTAAGATCATATTTAAGAGATTCTATGATGGCTTTAAATATCTTACAAGATATTGTCGTAGAGAAGTCAGATTTACTGATGACCCTCAGTGCTGAATCATTATATACCAATATCTCCCACAGTGAGATAATTCAGGCTCTGAAATACTTTTTGAATCAGAGAGGAGAGGATGCCATACCCCCTACTGAGTTCCTTTTGGAACTTTCAAGAATGGTTCAGGAACTTAATGTATTTACTTTTCTTGGTGAGTTTTTCTTCAAAATAATAGAAGACAACCTCAAAGTGGCTAAACAGTGTGACACAGCAGTTGGAAAGGCTAACACAATGCTAGCTTGCATAGGGATGGGTATAACAAGTAGAAGGAGGGAAGAGGTGGTACTGTTGTACAACTCCTAGTGAGACCTCATCTGGACTACTGTGTTCAATTCTGGAGGCCCCATCTCCAAAGAGACAGACAGGATGGAGACGGTACAGAGGAGGGCGACAAAAATGGTGTAGGGGATGAAGCATAAGTTGTATGAGGAGAGACTCAGAGCTCTAAATATGTACTCCCTGGAAGAAAGGAGAGAGAGAGAGAGTGGGGACATGATAGAGATCTTCAAATATCTAAAGGGGTCAACTGGGTACCAGAGGGGAGCATCTTTCACATGAAGGGGAATAGCATAACAATGGGGCACAGCATGAGACTAAAAGGGAGAACATTTAGAGGGAACTTGAGGAAATTCTACTTCTCTGAAAGGGTGGTGGAGAGATGGAACAGTCTCCCCCAGGAAGTGGTGTGGGTAGCCACAGTTCAGGGATTTAAGAATGTGTGGGATAGGCACATAGGAATTATCAAGCTAGGGTGAAAGGCGGGGCTTGAAGCATCTAAGGTACAGTAAGCATTAGAAAGATGGAGAGGGCAGACTGGATAGGCCACAAGGCTCTTATCTGCCAGCTACATCTATGTATCTATGTATAAGTGGGACTGTGATGGAGGAGACATTCGCCCCCTACTTTGCCAACTTATATTTGGGGATGGGGGAAGAAATCTTTGTGTACAACCCCCCAAGCACTACTTTCTTGCAAAAAGTCTCCCTGCATAGCTAATTTATTGATGGTATTCTGAGGGTGTGGCTGAGGGCGATGGATGAGCTTTTTGATTCTGTTAGATTGTTGGAGAACACAAACAAAAACCTGAAATTTGCAGTTACATATAGTGCACTTAGCATTTTGTTTCTGGATATTCTTATCCTAAATGTATCAGTGTGGTGGAGTTAGGCTACACCCTCAACTGTGAGTGATGGACCACTTTTCTATCTCCTTATTTCCTAGCAACAGTTAATGCTTTTCTCTTTGCGTTCCTTCTCCCCCAACCTAGCTTGGCCACCTAGCGTAGCTCTTTACTCTTCCTACTAAACTTTCTATTAGTTTTCTCTTTTTCCATTTCCATCCATCCAGTACCTGAAATGATGCCAAATACCCAGAGAGGTGTTGTGTAAAGTGCACAAGTGCATTTTGTGTACAAAAAAAACATGAAGGCTATTTTAAATAGGAATGAATACAGTTAGTAAAGTCTGTTTAAAGAAAAAGGATTCAGAAGTCATATAAAACAATAATGATGTTATGATTAGTACAGTTATAAGAAATCCTTAAGATATTTTCATAAATTCACACTATAGACCTGTTACTGTATAAGGTTTTATGTATGAGGCTGAATGATATGCTTTAAAGTCCTTAGTCATTGTAGATCAGAGATATAGAGAGTCAGTATCTGTGAAGATATACACTGTACCTTTAACTGAAAAAGGAAATCCCCTGAAATAACCCCTCCCCCTTTGGTTTTGAAACAACATGTTCAGACATGAAACAACATGTCCAGACTTGTAAACAGAAAAGGGCTCAGTCAGGTGACCCAACCAAAAGATATAGAACCTCTTCACTAAGTTCACTTCAGTTCATCCCAGTGGGGCTCAGTCCTAAGAGAGGAGGAAAGGTTCTACTGTTTGTGTAGACAAGCTGTTGAATGCAAATGAGAAGGGTCTTAGGAACGCTAAGATCCAGGACTATATTATGGGAGAAACTACGGATGTTAAGTAGTGATTTTCTTTGCAATTTGTTTTGTTTTCATTTATTATTTTTCTAACTTTTGAAAAATAAATATCACACCACGGTATGTTGTAAACCTGTAAATTTGTCACAGTGTGTGGGAATAAACTTCAGATGAGACAATCAGGAAAAGGAGATTAATAAAAAAACATTCAGAAAACCTATCAACAGAAATATGGTATTGTTGGTAAGCTTGTGCCACCCCGCCACACCATCAGAAACATTCCTGTGGGACAGTATCTGTGAATATGCAGAAACTGTGATGCAAATGAGGCATTTGAAGAGTAAGCTACGGAACTACAGGGGCGGTTTAGACAGGATATTCTGAGAGTGACATAAGCAAGGCCCATGAAATATCAGCTAACACGGATAGAGTGTCACCCCAAAGGTCAAAACAAATCTGAGTGGGGGGAGACTTCATTTTGTCACACATACAGTAGAAAAGCCAATGAAGTGGAAGGAATATTAAGGAAACATTTGGGGGATATTGCAGACAGAACAAAACTAGAGACATATGTGAAGGATAAACCCCAAATGCTTTATAGAAGACCTCACAACATTGGTGACATAGTCACCGGAAGCCTTCAACCTCTACCTCCTCTGCAAATCACATGGCTACTAGCATAAGTGAGGGGTACATATTATTGTGGAAGATGTAAATACTGTCATGTGATCTCTGCCACTAGTAGCTTTGTTATTCCAGGTACAGGCAAAGCACATGATATCATGCAATTTACAAACTATGATGCAACTCACAATGTCTACCTCACAACTTGCAGCTGCAGTGCTTAATATGTAGGCTGCACTAGGAGGAGATTTAAAGAAAGGAAGGTCTATACAACATGGTAATTTGGATTCAGCACTGTCTATCCATTTACATTATGTGCGGTCTGCAGTGGGCAATGATTGGTCCTTCATAGGTGTAGAGAAGGTGGCAGTTGGCTCTAGAAGTGGGAATGTTGAAACTACAAACAATAGCAGCATGCTCACTGGCATACAGGTGCTGCTAGACAAAGGCTATGTTACAAGGAAGGAAAAATGTTCATCGCACACAAAACTGCAAAACTTGCAAAATAAACTTTTTTGAATCATATCCATGGGCTGGAGTGACTGCCTAGATGCCAGTGCTTTGAGGCGCACTGCCTTTACATAGGGCAGGGGGGCCTGACTAAGTTACTTCATGCAACATTCCAACATATACAGTAGTAGTAGTAGTAGTAGTGTTTGTTTATTTCTGGCGCCCTTCCCCATAGGCTCAGGGTGCCCTTATAACAAAATAAACACAGACAGCAGTTAGAAACAGTCACATAAAATTATATAAAATCCATACATAAACTCCAATTAAAATCATATACTGTCTAGGAGTCTCAAAATATATTCCTCAGGTCCCAAAGGCCTGTTCAAAAAGGAAGGTTCTCAGATGTTTTTTAAAAATCTCTATGGATGGCACCTCCTGGAGGTACCCTGGTAGCAAGTTCCAAAGGACTGGGGCTGCAACCTTGAGTGCCTGGTCCTCAGAAGATTTTAACCTGGCCCAAGGGACCTCCAGGAGGGCCTTTCCTGCGAATCTAAGAGAGTGAGATGGGATGTAGGGATGCAGAAGCTCCTTCAGGTAGCCAGTGCCCAAGCCATGTAGGGTCTAAGAGGTCAAAAGACCTAAAGTTGATGTGCCAGCACGCTGGCAGCCAATGCAGTTCATGCAGCACTGGTGTAATGTGACTGAACCGCGAGTATCCAGAAAACAAGCAGACCACTGCATTCTGCAAGAGCTGCAGGCACTGCATCACACCTCCTTTGACCCCGAGGTAGAGTGTGTTACAGTAGTCAAGACTCAAGGTGATGAACACACGTACCAGCGTGGCGAAGTCATCGGGGGGAAGGATTTAATTCAGGCACTGTTCCAGAGATGGTAAAAACCGGTCTAGACAATAGCTGACACTTGATCTTCAAGTGTCAGCTCATTATCCAGAACAATGCCCAAATTCCTTACCTTAGGGGAGGCCTCCAGTTTGGTTGGACCACTAAAAAGCCCCAACCTATCTGCAGAGGCCCCCACTCCTCCCCTTTGACCCAGCTCAACCACCAGCACTTGAGTCTTGCTTGGGTTAAGTCCCAGCCAGTTCAAAGACATCCAAGCCCAGGTCTTGGCTAAACAATCGTTCAGTGTGTCGACCGCATCAGATCTCCTAAGTGTCAAAGACAGGTAGAGCTGAGTATCATCAGCTTAGCAATGAAAACTCAGCACATACAACCTTATGACCTCGTGCAGGGGCAGCAAGTACACTGCGAACAATATGGGGATGAGGACAGAGCTTTGAGGAACTCCGCTGGCTGGTCCATTGGGCTTGAGAAATAAGTCCCCAATATCACCCTCTGAGACCTGCCCCAGAGAAAGGACATGAACCATCTGACGACCTTGCCGGTGAGTCCTACATACTCCCTCAGCCTATCCAACAGCACCCTATGGTCCATTTTGTCAAATGCTGATGAAAGGTCAAGGAGAACGACAATCGATCACTCTCCTCTATCCTTCACCTGAGCAGGTCATTCAACACCTTAACCAGCACGGTATCCATGCTGTGCACAGTCCTAAATCCATACTGGAACAGTTCATAAATCTGGAATTCTGTGAGGTGATTCTTGAGCTGTTTCATGACCATCTTCTCAAGAACCTTCCCCAAAAAGGGAAGGTTCGAGGTCAGTAATTCGCCAAGTTAGGGTCTAGAGATGTTTTTTTCAGCAGGGGCTTAACCAGAGCCTGTCTAAGGGACTCCGGAAAAAAACCCCACCAAGAAGGAACTCCTGACAATCTCAGCAAAAACCAGATCCAGGACCTCGACAAAGCCAACAAGTACTGTAGCTGCATGTTGGACCCGAATCAAGGTCGCAGAACATTGGTCTGAGTCCAGAGAACACCCCACAGACCTCCACCATCGTCACTGGCTGGAACTTTCCCCAGGGAGACTGAATGCATCCACCCTCCTGTGGTCTGCTACTGTTAGAGGATGGTATTCTGCTTGGAGAAATCCCAGCCCTGATGGAGGACACACTGTCTGAGAAGAACCAAGCAAACTACTCACACTTGTGAGCTGAAAAAGCTCTCATGGGTTCCAGACAGGCTGGTTGTAATAGCCTGTCTACAACCCAAAGGAGCTGAGCCGGTCAGTTATTCCCAGCTACAATCATCCTAGACATAAAGGCTGTCTTTTCTTGGGTGATTGCATTCTGAGACTCATCGCAATGAGCACTCTGAACCAGCCTGTCCTCAGACCTCCCTCTCCAACCTCCTCCCCATGGTTTTCAGCACTCTCAGCTCACCATTAAACCATGGTGGTCAGAGGCATGAAACCAGAGGGCAAGGCTATGATAGGTAAGGATAAGGGGCTGGGGCTAGGAAACTGGACAGAGGGTCAGTAGATGAGGAGATGGAGGAGATAATGGGAGAGGATGCATCAGGGGAGGGGCAGGTGAAGTCCAGTGGAGAATGGCGGTGATGTCAGCGGAGGATGGGGTGGGGGCAGGGAAGAGATGAGGGTGGAAGGGGAACAGTTGAACTACACTTGGGAACAAAGGCCCTGATAGGGAGGGATGAGGGACAGACAGGACAAGCAGTACAGAAAAACAAGGGTGGGCTTCTAATGCTGGGGGACTCAGTTCTGAAGGGGATCAGATGGGGAGCAAGGGGAAGAGGCACAGTAGAATATAGGTGGAGGCCATGCCGGGCATGACAGCTGACAGGGTGGGGCAATCCATCCTGAAGAATGCTAGGAAGGGTAGGGAGAAACCTCATATAGTTCTGCATTTGGGAACCAGTGACCTGGCAGGTAATACAGCTGATGTTGTCCAAGAGAGGTTTGTGAAGCTGGGGCGGATGTGTGAGGAGGTGGGGGGATCAGTAACCTTCTCAGAGGTGCTTCCTGTACCCAGGGCAAGCACGGCAAGGAAACACAGGATTGAGGAATTTAATGCGTGGCTAATGGTTGGTGCCTATCCAAAGGGTATGGGCTGGTGGGGGGGTGGGAAGCACATGGGAGGACATGGATCTCTATTCCAGGGACAGACTTCACTTGAGTGGGGAAGGTAGGAGGGTACTGAAGCAGAAGCTGGAGGAGTACTTAGCAAAGAACAAGAATTTAAATTAGTAATGGGGGGGTGGCAAGAGGGCAGAAGCCCCGTAGAATGCTCAGGCAGGGAGGACAAAAGAGCTTACCCCCCATGCTGGTGGCAGGGGACATAGGGAGGCATCAGGATGGGGATCAAAAAAGGGGAAGCAAGTAGGGAGAGGGGTAAAGAAAGTGGGGTGGTGGGTGGTAACATTGAACACTAGGAGTCTGGGGAACAAAGTAGCAGAATTACAGGCTCTCATGATAGATGGGGAAGTGGAAATGGCAGCCATAACTCTGAGACATGGGCCACCCACTACCATGATTGGGACCTGGCAGTACCGGGATATAAGCTATTTCAGAGGCACAGGGTAAAAGGAAAAGAAGGGGGTGGTGCTGTATGTGAGGAAAGGTCTGAAATGCCTCAGGGAGGAGGGGGAGGAAGACAACACAGAGGCATTATGAGTACAGATCCAGGTCTCCAAACAGAGGACCCTCAAGATGGGAGTGGTTTACAGGCCGCCCTCTCAGACTGAGGAGTTAGATAGGGAACTAGTGGGGCAGGTCAGAAGGATCTGCAGAAGGGGCAATACAGTGATTGTAGGTGACTTCAACCTGCCAGGGGTGGATTAGGGTACCCCAGCTACAACAAATAGGAGGGAGCAGGTACTTCTGGATGCCTTTCAGGACAGCTTCCTACTGCAGATGGTCAATGAGCTGACCAGGCTAGGGAACACCCTTGACCTCTTCCTGACAAATGGTGAGTTTATGAGGGAGCTGAGAGTGAAGGAACCACTGGCAGGGAGTGACCATCACTCAGTGTGGTTTAGAATAAACATGTGGAAAGAGGGAGTAGGTTTAGCCACAAGGGTGTTAGACTTCAGGATGGCCGGCTTCGGGAAGATGAGAGAAACAGTGAGGGGTGCTCTAGCAAGGATCAGTCCAGATATGGACACTAATCAGAGGTGGGAGGTCATTAAATGGGGGATAGAGGAGCCAATAGCAACATGTACAAGGGTCCAGAGTAAGAGGGCGAGGGCAAAGAAGTCTAGCTGGGTGAGCAGGGGGGTAATGGAGAAAGTAGGAAGAAAAATATCCACCTTTAGAAGGTACAAAAGAACAAGGAGGGGAGGACAGAGAGGAATACCTAAAGGAGTAAAGGGAGGTGACGAGGGCAGTCAGGGCAGCCAAGGCATCCCAGGAACTCAGGCTAGCACAGGGCGTTAAGGATGGGTAGAAGGACTTCTTTAGGTACATCAGAGAGAAAAGGTACTGCAGAGACCAAGTTGTGAGGATTAAAAAGTGGGGGGGAACGACACCAAGGTAGAACAGACAGAAGCACTAAATGAGAACTTCTGCTTTGTATTTACCAAGGAGAAGGGGTGAGGTTGGGGGCAGTCACAGGGGGGAGGAGACAGACAGTGAAATCACGGTGGGCAGGGTACTAGAGTGCTTGAGGGCACTGAGGGTGGACAAGGCACTGGGTCTGGATGGCATACACCCCAGAATGCTAATGGAACTGGCAGATGTCCTGGCTGAACCACTTGCAGACCTGTTCAGTGCCTCTCTGGACTTGGGGTGTGTACCGCAGGACTGGAGGATGGCACACGTGGTGCCCCTCCACCTGACAAACTAACCTGGTGGGGTACTATGTTTGGGTAACCAGGCAGCTGGACAGGGGCCATGCACTGGATGTTCTGTATCTCGATTTCAGCAAGGCATTCAATTTGGTGATGCATGGGAGGCTAGGTAATAAGCTGGAGGGCACAGGGGCTGGGGCAAAGCTGGTAGGATGGGTAGTGAACTGGCTGCAAGGGAGACAGCAGAGGGTGGTGGTGGTGGGAGGGGAGCTCTCATCATCTAGGGCAGTGACAAACAGGGTGCCACAGGGAACAGTGCTGGGGCTGGTGTTATTTGGGATCTTCATAGCAGACATTTCGATAGGCATTAAGAACAAGATCAGTCTGTTTGCAGATGGCACCAAGATGGGAGCAGTGGTGTATGACCGGGGGGGGGCAGGGGTTACAGGACAATCTGGTGAAATTGGAGGCTTGGTCAGACACTTGGCAGCTGGGGTTCAATGAAAAGAAATGCAAGGTGCTACATTTCGGAGCAAAGAAACCAAGGAGGAGCTACCAGATAGGGGGTATTCAGCTGGCCAAGAAGAAGGAGGAGGAGAAGGATCTAGGGGTAATAATAACGGGAGCAATGAACAACTCCATGCAGTGTAGAAAGGCAGTTGACAGGACTAAGATGATGCTGGGTTGCATTGTCTGGGGCATATCCTCCAGGAGGGGTGAGATGATATTGCCACTGTACAGGTCACTGGTTAGACCACACCTGGAGTACTGTGTGCAGTTCTGGTGACCATACCTGAAGAAGGACATTAGGTTACTGGAGGCAGGGCAGGGCAACAAAAATAATCTGTGGATTAAAGGACTTGCCCTACAAGAGTAGGCTGAAGGAGCTGAACATGTACTCCCTGGAGGAGAGGAGGGACAGGGGTACATGATTGAAATCTTCAAATACATGAAGAGGATAAATAGGATAGACATGGGAGGGCTTTTCTAGTTAAGGAAGGGAAGGCATACCCTTGGGCACAATCTGAGATTGGAGGGGGGGGTAGGTTCAGGAGGGAAATGAGAAGACACTTTTTCATGGAGAGGGTGGTGGCAGGTTGGAATGTACTACCAGAGGAAGTGGTATCCTGTAGTATGGTGGGCTGCTTCAAAAGGGGCTGGACAGGGTAAGGGGGAGGGTCACTGGAGGGGAGGGAGAGGCAGCTGTAGTATAAGGGCTGCTAGCTGCACATTCAAGCAGACGGGTTAGACCATATGACCTTTATCTGCTGGCAGGTTTGTATGTTCGTATATTAGAAAGGAAATCTCTGGCCCCAGATGACACCTCATTGTCCACCCAGGTGTTAAAATTGCTGAGAACAAGCCATCTCGATGACTCCAACACCTTCTTGGTGACAAAAGCTGTCAACTCCTGCAGGAAACTCCAGTCCCACCCAGTGAACAGTTGACCAGGAGAATCCTGAACTCCACTCTGGGACCTCTTCGCGCCACCACGCACTCCAAAGAACTGGTGTCCCCCACTGGGTGCACTGTCAGACCGAACTTTGACCTGAAACAAATGGCCACCACCCCCCTGCATTCATTTCTCAGGCAATGTACTATGATGAATTTGGCCAGGATGGATGACTCTAGCACAGGGCCTGAAGCATCCCCCAGCCAGGTCTATGTAATGCATGCCAGGTCGACTGATGCAACAAGCTCCACTATTACAGCAGTCTTGTTGTTCATCCACCTGGTGTTGCACAACACTGCCCAAAGAGGATGAAGGGCTGAGTCCGGCCCTCATCTACCTGCCCTCTCAGTCCAGAGAGACAAGGCACGGAGGACCCCACTCCAATTGTCTTCCTGATCCAGGGCGTCTTCTGGTCCCCACCACCCAAATCAACTCCCTGGCGGCTATATCCCTCTACCTATCTCCCCCCCAGTGCCCCTTCTTGTGATACCCAACTCTCTACATCTCTGAGAGACTGTGGCTATAAGGGGTGGGTTGTGGAAGGGGCAGACAGCTTTTAAGAGAGAGGAGGAGTAACAGAGCACAGGGCCCCGAGTCAGGAAACCCTTTTCTAGGATCTGCCACTAAATACTCAAAGATTCTACTACTACACTAATTATAAAACACAACAAATAAACAATCCACACACACCACACACACACCACTATAAAGAACTAAAAAATTAAAGCCTCCCTCCCCAATCCCAGAATCCCAGTAACAGAGCCATAGGAAGGCATTTTGGTGCCCTGGGCAAGAGACTCATTTTCCGCTCCCCCCCCCCCCAGAAAAGAGCCGGGAACCTGGGGGCTGCAAGGCCCCTAGAAGCTCTGAGGGATTTACATGCTCTGTGGTGAGTTTTGGGGCTTTTCTTGAAGAAAAACAGGCAGAGGAGAATGAGGATCTACAATAATTTAGCTGCCAACTAGTTGTGAGGTTGCTTTATGTTTTGTAATATTCCGTGATATTCTTTCTGTGGGGGCACTTCACCCCCCCCCCCCGGGGAAAAAATAAAATTTCATCGATGCACCCGGGGGGTGTGGGGGGCTGAGCATCCCAGAGAAAGAATAATATCATGGAATATCACAAAACATAAGACCTGAAACCATAAAAAACTAAAAGTATTGTTGTGAATGAACAGTAATGTAACAGGGGCAACTGCGGAGGACATTGGACCAGTTGTAATTATCGCATTGGGTTGTACGAGGAAGGGGAAGCTAAACAAGCAGTCTCTTATCGTAGATGTAATTCTTGTAATTGGGGGTCTCCGCCCCCCCCCACACCCCTCCGTCAATAATTATGAAATCAATTTAATTATTATTGATGGGGGGCCACAACCCTCGGGGGGGTTGTGGGGGACAGAGCCCCACAATTACAAGAATATCATTAATAACAAGCAGCATTATTCCCAACACAGGCATATAGTTATATCTGACTGAGATCTCTCTTTGTGACAGGGGATGTTGTACTTGCATTTCAGCAGGTTACCGTAAGTAACCTAATGAGCGCCAGTGGTCCAACATCCTCAACAAATGCCTAATTGCAGTTCTCTCTCCCTGGTAAGGGGTACCATGATCAGCCACATATGGTATCTTGGTATGGGGGGGATATGTAAACTGCGAATAATGTACTTCCTTATGACAGGACTAGAAGGCTAAGTTGAACTTCAGCCTTCTAGTCCTCCTGTCATAAGGAAGGAAGTTATTCACAGTTTACATACTGTATCCCCAAGATGACCACTGTAATTTGTTGTTGAGGTAATAAAATACCATTTCCTTTAATACATTTAAACAACTTTGACTCAAGTAGTTGAATTTGAAATCATGTAGACTCACTCTCAAAGGGAAGGGCATTTCTATTACGTCAATAAGGAAATTACAGTGCAGTTGTGTGTGAGTGTGTGTGTGTGTGAGTTCTGTGCTTGTGCATACAGTGCTTCTGTGCTTGTGCCGTTTATTTTTTATTTGCTCATTGCTCTATGCTGCCCTAGTGCCCTGGCTAGCCCTAATGCTTGCCTTGCCAATTATTACTATATCACTCAAGCCTAGCTATCATCACCCCTCCCTTGAAATGCTCATCCATCTACGCCCTTATGATATGAGACAGTTATGAGAGAGATGGGGAGGTTATGCTGCTGGCTGCCCTCCTGGACTGTAAGAGAAAGAACAGCGTGATTGGCGGGCAGCCCGAGAGCTTAAGAAGGCGCCGCTAAGGCAAGCACTGTATGGTCGACTGGTCAGACTCAGCACATTGCAGTCAGAGTCATCAAGGTAAGAATCATGTGGGCACTCACTCTCCTCACAGACTCACTCAATCAACTGCTGCAGCCCGGCATGGCTCTCACATATTCCAAAAAGACTAAGAGCGAGAGACGGTCTCACAGTCAGTTACTGCTGCTGCCGGGTGTGGGGTGGATTGTGCAGGGGAGGGGACTTGGGAAGAATAGGGTCTGGGAGGCAGAATGCAGGCCTGGCTGGCTGCCAGTGCCTGGAGCTGGACCCAAGTTAAATAAAATTTATTTTTTTTCCAAACGTCAGGGTCAGACTTTACTCGAGGGAGGGACGAGGTAGAACAAGAGTACTAGTTGACACACCGCATTCCCTCAGAGAACTAAGGGGATGGAGGGAGGGAGGGAGGAGTGTGGAGGTCAGAGGAGGAGATCAGACAGGTCAGGATGGAATCAGAATCATAGTCAGAATTGAGGATCATCACAATAAAAAAAAAAAATTCACAGTACTAGCAGTTGACTCAGTCTCAGTCTACCCCCCCCCGAATAAAGATGAATGCCTGCTTACACATAGGCTTACTCTGACTTATCTATCTCTGCTATCCACCGATCTGTGCTCTCTAGTCTTCTACTCACTCTGATAATTCTATTTCTATTCTGTCTATTGCTCCTCACCTCAGTCCTTTCTCTCTCTCTCTCTCTCTCTCTCCTTCTCTACTACTAGTACCGCTGACGCCTCTGATACTACAACCACGAGTCTCCCACGCCCGTACTTTTTATACTGTCTGTCTGGTCTGGACTGGACCCCACCACATGACTTTTTCTTTGCGGAGACAGAGGACCATGTGACTCCCGGACTTGCTGGTCCTTCCACGGGGATGCGCCCCTGCTGGCAGGCGTTAGTTATTACATTGAAAAAAAAATTTTTTTTTAAAGTTACAGTGCAGAATTGAAAACTGCACTAGTGCGCCCCTCGGAAGCATGTGCCCGGGGTGGGTGCACCACCCACCCCACCCTTCCTACGGTACTGCCCAGTAATATGCAAACAACTAGCACAAAATACTTTAACCCTCCCAACAATAAAATACAAAGTTCAGTTACGGGAGTTCATCAATCTGTAAAGCAGTATCCTAACAGATGTTGATTAAGTTCCTCAGAATCCAAATGTCTGCAATATCAGAAGGGTACTCTTCCCCTCTCACAGGGTGTATATCCCGTCAGAATGTTCTGTGATTCTCAGGCAGCAGAAAATTCCACAGATAACAGTAACCAGAGAAGTGGAAAAGTCAAACACAGTCCTAGTCCGAGCAGCAAAAGGCTCCCACCACTCAAGCTGCTTTTTATTGCAACAGTTCACAAAATGCAGGGCCCTCTAACCCTCTCACTGCTGAGGATTCCCTTCTGGGCTCAGTATGCAATCACAGATAGCATTTTACATGATGGAAGTCACCTTCTTGCTTTTACAACCAGACAGGGCACATGTAATGAATAAACATTTATACAAATCAAACACAGAAAATGCTGTGTTGTGCTGTGGGACAGTTGGTATACTGTGAGAGAGCTCCTCAGCCTCTGAACTTGAGATTTTGCTTTTACTTATTTTCTTATTTTTGAGCGCAGAGTGGGTAGGTCACTGAACTAAAGGGTGACCAAGGAAGTGGTGAGAGTTGTAGTTCCTGGGACAGCAGACCAAGCACTACAAAACCTGTGAGGCAGGTTTATAATTTAGTAATATTTGTGATCTTTGTACTGGGTTAAGTAAGTCATATTGTTCCATAGGGGAACTGAGCTTTATATATAGTTTTATATTGTAAAGTGCCCAGTAACCATCTTGGATGTAGCATGACCCCAGGTACTTGACTTCCAGGTCATTGAGAGTATATACTGTAACTATCCCCCTTCAGCAAGCGGGGCAAGCGAACGACGACACTCAACGTCTCTGTGCATGTCTGCCATGTTAGTCGGTTCAGACAAGGCTGCAGGGCCAGAACGCTAATGAAACAAGGAAAAAGGCAAAACAAATTGAAAGTGAATATTGTCTGATATAGGAAGGCACTTTCTTTATTTTATTTTTAAAACCTGGTGTTTGTCTTGTGGTAGTATTCCACAGATTGGAACAGAAATTTTTTTTAATATGTACATATACAGAGTTTCCAACTACAGGGGCTTGAGCCACTTAACATCTCAGTAAACACTATTAAACATTCAAAGTACTGTCACTGGCACAGTGCTTGCGTATCCTGGTTCTTCCACCTACCATTCCCTGGTTCATAGTCTTCTAGTGCGAGCATGGAAACCATAAAACTGTTAGAGGATTAAACATGCATTAAATGTGCAAGTTGCCAGATGTGCAAAATAATATCTGAAAAGTATGAAGGGGAGAATCTATTGGTGAAAAATGTAATATCAACACAGAAGTTCTCATAGCAATTAACACATTCAGTACCAAACTGTCACTACTCCAAAGAAGCCAAATAGATATGGCAAACAAAATCAAGGCTTTGCACTCCCAGAGTTCCTAAGAAGAAACACATTTAGAGACCCTTTCAAGAAAAAGGGACAGGGAACAGGATGAAGATGGTACTGATGAAGAAGTGGAATGCATAACCATTGCCAACAATAGGAAGCACAAAAGGGCATGAGGGCCACAGTGTTTGAAGTTCCAGTGCAGAATTGATACAAATCACTGAGCAAAGTGCTACAGGAACCACCTTTATTAGAGCATACTGATATTAATGATGCTTCAGTGACTATAGATGATGCTGAAACAGATAAAGCACCCAAGAATACTCATAACCATAATGATGATATTGTAAACAAAGAAACTAAGCCTCTAGAACATGAGTTTGCCCCCCCCCTTAAAAGAATCAGTAGAAAATAGGGCATTCAAGAATATGGAGCCACCAAAACTGTACTGGTCTACACCTCCTCCCTCTGCAATGAGCCCAAAGCAACACCTGTCAGGCAAACCTATGTTTTAGGCGATTCCATAACAAAATACATAGAGAGACTACTCTGTAATCCTGCTAAAGCAAACAGGATGTGCAGTAGCTTCCAGGAGGCATTATTATCAGACATCTCAGCTATGGTGGATAATATCCTAGCAAATGCAGGGGAAAAAATACTCATAATTGTTCAAGCTGGAACAAATAACATTAAGAAACAAACTACTGAAGAAATCAAAGAAGAGTACATAACTCTCACCAACAAATTACGAGAATAAACTTGTGAGATTCTCCTCTCATAAAAGTTTCCAGTCCCAAGGACTAGCTATAGTAGACAGAAATAAAATCAAGTCCATAAATGAATGGCTACATAAGTGGACATTACAGAATGGGCTAACCTGCATTACCCATTGGGAAACCTTTGTGAATAATTATGGGCTGTTTAGCAGGGACAGACTGCACCTAAGCAGCTGAGGCAATGCATTACTAGGAAAAAAGCTGGAATACATTATCTCCAAAAAATTAAACCAACAGGCCAGGGGATAAGGTTAGCTAAAGTATCCCCTAAAGGTGATCCCAGTCACAAGAGCACTATGAAAAGTAGATATAAAATAATATGAATAAATTCTTGCAGTTCTGAACCTGCTAAAAAATTAGAACTCAAAGCCATAATGCTCAGAGATTATGAGGACATACAGTAGTTGGAGTCACCAAAACATGGTGAGATGAAGCTAGCAAGTGGATTTCAGACATACCAGGATACCATTTATTCACAAATAATTGAGCAGGAAAAAAAAGGTGTGGCATCTGCTTTTATGTAAAAAATTGTATTGACTGCCATCAAATAATTCTGAATGAAGTGATTACAGCAGTCTCAGTCTGTTTACAGCTTCATTTCCAATATAGACCAAACGTAATTGTGGGGATCTGTTACAGGTCTTCAAATTCTACTAAGGAATATATCAGAGCTGAAGTGGAAGAAACCTCATCAATAGGTGACACCATAGTCCCGGGTGAGTTTAACTACCCAAGCATAAACTGGGAGTCATTATCAACAACAGATGAGTCAGAACTGTTGCTTCTGGCCTCCTTATTGGGGAATGGACTCAATCAAGTCATGAAAGAACTCACCTGTGGTAATAACATCCTTAATCTTATTATAAAAATATATAAAATTAACTTTCTGAGGTGTCCATTGCAAGCCCGCTTGGAAATAGTGAACATAATATTGTTTCTTGCTGTTTAATGACGGGGAAGTCTAAACAGACTAGTGCCCATATTTTTGGAGATTATAGGAGGGCAGATTTTAACAATATAAGGGATTGCCTTTGATCAGTGGATTGGGCCAAAGAGATGCTGAATTTATCAGTCGAAGATAGCTGGTTTCTAATAAAAAATGCTATTCTAGAATTAGAAAATGAATATGTCCCTATCAAAAGGAATTTGAATAAAAAAGGAAAAATTCCTGTATGGTTTACAACTTCAGTAAAAAAAAAAATAATCATTGCTGTGCCACATATTGATATATCAGTACAGAATTCATATAGGTTCTAATTCTGTCGGCAGCTTAAAGGTTAGAAATAAAGAAAAGGCATTTTCAAAGCTTAAAATGGAGCAGACTGATTCAGCAAAGAACACCTATGGGCATGAATTAAAAACTCTGAAGGCTATGTTAAGGAAGGCTAAACAGCAAACTGAGTTCCACGTTACTCATGCAAAAGACAAATCAAAAAACCCTCTTTGCCCATATTAACAAATGCAAAATTACACAAATCTTAGTGGGCCCACTAATTGATAATGGAAGGCTGGTAAATGACAATGACATGGCAGCTAACATTTTCAATAATTACTTTGGTTCTATATTTAGTGTAAAAATATTATCCCAAAAGGTATACCTAGCCCGATCAATACACAAAAATGAAATTACCCTCAGTGAGGTATACTCCATAATATGCCTGATTAAGGAGAATTCTGCTACTGGCCCAGTCAATATCCAGGCCAATTTCCTAAAGGATACTACATCTATTGTCTCATTTCCCCTGTCCATTTTGTAAAACAAAACCATGGAGATGGATATGATTTCCACAGATTGGAAAGGGGTTGTAGTTGTCCCTATATTTAACAAGCATTTGTCAATGCCGAATGTTTGCTTGCTGGTATTAGCATTGGAAATGTAGGAGTTAGACAGATGCAGAATAGGAATGGCAGTGAAGTACTGAACTTCACGCCAACCTCACCTCCACCCTGCATAGATGGACAGGCATTGGGGTATGTTTTTGGGTCATCATCCATAACGCTCATGCCATTTCACCTCGCCCTATCCTGCAGACACCAACAAGTATTGAGGTGTGCCTTGGTGTTTGGCTTTACAGTCACCTAATTCCATAAGGACATACGCTGAAATGGGTGCAATATTGGAGAATAGGGTGAACTCTGGGGCCGAAGAGTCCAAGGCACAATTCGATGCCTGTGACTGGCTACAGGGTGGGGGTGGAATGGCATGAATATTGCAGCCGGCAATCCAAAGGCACACCCCGACACCTGTCAGTCTGTACAGGGTGGGATGTTATGGTTAGAAACCCCTAACACCCTGGGCGTTTGTTGGTATTTGCACTACAA
The DNA here is from genome assembly GCA_016271365.2 of Neoceratodus forsteri. Lineage (NCBI taxonomy): Eukaryota > Metazoa > Chordata > Ceratodontiformes > Ceratodontidae > Neoceratodus > Neoceratodus forsteri. The sequence continues at coordinate 586,553,675 of CM057456.1, read as the reverse complement.
ATTTTCAACATGGCCTTTTTGCAACCCCCATGTGATGAAAGCATTTGGGGCCTCTGCTCATGAACAATGGCACAGTGATTTTCTTAATCTGTCCCGAACATTGATTTCCCACAGCGACCGTGCCATTCTGTGCCAGATGTGAGAAACCACAGTTTGGGCAGGATATGAAAAAAGACACTGCACCATTCATAAGGACGTGTGAAGAGATGGCAATTTTGGAAATCTGGAGTGAAAATATTAAAAATTCTCAAGGTTGCGAGCGTGCATGAAAACTGCGCAATGCACATTCATAACACAGACATTTTTTTGAATTCTTTCACCAGATTTTGAACACAGGCATTTTGGGACCTCTGCTTATGAACAGTGTCACTATGATTTTCTTAATCTGTCCTGAACATTGATTTCCCACAGTGACCAGGCCATTGTGCATTGGATGTGCAAAACCACATTTTGGGCAGGATGTGAAAAATAACATCCACACTGTTCATAAGGAGGTGTGTAAAAATAGCAATGTTGAAAATCTGAAGTGAAAATATTAAAAATTCTCGAGGTTACGAGTGTGCATGAAAACAGCGCAATTCACGCTCATAACAGTTATTTTGTGGAATTTTGTAACCAAATTTTCAACATAGGCATTTTGGGACATCTGCTCATGAACAGTGTCACTGATCTTCTTAATCTGTCCCAAACATTGATTTCCCACAGCGACCGCGCCATTGTGCACCAGCTGTGCAAAAACACATTTCAGGCAGGATGTAAACAATGACAGCTATACTGTTCATAAGGAGGTATGTAAAAATAGCTATGTGGAAAATATGGAGCAAAAATCTCAAAAATTCTCAAAGTTACAAGTATGTGTGTGAACTGTGTAACGCACGCTCATAACACAGTCATTTTTGGAATTTTTTCACCAAATTTGCAACATACGCTTTTTGGGAGCCCACCTCATGAACAGTGGCACTGTTGTTTCATTAATTGGTCCCAAAAGGTGATTCCGCACAGTAACTGCAAAATCACCTTTCGGGACCGAATAACGCCATGACAGTGACTGAATTCGTGAGGAGCGGTCCTAAGAACCCCATGTTGAAAAAAAATGGCTGAGATATCCACATAAGTTGAAAAAAAATAAAACATTTATGCCATTATACAGCTTTCCGGCATTTCTTTGGTTCACGGTCGGCTTTAAAGAGTTCAGACGTGTTCCCGGTCCACAGAAGATTGTCATGCACAGCTCCAGAGGTGAGTATGGGGTGAGAGAGGTGTGTGGAGAGGTGAGGTATGTAGAAGGTGGGTGCAGATTGGGGGAAGGGACCAGACAGTGAGGGATTGTTTTCTTTGTTTCAGGGGAAAAAACAAAAGATGTCACAGGAAAGTTTTTTTTTTTTTTTGCAGGTTTGCTTTAGGAACACTGGGGTGGGCTCCCAGTGTACCACCTGCTTTTTGGGGAGGGGGGCTTAAGCCAACAGGACTGGGCCCCATCAGCAATGAAAACCTGTTTGGGGGCACGATGCTGAGGGGATTGGGCACCCCTCAGCTACACAACAAATGGGGGGCATTATGCCGATGGGGATTAGGCTCCCCATCAGCAAATGAACTGGGGTGGGGAATGCTGACATGGGGATTGGGCACCCTATATCTTTATGGGGACTGTGAGTGGGCCCGGCGACAGCACTGCATGAGATTTTGTAGGAAATGTTAGACCAGGCAAAAGTACGCGCCCTGCAATGATGGGTCACTCCCTCATTGCAGTGACTAATGTTTCAAGTTGGTGGCATGCTGCTTGAACTACTGTCAGCAGCAGCATGCCACCGCATTGGAAAATGAGGGTCAAGCCCAAAAATGCAGTGGTGGCACTGGCTGCCACAGTGCCAAACCTCCAAAACCAGCTTCTCTCCTAAGCTGCCACATAATGTCTCTTGAGCCTGCACGCAAGCAAACATAAAAAGGAAAAAAAGTGCAAGTATCCAATTATAGGCCAATATGCCTCACTTCAATTTGTAGTAAAGTTCTTGAGAGAATAATCAAACATAAATGGAAATAGAACTAGATACTAAAGGTCTTAGGGACATACAGTATTTATATTGCCTATATTCACCCCATTTGGATTACACATCTCCATTCTAGAACCCATACCTGAAAAAAGATATATCTATATTATAGAGAAAGTTCAATGTAGAACCACAAAAATAATTCCATACTTTAAAGGATTATCTTATACTGACAGACTAAAGGCAACCGGTTAAACTAAAAGATAGAAGAGCTAGAGGAGATCTATTACAACTATTCAAAATCCTCCAAGACCCGGAATTAACATCCTTGTGTGGGTTACAATATAACAATAGAACTCAGTCTTTCAGGTCACACAATAAGCAGTTATTAATACCAAGGACGAATACTAACAAAAGAAACAATTTCTTTACTGTGAGGGCAGCAACAGCATGGAACAAACTACCAAGTGAGATAATAAATTCTAAACCCTTCTTGTGTTTTAAAACAAGGTTAGATAAATATCTAAATTGGGTACAATAATGGGGGAACATACGCCCACTCAGATTGGGAGACAATCAAGATGGGGCCTATGACCTCCTTTTGTCTACTACTACCAAGTAATACCAAGTAAACACATTTAATTGCTGCAAACAAAAAAATACTAAATAATCATTTTTCCATCCACAAATATTATCCTGATGCTTTTAAAGTGTAAACCTCCATCTAACCAAAGGAACACCCTATTACAAAACAAAAATAAAAACTTTAAAAAAACATATTCATATCCAACATATTTAAGCACTATTATAGCATTAAGGAATCATGTTACAAATATTTAATATACGAATACAGTTAATAGGATTAGTCCTCCATACAAGTGATCACTTTGAATTTTATTATTATATTTATAAAGCAAGAAATCCTACTGCTATATAGATGCCAGCCTCCACCAAATAGTGAACTACTTACATACTAAAGAGAAATGTAGGTATTAGAACCTATACCGAAATAAAAAGGATAAGGGATTCTATATAGACAAGTCACAGTGACTCAGAAGATGTCTCAATATAAAATAAAAGGCAGGACTGTAATACTAGAAAATCTTGTACTAGATAAAGAAACCGAAAGTTTTATTGGGGCAGAGAATACTAAACTCTCAAACTAGAGTCTGATCGTTAAATCACAGAATGACAGTGTGATTGATTTCATCATTTAGCCCTACAGGATGTAGGGCCCTAAGATTGAAAATCCATCTAGATTTTTTTTTGGGGGGGAAGTACCTGTGTTCTGTCTCCCCCTCTCGTTCTCTGCAGCACATGCTCTATAATGCAAAATTTAGCCAGATTTTCATTTTGATCAGGTTGTTCCAAAAATTTTTTGCCAACTGAAGTCAAATTCCCATGTCTAATTTCTCTCAAATGTTCACCAGTTCTTTCCCTGGCCTGTCTGACAGCATGCCCTACATATATTTTGGGACAAGGGCATATTAACACATATATTATGAAAGTAGTATAACATGACACGTAGTCTCTGATATGAATTTTTACATTCAGTTCTGCAATTGTCAGATCTTTTCCACTCAGGGCATGATTACATGCTCTTCAGTTTCCACAAATTTGTATGAAACCCTTGTGGCTGTGGAGGTATCCAAGTTGGACGAATGTTACCTGCCAGAATCAAATGACTGTGTGTGATGAAACCCCTTAGATTGCTTGCCCTACTGTATGTCACTCTAGGCAATTCATCAAACAGGCCTGGTACACTACTACATTTTAATAATGTCCAGCTTTAGCCGGCCTAGTGGTACTGAGAGTTGAGACACTGGATACCACACCTCACACCATGCTGGTGACCCCAGCTCGGGAGTGAGCTTGGGCCACCAGCGGTCAGCCAGGGAGGAGGGAGCAGAGCAGGATCGAGATGCTGCAAGGTAGCTCTCCTCTCTGTGGTGGGACGTGAGGGTTCCCTGGCTCTTGGCTGTCACCCAATGGAGGTTAGGTGGTAGTGCTGAGCCACAAGGGAACCCTGGCATTAGGCTGGGTGATGGGAAGGGGCCATCATTGAAGCCATGGGGCACATGTGTGCATCCATGTGCATGCATGACCATGTTCCGGAGGTCCTGCGGTAATGAAGAGAAAACCAAAAAAAATGTATGTCTTCCCCATTGCCAAGAAAGGTGCAGGTGGTAGCGGGGGAGCAAAAAGCAATATAGAAAAAACAATAATGTTCAGTTGTCAATTGTATTTCTTACTTTTGATGCCAAATTCATGTGAACTGACCCTCACTCATTGTATCTCTATATTTTGGCTCCAAAAGAGTTACCCTTGATATAGAACTGTCTCTTCTAAGAGCTTCATTAAATATTTTGATAGACTATCCCCCATCTCTGAATCTGCTATACAACTCAGCAGATTGTCATACAAAGTCTTCATCACAAGTGCAATTTCGGTGAAGCCATAACAATTAACCATATGAGATGGATGAGATCAGGTGGGGAGATGGGCACTTGTGGCATGCAGCAAAGTGTTGCCAGCAGTAGTTTTTTGGCATCCAGCTGTCTTAATCTTTTTACCTGCTTCAGCCTGCAATTTTAAATCCAAAAACTCTGTTTCAGAATTATGATTTTTAACTGTACAGGACAAATTCAGATTATTGTTAACTCATTTATAAAAATCTCAGTTGACTCCCAGGAACAACTCTTAATGATCAATAAATCATCAATGTAATGGTACCAGTGCACCACTTATCCCAAAAGTCTATTGTCTTCATCATCAAAAACATAAAGACTCTCCTACTATCCTAAATAAAGATTAGCAAATGAAGTGACCATGGTGGCCACCCACTGCGGCTCCTTTTTGCTGCAAAAAAGTCACCATTAAATGTGAAGCAATTATGTAATAAAATAAATTCTGCTGCCTCCAATAAAAGTTGGATAGGTGGTTCACCGGCACAGCTATTTCACCTTTAAAAATATTTCCTAGTTCTTAACCTCAAGTCATGCAGAATGCATGTATACAAGGATGTCGCATCTAAACGAATCCATAAATACTCAGGTTGCCACTCAACCTCCTTTAATTTTAAGCATCAAATGGGTGGAGTCACAGATGTAGGATCTCAAATTTTTAACTGACAGTTGCAGAAAATAATCTACAAATCTGTTAATATTTTCCATCAGAAATCCTACAACCAAGACTATAGTTCTCCTAGGTGGATTTTGGACACTCTTGTGTGTTTTACAGAGGTAATGGAATGTTGTCATAGTTGGGTTTTTAACCTTTTGTGCAGTTCCAATTTGAATGCATCACTTGGAGTCTGCTGAAGTTTAAGATAAGTTGTTTCATCACTCAATAACTTCTCAGCTTCTGCTATATAGTCCTCTCTATCTAGTACAATAACATTGCCTCCTTTGTCCGCTTAATGTATTATCACATTATCCATTTTTGTCCAATGCTGCTTTTTCATCTATTGTTAGATTTCTCCTGGGTAAACTCCAAGATTGATTGAGCAACTACTCCACTTCATGTAATACTTTTTTCTGAAGAAGTGTCACAGCTGGATCTACTGTGCCCAGGTTGAAAAAAGTTTTGGTTTAAACAAGTTTTTTCTTTCCAGTGGGTCCAAGGGATTTTGTCTGAATGATATTCAAATTAACATCACTCAATTGTGATAGCCATTAGAACCATCTATTACTTGATTGTTCCCACTAGAGGCTTCAAGATCAGGTAGTAAATGGGAATCATTAAATTCAAAATTATGTTGTTCAGTTGCTGAAGTTAAAAAAGACAAATCAATCCTACTAGATTGTGAATAAGGCCTTGCTTCACACAAATCAAGAAATGCCCAACCTCCCATTTTGTCAAAATACATTTTTAAATTCAGATTTCTAAATATTTTAAACAACTCAACAAATACATTAAATTTGTTCACTTTAGGTGAAGGAATGAAACTCAGTCCTTTTTTAAAACTGATAGATCATGGACTGTTAATTCTCTTTTTGACAAATTAATCTCTTCCCAGTTATTGTCTTGGATCTCAGTGTTCTGCCCATTTGTGTTCATTTCTCTGTGTCTTCTTCCTTTATGTCTACCTCTTCTTGTCTTTCTTTTTCTTTTGGTTTTCTTGTTGCTGGAGTTTTTGGTTGTTTTGCTTGTCACAGAGCCTTTCCCTAAAATAAAACAAACTTTTTGGCAAATCATAGCTGAAGTTGTAGCTTCTTCCTCTGACTCAATGCTATCACTCTCACATATCACAGGACCTGTTTTGTCTATAACCACAGTTTTTGCACTTGTTTTCATTTGTTTTGAATGTCCCCCCTTGATTTAGATTTATTTTGTTGCCTCTTTTTACTTCTTTCTCTGCTAGTTGAATTAGGTGCTCTAGACCAACCGAAGCCTCCCCTTTAATATAATCGTGTTCATCTCGTGAGTGCTTATTAGCATTCTTCTGTTCCGACTCTCTCTCTTTCTCTCTCTGTTTTGTCCAATAAATTATTCATTTAATGTCCTCTGTTTAATTTAAGTGGTTCTTTAAAAGTTTGCAAACTTCTCTGCACTTCTATAATTTTGTCTTGAACTATTTTATAATGGTGTTCATCTTATTTAATTTGAATCTTTACAAAAGTTAAAGTACACTCATGGGCTGCAGTTTCCCTTTCTTCCTTGTTTACATAATTGTTGAGACCTGCAGAGGGCCTTTTATCTACAATCAGACCCCTAGGGAACCTATTTAATTTTACATATTCTTCTAAATTAGTATGGTTTACCATAAATTGATTTCTTCTAGCAGCACCAATAAAGTGCTTAATTCTTGCAGTTGACTTACAAGGTCTGCATCTGCTGTAGAATGCTCCTGACATCTCTGCAATCTCCTTTGGGTAACTCTCAAACTGTCTTCCAGGCATGAGATTTGACCTCTGTCCCCTTCACTCAGCTGCTGCTGCAGTGGCTCAGATTCAGTTCCTCTCCCAGCACAACTTGCAGCTCCAGCTCCACTTCAGCAGGATGTACAAGGGGAAACTCCAGGGATGTACTGCCACTATGGAGGTCTGACACTTTAATTACAAAAAACAATCCCATGGAAATGGTCTAATTAGACCAGCTGCAGCAAACGACGTTTGTGCCAGACAAAGCCACTGCCAGTCAAAACTACAAACACAACAGCAGCTTGCTCAGTGGCACACAAGTGCTGCCAAACAAAGGCTATTTTACAAGGAAGGACAACAGTTCAGAGCACACAAAACTGCAAAACTTGCAGAAATAACAATTGACTTTATTGAATCACATCCACAGGCTGGAGTGACTGCCGAGACCACAGGACTTTGAGAAACACTGCCTCTTTGCCGGGGGCATGGCTAAATGTCTTCATGCAACATTCCAACATATACAGGGCAGATACAATAAATAAACATTTATGCAAATCCAGTACATGTAATTGGTGCAAACAAACAAATTGCTTACTCATGGACCTTACAGGGTCAGCTGGTTCTGCAGGGTGGGCCATGCTACATGCTTGCAGACTATACTGTGGCACCTGATGCAGACCTGTGTACAGTATGGCACATACGCTGCATCATCTGCAATGTGTTTTCATGGTGTGGGCACATTTACACCAGAACTGGTGTGTGGTCTTTGGGTATGTACTGCTGGCCCAGATATCCCACAGGTGCTGCATATCCACCTATGTAGGGCAGAGCATAGACAACTCTCCATATACCACAGTGGTATTTGTTCATACAGGGTATCCATGTAGCTATGACAGAATTGGCACAGGTGTCCTGCTATATGCCTGTCTGCCATAAGTGCCAATTCAGGGCAACAGTGTTGCCACTGGTGGTGTCACAGTCTGCTGACTGTTCCAGAATGAGCATGTGAGGCTGGTACATGTCACAGTAGACAATGTGACAACTGTACAGGCACCATAGCACCATTCATTGTAATGTCACATGTCAGGTGCATACGTATCATCCAGCTTTGGTTGCAGAATTTATGTGGTGTATAGTCCACTGTGCAACACGACAGCATTGTGGCATATTTGTGTCCATTTGTTCCTGTTCTGCCCAGGTGATATTGGCCATCATCCTTGGTAACATTCTCTGTGTCCCACACACATGCATCATATCCATCGGGGGGGCAATGCCACCTTCATTGGCCAACCTCTCACATTGCTGGTACATATAACCTCAGTCTGTGCAGCATACTGGTGGGTGGGGGCTACATGTTGGCCATTGTTTGGTGCTGTATTCTTGGCCCAATGTCCAGCATCAAACACTGTTGTTTTCCTTATACGCATTGTGCCCACAATGTACCATCCACTTTCCACTGCTAATAACTATGCCCCATGGTCTGTCCTGTCCTTCATATGTAATGCATTACACATCACATGGTGTGTGCATGGTGTCTGTGTTGCCCAGCTGGCAATGCCCAGAATGGGGGGGCCGCAGGGGTGGCCCACAGGGCTGTTGCACATGTGTTGGGTCTAATAAGCTACACCACCATGTCAGTGTATAGTACGGTACCATCTTCAACATGGTCCTCCAGATGCAATTGATATATCTGTGCAGCAGTGCCTTGTGCCACTGCACACATTGCACCAAGACCATATGTGTCTTGAAAATTAAAGCACACTTCCCTATGGTGTTTCATGAATGTGCTTCTCCTGTGCCCTTGTGTCATGCACCTGCATGTCATAAGTACCACATGCTGCTGTCCATGCCTGCAGTTGTGTCCTGTGTGTCCCTAGTTGTGTGTATGCCCTGTGGTGGTCATTCAGCTGATGGCTGTTACTGTGGTGATGCTGTTGTACGCTGGGGTAGGATCACATTATGGACATTGCAAAGTGTATGCGGTGTGCCTCAGTTTAACTTGGAATTACATTGGTATAATCAACATGTCAATTACTAACACTGTTCATTCTACAATGCCTGTGTAGAATGCTTGCTGGCACACATTGTGTGCCCTGTGTATGTTGCTCTATAGAGGGGAATCCCAGTGTGGCACCGCTTAGCCACATACTCCAGTTGTCCCTGTATACAGGCCTGCACATTGTGGTGCAACAAACACTGAGGTTGCAACACTGTTAGGTGCATGTCATTCTACCACACTAGTCTGTTACATGCCACCCACCCCCTGCCTCCCCCGTCACCTGTGTCACCTGCATCACACAGCATACTATTGTCACGTACAGTCTTGACACTGTGGCATGTGACCTCTAGACATAGAGAACAATACATGAGGCAGATGACCATGGTGTCACACACAGCACTGCCCACAGTACCACAGACATACCACCAGCCTTGTGGGTGGCAATGTCTGTAGTATACACAGAGTCATTGGCAGGACCTGTGATGCGCATACTTGTCATGGCTCATGGCCATATGTGCCACTGTGCACTGCACAGGTGATTTTTCAAGTGTATGTATTGAGTGCAGCCTACAGAGGGCCATGTATGCTGCACACATATTGGATGTACCATGTGGATCACCTGGCACAGATATGTTCCTCTGGCATGTGTGGCACACATGTTAATGTTTGTTTTGTTGTTCCAGGTGTTCATCCATGATGTGTCCACAGGGCAGCTGAAGAGGTGCTACACAGCCCATTATACGAAGAACACTGCACCATGTGAGAGATATCCATTCCCTGCCAGGGGAGGCAATGGGCCTCCTCTGTGATCTCATTTCCGTGCAGTGGGTGCCAGCCATGACACCAGGATGACAGCAGCAACAACAGCTGCATGGCCCAACTGAAGGCCATTAATGTTGTGTTGGGCTGACATAGGCCTTGGACAGTGGCAATTGCTTTATTTGGCCATTTGTGAGGTTTTTGTTTGTATGGCTCCTTGCCATCATTTGTTCTGGCAGTTTGCCAGTTATTTCAATAATGGCAGTTTGCCATTTTTTTATTTTATTTTGTAGGGCAGTTTGCCAACATATTTTGGTTATGGTGGTTTGCCATAGTTTCAGTTTAGGATATTTTTCAACTCTTTTCAGTTGTTACTGACCATGTGCTACCTTATTTTTGTTAATGCCAGTGTGCCACCATCATTTTGTTTCTTGCCTTTTGCCATGGCATTTTTCAGATTATCGTTTATTTAGTGGCTGTGTGCCACATAGGTTTGTTTTAGGCAGTGTGCCCTTTCAGTTTTGTTTCTGCCCATTTGTTTATGTTATTTTGCATATAGATATAAATGTTACCTATTGTTTCTACATATGTGTGTGTTGTGCTTTATGGTCCTGTATGTGCATTTCTGGGGCTGGGGGGGGAATGTCTGTGGTATGGCATTGCTGATGTCACTAGTTTCTGTGGATTCCCAAGGAGAGTTTCCAGGGAATATTGCAACTCATTTTTGCAGTTATATTTGAGACCATCTCTTTAGACTAATATAGTGGTACACATTTTGCAAATGCTGGGTCAGTTTGCCGTCATTCCAGTATTTCATTGTTTAGCTCCTCACACTGACTTGTGTTTGCTAACAGTGGTTTGTGCCACAGTTAGTGAATATTTGAATATCCCAACCAAAGGTCTGATAGTTAATAAAGTCCATAATCTCAAAATATATATATATATATATATATATATATATATATATATATATACATACACACACACACACACACACACACACATACTCCACAGCATCTCCATCACATCAACAACAACCCATTTGACATCTGCAGCGTTAAATGGGTTGTTGCAACGATGTGTGATTACAGCAAGGCCGCTGTAACCTGCCCTCCCCCATAATCTGCACCTCCTGTAGTTTACAATCTTTAAGTCCAGGGGGTATGTGGGGCAGAGACCCCTGTGTGTGAGTGGTGCGAAGCACCCTGCAAACAGAAAGGAGCTGTGCCGTTGTGGGGGTCTGTCGGTACATTGCCACAGTGATGTGATTACCATCAACAAAGTATTGTCATAGTAAAGTCACTTGACTACTTTGTTGTCATTGTGACTTGGTGGAAATATATATATATTTATTCCTGAGAGATTTTTTTAACTCTGTACATATTGTGGCAACTTATATTGCATTTGTATAACTGCATTGTACTTGTATATTGTCTATTTCATCCATTTACAATGTACTTATGTTTCTTTAACTTGAACTGATATGCCATGGCTGCTTTCTACCCGATTTGTGATAATCTGTTACTTGTCACTGTTGTACTTAATGTTATCTTCTTTAATATGTAAATTTGTCTGATGTTTGCAATCACCTGGGTCATGCCTGAAAACAGGCATTTTATTGTCTAGTGCATTAGTTCTTAGACTTTAAGATTGTGAGCCTCCTCCAAGCATATGGAAAAGACCTTGAGCCTCCCCCAAATACTGAAATAATCTTGGGCCTTCCTATAGAAAAATAGCTTAGCTTGCACAGTACATTAAAAATACAGTGAAAGCCCTTTGAGTAATTGGCTTTACTTTTATTCAGCTTATTGTCCCCACCCCCCTTGTAACACCCCACCCCCGGCTAGCCTACTTGTTCTGCTATTTTGACTCTCAAACCATTATTCCCCCTTCTTGCAATACTTTCATGGTTCAGACTCTGCTCTCTGTCTGTTGCCCCTCTATCTGTAATAACCTTCCTACCCATCTCTGCCTCTCCCCCTCTTACCCTGCTCTTAAGCAATGTCTAAGGGACCTGCTTAACCCTTGTATCTGGAATGTTCTGCCACCAGTCTAATTGGACAATTGTTACCACTCATTATTTGCTCATTGTTCCTGTTTCTCTGCACTATTGTCCATTTTGTATTGCTTCATATTTAGCAGTTTTCTTTTGAACTGCATTCATTCTCTACCCTTCCTCAGGTATACCTGACATGAGCCTTGGCTCAGTGTGCTTTTCCTGGTCACTGTTTTGAAAATAAATACATACATTCACCTACTAGTATCCTCTTTCAGTTTGCCTCAACCCTTCACACGAAATATCTAAAACTCAAAATTTAAATAGAGCATTTTTTCAAACTTGCTTGAGCTTCCCCTTGAACAGATTGGGGCTCCCCAAGGAGGCTGGCCTCACCATTTGAGAAACGCTGGTCTAGTACATCTAGCTGGTTAACAGAAACTAAATAAACCAATAAACATATACAGTAGCCACATGGGTAATTCCCTCATAATTGAACATAAAGTTCCCATCATCCTTCTTAGGAATCTTGTGGTCAGTGTGCATTACCCTGTCTCCTATGGATGTGTTGTTCTTCGGCACTATCAGTGGGGGCTTTCTAAATGCAGTTTCGCCTGCTGGTGTTGCTTTTAAAATGTTCCAATGTTTTCTAATGATTTTTTATAGAGCAAAAACAGTCACTATATATTGTGCGGAATAGCACCTGTTCCAATTTCTTGCCATTCTTCTGTAGTCCCATTCTAAATAGTCTCCCTATTTACTCCATCTGCTCTTTCTTTGGTTTTAACTGTTTCTACCTATGTCCCCTGTCTTTCAATCTATTTGCCATATGCTAATCCATTATGTTCAAGCAATTTCACTTTGCCCAAATGAGTGGACTACAGTGTATTGATTGATTCCACAAGATTGCTTGGATGGTAACTGGTTGCTAGCAAAGTGGCATTTTCAGTCTGTTGGTTTACGATGCAATTTAGCACAACATTTGCCACAGTCCTTAAAGATGGTGAGATCCAGAAATGGGATATCTGATGGATTTTGATTTTCAGAGAGATCAAATAATCTGTTCATTTATACAAATATTCATGAAAAAGTTCAACTTCATTTTTGCAAGCATTCCAGATGACAATAATGTCATCTATGATGTGCTTCCACAAAAATATTTTTAATGGGTTCTTTTCCTCATGGATATGCTTTCTTTCCAACTCAACCATGTACAAATGCACATGGGGTGATGCCATGCTTGATTCCATGACAGTCTCCTTAATCTCCAAGTAAAAATCCTTTTAAAATCTCAAAACATTTTGTGACAGGACCAGTTCCGCCAAATGTATTATAAACTGGCTTGGTGGTGCATTTTCTGCGTATCCATGTTTAGCAGTTCTTCCAAAGTCTCACACCCTGATCCATGTGGGATCTAGGTGTAGAGGTCTTTCAAGTCCCAAAAAATCAGTAAGCAATGTTTTAGATCTCTCTTTCCTCTATTTCCTCCAAGATGTTGATCACATGTGAACTGTCTTGCAGATATGATTTTGTGCTATAAACTACTGGTCTTATATGGAAGTCAACAAATAGGGACAGTGATTCTAATACTGAATTTATGCCTGATAAAATCGGTCTTTCAGCTAGGACTGGGTAACGTATCTTCCACCAGTGAAATTCTGGCAAAATTTTAATTTCATTACCATGAACTTTTGTAAAATGTCCACTAAAATTTCACAATATTTTGCCAAAATTGTGATTTCATTTTTTTCTGTCTAATTTAAAAAGTATTTTTCCAAATGACACCAAATTTGGTATGATGAATTTGCCAGGGTTACTACAGAAGTGTACCACATTTCAGATCTTTATCTTTAACAGTGACTACATGTTTAAAACTAGTGAACAGTGTATCACTGATTTTGTTAAGTTCACTGACTCTAAATGTTAGGCGTTGCGGTCACTCCCATTGCCCAGCAGCAGAGCGCTGTGCTGCCATGCTGATGACCCAGGTTCAGATGGCAGCTCTGAACATCATGGCAGGAGGCAGGTCATGGCTGAGATGGCTGACGCCCGGCAGTGCACCTCAACCGAGCAACTCCTGTGGCTGGGGCAGACAGCTTGCTCCTGTCACAGGTGAATCTGTGGCTGTGCAAGGCTAACAGAGGCACCACCCCCACTATGGGAAATGGGAGGGAAAAAATACTGAAGAAAAACCCGGTAGCCAACTGAATGATGACTGGGTTCAGCCTGATCAGGGTATATCCCTGTGGACAGAGTACATCTCTGAGAGATGAGCTGCTGGCCAAGTGAAAAAAACATAATGGTGAAAAAAAAAAGAGGTTGCGTGAGTCAACTTTAATCTCTTGCTTAAAGGGTGGCCATGTTATATGCAGTCAAAGATCCTAAAATAACATCAGTGAAGTCAAATTTCATGAGTTTTTCTGAACTATAGAATGTTGTGATATGTTTGTCAAAACCAAGCCCATACATTGTGTCCAGTCATACACTTGTTGTCATTGTAGAGGAACGTAAAGGCTGGGAAAAGTGGCAATCAGGTAAGATTCATAGAAGGCTCCATAGTAAAAGTATAGCAGTGCCACGTATCAGGACACTATCTTGAGTGACGAACCATATTGAATAATCATGGACATCAATGTGCACTAGCCGGAATTCTTGCAATATGCTAGATAACCAGTAAAGCCCATGGACTTAACTTGTGAAAACACATGCACATGCAGCATTGTTTCTGTACAATGGCACCTTTTGACTGTTTATCAACCCTGTAGCTAACAATGTATATTTTTACTTTTTGAAAACAGTGGCACCAAGTGATGCCAAGCCTAAAGCTTTACAACTAGTTGCAACTTAGGCCACTGTGACAGTAGTATCTGGGTATCTTTAGTCATAATGGAGCATGATGCCGGGTATCACTGCTACAGGAGTGTTGAAGAGGTATTGCAAGACCATGATACCAATGCAGGTAAAGTGAATCAGTGGTCATAAGTACATTGTGAAAGTACTCCACAGACACCAGAACAGGATCAGAATCAGCTGCCTACAAGCAGACTCCCTCTGTACCCTCCCACACTTGCTCCACAGATGACGGAGCAGGATCAGAAGCAGCTGCCTACAAGCAGGCTCCCTCTGTAACTCCCCTTCCTCACACTCACTCCACAGATGCCTCTGTAACCCCCCCACACTGGCTCCACAGATACTGGAGCAGGATCAGAAGCAGTTGTCTGCAAGTAGGGTCCCTCTGTAACCCCTACCACTCGCTCCACAGATGCCGGAGCAGCTGCCTACAAGCAGGCTCCCTCTGTAACCCCCCACACTCACTCCACAGATGCTGGAACAGGATTGGGAGCAGCTGCCTACAAGCAGGCTCCCTCTATAACCCCCCCACTTGCTCCACAGACACCGGAGCAGGATCGGGAGCAGCTGCCTACATGGTACAGTGGCTAGAGAAAAGAGCTCCCTGTGTTGTGCTAGCCTGCTCCCTGCTGTTCTCAGCTGGGGTGGTTGTAAAATAAGTACTCTGTGTAACTGCATCATACTCTGCCGACTTTCACTATTTTCAGCTTGTACTTTAATTGCTTTTTCTGTCAGTAGAGTGCAAGTATTAGTTTTTGTGTGAAGCCATTTTCCTCTAATTTGTCCTGCTTTGAATAGTGCCTTACGATATGCTTTATTTATTTAACTGTAGACTGTAGTTGGCTGTGTGGATCCTCTGCTCTCCCTCCAGCTTAGTTGGTGCATGTGCAGTAGGTCCACACCAGTCCTTTGTTCAATTTTTCTGCCCCAACCCTTACTTCTCTCTTCCTTGCTTTTCCAGCAGGCTCCCTCTGTACCCCCCCACTCTTGTTCCACAGACACCAGAGCAGGATCAGGAGCAGCTGCCTACAAGGTACAGTGGCAAGAGAAGAGAGCTCCCTGTGTTGTGCTAGCCTGTTCCCTGCTGTTCTCAGCTGGGGTGGTTAGACCATCGACACTATGTGTCAACTGCCCACCCACCCTGGGCTGCCTATAGCGTTATAGAGAGGAGTTAGTCAAGTGACTGATCACATGACACCTGTATGGCCTGTTAGTAAGTCCCTATTCTGCCATTAGCATTTTATATTCAGTCACCAGCAGGGGTCAGACTTGAGGTATCTTTATCTCTTCTATTTAGCACTTTTTCTACTCATACCCCTACTTCCTCCAGCTTCTCCCCATGTCCCTCGCTCTCCTCTCTCCCCTCTCTCCCCTTTCACTTACCAGTTTTCCTCACCTCTCTACTCCCTCCCCACCCCAGATTTGAACCCCTAATCTTTCACACCATAGTTGAGTGTTCTACCCCTACGCTATCAAATCTGGCACTCTTCTCCCTGGTCTGTTGTCTTCCTATACTTCTGCCATCCTTGTTAGCCTCCCATCTCCTGTAAACCCCCCACCCCCACACCTGCTCCACTCACACCTTCCACCCCACCTCCCCCTAGCATTAATTAGGTACTGCCTTTTGCCAGTCCTATCCCTGTCCCTAACATTGTTGTCTCACTCTCAATAATGGGATCCTCTGCCTATTGTGTCTTACCTCTACTGCTTATCATGCTTGCCAACCCCCCATCCTTAACATCAACCCCCAGCTCCTTCACCTTAAGCCACTTGCCACCTCACCAGTACTGCCCTCTGTTACTGCCAGTAACACCCATAACCTCCTGTCAGACCCCCTGTTTCCTCATGCCTTAAATAGCTACCAGCTTAATTACCCCTCTCTACTACTAGCTACCTACATCCACTCACTGCCATTTCCTATCCGTAGCCTCAAACCCACCTAATGATGTACCTTGGGTAATCTTAAACTTCTCAAATCTGTACTAATTTGGCATTGCCTTCTCTTTGTCCTTCTTTCTGGCAATATCCCCCCATCCCTGGCCTGGTCTTAATATCTTCTCCCTCCCCCTGTAACATGGGTGGCCTCAAAATTGCATCTTTAAATATCCACAGCCTCCTGCCAAAGCTTGACCCACAACAGGTCTGGGTCAAGCAGCATAGTCCCGACATTCTTGCAGTAGTCAAGAGCTGGCTCTCCCCTAAAGCTCCTGACTCTGCTATTGCCCTAGATGGATACATGCTATTTAGGAACAATAGGCTGGGGAAAATGGGGTGGGGATGTGCTATCTATCTAAGTAACTCGCTGCAAGAGCTGGTCCTCCTTCTTATCTTAACAGGGCATGATGTTCAGGCCCTCATGATCAAAATTGCAATTGGGCACAAGGGTGAATCACTCATTGCCCTCTTAGTCTATATTCCCCCATGTAAAGCTGTGCTAGGTTTCAATGTTATCCTCGACTGGGTCTCCAACCTTCCAAATGGCTCTGAGGCAGTCTTACTGGGAGACTTTAATGTAAATTGGCTTGCCCATGACTCTGCCCCACTCCAAGATGCCGCTGCAGCATTATACCTCTCACAACTAGTTTCCTTTCCAACCAGAATCAATTATAGAATAGTCTAGTTCCCTAACAGATCTTATACCAACTAACCATCCTGAGAGATTCTCATGTATAGTGGTCCTGCCAGACTCACTTAGTGACCCCTCTGCATTCCTTTGCCACTGATCAAACCGCTCCCTCAAACTCCCCAGTAAACAGATCTTCCACCGCACCCTCAAAAAAGGTATGCTAAAGCAATTCCAGGCCTGCTTCCTCAACAGTGACTGGTCCGTAATTGACTCTGCCCCAAACATCGACCCAGCTCTTACTCACTTTATCACCACCTTTAACAAAGCTTGTGATATTTTCACCCCATATACCAAAAGAACTATCAAAAGCAATTCCCATCCCTAGATCACCCCTTCCCTTCTCAAGTCCATGGCCTCGAGGGACAACCTTTGGTATAAAGCCCATGCCTCTGGTAACCCTGTGGACTGGTAGAGGTACAAGACAGCCCATAACTCCTGCACATGAGAGATCCAGCTAGTTAAAGTTGCCCACTTTCAAGACAGCCTCTCCTCCTCCTGGGGGAATGGAAGAAAATTTGGGGCCAACCAAAAAGACCTCACCGGTAAGCCTAATCCTCCCCCCACTTTGCTAAACATTAACGGCACCACCTCTCAAGAACACCAGCTCATTGTTGACACTTTCAATGCTGCCTTCACGGACCTCAGTGGGGTCATCCCTCCTGACTTTTTTCTGACACCCCATTAACTAATGTCACCCCATCCACTCAGGGTACTAGAAGAACAACCCCCTTCTGCTTTAGGATAGTCTCTCCAATGAAAGCCAAAATTTACCTTCTGCATGTCCTAGGTAAGTACAGACACAGCATTGATACACTAGACTTCAAACTCCATCAGCTGGCCCCTGACACAGTCTAACTCCCCCTCACCAGGCTGTTTAACTGGTTACTCTGCCTCGGTAAGTTCCCCCAGCAGTGGAAAGCTGCTGTGGTAACCCCAATCCACAAAAGTGGTGATACGGCCTCCTGCAGTAACTACCACCACATTTCAATTCTCCCTCCACTCTCGAAAACTCTAGAAAGGATAGTTTCCAATCAATTATCAGACTATCTCACTATATACAACCTTCAATGCTTCCAGCAACATGGCTTTAGGAAGGGACATAGTACCTCCACTGTCCTTCTTGAATTTACTGACTTCACCCACAAAGCTCTTGACCATGGTCACCTTGTGGGGTATGTGTACATAGACCTTACAAAAGCATTTGACATGGTCAACCACACCCTCCTAGTCATTACCCTCCCCTCTGTTGGTATCTCACATGATGTCACCATCTGGTTCTCTAACTATCTTTGTGATAGAACTCAGCATGTCAAAATCTGTGATACCCTCTCCTCCATCCACCCCATCCATTCAGAAGTCCCACAAGGAACAATTCTGGGCCCACTTCTCTTCAGTCTTTTCCTTAACTCCCTCCCTCTTGTCTGCTCCAGCAACCTTCTTCTTTACGCAGATGATGCTGTCATCTACTCAAGTCACCCTGACCCCGTTCCACTTGACGCTGTTCTTCAAAAGTGTTTCACCGAAGTTGAATCTTAGTTCTCTGACCATAAACTCATAACTAACTCTAAAAAACTAAAATCATGGTTTTGCTAACCCCCACAACAAGCACAAGGGGACACACCTCAACATCTTCAATAACCATAGCCAGCCGCTAGAGCAAGTCAGCAGTTTCAAGCATCTTGGAGTAACCCTTGACTCCTCCCAAACATTCCATGACCATGTCAACAAGGTCTGTAAAGTGTTTAATATTAGGATTGGTTCACTCTATGGATTTAAACACTGCATGACCGCTGATGCAATCAGGCTGGCAGTAACTAGCTCTATCCTCGCTATCATTGATTACAGACCAGTTATATATATATGGTTCTGCCATGGATACAGTCCTCTGTAGAATAAAGATTGCCCTCAACAAAGCGTGTCACCTAGTTACTGGAGCCCACAGACTTAGCCACACATGTGGCCTCTATGCACAGACCAACTAGCTAAACCTTAGGTGCAGGCTCACTTACCAGCCTTGCCTACTTGCAAAGAAAATCACACTCAGTCTCACTCCACTATCTTCACAGTCACTTATCATGTGTGCGGCCACTCCTAGTAATAGAAGAAGTGTCTCCAAAGTCCCTTTCGATGTCCCTTGGTACAGAACTTCCCAGTGCCAGTGGTCATTCATGTACAGGGCTCCAGCTTCATTAAACAACTTGCCTGCTGATGTCCTGTCTTGAACAAAAGCTAGGATCCTTTAAACCAAAGCTTCAGCTGCACCTCAAAACAAGTAGCTCCTGTCACTGCACCTAACCTTCCCTCCCTTTCCTGGGACTGGGTCCCAGGGTGGTAGCCTGGGTAAAAAATTGGCTGAATAACAGGACACAGAGGATAATAGTAAACAGAATCCACTCCAAAGAAAGGGGGATTACTAGTGGGGTACCACAGGGTTCAGTACTGGGTCCAGTCCTTTTTAATGTCTTTATAAGTGACATTGCAGAGGGACTGGAAGGAAAAGTATGCCTCTTTGCAGACAAAACAAAGATCTGCTACAGAGTTAATACACAAGGGGGTGGAAAGGATGAGAAGGGACTTGGCAAGGTTGGAGGAATGGTCAAAAGTATGGCAGCTTAGATTCAATGCAAAGAAGTGCAAAGTAATGCTCCTCAGAAACAAAAATCCAGGGGAAGAGTACACAATGGGGGTATTAACAACAACAAAAATGGAAAGGGACCTGAGAGTAGTCATATCACATGACCTAAAGGTAAGCAAGCAATGTGAGAAGGCAGTAAGGATGGCTGGGGGGATAGTGGGATGCATGGGGAAAGGCATCACCAGCAGAAAACAGGAAGTTGTTATCCCTCTGTACAAACAGTTGGTGAGACCCCATCTGGAGTACTGCGTGCAGTTCTGGAGACCCCATCTCTGTAAGGACACAGACAGGATGGAGGCACTCCAGAGGAGGGCAACTAAAATGGTGCAGGATCTGCACCAGAAGCCATATGAAGAGAGAGACTAAAGGAGCTTAATATGTATACCCTTGAGGAAAGGAGGGAGAATGGGGACATGACAGAAACTTTCAAGTATCTCAAGGGAATCAACAAATTCCAAGAGGGTAGCATCTTTCAAAAAAAGAGATATGCGAGAACAAGGGGAAACAATTTGAAGATAGTGTTGGGATGGCTCAGGGGCAACGTGAAGAAGTATTTTTTCACAGAGAGGGTGGTGGACGCATGGAACAGCCTTCCTGAGGAGATTGTGGGGTCCAAAACAGTGAGGGAATTCAAGAATGCAAGGGACAGACATAAGGTAATTCTGGTGGGGGCTAGGAAGAAGTAGGCTGTTGGTTAACTAGGATCTTCAGCTTATTCAATAGGTAGGGAAATGTGCAGACTAGGTGGGCCAAGCGGTTCTTATCTGCTGTCAAAATCAATTTTTCTATGTTTCATAATCCCCTGCCCTTATCCAGCCCTGAAAGTCCCATATGACTGTCTTTTTGACTGTTACCAGATTTTCATAATTCCCCTACCCATATCCTGCCATGAATGTTCCCTTATGACTATGTCTTTTTGCCTGTAACTTAACCGCAATTGTCGAGCAAAACTCACTCTTTGTATTATGCGGTTCTCATTTCTATATGCTGATGCTTTTGATTATTGATACTTGTACTGTTCTTTGTTCTTCATTACTTGAAATCTTGTTTACTCAATGTGGAGCCTTTGTAAATGAGTCTCTGTCTCAAAGGTTGTATTTCTGAGATTCAAATAAATAAATAAATAACATTTCATGAGTGGAATACTAGAGACATTACTTACTATGCATCCATGAAGTTTTGAGCACATTTTTCCAATTAATAATTTTGCAAGTACCCACAATAAATTTTAACCTACTAAACCATATTTATCCAGCTTAATTAGAGTCCCGGACATTTTTTTTTTGGTATACTTTATTAAAAAATGTTTAACACTCAAAAAAACAGAACAATTAACAAGGTTACAATGCAGTAAAAAAACATAAAACATGGAAAATGAGACCTTAAACCCTCCCTCCCTCTAAACAACAACTCTACACCCAACCTCCCCACCCTACTCCACTCCCCATGCGCAATCCCCCCCTGAAAAAATGACTACTAAAGGGTCTCACCTAAACTAAAACAAAGGGCAAATGTAGTACTGTCCAAGGAAAAAACAACTATAAGGGGGACACTTAATAAGCAGGACAAGTCATCAATTAATAACTGAAATGACTGTAGATATCTGAATAAAGGGAGCACCAGCAGTTCTGAAAACTCTACCAGGAATGATTGGCATAAGCAACCATATGGTCTTCATTTAATGCAGTGAGAAATTTGTTCCACCATTCTCCAAATGAAGGCGACCAGTCTTCTCCCCAATGTCTTAATATTAGAAGCTTAGTAACCAGGGAGACAGTCGCTATTTGTATTCTCTGTTTAATCACGGTAATGGAGGACGTGGCCTAAAAGGCAAGTGTCTTCAGAGAAAAAGGTGGAAAGGCCCAAATATGGAGAGGTCCATACATTAACAAGTCCCAAAAATCATGAATTATTGGGCAGGACCATAGTTTATGATGTAAGGTAGCCTCCTCCTTTCCACAGTTTTCACATATTGGAGAAGGACTCTTGCCCATTCTATATAATTTGCTCGGGGTGAGATAAATAGTGTATATTAAACTGAATCAACCTGAGACAATCCTGCTTAACTAAACTATAAATGTCAGACCACATCGCTCTCCAGGTGTTATCGGAAAAATTTTGAGTCAACACATGCTTCCAATAGAAGGCCACTGGAGAGAGCTTAACACAGGACTGATGGCCTATTTCATGGTAGAGTTTGGAAACAGGTTTCTGACTCCTTGCTAAATCTGATAGGGAAAGACAATATTTGCCTGCCTCTTTGGACCATGGTAGTGGACCCAGAAAGGAGAGAACACAATAGCGGACCTGACAGAGTTTGGATATATACTTTGAAGGGATCACAGATTTAAGCTGTATGTCCTGCACTGATAGGACCCTTCCTCCACTGACCAACTCCAATAAACATGGCTCTGGTGCTGGACATAACCCCATGGGATGAACAGGGGTCTTAGCTGTCACCAAGTTGGGATTGTGGAATAATGGTTGTGCCAGATTATTCTGGACAGAGAGACTCAAATAAAGTCAAAGTTGACAATAGGCCTTGATGTCCCAACCAAATGGAGAGTCATGTACGTACATCAGGACCCTTGACCAAGGTCCATACAAGGAAACTATCAAGGAAAATGTATATTTCCTGGCCAAGCTTTCATCTAGCAATAACCAGTTGGGTTGAGAAACATCTTTCTTCCCTGGAGAAATCCATTGCAAAAATGTGGATGCATGAATAGCTAAATAATAGAGATAAAAGTCAAACAATTGTAACCCTCCCAGGGGTTTGGGACAACAAAATATTCCTGGACATATTTACTTTGGTATGCATGACAAATCTTGAGTGTATACCTACAATGCCAGTAGAGCTATAAACATCCAAATATTTTGAACATTTTCACACAATTTAACAAATAATTAAATTGTGCAATTTGTAACTCCTGTAACTTACAATTTACACAACCACTTACCTCCCTATTTAGCAGTTTATATGACTCTTTCAAGAAAGTTATGCATATACATTTCCAGTTATCTAGATCCAAAAGTGGCTAAGTTGTAAGCATATAAATATTTTCATAAATGTTCACATGGATAATAAACTGCCAGACTTTGCACCCCTACAGCTTCCCCACCCCGTCCCAGTATCATGAAACTTAGTAAACTTTTAGGGCACCTTACAAACAATATGCATGCCAGATTGCAGATCTAGCTGTAACACTGACTGAGTTATGACCAATTAAAGAATTTCATACTAAGGTTCATATGAAGGTGTGCAAGTGGAACAAGAAGGCTATACGCTCAAAAATGATCCATCCACATGTATAGCAACTTAAGGTACCTCCTGCAAGTATGTATCTATCCAACCTAGCTTTAAATTAACTTTTACTTTTAGCTAATATTACATTATATGGCAATGAATTCCATAAGTTCACAATTCTAGTAATATAGAAATGTTTTTCTAGTGTTAGTTCTGAATCTTTTTACCTTTATCTGTAAAGGATGTCCCTTTGTTTCAGTGTCACTGTCCTTATAATCTAGTTCCAGTTCACACATTAAATCTGAGTCCTGCATTACATCATACATAAAGTGAGTTTCAAGGGACATAAGATGTAATGATTTTAATCTGTTCTCATAGGGTGTTTCCTGTTGACCATCTACCAATTTAGTAAACCTACGCTGAACCCTCTCCGACCTGTGTCTTTCCCCTACCTTGTATGAATTCCAAATTTGTGATGAATATTCTAAATGTGGTCATACATATGATCTGTATAATGGCATTAGGACTTCACTTTTTCTAGCACATATGATTTATATAATGGTATTAGGACTTCACCTTTTCTAGACCTTATAGTTTTTTTTGATTGACCACACTATTTTATTAGCTTTATTTGTGGCCTCTGTTATTTGCTTTGTTGAACTATGATTATTCGTTATGAATACACCCAAGTCTTTTTCACAATCAGTTTTCACAAGTTGATGGCCATTAATATGGTAATCAAACTTGTTATTTGACATTCCCAAATGCATTACCTTGCATTTGTTAAGATTCAGCAATGTGTACCATTTTTGGGTCTAATGCACAATTTTGTTTAGATCATCCTATAGTTTGGATGACTCAGCCATAGTTCTACAGGGGGTACCTATTTTCATACCGTCTGTGTACTTCAAAGATCAACAATGAGGTTGTGAGGTCATATCCAATATGGAAATGTGGAAAAGGACAGGCCCCAGCACAGATCCCTGTGGTACTCTGCTCAAGATAGAGCCCTCACCTGACTCATGATCATTCACCATGACACACTATTTTCTGTTAGTGAGCCATTGTGCAACCCAACTAACTAGAATTCTATCAATTTTTAAATGATCCATTTTTTTCAACAATAGCCCAATGTAGAGTTAAATCGAAGGCTTTTGCAAAATCTAAATAAACTATGTCACATGGAATGTTACTATCCATATGTTTACTGATCTGTTCATAGAATACCAACAGATTAGTAGCACAGCTCCTACCCTTAATAAATCCATGCTGAGTCTGATCAAGTCCATTAATAAAATCTGATATTCTATCCTTTATTATGCTTTCTAGCACTTTCCCAGTGACACTAGTAAGGCTGATTGGTCGATAATTCTGCATAAGTTGTCTGGTCCCCTTTTTGAAAATTGACACAATATGTGCTAGTTTCCAGTCACTTGGAACCTCAGCTTTATTAATGGGTTGCTCAAACAGCAATTTCAGTGGTGAAATTAGATGGTCAGACATTATCTGCAGTAGACCTGCCAATATTTTATCCAGGCCCGGAGATGAGAGTTTATTTAGTTTGTTAATTTTTTTCTTGAATTTCCTCTTTGGTTATATTTATTGCATGAACTGAATGTGGTATGTCCTTTATAACTTCATTTTGACCTTCTTTGCATACACTACAGAAATATTGGTTAAATGCTTCTGCCATCTGCTTATTGGCCATTGTAATAGCTGAGTCATGTTAAATGGGCCCTACTTCATTAGATGGTTTCTTAAGTGAATTTATGTATGAATAAAATTGTAGTTTGATTTATGTGCATTTGTAGCACATTTTTGTTCCATATCCCTTTTTGCTTGCCTAATTCTCATTTTACATTGTTTTTGTATTTTTTTGAAATTCTCATATGATGAGTTAGTACCGAGTTTGATGTATTTTTTATATAACCTGTCTTTATTTTTTTTTTTTTTATGAGTAGTTTGATTTTGTGGTTCATCCACTTCAGCCATCTTTGAGATCTTGCTTTTTTGATTAGGGGAATGTTCTCCTTTGCTGTCCTAAGAATAATATCTTTAATGGTTTCCCACATTTTGTCAACTGTTTTATCGCAAAAGATGTCATCCCATGCGATGTTTTCCATGGTGTTTCTGATTCCCTCTCTGTCAGCCTTGTCTAGTAAGTATATCATGGTACAGTTCTTCCTCAGGTTATATGTGTAATTTGCAGTAAACTTTATAGATGTATGGTCAGTACTGGAACTAGACGGACCTGTAACACAATCCTTAATAATGAATAGTGTTGTGCGAAATTGAAATATTTCGCCTGGGAAAATATTTAGCATAATTCTGCAATTATGCGAAATTTTTCACCTAGGCGAAACAAAATTTCTCCTGTTTTCATGATTTCGAATAATGGTGAAATTTTGCATAAAATGCCTTGGTCTGCAAATTTCATCCATCGATGCTCAAAATTTCACCTTGTGGTGCAATTTCACCAGTGTAACTTTTGATTTCACTGGCAAAATTTGGCTCCAAAAGTGAAATTTGCAATGTATTCTGGGTAAATAGGTCAAATATCACATGTAGCTTATTTACAGCTCATTCTGCTGCATGTTGAGTCGGAGGGCAGTCTGCTGTGGTGCATCAGAGCCAATAAAGCATTTTAAAACCTTGTTAAAACTTGTTTTTGAGAGCTAATTGCTCCAAAATATAAAGTTTTTTCCTAGTGCTGTTAGGGAACATTTTCAAATTTTGTGGATTTTTGCATAATACTTAGTTTAACTAGGTTTTACTTTTGTCTGTGTCTTTGAAGGAGTTGAGTGTGGTAGGGTAGGAGTGTAAAGCAGTGCAGGCTATTTCTAGCCTTTTACAAACAGATTACTCACAAATTGTGAAGTATTTACTTACTGTTATTTTGTTCTATCTTGTCATTTTTTTCCCCCTCTGAAAAGTTACTCCGTCCTGTTTGAGAGAGTTCCTGCTGCTGTTAGCCTGTGTTATATATACAAATATACACAATTCTTCTGCTTTTAGTTGTGGTTGTGAATTCTAACGTTTTAAACACACAGAGCTGATCCATTATTGTATTTGTTTGTGGTTAGTTCTGTTTGCTGGAGTGGAGTGTTAACTTGTGTCACTTAAACTGTGAAAATCAACAGTTCTATATTTTTTTGTATGTCTACTTAAGTTCTTTTACTTGATCACTTGAACTTGTCCATTTATAGTCACACTGCTTTGTTGAATTGCTCCCCTGTATTTTTTTGCTGGAGCTTGCCTCTGTACATTGCGTGGTGTTCCTGTTTTAGTTTACTTACCTTACCCTTTCTCTGTTACAGCATTGTTTGTTTAACACCTGATGGGCATTATAAAAAAATATATATTAATATAGTAATTTTCAAGACATTGTTTGGTGATCCCTCCCATCCAGACCACTACCATATTGTGGTACTTGCCTTTGTTAAGGTTTTATGGTTGTCTCTGCCCTTATATAATAAAAACAAATTGTGATATTAACTAAGTAATAACACATTACAGTACTTTATTTGTCCAGACACAGGTGATCTGTATTTAAAGTCTGCCACTTGTGCCTTTTTTCCTTGTGTGTGTTTCTTTATTTCCTGGTTTGGGAAAGAAAAAATGTGCTTTTTTGTTTTTACTAGAATAGGCTACCTACTACCATATATGGTATATTAGTTGTACTCTAAGTGCTGCTACCTGTCCTGATTGTGTTTGGACTTGTAAGGAAGCCAGTACTGTAGGTGTGACATCACATGTGAGGTGTTAGTCACACAGTTAGTAATGCATCCTTTCTTCAAATACTCCCAGAAAAAGGCAAATCTTTGAAGCAGCAGCCAGCAAAAATGCCTGCTAAGGGATGTCCCAGTACAGCGGGGGAACATGGCAGGGGGGGATGAGGGAGCTAAGAAGTCTACTGAAAAAAGTACAACTTCAGTTCCAGTTCCCCAGATCAGTGAAAGCACATGTATGTCTGCATCAGTGTCTTCTGATGTGGGCTTTGGTGGTGTGGCAAGAACCAGCGAAGGAGTTGTTGGTAGAACTGGGTCTGGCATACCTGTGTCTTACTTTTTTGAGGCTCAAACTGTTGCATCCATGCTAGTGGGGGATGATAACAGTGAGAAGAAGGGAGGCAATGACACCAGCACAGGAATAGTGGTCCAGGAGGAGGGTGATAATTCTGTTGGTGTGACTGTCCCTGTTCCTGCAGGAGTTGGTGATGATAGTGTTCAACCAGAGTCTGATAATCCTGGAGATAGGGATAGCCAGCCCCCTGAGATGGTTGTAGTACAGAAAGAAAAATTTGCTGTGTTGCAAGAAGACAGTGATAGGGAGGAGGAGGAGGAGGAGAAGGAAGACAAGGACATCATCATTATTGGTAGTGATGATGATGACTGGGATGATCCCACATGGGAACCTGAGTTAAAAAAGGTCAAGGGTGATGTAGGCCATTTATATGCACAGCCCTTGGTTCAGTCTGTCACCAAGTCAATAAGCAAACCTCCAAGCAGTCAAGTAACCCCCCTCCCAAAGTAGTCTTATGGAAGTGATGAGAGCGACCCAAAAAACACACACGTCAACACCTGTTACTGAATTATCCCAGTCCCAGAAGCGTCTGAAGTCCAGATGTCAAAAGTCCCTAGTTTGGGACTTTTATGTGTTGATCCTGCTGATGGCACCACAGTAATATGCCAACTTTGTCAAGCATATGTTAGTCGGGGGAGGGAAGCCACAGGCACCAGTGGCCAACACTCCCACCTGAAAAACAAGTACCCGCTGAGATGGCAGCAACACCAGAAGGATGCCAGAGCTGTTTGTGGCAAGTTAATGTAGTGGAGCAAGAGCAGCAGGAGGGAGGGCAGAGTGGGTCGGTGCTGGAGAGGAGGGTGAGCAATCCTTTGATCTCTCGAGTAGTGGGCATAGCAGTGGAGGTGCAAGCCCCAGTCCCTTGAGTCTGAAAAGTAATGGCACAAAGGCATCATGGGGCATGTGAATGTTGTATAAGTCTCTATTTAGAGATAACCTGGGATTCTGACTGGCAACTAGCAGCTTTTAACTTACCCTTAGGGCATGCCATTTCAGTGTCTTGTATAGCTATTCTTTTCTATGGTCTGCTAGAGTTGGCATACATATGAGGTTTACCTAGCCTAGCAACTGATTAGAGGGAAGAGGCAAATACTGTTGGGCTAGTTTTAACTGTGTAATTGACAAGTTACCTGAAAACTAGGGACTGTCAGAACAGTAAATACTGCAAATGGATCTATCTAGAGTAGGTAATGGTGCTAGGGAGGCATTCAAATTGTTAGATCTGACGGAACTGTAACTGTAGTTGCCAAGATATGTTTGTAACTAGTGACTGTTGGATCTGTAAAACTGTGAACTGGACAACCAGGATCAGGTATTGACTATAGGGAGCTGTTTTAAGTGTTAGACTTGGTAGACCTGGTTGACTCGGAGCTGCCTGACCAGGTGGGAAGAAAGCAGGTTTGTACAACAACTGTTGCCAGCAGTTTGAATTTTTGTTAACCAGACTAATTATGGATGGGCAGCACTATTGGAGGGGTGCCCAGGGGTATGGCCTGTTTGGTAGGATGGTTGGGTGTAGTGGTTGTGTGGCAGCTATGGTCCTAAATTGGGCCTGGAAGATGGGAGGGTGCTTGGTGTGTAAGCAACTCACACAGCTGAAGGATGAAATAAGGTGGCTATGTGGAGAGCTGAGCAAGAGGGAGGGGAGTAGGTGGGAGGGCAGGGGAAGGGGTGGAGGGTCAGGGGCACAAGCAGCAATGGGGAGGGTGGGGTGCACAAATGATTTGTGAATACAATCTGAGAGTGTTGGGCCTCGGAGGAGGGTGGAGGAAGGGAAGGTGACAACCGGAGGTAATAGAATAGGGGAAAAATGGCACACTTAGAGGGGAAGTGAGGGTTCTGGGGGCAGGAGGCATTGGGTCAACGGGGGATGGGATGTAGTGGAAGGTAGTAGGTTCAGGTAAAGGAAGGCGGATGTCTAAAACCCTGGGTCAGACTTCTAACAAGGCCTCTGCCAGCAGCAATAGGGACAGCAGTGGTAGTGAGCAAGCAAACAGGTTTGCACGCCTCAACCCACTGGTGGAGGAGGGGCTGGAGGAGGATGCCTGTAAGGAACAACCAAAGGGGAAGGATGGGGGGGAGGTTGGGAGGCTTGGGTAATGGTCTCATGGGGGGAAGAGTGGGGGTTGCTTTGGGGAAGGATCCCTTGGGGCATCCCAGGGAGAGGTTTGGGGGCACCCAGGGCCTAGGGGAGAAGGCAGCCAGGGGGCCATGTTTGGACAGACAGAGAGACAGCCTGCAAAAGGGCTAGGGATGTGGACCTTGAGGGCCATAAAATGGGACAGAGCATAATGTACAGGGAGTCAAGGTAGAAGAAGGGATAGGTGGTGCACCGAGGGGTGGGTGTAGAGGAGCTTAGGCAAGCAGAACTGGTGCTGAAGAGAAGAATTCCAGCTGGGGGACTGCAGGGCATGCATAATCTTGAAATGGAGAGTTCAATGGGAGCAGGCAGAGAAACAGCCACTGGTGGGGAAGGGGGAGAAGCGCCGGTAAAGAACCAGATTGGTACAGCAGGGGAAGGATGAGGCTAAAGGGGCTGGGAAGGGAGCCAGAAATAGAAGGATCAGCTGGGCAAAGGAGCAGTGGCAAGACATTACTTGGGTCAGATGGGGCAGGAGGAACAGGGTGTGGGAGAAGGAAGGGCAGGGCTGCAGGGGATTTGCACAAGGCAGGGTCTGCAGCCACCCAGATGATGGACAATGTTGGGGTAGTCGAGGGGTGGGGAATGGAGAGGAGGACTGCAAAGTTGGAGGCACCAAGGGAAAAGGAGGCATGAGGGTGGTACTGCTAGACGATCCTAAGATTAGAGGTATACAGTGGGAAGGGCAGGGAGAGGGAGAACCTAGTTCTGTTTGGGTCAAGAGCATCTCTGGCTTGACTGTGCACCAGGCAAAGCACATGGTCTATTCCCTGGCACAGGGTGGGGAGGTTCTCCTGATATCTTGGTGCACCTGGGCACAAATTATATTGCAGGCAATGGTGTGTTAGAGATTCAGACTAGGTTCAGGGAACTTGCCAGGGTCTGCCATGCCAGTGGCTGCTTGGTCTCCTTCTCAGAGATCCTGCCTGTACCAAGGGCCAACGTGGAAAACAAGCAGAAAATCTGGGAAGTTAACGAGTGGCTCAGGGCATAGGGAGATGCACGGGGATATGGGATTGTGGGGGACTGAGGGAAACCTGGGAGGACAAGTGATTGTTAGCAAGAGATAGACTTCACCTCAACCAGGAGGGAAAGGAGGTACTCAAGCAGAAACTGACCAAATTCATGCAGGATAAATGGGTTTTAAACTTGTGAAGGGGGAAGGGTATGAGAGGAAGAACCTTGCAGGACCCAACAGGAGGTGAAGGAAGGCATACCTAGGTCATCATGTGGGTGGAGGCACATCGCCCCTGGGGAGAAAATCAGGGGTGGGGATGGGGGTTGGAGAGTGGTCCTGATTAATGCCAGGAGCTTGGGCAACAAAATGCTGGAGCTTCAGGCAATGCTGGTGGATGGGCAGGTGGACGGGGCGGCTGTTACCAAAACATGGACCACCCCCGGACATGATTGGTACCTGAATCTGGGTGGGTATACTGTGCTCAGAAAGGATATGGCAGTGGGCAGGGGGGGAGGAGTGGCATTCTACATTCGGGATGGCTTCCAAATATGAACACTGGAGAAATCAGGGGACAGTGTGGAGGCCTTGTGGGTCACCATGTGGACCCCAGGGGGCAAGGCAGTCAAGATGGGGTGGTCTACCGACCCTCCGTGCTGACTGATGATCTGGAGGATTGTCGGTTTGCTAATCTTAAGGACCAATGTGGTCAAGAAAGGGACAGGGTGGTGATATTAGGGGACCTCAACATGCCAGCAACTGATTGGGGAACCATGACATCCCCAGTGGCGAGGGAGCAGAGACTGTTGGATGCCTTT
This sequence comes from Neoceratodus forsteri, assembly GCA_016271365.2. Lineage (NCBI taxonomy): Eukaryota > Metazoa > Chordata > Ceratodontiformes > Ceratodontidae > Neoceratodus > Neoceratodus forsteri. The sequence goes on along the minus strand of CM057456.1, from coordinate 586,522,717 downwards.
CAGGATGCATTTCTAGTGCAGCAGGTCACTGACCCAACAAGGGAGGGCCATATCCTGGATGTAATCCTGGCTGACATTGACCTAGTTCGGGAACTCGAGGTTGGAGACCCATTAGCTGGAAGTGACCAGAACACCATCTGGTTTGTACTAGACCTGGGAGGTGGGAGTGACCACATGAGGACTAGGCTTATTGACTTTAGAGGGGCAGACTTCAAGCGCATGGGGCAGATCTTCAGGGACCACTTGGATGAGATTCATCAGGGCATGGATGTAGATAGTAGGTGGGAAATCATCAGGAGGGGACTGCAGGAGGCGACCAGGTCCTGTGTAAGGGTGAGGCACAAGGGAGATAGAGCTAGGAGACCTTGCTGGTGGACTAGAGAGGTACAGGAGGTGGTGAGGGAAAAGAGAGTAGCCTACCACAGGTTCAAGCGAGCGTGTGGGGTCTTAGATAGGGAAGAGTGTCTTCACAAGAGCAGGCAGGTTACCAGGGTGGTGAGGGTGCCAAGGCAAGGATGGAACAAAAATTGGCACAGTGGATCAGGAAGGGCAAGAAAGGGTTCTTTCATTATATAGAGGAGAGGAGGAAAGCAAAAGGACAGTTCAGTAGATTGGAGATGGGGAGGGTGGGGCGGTAGAGGCGGGGACAAGCTGAGGTGCTCAATGAATTCTTTGCATCAATTTTTACTAGGTAGGTGGCGGGGGAGCCGCAGGCAAGAGGGATGCGGGGGGGGGGATGAGGCATGGAAATCACATGTCAGGGTACCTCTTGTTACAGTGGGGGATGAGGAAACTGAATCATACGGGAGGGGGGAGCAGGCTCAGCTGAGGGAGGGTGGAAGCACGGATGAGGAAATTCCTGTTGGGAGGGTGTGGGTGGCCCTCTGGTCCCTAAGAAAGGATAAATCACTGGGTCCTATGGAATTCATCCGAGGGTGCTGTGGGAATTGGCTGATGATGACCTGGCTGAACCACTGGCAGCCCTTTTGAACACTTCTCTACAGACAGGGAAGGTGCCGAAGGATTGGAGGGAGGCACATATTGTTCCCATCCATAAAGGGGGATCAAGGGAGGTGTGGGGGAATTACAGACCAGTCAGCCTGACATCGGTGGTGGGAAAGCTGATGGAGACCATAGTAATGGAGAGGCTGGGGGTGTTTTTGGCGGATCAAGGATTCCTGGACGGTCACCAGCATGGCTTCATCCTGGGCAGATCATGTCAAACTAACCTTGTGGAGTTCTAGGAATGGGCGACAGCAGCACTTGACCAGGGCAGGCCAGTTGATGTCATCTTCCTGGACTTCAGCAAGGCATTTGACACGGTCCCCCACACTGGTCTGCTGGATAAATTGGGGAAGATGGGGGTGGGGGGTTGAACGGTCAGGTGGATTGGAAGCTGGTTATCTGGTCGTACCCAGTGATTGGTGGTGGGGGGGTAGCCTCGACCCCCAAGGAAGTCATCAGCGGGGTCCCACAGGGATCAGTTCTGGAACCATTCCTGTTTAACGCCTACATCTCTGACATCAGGGTAGGCACCAAGAGAGAAATGAGTCTCTTTGAGGATGACTCTAAGCAGGGGGTGGTGGTGGAGGGGGAGGAGGGCAGTGTTGCTCTGCAGGAAGATCTAGATGTTCTGGGGAGTTGGTCACATACCCGGAAGCTAGGGTTCAACACGGCAAAATGCAAGGTGCTTCACCTGGGGCAAGGAAACCCGGGTCAGGTGTATACCCTAGGAGGGGGCATATTGCAGGTCTCAAGTGGGGAGAAGGACCTGAGGGTGCTGGTGGATGAAGAAATGAATAACTCTAAACAATATAGGAAGGTCGCAGCCAGGGCAAATAGAATGCTGGGCTGTATCACCAGGGGGAATACCTTGAGAAGTAGGGAGGCAATTCTGCCACTGTACAATTCCCTTGTCAGACCACACCTTGAGTACTGCATACATTTTTGGTTCCCACACCTCAAGAAGGATATTCTACTCCTAGAGAGGGTTCAGAGGGGGCAACCAGGATGATCCAGGGCCTGGGGGACAGGACCTATGAAGTGAGACTTGAGGAGCTTGACCTGTTCTCACTGGAGGAGAGAAGAGACAGGGGGATATGATTGAGGTCTTCAAGTATCTGAAAGGGGTAAATAAGGTGTGCCTTTATGGGATCTTTCAGAGGAAGGTAGGAGGGGCCACAAGGGGGCATGGTTGGAGGATGGAGAGAGGGAGACTTGGGGGGGAGGAGGAGATACTTCACTGATAGGGTGGTAGATCCATGGAATACACTACCTGAGGAACTGGTTTAATTGTCCATGGTGAAAGGGTTCAAGAGAGGCTGGAACAGGTACAGGAGAGGGGTGAAGAAGAGGGCCGTCATTCTGGGTGAGGGGAACCCTGGCTGGGGGAAGGGGATAGGGAGAGTAATCAAGAGGATGGTTGCAGTGCCTACTCAGGGTACTGACTCTCAAACAGACTCGATGGACCATTGGGCTTATTCTGCTGGCATTCGTACAGTAGTATGTTAGTATGTTAAAAATGTTTCCAGTTCTAAAATTGTGACAGCACCTGTTCAGTTCTCCTTCCCATTTTATTTTTAAGTCAGAGTTAGCAAAGCTCAGTTGTTTCAATCTATACTAGTATGACCACTCTCTTTTGTGATTAGAATCCATACATTTAACAAACTTACCCTCATATACAAAGGTATCATGCATTTTTCTACCTGGTGCAATGTGTGCCAGTGTGAGTTTAGAACATACGATATGGTGATACAAACTTCACCTTTCCAAATCTACAATATGTACAGTTTTACAACCATGGTTGAAACTGTTATGCATGTGTCAGTTCACATTTTGTTTTATGTCAGTTTTACTATCCCATAATATGGTACCGCATGCTCACTATAGTGACTCCAAATGAATATATTCCTATTTGCTTGCTGACAGATCCACCTTGGTTTGTTGAGAACTATATGAAGGTGAGATTTGGTAAAGAGTGAAAGTGCTTGTATTTTTCAAGCAGTGATCTCTTAAAGGTATGGCTTGTATGTGTGATTCCATGGCAGACTGAGTTGACCCTTTCTTTTTGTAAGTTCAATCCAACCTAGTAGCAGCTCCTAAAATGTTCTGAATCAACAACTCTCAGTGGGTGACATTACCTGTTGCAGTGGTGGAATGTGGATGTTGGAAATTTATCCATGTACACTCTCCTTGGCAGGCCCTGGTATTCATTCCAGTTTGACTCAGATGGTAAAAAGGTTGTAAAGTATTGCTTCTAAGGTGCAGGGGCAGATCTAAGTAAAATAAAAATTTGGAGTTCAGGGACAGAGTTTGTTTAAAGAAAGACCAAGAGCCACAATGTAAGGAAAAGAAACAGGCAAACACAAAGACAAGGTTAGGGTATAATATTAGAGGACTGTTTTTTTTTTCACCATGTGAAAGAACACTTATTTCTGAACTTGAAAGCTTAAACTGGGACTGACGTGAGTTGATTCCAAATATGGATCTGGCTTCGAGAGTATTTCTTAGGTGAATCAATGAAAGTATGCAATAAGCATATACCTATAAAATCTAAAAGGTCAAATTAAATTCAGCTATTTGGTTTACTTCTAAATCAAAGAAATTGAAACATGACAAAAATAAAGCACGGGAAAAAGCACGACTTACAGGGACTTTAGAAGACTGGCAACAGTATAGGAAATCATTGAATATTTATATTGCTGGGGTAAGGGAAACTAAGGATTTTTTTTTTTAGGGTAAAAACTTCAGAGTCTGTGGGGAACCCTAAAAAGTTTTGGTATGTTATTAAAGATCTGAATGGTCAGTCCAGGCATAATGATTCTATTCATCTTCACCTGAGGAAACCTTTGATTATGGTAGTACACTCAGTAACCCGTCATATGGGTGACTGCAAATGAGCGACTGTTTTGAGTGACTAATTCACAGCACCTAAAATGTGGGCTACTGCTTGATGATGGTGAGGGGGAGTCATAGCATCAGTGGAGGTAAAGATAGTGAGGGAGCAGGAGAGCGACTGGAAAAGGGATTAACAGGAAGTGGGTATAAGGGTCAGAGCTTGCCAAGGGATTTTGCAGCTGGCCATCTGGTGTAGTGGGGAGGGTGCTTACCTGGAGATGAAAAGGTACTGGGTTTGGGGCTGACGAATGACAGTAAGTATTTTTTTCCTATTAGGACTTAACAGTTACATTTTTTTTCCATTCCCTGATCTCCCGGTTCCATGTCCCCCATCCCCCGAGTAGACCCCTGTGAAGTTATTCCACTACTCCTGTGTCAGGCCCACCCTGGAGTTGGTTATAAAAAGATCAGGGGTGGGGGGCATAGCTCCCCTGCATAAAATATGTACTAGTAGTGCACCACGAGTTTGTATTGTGGACCCTTGCTAATTGAGGGTCCTCTGTTGTGTGCATTCACCGACTCTGCTTTCAGCGATGTGCACTCGCCCATTTGATAGTCGCCGTTACTCGTTCGCTGTTATGACATGAAACCGTATACTCCCTAACATATTTAATATATTCTTTGTTGAATCTGGTAATTTTTTTTTTTTTTGAGATGTGACACAGCTCCCATGGGACACTAATAAGGAGTGTTCCTCCTTATTTTCCTTTAGGAAAATTGAACTATACAAAGTCTTGGAAATTTTATTAGAATTAAAAACTAGTGGGAGATGTGGTCTTGATGGCCTGACCTCATCTATGTTAAACTATTCTGCTTTTCATATAGCTGGACCTTTGACATATTTATTCTGACTAAAAAGACTGTATTGCCGTTATTCTGTGACTTACCCGCTCATTCTAGCTAAACAGCTGAGTCTGACAGTGGAAGGGTGAACAAGGTGTGCATTTTTTTCTGCCTACCCACCCACCCTGTTCCCTCCTCCCCTTAAATGGGCTGAGATCACGCTCTCAGGCCCTCCCACCATCAGTCCACTAATCCTAATTGGCTCTTAAAGCCAGCCCCTAATAGTTTCATTTATCATCCTGAAATTAGTTGCTAGCATTGAATGCACAGGTGCAGATAGGGCTGAGTATGGAATTGTGACTGCTTATTATCTTCCTTCATACATTTTTCTGCCTTTGAATTACTCTATTATTATAGCTCATGCCTCTACTCAGTATAAGCCCTTGTACAGTATGTGTTAGCCAGAACTTTAAACTTGTAGAGCCTCTTTACTAAAATACAGGTATTACTGAGATTCTGTTATAACCTGATAGCCCAAAATCGTTTAGTATCTTGACCTGTGCTTGCCATTCAAATATTCTGAAATGATGCTTTATAGTAGCATTGTGATTTTTAGACAGGACATTTAGCAAGGATAGCTAGTACTAAGTTACAGCCTCAATATGTAAGCAATAATACCCGACAGGGTGGTCGGTATTGGGAAATAGCGGACCGCCCAGGGGTGTAATGAGGCCCGACACTGCAGGCAGAGGGCCTTATAGCCCCTGGAAGGTTCGGTATTTCCCAATACTACCCACCCTGGAGGGTATTATTGCACTTAGAAAATGGGCACAGTAAAAAAACGTAAGTTTGGTAGAAAACTATTAATAAAAAAGTGAGTATAATAAGTTTTGTAATAAAATAGTTCCTCCGCCTGCATAGGAATAATTCTTGGGGGGGGGTGGTAAGGAGTTTTATCCTATGGGAGATGTTGCAGTAAAAAAAAATAAATAAAAGAAAGAAAAGCTGGCTGTACAGTATAGGACGCTTGTGTTGGTTGTCGTTAGAGAATCAGAGATTAAAAAAAGGCTAGAGGACTGGCAAAGGAGTGGGATGCAATGAGTGGGTATGCTGAGAGGAGCGGTACTGTGCCCCCCCGCTACCGCCAACTTCTACTGTGTATGTGTTTCATGATAACATTTTAAATTGCCACTTGTTGCCACAGCTTGCAGGAAAATGGATAGATGGAGGAAGCGGGCATCATGAGTAGGTGATAGGAACTGGAAGCACTGATGGAGCTATAGTAACTGAGAGGAGTGGCGTTTTCAATTTCCATAGTTTAGATGCATTTGTGGAATGAAAAATGGAGAAAGTGGCTCTCCTCTCGTGTACAATACCAATAAATGAGCTACTGGTCTCTTGCAGCCTATCGGCATGTCAGCAAGTGAGAGACAAGTGTCACAGACGGCCTGGGAAACTAGCGAAAATACCACCACTCTTACATATGATGCTGTCTCATTTAGCTCAGCTGGCAACTCTGCAGGTCAGTGAAGTTTTCTTATGGGGTTAGAAAATGTTACGATAGGGAGAAGGAAAACTGCTGTTAGTGAGCCTGGGCAGAAGGCAGTTGTTCAGGCTGCATTTTTTAAATTTCCCTGGTCCTTGCTGTCTGCCATGATTACTGGAGTTATTTTTGTTTTGTTGATGACTTCCCAGTTCTTGTTGCCTTTATAGTGAGTGGGCGGCCGGGGGCACAATGAAGCAGGAGGCTTTGAATATGAGCGAGCAGTCAGGAGCATACCTGGTATACAATGCTGGTAAATAACAAAAACATAAATAAAAAGAAAGAAAATGTTTTGCCAGTGCAGTGTATGTGACAGTTTTTTTGTACATCTCTGTTTCTGTATGTGTGTGTGTGGGGGGAGGGAGTTGCTCGGTTTCTCTAGCTAACTGGTCACAAAAAATGGCGGCTATTTCAAATTGTGTGCCCAGTGGTTCAGCCAATGATGAAGCCAGCTGGGCACAAGGATATTTGGCTTGGCATGAGACAGGTTTACACTGGAACTTTTCATTTGGTGGGCATCTATTGAAAGTTAATGTACCCCCGAGGAATGGGTACCAACCAATCAAATGCCTACAAATAAAAAGCCAATTTTCTAATAACTTGTAGAGCTGCTTTACTTGAGTACAGGCAGTACTGAGATTCTGTTTAACCTGCATATTTGGTATATTATGTAGTACACTGACCTGTGCTTGCCACTCATTTTATCCTTAAGTGCTTCTATATTATTGCATTGGAATCTTAAGAAAGGTCTTTAAGCTAGGAATTGTGTGGCCAGGTTCCAATTTACACTACTAAAGTGACACCTGATTGACTCTGTCAACTGTGATCTTTTCCCCAAGTCTTCCACAAAGACAAGGCCAATGGCCAGCGAAAACAGACACTAATATAAAACAGGGGGTTTCTCCTGCAGGCACCTACCCCAAATTTCTAACTTAATAACTGATTCCACCTGAAGATATACTGGTCTTCCAACATGGCCCCGGAAAACTCTTTATCCAACTATGGCACCACTTGCCTTAAGACCCATTGGACTAGTAACTCATCGGCCTCTCTCCCAAATAGGGGTATACTCCTGGCCCTCTTATACATACTGTCCCTCCTCTGGGTGGACATGTGCTTAGGGCAAGGACTTCTTGACCCCATGAGGCAAAATCTCAGCGACCCTAAGTCTTGTAGTCATTACTATTGCACCTCTCCCACATCTAAAAACAAATGCCTCGTAGCACACGAGTTGGTAAAGCGTGGCTCCTACTACATGCTGATCCATGAAGCACGTAGAAGGCTCCACAGCCTCTCAAAACCTTCAATCAGGCAAGTGTTAGCACGACTACTTGCTCTTCTTCTTCTGCTCCGTGGAGGAGACGTTCAGCCTAACCCTTGGCCCCCTTTATACAACTTTCTTTGTCTCCACCCCCCATGATCCTCACTGAGTATCATCAAAAGGCTTAAGGATAGTGCACATGAACGTATGCAGCCTTAGACCAAAAATCCACAAGGTCCAAGCCTCGCTTAACCTCTACAAGCCAGATGTCCTTGCAAATATTGGAGACCTGGCTTAAGGCCCATATTCATGACCACGAGATCATGATCCTTGGGTACAAAACCTTCAGACAGGACAGGGCAGCAAAGAGAGGGGGAGGGTTCTTAATCTATATGAAAGACACTCTAAATGTGAGACTACTAAAGCCCAACCTAGGTAGCTGCCAGGATGGGGAGTCTCTCTTCATCCATCTAACCCTTGGTAATGCCAAGCATCTCACCATTGGCTGTGCCTATAACCCTCCTAAGAATGCTCAACTTGCTCTTGAAAGCTTCACCAAATTGGTTGGCAATGAATTAACCAATGAACTCTGAATAATGGGAGATTTCAACCTGAACTGGGCCACTGACCCCAACAAAGTCCTCAAGGGTGTGATCCTAAAAGCAAACTTGGAACAGATCATCTCTCTACCTACCAGGCTTAATTATAAAATGGGGAACCACACTACTCTTGACTGGGCTCTGGTATCTAACCCCCTCAACATAGAGAAAGCAGGCATATTGGCTAACACTATTAGTGATCACTCCCCAATATTCTGTATTTGGAAGAACAGTGCACCTAAGATTCCCCCTAGGATACTCACAGTACGTGACTTCTCCAATTTCAAGCCTGCAAAATTTAATGACTATCTAAGTAACCTGGACTGGAGCATTATTAGGATCCTCGCAACATTGGACGAGACCCTTGCCTACCTCCAAAATTCACTCCTCAATGTGGCATCTCTCTTTGCCCCCTTCAAAAAACTTCAAACAAAAGGAGGCTGCTATAAATGGATCTCGCACTCAGTGAAATCTCAGATGAAAAGAAGGGGCAAGGCTTGGAAGAAATTCCATCTCTTCCTTCTCCCTGCAGACCTGGTTACTCACAAAACCCCAATAAATAAATGTAAGCTAGACATCAAACTAGCCAAAAAGGAGTATGTAATCCGCCTTCAATGGTCCACCTTGGGGAACCTTAAGCTTTTCTGGACACAAATCAACAAACTGCTTAAGGGCAACTCCAGGGAGGCACAAGGTCAAATTGAGGTACAAGGACAGTGTATCAGTGATTGCCAGCTTATAGCCTCAGCAATCAACTGACACTTTACCAACCTGGATGCATACAAGTTAGGGCTACCAACATGCATGCCTGAACAGACCTTCGATGAATCCCCCAGTCTGAACAGACCCAAATTTCACCTGAGAATGGTCAAGGTGAGCGAGGTCCGTAACCTACTGAAAGCCCTCAAACACAAAGGCTCTGGTGGCACTGATGGAATCAGCTTGAGGCTACTCCAGGAAGGTGCCCTGCCCCTGGCCAAATCTCTGACCTGGATCATCAACAGGTCTTTACTTGAAGGCTATGTTCCATACCAGTGGAAGGCTGCCAACATGGTCCCCATTCACAAGGGTGGCTCTCGTGAACAAATTGGCAATTACAGACCCATCTCCTTACTGTGCACCCTGGCTAAATTGTAAGAAAGGCTAGTTTATGGGCAACTGAGAGACTACCTGGAGCTCCACCAAATCCTAGCCATTTCACAGCATGGCTTTTGGGAAAACCATGGAACAGATACGGTGCTCATCAAACTCACAGTGGACCTATTCAGGGCAAAGGACAATGGTATGTTGACTGGTGCTATCTTCATAGATCTGTCCAAGGCATTTGACCTTGTGGACCACAACTTTCTTCTCAATAAGCTTCAAGGCATAGGTCTTAATGCCCAGGCCAAAAACTGGTTCAAGAGCTACCTCTCTGGCTGCTCCCAGAGGGTCATTTGGAAGGGAGAGCTATCCGCCCATCTACCCATCAAGGAGGGTGTGCCTCAGGGCTCAATTCTTGGCCCCCTCCTGTTCTATCTCTTCACAAATGACCTAAACCACCACTGTGGGGATAGCTCAGTAGTTCAATACGCAGATGATACTGTCATCTACCGAGCCAGGTCCACACCACATGATCTGGGCCCTCTCCTACAAGGGGACATAAACACACTCGAGGCCTGGCCCACATCTAACAGAATGATCCTCAATGCAGCAAAAACAAAAGCCTTGCTGTTTGGTCCTAGATCCCTTGGCCAGGATAAGACCAGTTCCCTACAACTTACTGTCCTTGGGGGAAAAGGGATAGACGTAGTTGACAACATAAAATACCTAGGGCTAACTATTGACCAGGGTCTCACCTTTAAGCACCATGTTGACCAGGTAACTAGGTCTATCCATGTCAAACTTGGCACCATGTACTGTATAGGCTAAAAAAACAACTTTTCCCGGAGGCTAGATGAGCAATTGCCTCCAGAGTCCTCCTACCCACATTAACTTATGCTGCCCCAGTAATTCGGGGTATGGCAAAGGGTGAGGTTGGCAGGCTTCAGGTCCTGTACAACAAGGTGGCAAGGTCTGTGACACTGTATCACCCAAGAAGCCACCCTTGCATCTCACTAGCCCAGCTGCAATGGCCTTCTTTCAAAGCTTGTCTACAGTATCCCCTGCTCTGCCTTGCATACAAATTGCAGAGCCCGGCAGCTCTACTAAGCCTAACAGGAATAATCTTGCCTAAGCTTAACCCCTGAATGCTCAGGACCTCGGGTTGGTCCCTACTGGCAATCCCCAGAATCAAGACTCACACGGGGGGCAAATCCTTCACTCTCACAGCCCCTAAACTGTGGAACACTCTCCCACCTTTAGTACAGGAAGCCCCCTCACTACCAAACTTTCACACTAGGCTTAAGTCCCATTTGCTTGGGACAAGCTCATGCCATTGTGAGGGTGTAGGATAATCACCCCCAGTCCTAATCACAACACCCATCCCCCCTCTCTTCTCACCAAAACCGACATTAAATGATGCCTTAATTCTTTCAAGTGTTGCACTTATGGTCTACAATTTGAATAATTGCCTTTACTGTTATCCTCCTCATAATGTCTACTTCTTGTAACCCTGTATCACATGACTGTATGTATTGTATTGCTTCTGTTCCCCGGGTCGCCCCTGAAAAAGGGACCTTCGGGGCCCAGTGGGCCAACCCAGTCATCAAAATTCAATAAATAAATAAATATAATCAGTCAGTTTCTTTGGGTTATCTTCCACAGGCATGAAAACTGTCCAGGGTTGCCTCAATCTTTAAAGGGGGCAGCCCCGGTCACCTTTCCAACTATAGACCCATTTCTTTACTCCATATTGTAAGCAAGGTACTTGAAGATTGTTAGCTAGGCAACTTGTGGAATATTTTCAACAGCAGAACATTTTTGACCAATACCAGTCTGGATTTTGTAAACTTCAAGGAACAGAGGTCCCTGTGTCAAGAGTCTTGGATTACATCGGTAGGGCAATTGATGGCCAATGTTTTATTGGGGCTATTTGGTCAATCTCTCTAAGGCCTTTGACATGGTTGACCATCAATTATTGTTGCAGAGACTTTACGTAGTGGGTTTAAGTCGGGGAGGTATTATCCTGGTTTTGTTCCTAAGGAGGAGATGTCAGGTTACAGGTATAGATAGTACTGAGTCTGCCCTTCTGTCTGTAGTTAGAAGTGTGCCCCAGGACTCTGTCCTGGGTCCCCTTTTTCTCTTGATTTACTTAAAAGATCTAGATCAAAGTGTGAGGGCTCCAGCTACCATCTTTACGCTGATGACACAATTTATATTTCGCAACCATCAGTATCTGAGATACAGAACGCACTCCAGAGAAGTTTTGATGGACTGCAAGCATTCTTTACAGGTTCTATGTTGAAACTGAATACTACTAAGACTAAATCTATATTGTGTGACCCTGCTGTTAAATTGAAGACAAGTGAAAAGTTACTAGTACTGGATGACACTGGAACTGCTTTGGAGTGTGTTGAAACATACTGCATAAATAATTGGGTTATTGGCTAGAACAATCTGGTTCTGGGAATAAACACGTGGACAAATTAATTACTCAAGTTGGCAAGAGGGTATTTTTTTTGTATAGAAACCAGTATTGTTTGGACTCAGCAATTTTAAAAACAATAGTTCAGGTTCAGGTCTTACCACTGATTGAGCACGCTGTTATTCTATATGACAATGTCTCTATGGACCGGCTTCATAAACTGAATGTATTCTATAATCAATTAGCTAGATTGGCTTTGAAATGTCCTAAGAATGTGCATAATTGTGACTTGTTTCAGCGGTTTGATTGGATCCCTGTGTGGGGCCGCTGTCTCAGGTCTGGTGGACATAGAAAGAGGTGTCCCATAGGGCTCAATATCGGGTCCTATATTATTTAACATCTATGTGAACAACCTTGTTACAGCGATGACCCACACTGAGATTAGGCTTTTTGCAGACAACACTGTACTTGTGACCTCTGCAGGAAATCTAGAGGACCTGAGACAGTGGCTCCAGACAGACTTTTCCCACCTGGAAACATGGATGGGAGATTCTTGTTTATTAATAAGTAAAAAAAAGACACAATGCATGATGTTTTCAGTTGGAACTCAGGCTAAAAGTAAACCTACTCCAGACTTGCAGATAAGATTCCAAGATGGGTCATTGGTACAAAATGTGACCTCCTATAGGTATTTGGGAGTCCTTGTAGACTTTCGATTGACTTTTACAAATCATATTCAGATTCAGATTAGAAAAGTAAATCAGAGGTTGGGTGCTTCACGGAGGATATCGGGTTGTCTTTCTAGAGATAGTAGAGCTAGACTAGTAAAGCAACTACTGCTTCCAGTTCTTGAATATGGCTCTTCACTCTATATGCACTCAACTCAGAGGTCTTTGGTTAAAGTGGATGAATTGTATTATAGGTTGGGAAAATATATATTAAATAAAGGGCAAGGAGTTCACCATTGCATAGTATTCCAGGAACTTGATTGGTTGCTCCCAGTAAAGAGGAGAGATTATCTTTGGACTTGACCTGTCATGGACTTATTTTCCCCAAGAAAAGATCCACACCCACTGTCATATTTAGTGATATTAAAGCCACATTCACATCACTTATCTATACTTAGGAAGTCATCTGAGAAGGTTCCTATGTGCAGAATTTCAAATAGGGTGGGAGATAGGATTTTACAAAACAGTTTGGCTAGAAGTTGGAATAAACTACCTTATGAAATGATTGAAATTATGGATTTGCACAATTTCAAATGTGAATTGTTTAAATTTTGGAAGTTTCATTGTGATTGTTTTTAATTATATTTATTATTGTTTGTGTAACTTTGTTCTGTCTGTTTAATTTATGTACTGCATATGTTTACCTCAGGAATATGTTGTAAATGGGGTTTTCCCCATTCATAATCTCCTGTATAAAAATAAATCTTTTAACAAACAAATAAACAACAAATAGGTGGGAAATACACCAATGTATTTTTGCCTATAAAAGCAGATTGGGACTTGTCCCTAATTTTTTAAGTAACAGGTTGCCTTTTAGAAAAATTGATCCCTCTGAGAAATTCTCATGTACATGAACTATTGGTGCCATGCGCCAAAATGAAAAGATCTCTATTTCTTTACTCAATTTGTCCCCATTTATTGGAACAAACTCCCTTCTGAATTTAGAAAATCATATACAAAACCTTTACCAGTCTCTGTGCTGAAACATTGTCTTATATCTTCTGAAAAGGTCTGTAATTGTTTTCATTAATTGTAATTTATGAAGGTAAATGTGTTATGGTGTCTGTACGTTAAATGCATTTGTATTTTTATTGTATATAAGGTCACCATTGTGAATGAGCTTATGCTCAATGGTTATAACCTTAAATAAACAAACAACAGGAAAAGGAGGTGCACATTTTGTTCTATAAAATTTAAGTAAACATGTTATTATGCCACTGTGTGAAGCAGCCATATAAATATCATGATGATACTGTAGAAGACTTGGTTTGCTGGCCAAGGCACCTAGCTTCACCTGAGCTCTTTCCTTCTAAGATTGCTTGAAAGGGCAGAGCAGAGAACCTTACCAGAGCAAGGGAAAAGGATTAAGACTTCTTTTGGCTAAGCAGATTTACTGTGTATTGTTATTTTTATTTTGTACTCACAGGGATTGCTACTGTTTGTTGCTAACATTTCATTGCTTTATTTTTCTCTGATTCAAATTGTTGTTGCTGGTATACCTTCTTCTGCATTATTACAAGGTATGTGTTAACAGATTACTGCTGTAATCTTCTGATTCAAATTGTCTTTTGCAAGGTATATCTTCTGTTACTGCTTTATTTTTCTCTGTAGCAAAGTGTTTCTTACAGGGTATATCTTCTCTGAAATTATTACAGGTGGTGCTTTACAGGTTTTACAGTTTTATCTAACATTAGGATAAGCTTTCAGAGCTACTGCATTTGTTGATGACTGATTGTTTCTGCTCTTACCTCCTTGTTCTTTCATCCGTGGTTCTTCTTTTTTGACAGGGGAAGGGCCCAGCCACCCACCCCCATCCCCAACCACCTCACACTACACTCCTTTTATAGGGTACCACAGTTGTGACATTTCCTGTGGCAAAGCAGGAAGGGGTGGATCAGTGGAGCATCCACAAGGTGAGCTCATTTACAGGGGCACTAGTAATTTAACTTGTTATAACAAGTTATACGAAAACAAAACACAAAATCAAACCATTACTTGCATTTTTTTCCTTCTAATTACTCTGACCAGGTTATAAACCCAACAACTTATCTGGAATGGATATCATTAACTGCAGGTACTGTGGAACACTTTTCAGAAGGACAGTCTTACAGGATTTAGGACACTGTCCTACATGCTGCGCCATTGGAGATCTTAGGGCTCAGCTCCGGGCAGCATGGGCAGATATTGTGTGCCTCAAATTTCATATTCAAGAGGAAATACATTATAAGAACCACCCGCCATTTCCCCAACATCCAACAGAAGAACCTCGACCGCAGAGGGTAGTTGGTCCAGGAGGTTGGCAGGTGGTTAGGAGGGGCAAATTGGGTGCCCCATCACTCTGTGCTCTCCAACATATTACCTCCAAAAACCATATAAACACTACAAACAGGTATCTGCCTCTATCTCCAAAATCAAGCAAAGAGGCAGAGGACACTGCAGCACACAAGCTAGCACAATAAAACTCACCCAAATCAGGAACCAAAACAAAAAAAGCAAAAAGGAAATCCAAAAAACTTCTGATTGTAGGAGTCTCCATGATTCGGGGAGTTGATACGCATCTCCAGTCAGGGGTAATGGTCAGATGTCTCCCAGGTACATCAGCATGGAGAGACACTGACTGCATTGCTAAAATTGTTCACAAAGCAGGAGAAAACATTGACATCCTGGTGCACATAGAGACTAATGATCTCACCAGCCGGTCAGTTGTGGAGACCAAGGAACACCTGACCAGGCTGGGTGACAAACTATCATCCATTTCGTCCGACATCTCCTTCTCTGAGATCCTGCCAGTCTGAGAGAGGGGAGCAGATGGACGGAAGGTCAGAGAAGGGGAGATAGGGGAGCTAAACATGTGGCTCAAGGGCTGGTACCAGGAAAAAGGACACAGATTTGTAGGGAACTGGCAACAGTTCTGGCAGTGAAAGTTCTTTAAATTTGATGGACTGCATCAGACTAAGGAGGGAGTCAGTGGATTGGGGCAGAAGTTTGACGTCTTTGCAGAATATTTAAACTATCAAATGGGGAGAGGGTTGCAACACCCACATGTCGAATGGGAAGAACACCCCTCCCCCTTCAGCTAGTGGTCAAAAAGGGATTCAGCATGTTTGCAGTTCATTTGCATCACCAGGTAAGAAAAAAGGTCCGTCTCCCTATATGACGCACAGGAGAAATGCCAAACCTCACCCAAGAACTAACACACCAAAATCTGGCCAATGGAAAATCATGTACACAAATGCTCACAGCCTGGGAAATAAGAACCTAGACCTGCAGGCAATAATGTCAGACGCTAAACTGGACATAGTAGCAATTAGTGAGATGTGGTTTACCAGTAACCACACTTGGGAGACTTCAGTACCTGGCTATGTACTGTTCAGAAGAGACTGAGGTGCAAAAAGGGGGGTGGAGTGGCCCTGTATGTCAATGAAAATATCAATGTTACAGAAATTCAGAATACACATAAGGAGCCAGAAGAACTCTGGGTCACCCTGGAAACAGGAAATGGGACAGCCATAAGAATTGGGGTTGTCTACAGGCCCCCAGACTGGGGGGGGGACATAGACACATTACTGTTAGAAGATATACAAAACATGACAGCTAAAGGGGAGGTTCTGATAAAAGGAGACTTCAACATGCCAGATACAGATTGGTCAATACCAGCAGGAACATCTGCCAGAACTAAACACATGGTGGATTCCCTGCAGGGGGAAGGCCTCAAACAACTGGTACAACAACCCACAAGGGACAGGGCTATCCTAGATCTAGTACTAACAGGGAAGGGTTCTCAGAGATCCAGGTAGAAAGTCACCTGGGGGCCAGTGACCATCACATGGTATGGTTCAGTTTGGCCACTGCATCTAAATCATCCCATTCCAAGGCAAAAATATGGGACTTCAGAGGAGCTGACTTTGATAAGATGGCCAACAGAATTAAGCTAGCCCTAGCAAAAAGAAACACAGGGGAGGGGGTACAGGCAAAGTGGGCAAACATTAAGGATGCAATACTTGAAGCAATATCCCATTGTGTTAGGCAGAAAAGGAAGTGCAAAAGAAGAAGGAAACCACTTTGGTTCTCAAATACAGTAGCAGAAAAGGTCAGAGCCAAAAGGCTGGCCTTCAGGAAATATAAGGGAACACAGCGGGATGAAGATAAGGAGGCATACCAAACTGTCCTAAGGGAAGCAAGGAAGGTAGTAAGGCAGGAAAAGTCCCAAACTGAGGAAACACTAGCACGAACAGTAAGAGAAGGTGACAAGACTTTCTATAGCTATATTAGTGAAAGGAGAAAGTCCAGAGGGGGTGTTGCTAAGCTCAAAGGAGAAAAGGGAGCATGTGAGAAGGAGGACCCTGTAAAAGCATCTATCCTAAATAGATACTTTTGCTCAGTATTTACTGAAGAGAAGGTAGGGCAGGGCCCACAGCTCAGCACCATGGACACAGGGGAGGGAGGTGAGCACTACTCCCTTCACAAAAGAAAGGGTCCTACAAGAGCTCGCTAAGCTCAGGGTGGGCAAGGCAATGGGACCTGATGGCATACATCCCAGGGTACTTAAGGACCTAAGGGTGAAACTAGCAGAGCCATTAGAAGAACTGTTTAGTGAGTCTCTGAGCACAGGAGAGGTCCCAGAAGACTGGAGAAGGGCTCATGTGATCCCGCTCCACAAGAGTGGTAGCAGGGAGGAGGCAGGGAACTACAGACCAGTCAGTCTTACCTCAGTAGTGGGCAAGATTATGGAGGCACTCCTTCAGGAAAGGATAGTGTAACACCTGGAATCCATAGGGGCACAGGATCCAAGACAGCATGGGTTTACAAAAGGAAAGTCCTGTCAAACTAATCTCATAGATTTCTTTGACTGGTTAACCAGAGTGGTGGACCAAGGGGGAGCAGTTGATGTCACCTACCTTGACTTCAGCAAAGCTTTCAACACTGTTCCACATAGAAGATTGATAAATAAGCTGGGTAGGCTTGGGGTAGGTCAGAAGTTGGTCAACTGGGTGGCAAACTGGTTGACGGGCAGAAAACAGAGAGTGGTGGTAAATGGTATACAGTCAGAAGAGATGCAAGTCACAAGTGGGGTACCTCAGGGTTCAGTCCTGGGGCCAGTCCTCTTCAATATCTTCATTAGTGACATTGCAGATGGACTAGAGGGTAAGGCTTGTCTGTTTGCAGATGACACCAAGACCTGCAACAGAGTAGATGATCCAGATGGGATGGACAGAATGAGAAGACATATGGATAAACTAGAAAAATGGTCAGAAGAGTGGCAACTGGGATTTAATGCAAAGAAGTGCAAGATCATGCACATAGGGAAGAGAAACCCTGAAGCCACCTATAGGCTGGGAGGAGAGTTGCTGGCAGTCACAAAGGAAGAAAGAGACTTGGGCATCATCATCACCGATGACCTGAAATCATCCAAGCAGACCTCTAAAGCAGTAGGTAAGTCTAGGGGGATGTTAGGGTGTATTAGTAGGGGTATCACAAGTCGTAAGAGGGAGGTAATAATCCCTCTTTACAAGACACTGGTTAGGCCCCATCTGAGTACTGCGTGCAGTACTGGAGGCCACACCTTCACAAGGCCATTAACCAAATTGAGGCAGTCCAGAGAGGGCACCAAAATGGTGCAGGGACTGCATCAGAAGACATATGAGGACAGATTAACGAGCTCAATATGTATACCCTTGAGCAAAGGAGGAGAGAGGTGATATGATCGAAACATTCAAACACCTTAAGGGCATTGACAAGGTGAAAGAATCTAACATGTTTAAATATAAAAAATAGCAGGAAAAAGGACACAGCATGAGATTAGAGGAGGCCGATTAAGGGAATGTGGAAATTCTTTTCACAGAAAGGGTGGTGGATGCATGGAATGGCCTACCTCAGGAAGTGGTGGCTATGAATACAGTGCAGGGCTTCAAACAGGCATGGGATAGGCATAAGGGAGCAATACAGATGAGTATGAATAGATAGGCCACTGACAGAGCAAAGGCCGATGGTACATTTATAAGGTAGAAAAAGAAATGGGCAGACTGGATGGGCCTTGTGGTCCTTATCTGCCATCAACTTCTATGTTTCTATGTTTCTATCCACACTACTGTGGTCAAAACAACAAGCCCAAAATGTGATGTTTCTTGACCAATAAAGATGTGAGATATTTTAAGTCTAGTTTATAAAATATGTTAACTAGGCAAAAATTAAACACCAAACATGGGCAACCAAGAAGAGGCTTACTAGCTATAATGGTTTCATCCATGAAAGATATCAGAAACATTTATAAACCCTGTAAATCTTTTATACCTTTATAAGATAGTTGCCTTCAATTTGAATTAAGAATTGAGCTTTTAATATTCAGAAAATCAGAAGTCTGAATTGTTTCAAATTAAATTTCATCCCCAAATAAGTATTTATTGTCCTTAATGTCAGTAGTATACTACTGTGGATAGTTTACTTGCTGCACAACTCTAGCAGGGTCTACCAGAAAATATTAAGTGTGCTTAGCTGGTGGCACCTATATTTCAGAGTTCACAGAGCTGGTATTGTTTCATTCTAATGTTTAACAATTGCTTTACTTCAGATTTAGAACACGTACATCTGGTCCTGATTACTGTATCTCTATCCATTACCAAGTTCCATAAATGCAAGTTTCAGAACCACAGCTCATTTCCTTTTCCACTACATTTCCCAAGATAGATCCTGACAGATACAGTATGAATTCATGCATCCAATTAACACATATTTCTAATTCACTTGACTGTTTCATGGCTGAGTCTTTCATCAAGGGATTCCAGTGTTACTTTTACCTTTAAACATAAAGACTAAGGCTGATTTGCTCCCAAAAGTCTTTTTCAGTTTTGATTATGAGTCGAATTTGATATTGAATGCTTGTCTGGGGCATCGTCTTAGGAGGTGTCCCCTAACTATATTCACTGACAATTGGTTCTGACAGTCCACATACAGTATGTCTTTTGCTATGTTAAAAATAAACTCATATGCATTTTAGTTACCCTTACCAATGCATGCCCAGTATTCACAAATTGCAATCACTCATTTGATTTGTCATTGATTAAATTTTAGTATGGAGGGTAATG
This sequence comes from Neoceratodus forsteri, assembly GCA_016271365.2. Taxonomy (NCBI): domain Eukaryota; kingdom Metazoa; phylum Chordata; order Ceratodontiformes; family Ceratodontidae; genus Neoceratodus; species Neoceratodus forsteri. The sequence continues at coordinate 586,503,319 of CM057456.1, read as the reverse complement.
TTATCGCTGTTTCAAAGAGTCCACATACCATGTCATATAGTCGTTTCCTCTGCTCGCTTATTTAAATAATCTAATTCTTTTGCAATGCATTAAGTGTTTGTACATATTTTTCAGTTACACAGGTGCTAATCCATTTTAAATTTTATTTGCAGTCAACAGTTGAGAGGATTACGCGAATTATTTCAGTTTAGTTAATGATTCATATATCACTTTAGTAAATATTTTGTGTTAAAGCATTAATTCACTCCATATTTGGGTATTTCTTCCATAAGTGTTATACAAACATATGAACATGTGAATGTGCCAGCAGAAACAGACCACTCAGTCTATCTACATCTGCTCGAGTTTGCAGCTGCCCCAACCCCTTTTAACTTTTTTTTCCACTTAAGATTACATTTGTTTTGTCTACAGGTGCTGTATCTTGACACCCTTTGTTACACATTCAAAATAGAATGAATCTGTAAATGTAGGGGGAAACTCCAGGGATACATAGATAAAATACTGGGGAGAGATTTAAACTAGGGGAGTGGGAGTGTGCAGCTAGGGGTGGTCCCAGGAAAATGTCTGGTGGGACTTACCAAATTCACACTCCCCCACAGTTGGGGATGGGAGATGCTGGGCGGAGGGGGGGAAATGGTGTGAGGCAGTGCTGGTGGAAAAGGTTGATAATCTGGGTCGGACTGGCCCACCTGGATACCTGAAAATTTCAAGGTGGGCCCCCCTCAGTTGGGCAAGTGGTTACCTTCTGAACTCTGAAAACTTTGCAGTTATCTTCTTTTTTCTAATTAAATGGGATATCTGGGACACTGTTGATAAATGTGAGTGCTACCCCTCTTTTCTTTCGGCGACAGTCCGATGGTAAAGAGACCCACATTTGAACCCTTAAACAAATCTTTAGAGCTATGCAAGTCTGATTCAGGTGAAATAGTCACAGCCAACTCTGTAGAAGGTATCGAGGGCTGTACCATGCTATCAGTTGACAAGGAAGACTCACCGAAATCCATCCTACTTTCACCAGCACTGCCTCCCACCATTTCCCCCCTCCCCGGAAAACTCTTAAATCCTCTGATCTGATTGTATCGCCTTCTGAGAATAACAATCCCAGTGATACAATTATACACCAAACCTGCACAATTGAGGAGGGTATGGAGGTCACTTGCATGCCCCTCAGGGAGTGCAGAAGTATGTTCCCTTTCAAAGGGTGACTCGATCAAAAGCTAATAAATCTGGTTCAGATGGTGTACATCTGCCTAATGAACCTGATTTAGTCCCTGTCCCGCATTCTTTTGCCCCTTTACTAGACCAAGACGGTGATGAGGATGGTATGGATTCCTATATTTCCTCAGTTACTTCTTCACACATGGAATCTACTCCTGATGTGGGGAACAGGGATAAACCTAAACCAAAAAAGTGGAAAAAAAGAAAGTAAAGGTGATTACAGTGTTAAATAGTTGATCACCTTTTTTTCTGCTTTTCTTTCTTAATGGTAGAAGATATGTCCTTTCTCACTGTTAATGTTAACAGTATTAAATCTAAAGGAAAGAGACAAGTTACTTTTGCCAGCTTGAGAGAAAATAATGGTAATGTCATCTTTTTACAAGATACTAGAATACATTCATTATGGGCTTTAAGGGAAGCAGAAAAAGATTGGAGGTGGGGTGCTTCCTTTTGGTCACTGGGTGAAGATGTTTGTGATGGTCTGGGTATCTTGTTTTATAATATTACTGCTCGAGTCTTACAGGTCTTAGATATCTTTCCTGGCCGAGCCATGCTAGTGGATGTGGTAATTTCTCATTGTGTATACCGTCTTATTAATATCTACACTCCACAGTTGAAAGCGGACACGTCGGTGCTTTTTCAACGCATTGCCCCTTATTTGCACACATCCAAATTTGTATTGTGGGGAGGTGACTTTAATTGTGGTCTTGCCCCAAGAGACTGGGGAAGGAAATTACAGAAGATATACTGTGATACTAATTCCCTATTGAACATATTAAAAAGTAATCATTTGATTGATGTGTGACTTCCTAGGTTTAACCCTAGTACATACTTTTTTAAGGGATCTTTATCATCACGTATAGATTTTTGGTTTTTATCTGAAAGGGTCACTTGTTCGAGGGTTATGGTGTTGCCATTAGAGACTACTGAACATGCGGTAGTTAAGATACTGATTGGCCCCTATCAAAGGCTCCAGATGGGACGTGCCTACTGGAAGCTGAATGTGACCTTGTTGCAAGATAGCATCATTCATTCTCAGATTCACTCCTTTTTTTTGGCACGTTCTGCTCTTTGTTTTTTATATGACAGTCCTATAGACTGGTGGGAAGATACTAAATGTGATTTGAAATTTTTATTTATACAACTCTCTAAGACTAAGTCCAGGAATGCTTATCTAACATATTTAGGATACAGGGCCCAATATTTAAAACTGCTGGCTCAGGTAACCTCCTCATCTGGTGCTGTGTGCCAACAATTTCAGGTAATTAAGAAAAAAATGATTGACTTCCTTAAGGAAAGGGAGAAGAGATATATGGGTCAACAGAAATATTTGGTTACTGGCACACGGAAACAGGTCAATCCACATGACCTTTCCACGCAAGAACCTCATAGGTTTGGTATAACTGCATTATTGGATTTGGATGGGATGCTTGTACAAGATGTTAGAGGTTTATGTCATGTTGTACAGAATTATGTAAAGGATACGTTTTATAAACCTGCCTCTGAGTTTTCTCCTTTGTTTTTAAAACAAATGGTTATTCCTTCCTTGTTGTCTTCAGAAACTGAGGGTTTGATGGCTCCTATTACTACTGAGGAAATTAAGCTAGCTATTAGTAAATTATCAGTCCGTACAAAGCCAGGAATTGATGGCATCCCTAATTAATTTTATAAATCCTACACAGATGTATTACTTCCATGGTTGCATTCTGTGTATGCAGCTATTTGGTTAGAAAATAGGCTGGCACCTAGTATGTACAATGGAATTATGATTTTTTTGTATAAAAAGGGAGATCCTTAAAATTTGCAAAACTGGAGGCCATTGAGTCTGCTAATTTCCGATTACAAGATTTTGGCTAATATTTTATCACAACTTTCCAAAATTGCTAATAAATTATTAATTTCCACACAAACTTGTGTCGTCCCTGGTAGAAATATTACTCATAATCTTATTTACCTTAGAGAACCTATAGACCAAGGATTACAGCATAAAGTGTCTGGTTATCTTTTATTGTTAGATCAGGAAAAAGCATTTGATGCAATACGTCATGAACACATCTGGGCAGTATTACATCATTATGGCATTCCAGATTTGTTCCTTGAGTTACTGAAAACATTATATGTGGCAGCACAGGTTACCCTCTTATTAATGGTCACTTGGGCTTTCCTGTTCCACTCCAGGTTGGAGTTTGACAGGGATGTCCTTTGAGTCCTTCACTATTTGTGTTTGGTTTGGGTCCCGTGTTACGCCTGGTTGAAACTGATGTTAACATCTCGGCTGTTGTAACTTTAGAAGGATTTACTTTTCAGAAAGTCTTAGCACATGCAGATGACTGTGTGTTTTCTGTAGTGGATTTAGACTCCAGTAGGAGAATCCTTATGATTCTGCAGAATTTGCAGAATAGTACAGGCATCAGGATTAATTATAATAAAAGTAGCTTATTGGTGTTGGGTACGGCTTCACAGATAGACTCTTTTATTATCCCTGTAGTTACTGGTAATCTGAAATTGCTTGGTATTTATTACGGTTCTCAGAAGGCCTTACAATTAAATTGGGATATGGTTTATGATGTAGCTCACCAAAAAGTGATGAAATGGCAGTCTTGGAAGATGACAAGGAAGAAACGGGTATTTCTTCTTAAATCATATATAGCACCAATATTTCTGTACTTCTCGCACATTTTCCCCTTACCATACAGTACGCATGTGAAAATCATGAGTCTTTTCTTTCAGCTACTTTGGGGCAGTCAACTGAACTCTGTGAAGAGAGGACATACTTACAGACCTTGGAAGTCTGGTGGACTTGGTATGATACATCCTCATGTTTACTTCTTTGGTAATTTATTTTATAGTTCTATTAGGCCTATGTTATTAGATGCTGATGAAATGGGCCATTTGTGTATGACATTGTGGGGTCAGCCCCTTCTTAACTGCTTGGGGAAGGGGTAAGTGGCACTCTTCAGAAAAGCAACGTTCTATTTATGTGAGATATACTTTAAAATACATTGGAATGTGGAAAGTTGAACTTAGTTGGTTCATTTCCCATGAGAAGAAAACTTTTTATACTTTTATTGTGACTTCCTGTTATTCTGAAGAACCTTTATTTCAGGTTTCTGAGGCTATCAACACTGATTTATTATTGGCAAGCATAATAGAACCTAGAGTCCCTAATAAAATGCAGGATATGATTTGGCTCTGTGCACACCAAAAACTTAATGTAAAAGACAATCATAAACATAAACAGTTGGTTGAAAGACTACGTCAAGAGCAGACCTGCCAGGGACAATTTGAAACCATACAACATTTATTTTTTGAATGTATACATACACGGAATTTTTGGCATGCATTGGCACGCTGGTGGGGTGAACCTTTTTTTGGTCAGATGTCTTACGATATTTTAGTTTTAGGCTAGATCCCGATAATATGGAAAAAATGGCATAGAAGTACAGTTTTTGTGATTTTGGTGTGTAGTAAATGGCACATCTGGCAAGCCAGGTGTTTGAGAGTTCTTCAAAATAAAGTGATACAAAGGCAAGATATTTTTTTTCAAATCCAAAATGAATTGGATAAAATCTATGAATATGAACTTCGAACTTTGGGATCGGATATAGGTACTTCTTTATGGCATGGTATTGAATGGGTGGGATAGCATGTTTTGTTCTTCCTTCTTTTTGCAATATGTACTGTACAAAGTTGGATTTAAGTTGTATACTGAATGTTTTATGTCTTTTTTCCCTGTATTCTGTTTTTGGTTCCTAATAAAAATTTCCCCTACTCTTTTCAAGAAGTGCCATGGGATCTTTAACATCCACCTGAACTACCACCAATCCAGGCAGATGGGACTTTGGTTTAATGTCTCATCTGAAAGATGGCACCTCAGAAGTGCAGCACCCCTCTCATGCTGCACTACAGTGTCAGTACTGGGATATTAACCCAAGTGCCAGATGTGGGAACTGAACCCACGGCCCTCTGATCTCCTGGCCTCAGAGGCGAATGTGCTACCTACTGAGCCACTGACACTGGTGATTATTATTGAATGCAAGAGGAAATCAGGCACATCCAAAGACAGAGGTGTTGCAGGAATTAGCACATACAGTATTATCCTAACTAATAACTGTTTCAAATTTGACACAAAATTACTATAGGCAGGTGCGGAGCACTGCCATGGGCAGTACCATGGCACCAGCCTATGCAAATGCTTTCACGTATGATATGGAAAAACAACATATTTTAAATGTTAATGTGAGCCCCTTTCTTTCAGACATCAAAACATGGAACAGATACATAGATAATGGATTCTTTATTTGGAAAAGCACTATAGACAGACTACAACTCTTTTAACAGTATCTAAACAATATAAACCCTAACATCCAATTTGTAATTACATATGACCAGAAGGAAATAGCATACTTGGATTTAAAAATATACAAAGAAGGCAATAAGTTGCTCACAAGTTTGTATAAAAAGGAAACATGAATACACTTCTTCGTGGAACTAGTTTCCATGAACCAAAATTGATAGAGTATTCCATACTCACAGCTAGTGAGAGTATGCAGAAATTGTAGCAAGAAATAAGATTTTCAGAAAGAGAAAAAGATAATAATAAATAGATTTGAACAAAGAGGATATAAAAGGTCAATATTACAAAAGGCAGATGAAAGGATAGAAATAATAACCAGGAATGAAACATTACAAAAAAAACAACACAGACACAACAAATGCAAAGGTTGGTGTTTACTACTAAATGTAATGGCCATTTTCATGAAATGAAGCGGATTATAAACAAGCATTGGCACATAATGTCGGTGGGAGAGCAGGTTCCTGCAGAATTTAAAGAAAGACCCATTATAGTAGCCGAGAAAGTGAAAACAATAAAAGAAAAACTGGTTAAATGACAGTTTAAAATTCCAATAAAGAAAGATTTGCAACTTTTATTAGGACCGCTCAGACCAGGGATGAGGCCCTGTGGGTGATGCTCTGCCTGTAACCATACTAGCAAAAAAGAGATGTTTAGACACCCCTATACAGGCCAACAATATGCAATCAAGCAGTATATAGATTGTACAACTGAGGGTGTAATATATGTATTACAGTACCCATGTGACCACTTATATGTGGGACAAACAACACGGGCACTTAAAACAAGGATATAGGAACATAAAGGGGACATTAAAAGGCAGGAAGAAAAGTCACAGGTAGCCAATCATTTTATGGAATGGGACACACAGGGGCCTCACTCAGGTTCTGGGGACTTGAACATATAGCACAACCCCATGGGGTGGGGATTACCAAAATTATTAGCTAGAGCAGAGATGAAATGGATTTTTCAATTACAGACCTTAGAAAGACACATAGGAATGAACAGGGACACCAGCTGGAATACATGTTGGTAAACAAGAGTGTTAAAACATCAATAAAATATACAAAAAACTTCCCAAGTAATAGTATAAATAATGAAAGCCATAGCATAAAAATAACAAAGTTATACAACAGTCATAATAAGAGACCGACATGAGTATGGTTTTTCACTTTAATATACAGATATAGTATATAAAAGCTAATAAATAAAGTAAAACAACAGATCTAAGCAAGAAAGAGAAGCACATACCATATTATGTATAGTAATAGACAAATACAAGAGCAAGAAGTAAGTTATGGGCCAGCAAATTCCCAAAAAAGATTCAGGAATAGTATGGATAACAAAATGCACAAAAATTTAAAACACAAATATATAACTAAAGAAAAAACAAATAAGATAGATTTTTAGTATAAAATAAATAAATGTTCTGGATAAACAACCATTTAAAGGAACCAAAAGACAACCAGGATAATGATTCCCACGGTGCCTGGACACACCAACAAACCACCCCCCCTCCAGCTTCTCTCCTCCCCACTCCATTTCTTTTTTCAACATAAAAAATAACTTGTAGAGCAAGCAGGAAAAAAGAAGTGAAGAAAAGTCTAGGAGGATCTAGATATATCAAAAAAAAATTATTATCGTACCAAAAGTGCAAAATTATGCAAAAAAACTCATGGCAAAGAAAACGTGATAAAGGAACATATTATAAGGAGCAGTATAACTTTAAATTCTGCAGTCCCAGCAAGGTCCAATCGCAACAAAGGTTGCTTGGCAACCAGGAACACAGTCCTACAGGACTGAAGTCTCGCTTTTAAGAACAAGCAATGCGACTGGGCCAAGACGTTTAGCAGCATAAGAGGCACCCCATACTCAAACAAGCAGGCACACCTGTGTGAGGAACAGGAGGTACCAGGAGGGCAAGGAGAGACACCAGTTAAACAGTAGGAAAGCAGCATTTTAAAAAGTGTTTTGAGTCATTTAAAAAGATGGTTTAGAATGTTGGTACAAGGGTTTTAAATCACAAGAAACTTAACAAGTCTCAGTTAATGCACAGGCAAAGACATAAACTGCAAGTTTCTCCAGAAACAAAACAAGCAAGTAGGAAGTGGAAGCGAGAAGCTAAACAAGGTAAAACACAGTCCTGGTACACCAAAACTGGCCAAAAGAGAAGCAACAATAAATATTTTCAATAAAATAAGCATTAACAAAGCCTTTTTCTTGTATACAGGCATGCAGGAAATCTAAAGCAAAAGACTGGTTAGTGAAAACTGTAAGTCTGGTACATTTTAAAGGAACTACAGAGGTAAAAATAAACACAATAGCGTTTTAACAAAAATTAAGGGAAAAGTAATAAGCAGCCAAGATGCAGCAACAAAAAACGGACAGGAAGAGAAGTCATATTACTGTTTAAATAAAAGATTTAACAAAGCCCCCTTTGTTTCTCATACAGAAACGAAGGAAAATCCAAAGTAGAAGCTGGGTTTGTGAAAACCTGAAGTCTTACACAGTTCAAAGGAACTACAGGGGTAAAAATAAAAACGCAATAGCGTTTTAACAGAAATCAAGGGAACAGCAAGATGTAGCTAAGGTGCTTCAAAAAATTCAAAGAAAGGCAACACAAAGTTTAAGATGTTTTAATGAAATACAAAAGAAAACAATAACAGGAAGCACAAGGGTGTTATAAGAATTGAATGACACACAAGCATTTAAACTCTGTATTGTTCATATAGGTGAGAAACAACGGAAGATACCAAAGAACTAGTCAATTTAGAAGGCAAACAAGCTCACCAACTTTTAAATTAAGGTGTGAGCATTCAAATGAATTACTTTAATAAACTACCAAGTGGTGCATTGAACCAAAAGAAAGGAACAGGGGAGACAAAGCAAGCATACTAGGGGGAATATTAGCATGGTGAATGAGAAATTGCATCAATAGGATAATGAGGTGAGGGGTTCCAGAATGCTGAGTGAAAAAGTGGAACAGGCTTATAGCAGTAGTAATTTGAGGCAGGGAAGGCAGAATGTATAGAGAATAACTGATAGGTTTGTGTCTATTACCAGGGAGTAATAGCATCGAGAGGTTCTGGACACATGAACCTCGAGAGCTAAGCTCGAGAGGTTCCAATGTGTCCAGAACCTCTCGATGCTATTACTCCCTGGTAATAGATAAACAAACCTATTGGCTATTTTTTTAAATATATGGATACGACGGTTGTTTTAAATGGGCGGTCGACCATTTGACTGAACTGACTTTCTGTTGGTCGACTGCCGCAGTGTCCTATGCTGTGGATTCAGCTGTGTAGTCGTTTGTGATGGTTCCCACCCCCTGTCCATTTTTTGTGACATTTTTTACATCCTACCTGCTCTTCAGGACCGCAATGGCAGGATCCACCAGATATTTTTATTTCCTGACGGAAACCCATAAAATTAAAACGAGAAGCGTGACGACCGAGTTCCTCTCGATAGGCGAGAGAACCGCAGCCATATTTTTCCAACTGTTCTGCCCGCCTACACAGAAAAACTGCCCAATCAGGAGGCACGCTTCAGACGTGGGGGTAGGAGGTTTCTTTTTGGAAGCTTGGAAACATGCTATTATTAGCGCCAAAGGATAGTATTACCAGTGATTGACAATACTATTACCAGTGATTGACAATACTATTATCACTGAAACTTTCAGGCTATTACCAGAATTTTTTTGCATGCTTTACAGACCTATTAAATTGAAGATCCATATATTAAAACACTTTTAATGATAAATGTTTTTTTTTTTTTGCAAAGTATGATTTTTATAGAAAAAAGATAGAATATGCATAGAAAGCATCAATAGTGTTAAGAAATTAAGGTGGTAAGTGTATATAATTTATATGATTGTGTAAAAACTGAGAACAAAACTGAATGCTAAATAATGAGATAAATAAAAAAAATATATATTTCTTTGTAGAGAAATAAAAAAGAAGAAGCCCTTTGAAAAAGCACATAATGTGCAAAACATCAGGGCAATTAAAAGTAATTTTAATAAAGCTTTGAAGAAGTAACAGCCCAAGTGGAGTATTTTGCCCCCCCCCAACTACAACTGAGAAAGTATATAAGGCAAGACAGAGGGAAATAGGAAAAATAATCAGAAGGGTGAAGGCAGATATGGAGGAGAATATAGCAAGGGAGGCAAAAAGGGGGGATAAGGAGTTTTTCAGATATGTGAGTGACAGAAGGAAAGGGAATATGGGGATTATTAGACTCAAATGGGAAGGGGGAGTAATGGCAGAAGGGGACATGGAAAAGGCTAATGTTCTGAATGATTACTTCACATCACTCTACATGGTGGAGGAGGGGATAGGGCCAGAGTTGGAAGTCAGAGGAAGGGAGTGCAGGGAAGCGGACTCGGGTTCATTCACGTAGGATAAGATATTGGAAGAAGTGGGGAAACTGTGGGAGGATATAGCGATGGGCCCTGACAGGATTTACCTGAGAGTGTTTAAAGAGCTGAAGCAGGTGTTAGTGGCACTGCTCACGAGGTTGTTTAATCTGTCACTGGACAAGGGAAGGGTTCCTGGGGACTGGAAAAAGGCGGATGTGGTGTCATTGCATAAGGGGGGAAGAAGGGAGAAACCAGGAAACTACCCCCCAGTTAGCCTTACCTCTGTGGTGGGTAAGCTAATGGACACCCTTATAAAGGAAAGGCTGATTAAATATCTGGAGGCAGAGGGCCTCCTTGATGGCAACCAGCATGGATTCACAGGTGATAGGTCCTGCCAGACCAACCTAATTGAATGGTTTGACAGGGTTACAGACATATGGGACCATGGAGGGGTAGTGGACATGGCCTACCTGGACTTCAGAAAGGCCTCAGACACCGTCCCCCACAGAAGACTTGTAGGCAAAGCAGATAGCGTGGGAGTGGGGAGCAAACTCACAAAATGGGTTGAGCATTGGTTAGAGCGATGGTTGCAGAGAGTTGTGGTAAATGGGGTGCACTCAAAGGAGGAAAGGGTGATGAGTGGGGTTCTCCAGGGTTCAGTGCTGGGACCCATACTCTTCAACATTTACATTGGGGACATTACAGCGGGTCTGCATGGGTAGGTGAGTCTGTTTGCAGACAACATGAAAATATGTAATAGGGTGGATACGATGGGGTGTGTGGAAAGTATGAGAGAATCTGTCAGGGTTGGAGGAGAGGTTAGAAAGATGGCAGCTACACTTTAATGCAAAGAAATGCAGAATTATGCATATAGGGTGTAGAACCCAGAAGACAAAATACTGGCTTGGGGGGAAGAACTGGAGACAACAGAACAGGAAAGGGACCTGGGGATCACTATTTCAGACAGCCTGAAGGTTCGGAGTCAGTGGGACAAGGCAGCAGGGAAGACATGCAGAATGTTGGCATGCATAGGGAGGGGCTTTAGAAGCTGGAGAAGGGAGGTGATCATGCCACTATACAAGACCATGATCAGACCGCACCTGGAATATGGGGTACAGTGCTGGAGGCCATACTTACAAGGGGACAAGGACAGGCTGGAGAGGGTCCAGAAAAGGGCTACCAGAATGGTGAGTGAGCTACAGGAGAAGACATACGAGGAGAGACTGGGCGAGCTGAGTCTGTACACACTGGGGAAGAGGATGGAGAGGGGGTGACATGGTTGAAACATTCAAGTACTTGAAAGGCATAAATAGGGTGTGGGTAGACAATATCTTTAGACGGAGTGAGAACAAATCTACTAGGGGGCATGCATTAAAACTCAAGGGCTGCAGATTTAAAGGTGACATCAGGGAGAAATTCTTTACTGAGAGGGTGGTGGGGTGATGGAACAACTGCCGGAATGGGTGGTGTGGGTTGATAACAGTGGGCAAATTTAAAAAAGCCTGGGATACATACATGGGCCTAACCAACAGGGGGCAGACAGAAAATGAAGGGTGGAGGTCTTCCTGGGAGGGGGAACTCAGGCAGATTGGATGGACCATGGGGTCTTTTTCTGCTGACAAATTTCTCTGTTTCTATGTTTAATATTGTACCATGGTTTCTCAAACTATACATTCTGTGTGTTGTACATTGCTATATGTATTTTTGTATGTTATGCATCCCTTCACTTCCTTCCCCCTTTCCACTATATGCAACTCCGCAGTTCTGCCTTAGCTTTCTGTAGTGATCCCCTTGCTTCCTTTAGTGTCTTCTGATACACTTCTCACTCTTCCTCCTCCTGCTTATCCTTGTACCCAATGAAAGTCTTTCTTTTGACCCTTATTGCCTCCCTGACTACCTCAGAAAACCAGTTTGATTTCTTGTGCTTGTTCCTTTTGACATCATTCATTATGCAGCAGGCTGTTACCTCTGTTATGGCCCATTCACCATTCTCCATTTAGCCTCAACCTCCACTGCCACCTTCACCCCCTTCAGTTTGTTCATGATCAACAATTTATTTTCCTAAAGTATACCCTTCAAAGGTCCAAGAAAATGGCCTTGGGTGATGATCAGTAGCTCCCTGTGGATATCTCAAACCATATTGAGCAATGATCTCCCAGCCGTGTGAGTTTCCTTACCTTCAATCTCTCCACCATCTCTTGATTACACAGTACCAGGTTTAAAAGAGCCTCCCATATGGATCTTTCCTGACATACTGGACCAGGAAGCAGTCTGGCTTGATGTCTAACAGCAACTAACTCCTCTCATTTCTGGCTGTAGGAGCTGCCCAGTAGGCTTTTTCCATATTTAGGTTGCCCACTATCAATACTTCACCCCATTCTGTCCCCTTTTGATCTCCACCCTAAGATCTCTAGCCCCTACCTTGATTTCTCCTGGTGGCCTGTAGACCATCCCTAGTCCAAGTGTTTGTAATTGTACCCATTTTGAGGTCACCTTCCACTTATTTTATTGCACAATCCTGTCTGACCTCTGTACACTTTCTTACTTACAGGGTCCCCTCCTCTTCCCTCCCCCTTCCCCCATCTCTTCTGAAAAGGGCATAACTTTGGATCACAAGATCCCACTCATTGTTTTCGGTTGCCCATGTCTCTTTTACAACTACTATATCAAGATCTGCCTCCATTACCGTTACTTGGAGTTCTCAGATCTTGTTACCCAAAGTCCTGGCATTGAGGCTTACTGCTCTAAACGTGCTCCACCTATTGTTTCTGTCTGCTTCTGATTAAATGGGAGACTACACAAAGGGAAACGATATGAGGATCAATAAAAGTAAAACTTAAATTCATTTGGGAAGAAATGTGTACAGGTGTTCCATATGGAATTTTCAATTACGTGGGTGCAGTGTGCATATTTTATGGAACACATGCAAACAGAGGAGAGAAAAAAGTAAGTACTTCAGCTTGGACTTGAACTCAGGCTGCCTGGACTACCATTCCTGTCATGCTAGCCAGCTGTGCCACCAAGGCAACTGGAACCTTGGCTGTACCAGAGCATACATTACTCTTTCTCCAATGCACAACCTGGTACTGCACAAATAATTACTTCATTATCAATCACGTGGGTGAGGTGTGTATATTTTATGGAACACATACAAACAGAGAATGGTATTCTGGGCAGCATGGGTTCAAGTCCCAGCTGAGGCACTTACTTCTTTCTCTCCTCTGTTTGTATGTGTTCCACATGGCCTCTGAGCAGTTAAAATTGATTAAACAACTAATACTCCAGGGAGTTATATTGTCAGGTTTTCTGAAGGGAGGACCCCATGTGGAGGAAGTTTGCAGTAAAGCAAATAAAATAATTGTGTTCCTTTGGTTGTTAAAAAAATGGTGAGAATAACATAAAATCATAGAAACAGACAGTGACAGCCGGAAAAAGATGCCACGGTCCTTTCAGTCTGCCTATGTGAAACAGAAAATTGGTCAGGCAAGGCACAGGACTTTTGCTTACTTTCTGCAGGGTACTGCGGCCCTACATGAAGCATAAAAGCCCTGAAAGCTGCTGCTTGGGAGGTAATGAAGCGCGGTGGTAAGTAGCTTGTCCTCCAAATTTTGGATTACAATGGTAAACACGTTAAAGTTATGGGTGATAGAAAAAAGAGTGAAACAAATGAAGTCCCACCACATGTGCAGTCCATTTTTGGGACTTTGTTTTTTTTTTTGGGGGGGGTGTCAGTGTCTTTGCACCCTTTCTATACCTATGTAATTTGGGGTTTTGAATTTGTCCCTGAAATATGTTTTTGGGAACAAACTACATGCAGAGAATTATCTACTCAAACTGTGTCATGATGATAACCATGCCTGTACCCACTGTGTCCTGTAACTTCTTCATGCTGTAACAAATAATGTATATGAATGTTCTCTTTTTTGCTCTTTCTGTATCTTACTAGTATTGTTATCCCGGGTTGCCCCTGAAAAAGGTACCTTCGGGGCCCAGTGGGCCTACCCGGTCACCAAAATTTAATAAATAAATAAATAAACATCCTATGCCTAAAAAGAGTTATGCCCCTACACTTGTGCACTAGGACTTTCTTACTTTGTTCTTTTGAGGCATTTTTCCCCTTAATTTAGATTTGTTTCAGCAGCGTGGGACTGAAGTAGATGATGGTGACCACCCAAGGCGAAAGGAGGGCTGTGCTGGTTGCCCAATGTGGGACCAGACAAATGTATAGACAATGTAGCCATGGTGAGAAATTGAGACCATGAGTGCTAGAGCATGGGTGAGGGTTTCTTTACATTGTATGGCCTGGGTGGGGGCAAGAGGGTGAGGAGAGTTCCCAGAAAGTATGTGGGTAGTGATGTTTGTATTGGAGTTTGGGATACCGAGGCAGCATTCGGCACCTGTCCACAAGTCAAGTTAGTGATCAGGGGTTACCAGCTGTGCAGTGGGATCAGGAGCCCATCAACAAACATGAGTTTTGGATGAGGATAGGACAAAGTGTTTTTTCTTCACTCATGATTGACTTGGAAGTCATGCCCTGTTTTTCAAATATTTTTTCTTAGCTTTTTTCCTTTTTGGTTCGTGCATGCACACACTCCATGGTATAAAATACTTATAACTTTCTAATTTGGCCATTTTTCATTTAAAAAAAAAAAAAAAAAAAGGGATTAACAGCCACATTTTGGGCCAATATCAAATGAGCCTGACATTTTAAAATGGTCAAACAGTGCATTTTTCCCATGACCCATGCACAAAAAAAGTCTTATTTAGGTGGATGTTGCTATTTTTGGCACTTCAAGATGCCAAAACTAGCAAACCTACTGTTTCAAAAACATGTTATGCACTTAGACTCTAGGACTGAGAGGGTGCGTGCTGATGTTCAGATCACAAGGTCTTAATACAGCCCAGGTACAGTATAAACTGTCAGAAATAAGGGTTTTGTCATAAACACTAACTACCCTAACATACTGGTGCTACTGCAGCAGTATAATATATAGTATATACTGTATATCGTAGGTGCAGTAGGGCCTGTATGTTATGGTTAAGATAGTGTTTATATCAAAATGGGGTTTTTGACAGCTTATGTCTTGGTGATCTTAGCCCCCAAGACTGTGTAATTTGGTATGCTAAGTCCCAGTCCTAAGAGCTAATGTCTGGCAAGTTTGGTGAAAATGAGTTGGGAGATTCAAAAGTTATTAACATAGAAATCTCTCAGCAGAAAAGGACCCCAATGGCCCATCTAGTGTGGCTCTATCCCCTCCCCAAGTTACAACTGATCCTTGTCCACCTAACATTCCCCCCTTGTGCCCCACCCCCTCCTTTGTGGGTTCCATAATCCTTTTTTGCTTATGGGAACTTTTTCTTCCATTTCTTATTTAAACCCATGTAGTTATCACATGCCCTGTTGAACTCCCCTACTGTTTTTGCCTCCACCACCCACTCCAGCAGTCATTGCAAGGGCCCACCACCCTCTTGGTAAAGTAGTTCCCCCACCTATTACCTCTGTATTGTCCACCCTCCAGCTGTGCCCCCTAGTCTTCAGATTCTCTTTTCTCTTGAGGATGCTCCCTTCCCTCACCTTGTTTATTTATTAGGGAAATTAGGTAAAAATATCCAAATATTGAAATTCAACTTTTTCTCCCTTAGATAATGGAAAAAAAACACTCCAATTTCAAACATGACATATTCATGTTCATTAGATAAGTACTTTCATGTGTTCCTTGGAAAAAAAGTCCAAATTTAAAAGTTATAACTGTTCAAAAATGCTGAACCTGTAGATGCACAGTCAGTCAGAAAAAAAATTGATGAAAAAATGCTAGACATTTTTAGGGCTGTGGGCGGAGCCTACAGCCCTTCTGTCATCTTTCAGACTCTAGCTTTAAAACAGTTTTTTGTGGAACTCAATTTTTAGACATATGGAAGTATTCTTTCACAGCTGCAAAGTAGTGCACTTCCCCTCTGATTTCTGCTATTTGCTGCTCTATGTTAAAGGCATCTGAAGGGAAGGGGGATGCTACTGTATTGTGCCTCAGAACTTCTCAGGCTATAACAAAAAATCTTTTTAAACTACCGTTTCTATCATCTGTCCAGCTCAGTCTAATAGATGTATTCTATTTCTTTCAGCAACATAGGGGTTAACTGATTATATGATGTCTGTATAACACTAAACTTCTTCAGTGTCAGATTACAGACAGTGGTCTGTGAGCCATTTCATTCCTATGAGCACACTGCATACGAACTGCAGGGTGGGGGGGCTGTAGCCCCATCACTTTTTTTTGGCCTGAAGGATCTTGCCCTTTAAACAAACAAAATAAGTAAGCATAAACTAGCGTGACAGAGTTAATTAAGTCCAGCTGCCCAGGCACACATAGAAAATAGCTAGTTTTCTGTTTCTGGAGTCGGAAGTATCAAGTGGAAAGTGCTTTTAAGTGTGTGTGTGTGTACAATCCTGCTTTGGGATGGGTCATGTGACCCAGACTGCTCATCTCTTAGCAATGATTTATGGTCTGAGGCTCAGCTACACTGTTGGAGCTCTACACAGCAGAAGATCAGTGAAAAACTGTTTCCATCCTCCAGAAAGACAGTTTCAAAAGTAAACTAAAAGGGGAAAAAATGTAATTTTATAAATAATTTTTCCTTTGGTAACCAGGTAAGGCCAACTAGGCATAGGTGTTTGTTTTTATGGACAACCCAGGAATACTGGGAGATTAAATGACTTAATCAGAGCCACACCGTATGGAAATAGAGGGTGTGGGAATTAAACCCATGTCTGAATGCTGGATGTACAAAGCTCATGTATAGCTCATTACTCTAACCTCTAGGCTATACTGCCAGCCCCATAAACAGTGAACAGTGTAGACTGGGCTGTTATTATGTGTGGTTCATAGCTCAGTGCTTATGTAACATGATGTAGATGGATGTTGGATACAGATGCCAGCATTAAGAGGACAATGTTTATTAGGTAGTAGTACAGAATGTTTGTGCTTAGAAACTTGGATTCTTGAATTGAGTTATTTGATGGTTTTGGCCTTTCTCTGCATCCCACCTGTAGGAAGGAAGCTTGTTTAGAATTATGAAGCCCCCCCGGTTGGATAAGAGTGCCGCAGAAGGAGGTGGTGTCAGGGAGGATGGTGGGTGAGTGCGACTCACTCTAAGCAGAGCGGGAGTCAGGTGCTTCCTTAAAATAGGCTGTTGGGGAGGAGCTCTTCCCCCACATAATCCTGGGCTACTCCCTGCAATTATGTGTGGTTCATAGCTCAGTGCTTATGTAACATGATGTAGATGGATGTTGGATACAGAGGCCAGCATTAAGAGGACAATGTTTATTAGGTAGTAGTATAGAATGTTTGTGCTTAGGAACTTGGATGCTTGAATTGAGTTATTTGATGGTTTTGGCCTTTCTCTGCATCCCACCTGTAGGAAGGAAGCTTGTTTAGAATTATGAAGCCCCCCCGGTCAGATAAGAGTGCCGCAGAAGGAGGTGGTGTCAGGGAGGATGGTGGGTGACTGCGACTCACTCTAAGCAGAGCGGGAGTCAGGTGCTTCCTTAAAATAGGCTGTTGGGGAGGAGCTTCTCCCCACATAATCCTGGCTACTCCCTGCAATTATGTGTGGTTCATAGCTCAGTGCTTATGTAACATGATGTAGATGGATGTTGGATACAGAGGCCAGCATTAAGAGGACAATGTTTATTAGGTAGTAGTATAGAATGTTTGTGCTTAGGAACTTGGATGCTTGAATTGAGTTATTTGATGGTTTTGGCCTTTCTCTGTATCCCACCTATAGGAAGGAAGCTTGTTTAGAATTATGAAGCCCCAAAAGAATATATATCAATCGATTGTTCTTTAACTGAATGCTGAAGAGTCATGCATGACAACACTTAAATGATGAGAATAGACGATCACCTCCTCCAACTCCGGAGAGTGTGACCAGTAGCACTCAGGAGAGGAAAACCCCCCTTGGGGGGAAACCTCTGAGGACCCACGGCTACTGACCTGCCCGTCCTTCTGGGCATACTAAAGGAGAGAGATCCTAATTAAACTAAATTAATCAGCTAATCTGAATTCTAATTTGTAGAATTTAATCCAGATAAACGGAGCTTAAGAAGAACTGAATTGTAAATGTCCAGTGAAGTAACTTCCTCCTAATAAAGTCCAAGTCCGAAATTCCATGTATAATTCGGAAGGATAGAGAGTGGATATGAAGAACCTTCTTCCCTACTTCAGTTGATAGAGGACATAATCCAGGAACTGTATGACGGTGGAGATGAAGTTGATGACTGGCGAATTCAATACAGAAGACCAGACGCAGATAGTTGCATCCAAACTTGACATCAACGAGGCAGAATGAATAGAAGTAGATGACTTTCTGATTCCTAATAGAGGGCTTGTAGTACGTGTAATGAAAGAAGGCTTGTAGCCAGGCTACCGACTGATGAATCCAGTTCTGTTAAGTGAATTATAGTCTTAGGAATTGATATGAAGGCAACGGTTGTAGAACTGAGCTGAAATAATGGCAGGCTATAGAGGATAACCAGAGACACTGGTGCGAGGTATGAAACATCCAAGTAGTAGTAGAATATGGTGAGCCCAAATAAGCAAGGCAGTAGGACTGCAAATCCGAAATGAGAGGCAGTAGGAGCAGGACTGTACCAACGAAGGCAGATGAGAAGGAACAGGATGTGACAATCAGCCCCTGAAATGCAGCTGAAACAATAGCTGGTGAGGTAGGAGAGAGGCAGCTGATTCCAGTATGTGAAGCGCAGCCAGATCCAGGAATGTCTGCTGGTAGACTTTGAGCATGGAAGATAGTCGATCGACGAGATGCACAGCAATCCCTCAGCTGGAGGTACGAGAGGCCAGTAGCTCTAGGTAACAGGATTGCAGCTATACCATGAAGGGCAGCTAATAAATTAGGAGTGGCATACAGCCTCCATGAGATGCATCTGGAATCATCTTGAGCACAGTAGTACTGTAGCTGGAAGGCAGACGTAGAGAATGTAAGGATGCTGAGAACCGATGTATCCAGAGTGAGGAAGGTAGGGATCGCATGGAAGAGACTGAGGCAGATATGGCAACTGGATGAGAGAAATAACATCCAAATTGAAGATATGCAAAGTTTGAGGCAGGAAAACAAGATGAGACCTGAAGGCCAAATCAAATGAAGTGGCATTGTCACAGGGTCCAAATTTGGTAGAGCACAAGCATGATAATGAAAGGTTGTAGGGAGCACCAACTAAGTGTCTAGGAAAGCAAAGCAGTAGCAATTCCATAGCTGAGGCAGCAGGGCAAACATCCAAGAATAGATGACGAAGAAAAGTCCAGATGCACTCCAGTAAGGAGCTGCCGCTGGTGAAACGGCAGCATGTATGCATATAGGAGAATGCATGAAACTCCAGGCCTCGAGCTGGGTGAGGCAGAATTAGAGCAGAATGAGGAAACCCCCCCCCAGCCTGAAGGGCGAAGGCAGGTCGTGAAAGCAGAAGATTAGTAGGCAACCTCCCAGCCCGATGGGAGAAGGCAGGTCATAGAGTTGAGAATCCCCAGGCCCTGAGCTGAACGAGGCTGGCAGAGTAGAAGTAGGGAAACCTCCCAGCCTGAAGGGCGAAGGCAGGTCGTAGAAGCTGGTGATCAGTAGGAAGACCACCCAGCCTGATGGGCGAAGGCAGGTCGTAGCAGCTGGTGATCAGTAGATAAACCTCCCATCTCGAAGGACGAAGGCAAGTCATAGAAGTAGGTGATAGAGGCACAGCAAGAAAGGACCAAAGAACCTAGGGCTCGTAGGCATAGATCAGATGAATACGATGACGAAGTTCTGGCTCCGTGGGAGGAAGAGGTAGCGACCGGATAAGTTAATAAACCCCCGGAAACTATAGTTCTTCAATGTAAGGCAGTTGTTCATCCAAGGCAAATGGAATAAAGTCAGCTGGAAGTCCAGATGGAGACTAATGTAGGGATTCCGGAGAAGTTGAAGTATTATGGTGAGGAGCATCTAAGAGTATCGAAAGCAAAGATCTCGACACACCTCAAACAATCTGAAGGAAGGCGAGAGCTTAGGAGCATATTTGAAAGGCAAGTCGGAACGCAGCTCTGAAGAGCATCCATGGGAACTAAGGAGAGCTAGCCCAATGCTTGATAAGAGTGAATGCAGGAGCTGTAAATCGTCCATGAATCATAGTCAAGCCAGCGGCCTTATAGGAGATAGGTAGGAATGAGCTGCTAAGTAAGGAGAGCTTACTTTGGTTGCTTATGTTGGAACTTTAATTCAGTCAGAAGCAGAACAGAAGCGGTGGGCCAAGAGTGAACTGGAAAGCTAACAATGTCATCACAGGGAAGGGAAAGAAAGTATGTAAGCAGCGAACCATAAGTGCAAAACTGGGCATTACAGGGAAGTTAGGAGAGCTGCCATGCCCGCCTAAGAGTGCAGCGGCTTAGAACCAGAGGTCCAGATGCTACAGAGAGAAGGAGCAATATGAGAAGAGGAACAATGTGGTAGCCAGCAGTATCCTGAGTCTGGCAAGCCATGTCCAATGAGGGAGCAGTCCTGGCATTAGAAGATCAGGCTAAGTCCATAATGAGCGTACTGTCGGTCCAAAAGAAGGCAGGAGTCAAAACAGCAGGATTGGACAGGTACTTGAGTCCCTTAGCAGAAGTCTCAATGCAGTGCAGCATACGCAGAAAGAAACAGCAATGGCAACCCAAGACCTGGAGGGCTAGGGAAGGTAGGTGAGCAGAGGTCACATCCCAGAAGACTTGCTGGCTGAGTGTAGTAAAAAACAATGTTTAAATTGTACGCGGACAGTAGGAGACACTAGATACTCGGACTACCCGAGATCTCCATATAGAGTAAGTCCAAAGAAATCTCAATCGAAATGCTGAGTAGAGCTGGCAGAAACTTCAAATTAATAAGAGTCACTGAGGTTGAGGAAAATGATAGGTAAGAGTTGCGGAGCACTGCAGTAGCATCGAAGCTGGACTGCGTATAGTGAGTCCAAGTCGAGCATAGGCAGCATGGAAATTGCAGGCAGCTGCAGGAGAAAGAAACATGCACTCCTGGTATCGGCGGATGGTCCGATCCAGCAAGCGAATGGAGTAGAACAGCAGCTGAGGTGAAGGCAACGAGGCAGCGGCCAGTAGAATTCAGCAGGCAGGGAGTGGCTGCAGGTGGAGCCGAGCGGAAACTGCTATGGAGGTAGGGAATCCAGTCCAATGTAGGCAGCCGGTAGAGAGAAAGGGAAATGCAGGGACTGAGGCAGAATGTCGGTATGAATGTGACTAGAACGACTGAGGTAGCGAGGAGCACCGGCTGCAGGGAATGGAAACAAACAGGGGAGACTCAAGGGAAGGAGTAGCAGGCAGCAGACAGGCTAAGAAAGCAGGGAAGCGGAGGACGGAGAAAGGACATGAAAGCAGAGAACTCTCCCCCAAAAAAACGAACAAGCAGGCAGCAATGACAGACAAGGGGAAGGAATGAAGGAGACTCAGGGAAGGGAACAGAAGGGGGAAGGGGGTACAGCCAGAAAAATGGAAGAAGCACAGCCAGATAATGAAGGGAAGGGAAGCAGCCGGCAGCAACGCTACGCGCAAAGCTACTGAGTGTGACTTGCTCTAAGCAGAGTGGGAGTCAGGTGCTTCCTTAAAATAGGCTATGGGGGAGGAGCTCTTCCCCCACATAATCCCGGGCTACTCCCTGCAAATATCTCAAAGGAGAACTGCCTTGAATCAGTAAACATGCATTTTTGTAGAAGTAGATGTTATTTTTGAAAATACCAGTTCTCATTTTGTTAACTGCTTAATCTGAACTGGCCTTTTGGTAAATTCAATGAGTATTTTTGATTCACACACTGCTGGCATTGACCATTTTAGAACAGTATGATCTTGTTAAGAACTTACATTGTTGGTACAATGCATCTGTGTTCTAATTTAGAATTCTTAGGTTCATGGGGACATAAACAACATCATACAATTCTTAGATGGCACTTTGCAGCAATATGTAACCCATAAATATCCAATGGGTTAATTAAAAGGCCAGAAAAAGTGGAGCAGAAACAGAAGGGGACCCACTATGTGAAAAAAAGCTTTTACAAGAAACATTACTCACAGGTTCTGTGTAGTTCTTCTTTAACTAAGCTTGTAGGGAATGTCGGGTATTTTATCTAAATGTTAAGGAACTCTGTTTACAGGGATTTGGAGCCATCTGCAGGGAAATTCTTCCCATAGACTTGCATTAGTTATATGGGAAAACAAAGGAATTTGACTTCCACTGGAAATAATGTAATCTACAGAAAAACATAGGAAAATTACCCTGCAGTAACAGGAAAAAGGCAAACTTAATCTGGGAGCAGTCACACACACAAACCAGTAGCATTTACTCTGACTAAATAAATTCAGGAGGACTGATTTAGCAGCATGTCAGTTTTTGACGATTGTGACTAAACAGCACTATATGACACCAACAAGAAATTAACTTTGGTCATTTGGTAGCTCTTCACAGCCCTATCAGCTCTGGCTAGAACTTGTTTCAGTTGTGACCATCATTTTCAAGTTAGCAAAGAATGAAAATACAAAACAATGTGTTTGCCCCTTGACCACTGCTGGAAACCTGCCCTGAACGCAATGCTTTTTTCATTCATGATTGACCTATAAAGACACAAATGAAAACAATCACATTTTCTTCTTTTGTCTAAAACTGGGTTCCTAAACATCAATGTTAGATACCCGCTCCAAATATTTTCCAGACACCAGGTGCCCATTCTGGAATCAAGTGCTATGTACAACTGCCCCCAAGTGAATAAACAATCCCCCACTTTCACCCACCCTGTAACACACATGCAACCCTCCTCCCCCTACTGGAACCACACATACAATGATTATGATCCTGCAGTGGGCAACTGGTACAGACTTCCCTCCACCTCAACCAGATGCCATCTTCTACATCCCCAATGATCAAAACCCTACAGGTAGGCAGACGGCTAGATATGGAGGCAGGCAGATATAGATAGACAGACAGAGAGATAGATAAAGCAATCAATAAATAGAATAAATAAAATACACAACTCACCCTCTACACTCATGCCATCCTCCTCCTCCGTCCACTGCCTCTCTGCTGCATGCAAAATATTGGCATCCTATAATGTATGAGTAGCACATAGAAACACTGAAACATAAAATTTGATGGCAGAAAAGGACTGCTTAGCCCCACCTAGTCTGCTCAGATGTTCCCAACCCATTCTGTCTCCACAGACTCCATCTGGTCTCCATTGACACTCCCACCTCCCTGTTTCCTATCTAACATACATGCAAGCTTGAAGCTCCCACTGTTCTAGCATCCACCACTTCCTCTGGCAATGCAATCCAGGCATCCACTACCCTTTCAGTGAAGAAATATTTCCTCACATCACTCAGTAATTCCTCCCCTCTCCAGCTTCATTGCTTCCCCTCTGGTCTTGTTGCTTGCTCTCATTTAAAAGAGACTCCCCACCTGCACCCTACTCATACCTTTGATGTACTTGTAGGTCTCTATCATATCCCTTCTCTCCCTCCTTTCTCCTAGGGTGTACATGTTGACATCCCACAATCTGTATTCATAGGGCTTCTTGTGCAAACCATGCACCATTTTAGTTGCCCTCCCCTGGATTGCCTCTACGCTGTCTATGCCCTTTCTGAGGTGTGGTCTCCAAAACTAAACACAGTACTCTAGCTGTGGCTGCACCAGCAAGCTATATAATTGTAACACCATCTCTCTTCTCCTGCTATATATACCCCTCCCTATACACCCCAGCATTCCACTAGCCTTACCCACTACCTTGTCATACCGCCCTGACATACTGAAGTCTGCATAACCCTAAGGTCCCTTTCCTGACTAGTGACTGTTAGTACTCCCCCCCCCCAAATCATATACTCAGTGCAACAGTTTCTATGTTCTAGGTGCATTATTTTGCAATTTTTGGCATTGAACCCCAACTGCCATATTTTTGACCATTCCTTGAGTTTACCCAGATCCCTGCACATTTTTCCACCACTTCCAGTGGGTCCACCGTATTGCAGATTTTGGTATAATCCGAAAAAAGTAATGCCTTCCCTTCCAGCTTTTTTGCAATGTGCCTTATAAAGATATTGAACAGAACTGGCCCAAGTACTGAGTCCTGTTGTTTCCCACTTCTCACTCACCTCTTTAGAATGAGTGCCATTAACCCCCACCCTCTGTCTCCTATCCTTGAACAAGTTTCTAACTCAATTTACTACCATGGATCCCAATCTTAAGTTTGTTAACTTCCTAATCAGCCTTCTATTATGTCAAAGGCCTTGCCAAAGACTAAATAGGCCACATCCAGTGCACTGCCCTGATTGATTTGCCTGGTCACCCAGTCAAAGGAATCAACTAGATTAATTTGGCATCCCCCCCCCCCATGAACCCATGTTGTATGTGGTCCTGCAGCCCATTAGATTCTCTACCATCCATTAGATTCTCTACCATCCTATCTTTCAGCAGTGTTTCCATCAATTTCCTCACCACTGAAGTGAAACTGACTGGCCTATAGTTGCTAGCCTTCTCCATGCTGCTGTTATGTAGAGGGACAATACCAGGCCTTATCAAGTCCCCCGAAATCACTCTGGTTTCAAGTGGGTTGTTGAACAAGACTTGGTGAGGCAGGAAGAACCTCTCTATGCTCTTTTAGTACCCTGGGTGAATCTCATCCAGTCCCACAGTCTTGTCCAACTTCAGGGTTGCAAGTCTTTTCAGCATTCTTTCCTTTGAAGCTGGGCCTGTGTCCATCTGTAAGCTCCTGTCATTGCCTCCCCTCTTTCTCCCTTTGCCTTGTCCCTTAGTCTTAGAAGATTGCCAGGGTTCTCCCACTTCACAAATGGGGTGATCCCTCCACTCCTGTCAACTTTTGTCCTATCTCCCTCCTCCCTTCTCTTGCAAAGTTGCAGGAGAGCCTATCTACTCATGGTTTGCAGGCTTCCTCCATTCCTCCAACTTTCTTTCCCCCTTCAAGTCTGGCTTTAGGAAAGATCATTCCACCATCTCTTCTCTACTTAAGGTCAGATCCAGAAACAAATGATTTGATACCTTTTAATGGACCAACATAGATGTAACAAGAAGAACAAAGTGTTTAAGCTTTCGGACCAACCAGTCCTTCGTCAGAAGCCTAATGGCAGTTGTTTAGAAAAAAACAGTACTTTTAACAGCTAGAACATGCAGAAAAAAAAAGAAAAAATCCCCATTGGCTTAAAATACTCATTTGAAAAATATAGAAAATGATGTCAGAAGTTTAACAGCACCATAATACCTTCAGTCATGAGTCTCCCAGGGTCAAAGGTGCTTGGTGGAACCTAGACTCCTGGCTGAAGGTATTATGGTGCTGTTAAACATCTCTGACATCATTTTCTGTATTTTTCAAATGAGTATTTTAAGCCAATGAGGAATTTTTCTGTTTTTTGTCTGCATGTTCTAGCTGTTAAAAGTATTGTTTTTTCTAAACAACTGCCATTAGGCTTCTGACGAAGAACTGGTTAGTCCAAAAGCTTAAGCACTGTGTTCTCGTTGTTACATCTATGTTCGTCCGTTAAAAGGTATCAAATCATTTGCTTCTGGATCTGTTCTTGCAAGGATCAATATGACAACTACAAAATCTACATACGGTCACTAACTTCATCCTCTCAGGGATGGATCAGGGGCACATCACAGTGGCCATTTTTATTAATCTGGCCAAAGCCTTTGTTTGTGTCCCACTCACTCCTCCTGTGCAAGCTGATCTCGGCCAACCTCTCAGACTCTGCTGCCAACTGGCTTCTTTCCCACATCTTGGGCCATCAACAGTTGGTACAGGTAGGAGGTGCCATCTCCCTACCCTTCCCTATCAAGGCTGGGGTCCCACAGAGCTCTATTCCGGGTCTAGTCCTCTTCTCCATCTTCACAATCTCCCCTCCACCTGTGCCAAGTCACATATTCACATGTATACAGATGATGCAATTCTCTACACCTCCAGTCCCTTGACTGCATCTCTGGAAGTCTTGCTCCAGAAAGACTTTCACAGTGTTCTGCAAGGGTTCCAATCCAACCACTTTTGGGTCAACACACAGAAAAAAAAAAAACAGTGTCTATGACCTCTGGTACCAGCCAGAAGCTGGTCAAGCTCACCCCCTTCCCCACATCTTCTCCAAGCTAGATGGCATACCGTTTGATGTATTCCCAACTGTCGGGTTCCTCAGTGCATGGTTAAATAGAAGGCTTGACTTCTCTGCCCACTTTGATGCCATCTGTGCTAAACTCCACCCCAAATTCTGTGGCATGCACTGCAGTAAGGACTGCCTTTCTTCCAAGGTCTGCCCTGAGCTGGTCACTAAAATAGTTGTCCCAGTTTTCGACCATGCAGATATGGTTTATGGAACCACCCCCTCCACCTCTCTTGCCAGACTGGACACCATCTGCAGTGCCTTCAGCCACTTGCTACCAACTTACCCTCTCATACCCACTACTGCTCCCTTTACACCTCCCTATCCATCCTCCTTCTCCCCTCATGTTACCAGTCCCATTGTGCTTCCCTCATCTCTAAATACTGGTTTGTGTCACTCCTGTCATACAGTAGCTATCCAAACTCCTCTCCTCCTCCATGCACTTATGGGACCTGGCCACCTATTCCCTTCCCTACCCACACTCTTCAGCTGGGAAATCTGCTCACTCATATCACCTCCTTTCCCTCTGGAGCCAGTTAACCTCCTCCTTCCATCACTCCCTCTCCCTTCCCTTCATTATAGGACAGCTAAACCTCCTCTCCCCATTCCTGCCAATCCTTTTCCTGAACCCTTCCTTACCCTTGGCTGGATTTTGACCACCCTATACCTGTTCCTAACCTCATAGTTCCAGCAACCTCATTTAGTTTATCAACCTGTTTTGACTCTTCCTGCCAGCACCATCTCAGCCTTGCATTAGTTTGGCACTATGCACTTCTTGAATTTGCCTAGTTTGCACAGATGATTTGTGTGCTAATTTATTTGTCCTCCATATACAGTGTTACCATTTTGTATGTACTGTAATCAGCTTATGCTCTTTATGTCATAGTCATTATAACCACATCACCAGACTAGCTGTATTTTGTTTGCAGTTGTGCTTCTCCCCTTTCCTTGTCCCCAGGTCGCACCTGGAAATGAGTCTTGGCTCAGTGTGCCTCTTCCAGTTCCCAATTTTTGAAATAAAGTCCAGAATTCTCATCCTTGTTTGGTTCGCCTGTGTTCCTGTCTTTTTGTTGAAACACACTGTACAGTGATCACTGGTACCAGTGGGATTGCTCACTGTGACATCTTCAGTGTTGTCTCTGTTTGTAAGCACCAGGTCCAGCACTGCCCATTCCCTAGTAGTTTCTTTGACCAACTGCCTGTGACAAGCCCCTTGCAAGGAGTCAGGGATGGCCCTGCTCTTTGCCTGAGCTGCAGGTGGAAAGCTGCACTCCACATCTGGCAGATGGAAGTTGTCAATTAGCAGTACCTCCCCCCTTACTTGCCATTGTAATTATGGCTTCCCCAAGTGTCTTATCCATTTCCTCACCCTATGTTGGAGGTCTGCACATTATTCTAGTATGGGTAGTGGACCCAGAGTTTGCCTCCAGGTTGACCCCTAGTAATACCAGACCCTCATCATCTTCTTTGTGCCCCTGCACCTCCATGCCTTGATAACATCTCTCACATACAACATAACCCCACCTCCTTTCCTTCCAGCTGTGTCTCTCTTGAACAGAGTGTAGCCTGGTATGTTCATATCCCAGCTGTGGTGCTCACTACATCATGACTCCATTATAGCTACTAAATCTAGATTAGCCTCCACCATAGTGACTTCCAGGTCTGGAATACCAAGGCTCCTTATGCTAGTGCACATCACTTTCTAAATCCCCTCTGGTCTACTACACTGCTTCTCCCACCCATTCCTACATGTTTTGTTCCCTAGATTACCCATTTTTATACAATGGAAAGAAAGAATCCTGGCCTCTGATTCGTCAGTCAGGAGCTTGACCCAGGATGTTATCCTAGCACACAAATGACTGCAATAAATGTGAAAGAAATCATGTACCAAAACTGAAGCCATTTGCGTGATCGGCTTTGCGGTCCGCTCAGCAGTCCCCTTCACTCTGCTCAGCTCCTCAATAGCTAAAAAACTTCAACACTGTGGTTATTTCTGTCGGACGAAGTACAAAGTTTAATTTACTTCCAAGTCCCCCAAACATGAAAACACAGGTGGAAATTTCTTTGGTTTCTTCCCAGGACCCAGCATCTTCAGTCAACGTGGAGATCGTAACTGCCGGTCAAGAGGTTCACAGATGCTGGTCGGATTGCGGGGAAGAAACCTGAGCTCAACATTTAACTTCATTTGCCCAATGCGGCACCCAAATCAATCAAGACACCACACTGTTTTTGGATAAAAAGGGGCCGTAGCTCTTTTTACTTCAACAAAATTGCATACATTACATGGGACGCTTGGCTCCTATGAGCCTAATCAGTACATCACCCTTTTTACAGATATGCACTTTACATACATTATATCTATACATACACACACCAAGCTATACAGAAAATTGTAACATATGTACATTACATGTCCCAACCTGTAAGACCCTTGGGCAGCCATAATTCATGTCCTGCTGAAACCCCTGCTCCTTCATCCGCTTGTCTGAGAGACTTTTGGCCCCGCTAGTCCAGACAGACCCGTTGGAGGGCCATGCCCCTCCCGCAGACAGTTCCCCCCACCCCAGAATTTTGGGGCTCACCCTTTTGGCCCGAGAGCATGCCCGCCGAGGTCGCACTCCTCCTCCTGGAGGCTTGATCCCAGCTGCCTGCACGCCCTCCAGCCTGGGTGTCTTCCTCTCCCGATCCCCAGAGGCATACCCGCCCTAGGGTCGCGGCTCGATGACGACACCCAATCGCAGCTCTTATGTCGGGAGCATCTTACCCGATCAGCCATGAATTTACTGCCTTAATGCCTCTATTAGCTTTAAAAGCATGACAGACCTCTTGCTACGGCCGAAGTTTTGTGGTGGGCGGGAGGGAAAAACTTTGGTAGCGGAGCTGTTCCAGGAGGGCGAGATCCCTGGGACAGCTCCTTTTATCAAAACACCAGACCCTCCCTCTGGGAGGTTCGTAGTCAACCCCCAGCAGGAGCTGCTCGTGTTAACCACCTACTCGGGAGGCCGCCTCCTCCCGGTGGGCGGCCTCTTAGCCCCACCCCTCTTGGGTGCAGCGGGCAAATGGCCCCCGGTGAGAAGGCAGTGGGGCTAATGCCCAATGCAGCACCAAATCAATCAAGACACCACACTGTTTTTGGATAAAAAGGGGGCGCAGCTCTTTTTACTTCAACAAAATTGCATACATTACATGGGACGCTTGGCTCCTATGAGCCTAATCAGTACATCACCCTTTTTACAGATATGCACTTTACATGCATTATATCTATACATACACACACCAAGCTATACAGAAAATTGTAACATATGTACATTACATGTCCCAACCTGTAAGACCCCTTGGGCAGCCATAATTCATGTCCTGCTGAAACCCCCTGCTCCTTCATCCGCTTGTCTGAGGGGAACTTTTTGGCCCTTTAGTCCGACAGACCCGTTGAGGGCCATGCCTTTCCGCAAGACAGTTCCCCCCACCCCAGAATTTTGGGGCTCCTTGCCCCCTTGACGAGGAGCATGCCCGTCGAGGGCCGCACTCCTCCTCCTGGAGGCTTGGATCCCAGTGTTTCCGTGCACGCCCTCCAGCCTGGGTGTCTTCCTCTCCCGATCCCCAGAGGCATACCCGTCCTAGGGTCGTGCCTCTCCGATGTGACACCCAATCGCAGCTCTTATGTCGGGAGCATCTTACCCGGGATCAGCCATGAATTTACTGCCACTTCATACTGGGCAACCAGTATCTCCCACTAATGCCCAAGGGATCTTACTTTTCCCGAACAACACAGTTTCGCAAAAATCATTAAATGTATTGTTCAATATATCATTTCCCATCCCCGACAAATGAACCCCATCACGGCTATAATATTTCACATCAGCTTTTGTAATCGTAAAGTGTCGGATTACTTCACGCCCATTGAGGCCGCAAAATGGGACACCTCCCTATTCACGGACCTCAGCGCTGTCCATAGCCGCCTTCCGTTCCCCACGCCAGTGCCGGCGAGCAACATTCCGGGACCATGCCAGGATGGTGTGAGGCAACAACTGTTTCAAGTGGGACAAGTCCTCTTCATGTCCCCAATCAATCTCTTTGCCCCTAGGGTGACCAAGTCATTCCCTCCCAGGTGGATCACCAGCCTAGCGATGGTCGGCTAGTTAGACCAGTGCCATGATTGTATTACACAAAGCCCCCCACCTCATCCCCCCTTTTCCTGCCCATTTTATCACTGCTCTATTTCTTGGAATAAGTAGCTGAGTTGTATAATGGCGTGCCTTCGCCCTCTTGTACGCCTCCCTCACGTGCGAATGACCCACGATCCATATTTGGGGGGTTGTCGCCAACATGCCTGTAAAACAAAAGTATAAACATGTGAGTGTTCATGAGCTTGACCTAACAATCATAACTTGTGCTGGGTTCCCCACTGTTACTTGTTGCTGTTTTTTGCTGGGGCCTTATGTAACCCTATGCGCCTTTGAGGCCCATCTGCCAACCCTTTATCTGTTCCTCACTTAAACCACACCTGGCAGCTTCCGTGGCTGCCCCAATTCGGAATGAATGGGTGTTATATGCGGTGGGTTTTCCCGCCATCCATAAGCCCTTCCGTAAGACTGCAGTGAACTGCCGTCTTGTAACCCTTTCCATCCCGTGCACAAACAAATGACCTGTTCCGTGGGGACGACCTGCCAGATAATCACTCATTGCCCTCCATGGGCAGATATTACCGGAGGGGCTTTAAACAGTGTAATCTTGGCCGGGGCGCACTAGTTAGTTTTTGATTTCGAGTTGAAGACACAGTCTGTCTTGCCAGATGACAAAATCGCTCCATTGGAGATTGTTGTTCTGGCTCGTGGGATGGACTGAGGTACCAACTCAGACACCGGAAGGCCCCAAAAATGCACATGTGTATAGGGCCCTGAACAGCTTGGTTTCATAGCCAGAGCTGCCGTGACCCCCATGTGCTGTCAAAGGTCGGACAATTCTGGTAGCCCAATGGGCTTCCTTTCATCTCCTTCCCCCAAGTCTAGCCATGCCCTGCACCATTTTCTTTGCAATGAAATTATTGGTTGGGTCGGAAACCTTATGTTCTTGCGAAGAAATGCAATGCCCTGCTAGCTGGAGCGTATAGCTGCCGGAGATTTTCCCAGGCCTTCTAGGTGTTAGGATGTAGCTCTGAACCTGCCTCTGAGCCCTGTGTAGTTCCACGCTTACCTCGTGACTACAAAATTGCTGGAAAGCTTCATAGCTACCTACATACTTCCTCCAGGTCGGGGGGCCACAGCGAGCTGTACCAGTTGCTGCAATCTTGGTTCCTAGTCTCAGACCGCTTCGGTATTTCTGTCGGGAACTGGTCCGCCATGGAGCTAACTGCCTGAAGTGTTCGAGCTGAAATCGAGACAGGGCATCAGCGATAACATTTTCTTTCCCTGGCAGATGTCGTGCCTAAAAGAGATGTTATAATGTAAGCAGCATAACACAAAGACCATAGAACCTTCATCACATCCTCGGAGTGAGATGTCTGCAATTCAATATGTCCACTACCGCCCTGTTATCTGTGTAGAACAGCACTTTTTATTTTGCCATTTTGCCCCATACCCTTATGGCTACCATGATGGGAAACAATTCCAACAGTGTGATATTCTTTGTGAGTCCCATTGACACCTCCTGTGGCCAATATCCATAAACCATGCTCCTGCCAGAATGCTCCAAACCAATGCCCCCAGAAGCATCGGTTACCAAGTGTAGGTCAAAATATTGGTCCACTGGTGTTTGCCAGATGGTGATACCATTGAAATCTTTCAGAAAAGTTCCCAGACCTGTAAGTCTGCTTTTATACCCCGTGTCAGTCTGATGTGGTGATATGGTTTTAAAGCACCACCGTGGCAGATGCCATCCGCCTCAGAAATGGCCTGCCTGGGATCGTACGGCATGCAAAATTCAAGTGGCCTATCACAGATTGCAGCTGTTGTAGGGTCACTTTCTTTGCTTTCCCATTTCATCCAATATGTTGTACAACCGTGTCACCTTGTCTTGAGGTAGCGGAAACCATGGCCTCGGAGTCTATTTCTATGCCCAGGTATGAGAGAGGCGTCACTGGACCCTCTGTTTTTCCCAGCGAGAGGGACACCATAATAGCCCATCAGTGAGGTGAAGCCCTGAAGCGTTTCCCATATGGTTCCCCTTGGCCCCATAAATAGGAAATCATCCAGATAGTGGACTACATGACTGTTTCCTGTGCATTCTTTGGTGGCCCACTCTAAAATGTTGAAAATGTTTCAAAGGCTGAGCAGCTGACTGAACATCCCATGGGCATAGCTGTCCACATACCAACGACTCCCACTTTGAAACCTAGTAAATCCTGATCACTCGGATGTACAGGTAACAGACGGAAGGCGGATTTGATGTCACTTTTTGCCATCATTGCACCTTGTCCCAACTGTTGTATGTGGCGCAGAGCCGCATCCAACGTTGTATATTGTACTGTGCAATCCTCCAGGTTAATGAAGTCGTTAACTGATTTTCCTTTTGGGTAAGACAGGTGATGTATGAGCCTGTACTCCCCCGGTTCCTTTTTGGGAACCAGGCCCAGTGGGGATACCCTGAGGTTTTGCACTGGGGGATGGTCAAATGGTCCTGCCACCCTGCCTGCTTCAACCTCCTTAGCAATTTTATCACCAAGGATTTTGGGAAGCAAGATTGCCGACCTCAGGTTGCGCTGGCTGGTTTCTATCCTGGGGCCTCTGTAAGGTATCCTAAACCCATACCTAAAACCATCGTGTATATATCGTGGCCGATTTATTGGGGTAGCAGTCGAGCCAGGGGTCATCAAATGTAGTCGCACCGGTGAGTTAGCCAAACTTCCCAGACCCTTTTTCTTTTTCACATTTGCTCCCCATTACTTGATGCTCTGGGGGTTGTTATACATTCGGGAACCTGTGTTCCCTCCCAGGACTTTGCAGATGTGCTGCATTTCACAAAAGGAACTAAAACATTTTCCTCTATTGTAATCATAACAGGCCTTCCTCCTGCCCCTTTTTTCTGCTCTTTCACCGTTCTCCACTCAATTTCTGTGCAATAACATGGCCACTATCCGTGTATGTCACTACATTGAACCGACACGCGTCATATAGCGAACCCAAGTCTATGTATGTTTTCCCATTTGAGATTGGGTTGCCTGGAAAGCTTTAGCGAAATTGCTCATCATATTTCAACCATGCATATCCATCAAAAGAGAGGTGTGCGAATTTTATGGTGTCCCTGTATTTTAACAGTGCAATTAGTTTATCAGGGTGCTTCATCCCATAAACCGACATGAATATGTCAAAAGCAGCTGCCCAATTCTCGAATGTGAATGGTACCTTTGGTCGTCGTGGCCTCTCCTGTTTATACCCTTTCTCGTCGCTCACCTCAGGGATTTCCCTATGCAGTAAGGAGAACATGTCTATAAATTCCCCTTTCCATATTTTCTCTCGAACCGTGTCAGATAAATGATCCCCTAATGGGTCTTCTACCCCAGCATAAGCCCAGTGCTCTTGGGGTCTGGTCACTATTGTAGTATTCTGAGTGTTATCCACCCCCGTGGCTACCCTCTCATGCCCCTTGAGCCTGATGCCCTATCCTCATCATTAGTTGGGAGGGATGCAATGCAGGAAGCCCAGCACCTGTCCATACATGAACCGCTGCTCTTTGCACATTCTCCCTCCCTATGATTTTGTAGAAATTGGATTGAGGTTGACTCGAGCGAGGATCTAGCACACTGGTGTTCCGTTGTACACCTTCTTTTTGACTTACCTGACCTACATCGGTAAGTGCTACTGCAGGTACGCCCAAATGGTACGTCCCTGAAGTACCCCCTTCTCTTGTCCCAGCAGCCCCAACCGCGCACAGTGAAGTTCCTTGACCAAGTTCATTAGTTGGGTATATCAGGGCCCCCCCAATGGTGGGCGGCATTCCAACCTGCGGGTTTGTTGCGACACCCTGTGGTAAGGGGCCCCAAGGGGTCAGTGCAGGCCAAGTAAATGGTACATTTCCCGGTGACCCATACGAAAAAGGCCACATAAAGGGATTCTGTTGCCAGTGTTGCCCTGCTCCCACTAGCCCGGGATTGCACCCTGGGTTCCCCCGTACGTTTGACCGGTTGCTTACCTTTTCCTTCTTTTTCTTTCTAAGGGTTCCTTATTGACAGTTTTTGGGCACGTCTTCCACTCACGTCCACCTTGTGCCCCTGCCCTCCTCCGTTTCGCTCCCTTAATTTTTGGCTTTTAATATACCCTCCAGGTTCCTTTCTTTTTATGCCTTGCCTCCTCTGCAGGTTCAACCGACAGCCCTTTTGTGCCGTCGCTATTCTATCGCTCCTCACTATCTGATTCAGACCACACTATTGATACATCGCTGGTCTGATCGCCTTCATACTCACCCCTCTGTGGCTGTGCCACTGTTACTTGGTCCACGTTGTCATTCCCTTCTTCTGGTCGTGCCTTGTGAGCGTTCCCCTCTTCTTTGTTCTGTTTCTTTCCTGCCCGTCTTTTTCCCGTCTCTGCCATTGGTGAAGACTTTCGCTTGTTCTGCCTGCCCTGCCCCTTTTTTGCAACCGACTTTTTCTGTGCCATGGATTCTAACAAACGGGCAGATGGCTGGCTGCGCCTAGGCTGCCGTCCCAAATCCTCCAATGGTTCTTGTGGCTTCTGATCTGGCATGTTAATGGGTTCTGAAACTGGCTTCTGTTGCCCGGTTTGCTGGGCTACCAGTATTTCCGGTTCTAACCGGGACATGGTTGACAGCCAATCAGCTCCGCCAATGTCTTTTAGGCGTTGTAGAGCCTCGCGGAAGGCTTGGTCGTGCCCTTGCACTGGTATAGCCTGTGCCACCACTTGTGGCTGGCTTCCCGGTACCATAGGGTCTTGACCATTGCCCTGTGCCTGCGGAGGGTTTTGAGTGGACTGATTGTCCAGTGATAGGTTATTCCTCATTTCAGCCATTTAGTTATTGCTATTAAGGGGCAAGGCAGTGTATTCGATGCAATACCTATAAAATAAAACATTAGTTGCTATAATTCCATCATGCCTTGATATGAAAAAAAAAAAAACACACCTTTTTTTGGCTCACTACTAACTGAAAAAGCATGCTTGCAAAACAACGTTACTGCTCAGAGAAATCTCCCTGTTCCTCCTGCTAGTCCAGAAATATTAACGGGCAGTTAAACACCAGTGGCTAAACTGCGCAGACTGACCTAAAACTTGCTAGAGGACACTGTAAAGGTAGGCATGGTCGGGAAACTGGAATTAATACAGGGGAACAGGGAGAAAAAGGGGTACAATAAGGAGGTTTAAAGACTGCTCAGGGCCCTACAGCATGGAAATGGCTGCTGAGGGAAAAAAAAAAAAACCAGGCTGAGTTGCTGGAAAACACCAGGTTTGCAGCTCAGAGCAAAGACTGCTGCCTAGTACCCAGAGCAACAGAGGGGAAAGAAAATTAATTAAACTGGGCAAGCTAAGAGCCCGGTGGGGAAGCAAACACCGGCACAACAGGAGAGGCTCGGCAACCGTGAGCACACTAGGCAGAACCGAGGGGAAGAGAAACACACTCCCGCCCTTATAACCCCCCAGAGCCACATGGGGCAGCAGCCCGACGGAAGAGACCAACGGCAAAACAGGGAGGGAGCCAAAACACAGCAATTGGTAAGCCAAGGCTCCGGAAACCGCAGGCAGGGAGCACTGAGAAAGGGAGGCCAACAGGAAGGCCCCAACAAGCTGAAACCAGGGAGCAGGGGGTGCCAGCACACACGAGGGCAGAACAGACGCGACACAAAGGAGGGCGGTGGCCAGTTTGTGGAGGAGCTACCAGAGACGAGAAAAAATTTTTTTTTTTTTTTTCGCTCTCAAGGCCTAGAGGGCCAGCACCGCAGGGGATGCGGAAAACCACAACCGCAGCATGGCTGGCCAGGCGACCTGGAGACAAACCACAGAGGGGCCGAGGGCCACGTGGACAGGCAACATAAGGCAGGCTGAAACAACGGAGCAAGCGAGGGGAACAGGGAAGCAGCAAAAAAACCAGCCCGGCAAAGCAGAAGAAAGAAGGGAAGCCACGGCTTCGGGGAACCGCTGGCCGATAGCACACTGCAGAGAAGCAAGGCCAGTAAAAGGCCAGTGCATGCGCCTGGAGCGTAGAGGGAACAGAAGAAAAACACCCTGGGAGCCGCAGAAAGCAAACCGGAAACAAAGTGGGGAGGGAGACGCAGGAGACACGAGGGAGAAAAGGCGCGACACCAAAACCTGCGAGGGACTGGCCAGAACAAAGCATGGGCTCAGGTGGACGGGAAAGCAGCAATCGCTACTTTTTTTTTTTTTTTTAAAAGCGCCTGGGGCCAAGGGGCCAGGCCGCCGGGTGATGGGACACTCCATAAAGAAAGCAGGCAGGGGACCAGGCGGCCGGTGAACACACCCAGAACAAGAGGCAACAGAAGGAGGCTGGCTGGAGGGAAACACGGGGAGGCGGGAGCAGGGGACCAGAAAACAAGAATTGAATCAAAAACAAATAAATTAAACAAAGGAGGCACGCTTACCTGGAGCCAGGAAAACAAGGGGGAGACGCCAAAAAAGCCGGCCGGAAAAACAGCGTATTGAAGCTGGCTGCGACGGACCAGGCCAAAGCCAAAAACCGACTCGGAGCTGCACGAACTGAAGAAGCCGCCGGCGACGAGGCAAACAAAACTTTGGTAGCGGAGCTGTTCCAGGAGGGCGAGATCCCCTGGGACAGCTCCTTTATCAAAAGCATGAGACCCTCCCCTCTGGGAGGTTCGTGAATCAACCCCCAGGGGCTGCTGCGTGTTAGCCACCTACTCGGGGGCCTCCTCCCGGGGGTGCGCCTCTTAGCCCACACCCTCTTGGGTGTCATGGAGAAATGGCCCCCGTGAGAGTCGGGTGGGCCATTTCTCTACAACAACTTGCACACATCTTCCATCCCTGACAAAAAAACAACTAAAGTAAACCAGAGATAGCATTTCGACCCTCCCCTCACAAGGTCACTACCACAACCACTTGGAAAGAACCCACTCACAGTCATTCCGTATATCACGCGACTTGTCAAAGAAATGTCTGCACTATTTACAGGAAAGTAAAATGCTCCAGCACTATCCTCAAAATTGAAATAAGAACACAAAGCAAGGAACTCACCAATAGCCCCTGAGAATCACAAGTTTCTCCTGTGCTTCTGAGCTCCCTGCACATTGCGATCCTCATTGAGCTCCCTCTTAATCTTTCTTAAGCAGCAAAGTTTTCCTGCTGTGAAGCAGGGGCATGTCTGAGGAAACTACACATAAGTATACCTTTGGGGGGGGGGGGGAGCGATGACTGAATCACAAGCAGTACACTCACAGTACATGAAGATCAGTACACCACACAACAGGTAGTAGGTGGGGGCGGAGCAGCAAGATAGCTGCAATGTAGCTCCTCTCCTTGCAGGAGTTCCAATTCTGATGTGTGTTTGCAATTCTTTTTAGCCAAAATAATCCATGTTTTTGACTTTTTCTGTCTCAAGTGAATGAAACTTATTTTTGAATTATATCCGGTTTAATGTTTTGAGGTTAAAGCACCGCTACGCTTATGGATATTTAGCTTTAAGCTATTGTAGTGTGCTGCCAGTTAGCTCCATAAGTTAGCACCATAAGTATTCATCTGGTAACAGACTTTGCCTTCTCATACTTTGAGCCATTCAAGTGGAGTTTGGAGTTTTCTGCTCGGTCGGTGGACTGGAGCAAACCTTCGCTTAAACGGTGTTGATATTTGCCGTCTCCCACCAAGGAGAGGGAGAAAGGAGCCCGTGGATGCCTGATTGACTTCAGAGATGGGATTTGCATCAGGTGCTGATATGCTTGTTTTCCCTCACTTAAAGGTATACTAACGTTGCGGGTTATTGATGTTATATTTTACTATGGCAAAAATGACTACACTCAGTGGGGCAAATCTGTGTTTAATTCTTCCAGGTACTTCAATTATTATTACTGGAGTTACCAAAGGAAAAAAGGTGGAAGATCGCCTAGTATGCCTAGAAGATCTTCCTAGAAGCAGCATGGACAGTATTTGCCATGTTGAAATTACTGGCGAGCAACTCATGACTAACTTAGAAATGTTTTTGGTCTGGACAAATTATGGATTCCTAGAACAGGAGCAAGCAGTTCAGTTGGATTTTTTTTCTTCTCCTGTTTATTGTTACTAAAATCTGTTGGTCCTGTTCAGTGGAAACTTGGAAAGGAAAAGAATGCAAGTGTCCCGAACATTGCTATAAAGACTCCTGGGCATGGAGCTGAATGTTTTATATTAATGGGAAGTGTATATGTGCTTGTTTTGGACATTGTTGTAACTGATGCATAAGGCATAAAATTATTTGACTGGAGCATTAGAGCACTAAATGTTTATCCAGCTGAAAGCTCCTCTATAATATCTTCAGGAGATACTGACTCTGGTTCTAGGACTTCCAGGAGCCTACTGTGATTATGGCAGGACATGCTAAAGAACTTATTGCAAACTGGTGCATAAATATATTCCTTGTATGTGCGGCCTATATTTATAATTCAACTGGGTCATTAAAAAATTATACTCTGGTGCTCAACAGCTGGACTACTTTTAAGGAACACCGTCTGAGTATCTGATATTTCACTAACAATTTTATAAATGCTGAAATTATATTATTAGTTTTGTAATCGATTGAAGTGGCCTTTTGGCTATGCTTAATTGTATGCATTGATAGCATTTTAAGTCCACTATATTTTAGGGAACAGGCAGGTTTCTGTAAAAGGATACTTACTCTAATTGATGGCTGACTTGGAAACAAAGGATGGGAGATTTGTGATAAATTGGCTGGCCATCCAAAATGCCCAAGGTAATTTACTCGGGGATGGCTGTTGACTTCTTAAGTAAGTGAATACTGCAGGCCCACAATAGTGAAATGTAGCTATGGTATGTTATCGTGCCTAAAACTGAACTATGGATTTGTGTGCTTAATGAAATGACCTGACTTATGTTTATGGGTTCAACTCTTCTACCCAGTAATTGTGACCCAGATTACAGGCCGGCAGTAAATTCCTGACTCAAGCCTCATATAAGTGGAATGTGGGGCAGCATGCATTGCGGAGTATCCCCTTTGAAACATAGGGATGGGAATGGCTGGCTGTATAGGTTGGTCCATTCTGGGATTTGAGTTAGAAACCCACTAACAGATGTATGGGACAGAGTAGACTGATGCTTTAACCAGTAGTGTCAGCATACCTCCTTATTCTCATGACCTGAGTTCATCTCTGACTGGGCTAGCAAAGTGACCCCAAAAAAGAAATATTTCAGCTAGCGTAATGTGTAATTCTATTGGAGAACTGGAGATGGCTGCCTATTAAAATATTATAAACAGCTGAGAAAGCCTGTAAGTAAAGTAAATAAGGAGATTAAAATAGAGAGTTAGGGTCAATGAAAGATTCGTATTATAATTAATACAATGACATTGAGACAAATGCATTATTTATGACCTTCTAATATTAGATCATGGAGTATTAATTGTTGAAAGTTGAAAAGAAGGTTTTTACCTGCTAATGATGATGATCCTGTGGGATACTGTATGTAATTGTAAGAGATGTGGACAATTCTACTGTATTTTAACTGTATTGTAACTTTTAAGTTGAATGTTGTAATGGTTTTATAACCGATCAACAATAAATTCATGTGACTATAAAAAAAAAAAAAAAACAGTGCTATCTAGTGGACACATGGAAAACAGGATTTGTTTTTAAAGTATGCTTCCACTATACAAAACCACATACAAAAATGTTTTTATTTTTAATATAGTGTATGGTAGAACATTATTATCACCAAAATTCAGTTGAAACACAGTCTTGTTATGGTATTATAGTATATAGTTAGGGTTTGTTGTGGATGGAAAATGATGGTTTTCCAAATCCTGTTGTAGGGCAGTTCAAAGGTCACAAAAGTTGTTGTACTATCGTTCTGGCGACACGCCGATAGTACAACAGCACCCCTTGAGCTCCTACCTGAATGATGGAAACAAGAACTGATTTAAAAAAATTTATTCTTAGCGAGCAGTCGGGCGAGCAGACAGTGTGGACAGTAACCTAAGATAGTTTGGACACAGACTTTCACAGTCAGTGCCATGTGTCAAAACTACCAGTCTGTCTTTTTTTTTGTTTTGTTCTAAACTACTGGGGCTATAAATCATGGGTGACAGGAGCAGAGCAGGACTGCCATGGAACTGGATTCAGGAGCAGAACGGGACTGAACGGAGGAGAGGTAGCGTTATCACAAGGTATGAAACCTTGAGAAAGTTTCAATGTTTTGGAGAACCATATACTATATAAAACAGTGTATGGTTGTCCATACACAACAAGGCTATGTTGCCATCTCAGGGATGTGCTGCCGTCAAACTGACCTCTCGAGCTTCGCTCTCGAGGTCAGTATGACGTCATCACATCCCCTCGATGGCAGCATAGCCTTGTTGTGTATGGACAACCATACACTATTCTATATGTCCTGACATTCTCTTGCTGTTAACCACTATAGAATGATACCATAACAAGAAAGAATACCTCTGCCTGTCACATTCCACAGTAACAGAGGCAATCAGTACCACACGGCACTATTCAAACAGCAATTTCAATTTCACTGCATGTCCCTCAGTGTGTAAACACTTGGCTCTGTGACACTTCCTAAAGAGCACGTTTTGACCCAGCCCTGTTTAACCCCATGTTCAGCAACTGCTTCCGAGTGGGTCAAGGCTGATTTTCAAGTTTTTGTTTTTGTTGTTAAAATAAATAATTTGTTCTGCCATTGTCTTGTAGTAGAACTACTGGACTGCTTCCCCATACACTATAAAAGACAATGTATGGGGAGCAGTTAACCACGTTGAATTCGCATCTCCAGGTTACCATGGTTACTGAAAACTTCTCAATGTGAATACAACGTGGTTGTTCACTACATTATATTCTATGTTTTTAAAAATGAGCCATTGTATAATAGGAATAATGCACTCCAGGGTGGGTGTTATGCTGGGATAACATCCCAACTCAGGATGGCCTCCGGCTTTGGCCCAACCACCCGAGGTGGGATGTTATCCCAGCTTAACACCCACCTTGTCATGCATTATTCCTTTAATGCACTCCTTTCCATTTATACCTTCACCATATCTGGATCTCATTTACCTTATGTCACCCTCTACTTGCATTGTATCCCCATTTTCTTTTTTTGCATCCCCATCCCTGTCTTTTTGCACATCTGTTCCAGGGGAGTTTTTTCCACTATGGTCTTCCTTCCGTAACACTCCCACCCCCCCAGCACATTACCATCTGCCTTACTATTTGGCAGGAGGCAAATTGTTGCCTGATTTGGTTTCACTGCCTCCCCCATCTAGTTTAAATGCTCATCCATGTAGCATTTAAACCTGCCATCAAGGACTGCAGATCCCTTCCTAGAAGAATTCAGGCCATCCCTCCCATATAGGCCCACATCCTACCAGGTTAGTCCCCACTCTATGTTGTATCCATAACTTTCCTCCATGCAACATGCCTGCAACCATTTATTTGGGGGTGTATCCTCTGAGGCACTTCAGGTTCTTACAAATACGATGCATCAGGTCACCTGATAGGCTGTCGATGCACATGCACCTTTCCAATTTGAAATGCAAGCTCCATCCCCTGCAGTCTGTCCAACAAGCCCAGTTTCAAGTATGCATCTGAGGAGGCTGCAGCAGCAGCACTGTATCACATATTCTGCTACAACGCAACTACACCTGTAATTTGCTGAAATTTACTGAAAGTAACTCATTCTGAACCAAGGTAAAAATTGATTTAATTCAGTTTGTGACTAATCTAGACTAATGCAGGCTATTTATAACCATTTTTGTGATCTTTAAACCTGTCTAGCTAGTCTCTCAATCCAGTGAGAACTA
Source organism: Neoceratodus forsteri (assembly GCA_016271365.2). Classification (NCBI taxonomy): domain Eukaryota; kingdom Metazoa; phylum Chordata; order Ceratodontiformes; family Ceratodontidae; genus Neoceratodus; species Neoceratodus forsteri. The sequence continues at coordinate 586,461,291 of CM057456.1, read as the reverse complement.
GCACTGTGTTATGTGATGGAGATTGTGATTGCAGGTTAGTTCAGTAAGAATCTGTATTAGGTTTAAATAGCTAGCTTTAACTCATCAGCTAACATCAGTTCTCTAGGCAATTATACCACTGCAGTCATTGATTCAACATGATCCTGTTTTAAATTATCCCTCCTTGTTAGGCACAGCCTTTTCTATGTGCATGAGTGTGACCCTTTCATGCAGTGGTCCCATGATGTACAATGCTCTACTACACACTGAGCTACCTTACTCAGCAGGGCTCATGTAAAATGCACTACTACTGACTGGTGCAGCACAGTTTAAGGTTATCATGGAGCCTACTGGAGGGTATGCAGCAGAAGCAAGGGGGACTAACATCACCACTTACAATGGCCAGAGAAGAGAAATCACAACCCTAGTCCTTCACTCATTAGTGGGACCAATATGTTGATTAGCACCTTCAGACAAGCATAATTGCTTTTCTTTTCCATATCTGCACGCTTTGCACATGTGCGTTACATATGCATGCCTTCCCCAGTGCCCCAAGTCATACCATACTGCGCATGCATGGATGACTGGCACCAACTTGGGCATGGCAACTATCTTACAGTGCACATGCCCCAGGAAGCAGTGCCATCATCAACAGGTGCCCCAGTGCAGAAGCACCACCGCGAACAGCATAACTCTTTCCATAACAGATAGCCTGCCGCAATGCTTCCTGGCTGTCTAAAGCCATATACAAACAGTGACCCACAGAAAAGCACTGTGGAACAGATGCTCAAGACTTTAAGCAGCTATGTCTAACTGGAAATGACCTGATACCCCTCACTTCCAGTGACCATTTTGTAGTTCTGGCTATATCATCTAATCCATGAAAGGAGAACAACACAGTACACATTATAGAAAATACTAACGTACTAAATTGCCAGCAGACTAGGCCTATTGGTCTATTGAGTCTGCTTGAGTAATAGTCCTTATAGTGAATTCAATGCCGCCGCCACCCCCAATGTGTCCTCTTGCTGCCCTATTATCATGACCCTCTCCCCAACTCATATTTTACCCCTGTGTCTGTCCCACCCTCTCTTAAATCCTTCCACTTTCCCCATCCCTACCAATTCAGATGGCAGTGAGTTCCCAGACATCGCCACTTTTTCCATGAAGAAGTGCCACCTCACCTCCCCTTAAATCTCCCTCCTGCCAATCTCAGACAATGCCCCATCATGGTTCCTTCTTCCCTCAGCTGGAACAGGTCATCAGACTAACCCAGTTAATCCCCTTCAAATATTTAAAAACCTCTATCATATCCCCCCCCATCCCTCCTCTCCTCCAAGGAGTACATGTTCAACTCCCTTAGCCTCTTCTTATAGGGCAGGTCACTCAGGCTGTGAATCATCTTTGACACCCTCCTCTGTACCCTCTGAAGAAGGGCCAGATCCCATCTCAAGTACGGGCACCAAAACTGCATGCAGTACTCCAGGTGTGGCCTAACCAGGCAGTTGTACAGGGGCATTATGACCTCTGTTCTCCTAGATGTTATCCCTCTGGCTATGCACCCCAGTATCCAATTTGCTTTCACATCTGCTTTCCTGCACTTGTCAGAGTTATTCATTTTGGCGTCTATTGTCACCCCAAGATCCTTTTCTTCCAGCTTCACCCTACCAAGACTGTAGTCATGCCCTGGGTTCCTGGACCCCAAGTGGAGTACGCTGTACTTCCTGGCATTGAAACTCAGCTTCCAAGTGTGCAATCAGCTTTCAAGTGTCTCCAAGTCCTCCTGCAGGGTCCTGCTCCTCTCCTCATTGTCCACCTCTGCCCCCAGCTTGGCGTCATCTGTGAACAGACTCAATCTATTCCTAACTCCAACCCCGATATCTGAGATGAACACGTTAAACAGGACTGGCCCCAACAGTGACCCCTGCAGGACCCTGCTTGGAGATGACAGCTCACCCCCAACCACCACCATCTGAAACCTATCCTTCAGCCAACTCCCAATCCACCCCAGTATCTTTCCCCCCAACCCCAGAGTCCTCAGCTTGCCCATTAATCTATGGTGCTTCACTGACTCGAAAACTTTACTGAAGTCCAGGTACAGGATGTCCACTGATTTCCCCTGGTCAAGAGACCTAGTGACCCAGTTGTAGAATTCAACCAGATTCATCTTACACGATCTTCCCGGACAAACCCGTGCTGGCATTTATCCTTGTGACCATGGGCCTCCAGGAACTCCACTATCCTTTCCTTTAGGATGGACTCCAGTAGCTTCCCCACCACTGATGTCAGACTAGCTGGCCTGTTATTTCCTGGCTCCTTCCTCGGACCACCCATATGTAGAGACACAACATGAGTCTCTCTCCAGTCCTGGGGCACCCAACCTGTTTGGAGGGATGAGTTGAATAAATCCATCAGTGGCACAGCCAGGACATCCACAAGTTCTCTCAATACCCTGGGGTGAATCCCATCTGGACCAGGGCCTTGTCCCCACCTCCGGGACTTCAGTTCCATTCTCACCATCTCTAAGGGTATCTCCCCATCGTTGAGTGCTGTCCCCACCCCCACATCCCTACCACAATCCCCCTGTGGAGTTGATTCCCCCACCTCCTTCGTAAAGACTAAGCAGAAGTACTCACTGAGTACTTTGACTTGGTCCACTGCTTCCTCGGCCCACCCCATCCCATTTTTTAACCTATCAATCTGCCCCCCTCACATTCCTCCCCTCCCTGATGTATCTGAAGAAACTCTTTTTTCCCCCTTTGATCCTCTGCACCAACAGCAGCTCCTTGTCCACCTTGGCTGCCCTCACCACCCTCTCTGCCTGTCTGGAGATCCTCTGGTACTGTTCCCTGTCTGCCTCCTTAACAGACTGCTTGAGTCTTTGGAAGGCCAGTTTCTTCTCGATAAGTGTCACTTCCAGCACTTACAATATATTTGTTGTTCTGAGTGAAGGACTATGTAGGCCTTACACCTCAGTCACACAAAGCATAATAATCATAGAGGATACCCAACTAGCATAGCCACCAAACATCATAACACATGTTTACTAAGTTATTAAAATATGCACTCTACACCACTTGTCTTGACATTGATCTCCCATTTTGTCAATGTTTTTCAAGCAAAATGTCAAGAACCAAGAAATGCAAGACGTGAAGTATTCCCCTGCCACCTGCCAGTCTGAACTCACTATGCTCCACCTGTACTGAGGATCACATGAAGCTCTCAGAACTGGCCTTTTCCTTAGAAAGTTTCAGTGGTATGTCACAAGACACCACTACACAAGGCACTGAAAGCACAACCAAAAATAGTCAGCCACCTGAGAAGGAGCCTTGAAAGAAGGTTCCAGACACCAATGTGCTCATTTATCAAAACCAACAGATCATACATGCCCAACAATTCACGGCTACCATGCTACAAAAGCTAACAGAGATAGCTAGCCCATGCAATAATAATCTGGCAGACCCAGAACCAGCCAGACCAATGCCAAATCCTACGGTTCCAACCAATCCACAAACGGACAAAGACTCACCAGATTCAGATGAAGAGTTGGATAGAGGGTCAGAGGTAAGTGCTGACATGCCACAAGACCCCCAGTCATTGACAGCAAAGATCTATTTCCCAGAACAAGTATTCAATATTGTCTGTGTAATTAAGATCACTGTTGGGTTTGAATCTGCCTACCCCAGTGCCTACCCCACCAGAAGCTAAGTTAATCCCTTCCCTGCTACCTGCACCTAAACTTAATGATGCCTTCCTTGTGAGTGACACCATAGATGAGGTCACAGTCAAGGAACGAGAAGCAGAAGAGCCTGCCAGGATATCTGAGAGGCAATTCTAGGACAGGATGTGCCCACTGCAAGAGGACAAAGTAAATCTGTGTTGTACCATGCCAACAGTAGACCCCCAAATCATGGCACTAAACAAGAAGATGGTGCTACCATCCAAGGGTACTTTCACTATCAAAGACCCCACTGACAAATAATAGAAGACATACTCAAGAAAAGCTGCTAGTTGGCAGGTCTGGGCATCAGAGCTGCGACTACAGCCATATATGCTACCAGAGCCCAATTGACCTGAATGCAGGATATCCTAAAGATCCTTTCCCCTCAACTCTCCAGAGAACCAACTTATGCAGCATGCAATTCAGTCTGCCTAACACTTGGCAGATATGGCAGTAAACTCACTAAAGATAAACGCCAGGGCAGCAGCACTAGCAAATAGGGCTAGAAGGTCCCCAAGGCTCAAATTGCAGGATGCTGACAATGAATCTAAAGTAATGCTGAACAAACTGCAGCTCAGAGGCACAAATCTATTCAGTGAAGGGCTAAAGAAATACCTAAAGGGGGACACACAAGCCCAGGGTGTAGACAGGAACCTGAGCTCAAACTACCTACAAGCAAGACCCCATTTTCAGGGGAACAGAAACTTCAGAGAGAGGAGACAATCTTATAGTGGGAAACAGAAACCCCAATTTTCATTCCCACTACAGTACCAAGAATAATAGTAACAACAAATTCAGATGCCACACCACAGTGAACAGAAGGAGATTCAGTGGCAACTTCAAGCCTATGCAACAGTCCAAGCAATGACTACAGCATACAGATGATGACCCTCTCCCATCCTCTCATGGAAACATGCCTGCTGGAGAACGCACAGGCATGGAGGGTTCCAACTCTGGACAAGCGGGTCCTGGAGGTAGTCAGCAAGTGATGTGCAATCAATTTATTTATTTACAGTGATTGGCTACAACACCTTTGAGCCAGAGTAGCTCATTTACAAAGTTTCCTTGTCTTTAAATGAGATTTTGATAATATTTCACATACAACAGAGCTTAAGCTTTATAACAATATATTCACATGATACAGTCAGAGTGGCACACAGAATGTGGCATTGTCAGGTGCACAATTAGACAAAAGGTAGTATTTGAGGGTGAGGGGTTAGGGGTATGGGGAAAGTAGCAACTTTAAGAGTATTATCTGGTGCAGAGGTGGGACATTATGCAGGAGTGATGATGTATCAATGGGAATTGCAGTTAGTGCTGGGGGTGAGTACTTGTTTTAAAGTTTTCTTGAATTGTACTATTTTGGGGATACTTAGTAGGGATTCTGGTAGCTCATATAGCCATTTTGGTGCTCTAGTGGCCAAAGAGTATGACGGAGGCTTGGGTTGTTTTGTGACAGGGAACTGTGAGTGCATTTCTGGTTACATTACTAGTGGAGTGATGTTTTGGGAGTGGACAGAGGAGATTCTGGATTCCAGCTCGTACAAGGCCCAATAGTGATTTAATAGACATTTAATAGTAATTAATAGACATATCCACAATGAACAGACTGGTAATCTCATCAACCTAAAAAAGAAAAGCTTGCCCTGAGCAAGAAAAATAAATCATACAAATCTACTTGACAACAGGGTCATCACATACGTACCACATGCTGAGAGGGGAAAAGGAATCTCTTCAATATTCTTTATGGTTCCTAAAAAGACAGATGACTTTCAGTTAGTCTTAGATCTCAGATTCTTAAATAAATCCATCCAGTGCAAACCATTCAAGATGGAGACCTTACGATCAACCATAAAAGCCATACACCCAGGTGACTACTTAACACTAGTCAACATGAAAGATGCATATCTGTACATTCCCATCAGACCATCACATCACAACTATCTTTGAGAGCATTCCCTTTCAGACAAGCATCAGCTCCAAGAATGTTCACAAAAGTATCCATAGTACTTGCCACAAAGATGAGGGAGCAAGGAATACAGGTGATACCATACCTAAATGACTGACTCATCTGAACCAGGTTGGTTGTCCAGTTGCTGAGAGAGACGGACAGGTCTACAATGTCTGGAACAAAATGGATGGACCATAAATCAACCCAAGAACTGCTTTGTTCACAGTCAGGTCATAGAACACCTGGGAACTCTCATAGATATGAAAAGAAGACAAGTAAGACCATCAGACAAGAGAGTGAGCAATGTCATCCTCTATGTGGAAAGCCTACAGAGGCCCAACAGCCCAACAATGGAACAAGTTTCACAGGTTCTAAGCTCCATGACTTCATGCATTGACCTGGTTACATGGGTCAAGTGGAACATGAGATTACTCATGATTCTTGCCATCCAGCATGGGGCCCAAGTACAATATACGAACTCTTAGCCACAATGAATATCAACTCAAAGATATGGTCCTCACTGGGTTGGTAGAGACACAGACACAACTTGACCAGGGGCATGGCCCTGGACATAAAACAAAACCTAGTAATCAACATGGTTGCTGATCTGCAGGGGTGGGGAGCTTCCACAGGTTCACACACTGCACAAGGAAAGTAGTCTGTGAGGGAATCAAAACTACCACTCAGCACACTGGAAATGATGGCAATTTTTCCAGGCCCTCATTCACTTCAGCACCCTGATCAAGGCGAAGAAAGTACTGATTCATTCTGACAACAGGGTTACTGTGGTGTACATAGTAAAACAAAGGAGTATCAAGAGCAAAGTGATGCAGAAAGAGACAACCAAAGTACTCCCATGGGCACAGAAACACCTGGCCCACATAACAGCCATCTATTTAGCTGGAAAATTAAATACAACAGCAGAATGGCTCAGCAGACAACAGATCCACCTGGGGGAATGGCCACTAAAACCTCAGACCTTCACAATGATCAACAAGAGATGGGGTCCAGTAAAAAAAAAAACCTTATGGCCATGCAAAGGAACATTCAGATGCCAAAGTTCTTCAGATTCAGAGACAGCAGATTAATGGGTGCAGATGCCCTCTCTGTGGACTTGAGGTTCAGCACAATGTACATATCCCCCCCCCCCCCGATTTCCTGGTCCCACAAATACTCAGGAAGATCTGGCAAACCAGGTCAAGGGTGATTCTAATCACAAACAGCCAGGAAGTTCAGCGTGTGCCGGTGTGAGGAGGGGTGCTGGTCTGGGACTGAATCCCGGGCAAAACCATAAAAAACAAAACAGACCAACAATCCCAAGACAATTGTAGACGGCACCTGGGTAATGGTGTTTGTGAACTGGGACTTTGCTGTATAAGTGGCATATGTGTTTCTACTTGCATATTTGGCGACTGATTTAATAAACTACATGAGCTTTGAACTTGAAGCACTGCTCATTCATTTTACTTTTTGGTGTGCTTCACTTCTACAACTGTCTTGGGAGTGCTGGTCTCCATTGTTGTTCATGATTCTAATCTCACCATATTGGCCTTGCAGGTCATGGTTCATGACCAGTGTAGCCGTGGCACTCAATCACCCATGGAGATTACCAGAATGCCAGGATGTACTTCAACAGGGTCTGCTAAGACATGCAAACCCACAAAACAGTAAAGTAACAGCCTGGCTCTTGAAAGGGAGAGACTGCAAAAGGCAGGATATGACCCTAAAGTAATAAACACCAAGGGCGTGGTTTCACTATGAACAAGATGGCAGCTTGAAACTGCAGTCATGAGCTACAACATGGGGCATCTGAAATAAATCTGTTTTTCAGATAAGTTCAGAGAAAAGTGAAAGGTGCTAGAGACTTCGCAAGACTTCTGGAATCAGCACATACCTTTCTTGTGGGAGCCAGAGTGACTTTCATCGGCTGAGACTGAACTATAGATCCTGTCATCAGCTGGCAGCATGGCTCCACAAATGGAAGCTCTGATGAATGTGGAGGAGGTGGGGAGGATGTTCTCACAGCTTATACAATGACTGGATGTCCTAACCCTAACCACACAGCAAACCACTACAGCTATACAAAAATTATAAGGCTGGTTGGATCAAATCAAAGGAAAGTCCACAGCTCAAGGGCAAGAAATCGCAGAAATAAAATCCACTACTAGGGACCACCAGGCCATGAAAACTTGCTCCTTCAAAAAGTGGATGACTTGGAAAACCAGAGCAGGTGGAACAATCTGTGCCTGCTGGGTTTCCCTGAGGGTGCAGAATGAAAGGACACCCTCTCTTTCTTGAATTCTGTCCTCCCTGAAATTCTGCACCTGGCACCAGGGTTCCATATGGACATAGAGCCTGCTTATAGGGCACTGGCGTCGGCTCCAAAAAAAGGGGAAAGACCGAGGCTGATACTTATTAGGCTCTTCAATCACAATAAGCCAGCACTACCCACCACTGAAAAAGGCAAAAGACAAATAGTAAATGGCCAAACAAAATGCAATTTAATGATAGATTCAAACACAAAAGGTATAAAATCCATAGACCTTAAACATGCTGATAGCACAGGCTGGATAGTGGGGATATTAGAAATATTTCGTTAAAAAATTGGCACATTCTAGCCACAGAACCCACCCTGAGAGAAGTAGTGGAGCAGCAGTTGCAAATGGTTTATAAGAAAGGTAAAAACCTGAAGGAAACATTAATACATAGTTTTTTACCATACAATAAACCATCCTCTATGGGATGGATACCTTCAGCACCTAAGAGGTGTTTCAGATGTGGCAGATGTATGCAATGTAAGGTTGTGACCAAAACTAAGATTTTTTTCCTCTAAAAATAATTCCAAGATATATGAAATTTGTCACTTCATTAATTGTAGTGCTACTAATGTTATCTACCTTGCTACCTGCTGTTGTGGGGCTTTTTATGTAGGTATGACTACCCACCCTTTCAAGACTAGGATAGGGGAACATTTAAGCTCCATTAGGTTAAAAGATTGCAAGAGTGCCTTAAGTTCACATTTACAGGGAGTTCAGTATCAGGGTGGTCATGATTTTTCTTTTGTTGGTATTGACCATGCATTTGTAGGACCATGAGGTGGCAATGTTAAAAGGATTCTAACCGAGAGTCATTTTGGATTTTTACACTGGGTGCACTTGAATCACCCGGTCTAAATGAAGATATTGATTTAACAGTGTATCTTCATAACTAAAAATCTGTAACTTTATCTATTAAACTCATGAGGTTTGGGAACAGTTTAATATGATAGCTATTCTGTGTATGAGGTAGATTAATTTTACATATATATAGAATGATATTAGTAAACAGTAGATGTATACAAATAAAAACACAGTTGAATGATTTCATCAGTTTGTTTTCCCTTTCACATGATTGCTACAGAGGGTACACCACTGCTATCCTGATGGGGTTATAATATACATTATATTATAATATGGTATTTTATATGTACCTATTATGGTATATTTCACCTATGTCTGAGGATTAGATGAGGGATGTAAGTCCCTTTTAGTTTCATGTTATATATGTTTGAGACATGTATACATATGTACAAAAAATTGTGGTGCTGGGGTGATTTAGATTTGATATGAAGTAACTGCACATTTTTAGATTAAATATTTGTGCATTTATATGTATTATTTTGTTTTGTTATCTGAAGGGTGACCCTTTTTTTACATGATTTGCATTGTATAAAACACTTTGGTAGTATTTCTTGAGGTTTTTTCATTTATCTATATACATATTTAAAGATTGAATGTGGTCTCCTTTAAGAGTTTGCTTTAAATTGCCCATGTTGAAGCATCTTGGGACACTTCCTGAAGAGGCTACTGTGAAACCGGTAGAAGTCAGTTGGGCCCTGCCCTTGCTCTTCCAGCCTGTGCTATCAGCATGTTTAAGGTCTGTGGATTTTATACCTTTTGTGTTTGAATCTGTATCATTAAACTGCATTTTGTTTGGACATTTACTATTTGTCTTTTGCCTTTTTCAGTGGTGGGTAGTGCTGGCTTATTCTGAGTTGCTACATTTGTATGGGGTTTTATTAGCGCACTCTGATGTGGGGCGGCCAAAATAGAGTACAGGTTTTCCTCAATTACAATACCCTGCAACTAATCTTGGCCAGAGCTTGGGAGATGGGTCGCCTTAGCTGGCAAGGGCACCCAGTCTCCATTTACCAAGAGTTTTCCAAAGACTTAGACTGACGCAGAGAATATACGGCCGCAAGGAAAAGCATGCAAAAGATGGGCCTCCAGTACTCCCTGAAATATCCGACTACGATGAAAGTGGTGCATAATGCAGTGCCCAAATCATTTGACTCTCCCACAGCCCTGGAAACCTTTTTGAAAAACATCAACACAGACCGGGTGGATAATAGCAAACCACAATCATGCAGCTTCAGAAGCCCTAGACAGGTCGGGCGCATGGACCACACCACGAGCAGGGAGGCAGACCGCATGGAGACAGAAGAACTACCAAGGGGCCGGAGACAAGACCCTGCTACGGCGCACCAGAAAAAGATCTTCACAGAATGGCAACATCAGAAGAGACCCATCTCAACCCAAGATCGAATCCATTGAACAACTCTGGGATTGGGAGCTCCAGTGGGACTCATCCATGGTGCTGGTAAGCTTTATGATCCACAATAGATATGATGCCTTGAGAGACTTTTCACCAGAGGTGCTGGAACTGCGAGCATTCTCTCAGCATCACCCCCAGGAGAGGCCACCACGAACGAGGAAGAGACCCACCACACCAATGCGACCGAAGAGAAGACTTCACTGGTGGGGAGCACTGAACTGCTACCTGCTCCACTGGTCCCATTGAGAAGCAGAGCTCTTCCACAGAAGGACTATTAAATGGAATGTGTCAGATAAGTAAACTGGGGATACTGTTGGAATGAGGGAGGTGCAGAGGGGGATATGGCATCTGGGTGGAGGGGGGCAAATTAGGGTTACCACCTGTCCTGATTTTCACAGGATGGTCCTGGTTTTGGCAGCTGTGTCCTGCGGGGGAACAAAAACATGAGGAATGCTACATGTTCTGATATTGTGATAGAAAGAATGTTTTTTGACTTTCCTCAAGATGTTGCAGAAAACTAAGGTGCCTTAACTAAAGTGCCTTAGAATGATGAGAAACAACAGAGACAATGGAAAAACTACAACACTTGGTCTTAATTCTGGTTGTTTGGAGAAAACAAGTCTGTTGAATTGGGTGAGGATACACATTGTCCTGTGAAAATTCATGTTTTAGCAAGAAATGTTCACTTTGGGGTTCTTTAAAAGGTGATAATCCTAGGGCCAATGTAATTGCCACAGATTTAAGTTTCAGTGGCTGTGTGGGAACCAGTGGCAGCATGTGTAAGCCTCGGGGTGCCACACTCGCCTGCCTCCATGCCCCACCTCCCATGGTAATGCTGGTACTCTGTGGGTGAGGGACATGATGCTAATGAGTTCCCCGGGTAACTAGGGACAAGTCCAGGACAATGTCCTGCTTGGTGATTACAATATGCAACCTCTGCAGATACCACAGAACCTTACCCCCCCCCCATGGAGACATGCTAGGGGGATGGGAGAGAGCAGAGTGAGAGAAGGGATTTCACCGGGGGGGGCATGGCCACAATCCCTGGATACACTCCACCTGCTCTCCCCTGGGTGTGCCCCCCCCTTTTCTAGAAGGCAAGGCATAAGGACATGGGCAGCAAATGAGAGAGGGGGTAAGACATGCATTGAAATTGGGAGGACTGGAGCATATTCCAGGGCAAGATGCCTGTCGGGCTTGAAGCCCCCCAAGGAAAACTCCCCTCACATATCAGGCACCCCATATAATTTCTCCCCCCCTTGCCAAGCAGTATATGCTGTATGGCACATATGCACATCTGCGACATATGGGGGGGGGCTGTCCATAAATTAAAGGGCGGAGCCCTGGCTCCCATGTTATGGATTTCCAATGGACATATCAAAATTCATCCTTCGTTAGGGTAGTGAACAACCTCTCCCAGTAAAGAACAGGAGTATGGGAGCAAGTATGGGAAGAGAGCTGGTAAGCAGTGAACCACACGAATACAATTCCTCCAAAATCTCTGGGTGGGTCTTGAACTGCAAGAAAGGGCAGTTGGCCGTAGACATCTGATGTATTCATGAGAGCACAAAGGTGTGATTTGTCCATAGTTATACAGGGATTACAGTGTTGAAATATTTACTGCAGAAGCTTATTGGGATAAAATAATGCAAACATAATGCTGGCAGAGGTTGGTCAGGGACCCCAAATCAAGGGTCAAACCCAGCATGTTAGACCTACTCCCAAAAGGGGAACTGCGGTGTGGTAGCCTGCAAGACAGCACCTTCTTCCTCAATCACTTTTTTTGCTCACATAGTCAATATACACGGACCTATCCAACTTACAATATGGTTAACTTAATCTGCAAAACCTGGAATGTGAGGGGTTTGACACACCGGTGAAGAGGAAGAAGGTGCTGACGCATTTAAAAAAGCAAAAATTACAGGTAGCCATGTTGCAGGAAATCAAGTTATGCAGAAGAGACCACAACCTCCTTAAGAGAGATTGGGGGGGGGCAGGTGACACACTCTTCAGCCCTGACAAAGAAGAGAGGGGTAGGAATACTGCTCCATAAACAGCTACAATGGTCCCTCATCAAGACCCAGTCAGACCCTCAAGGGAGATGGGTACTTACTAAATATCAAATCCCTACAGGGCCCATCCTTGTAGGCAACCTATATGCCCCAATGAAGATAACCCGGGTTTTTTTCCACCTGGTGACACAGAACTTACTAAACATGGTGGAAGGGGGTACCCCAACCATATTGGGGGGAGATTTCAACTTAGTACTGGAGCCACTTTTGGACAAAAGCTCTGGGGCATGGGGACACGCATAGCAAAGGGCATATAGCCCTACAGAGTCTGATGAGGGACTAGGGTCTAGCTGATATCTGAAAAGTATTACGCCATGCACAAGAAACTACTCTTTCCACTCCCCTGTCCAAAGAACGTACAGCTGCATTGACTTCTGGCTTACATCCCCCTTGATTACACAGGCAGCCACAACCTCTGAAATACTCCCTATAATAATTTCGGACCACACCCCAGTACTACTTAACCTACTAGGGGGCCACCCCCTTCCCTGTCCACATTATGGAGGCTAGACCCCTTGCTAACAGGAAACCCCGAGTTTGTGACAAGGGCAAAGGGGGAGGCCAGGATGTTCTTTCAGGAGAATCCCATACAAGACACTATGGCGGGGGAACACATGAGAAGCTTTCAAAGCCACCCTGAAGGGCTGAATAATTGGGTTGGCAGTGGCCAGCAGAAGACAATGGGAGAAGTGGCTGAGGGACCTGGAAGGGGAGCTGAAGGTGATGGAAGGGGAACAGAAAAAAGAGGTGAGACCCAGTGTGGAAGGTCCCCTGGATAGGAAGGCCATGGGTCTCAGAATGGAGATCAATACACTCCTGACCAGGAAGGTGGAGGTAGCAATCCCTAGGCTGAAGCAAAAATATTGGGAAGGCTGGGAGAAAGGGGGGAAGGTGCTGGCTTTCAGGTTTAGAAAACAACAAATGGAGAGACACATCACAGGACTTAGAGATAAGAAGGGAACAGTGCATACACCGCACAAGGGAGTGAACCAGGTCATGGAGGCCTTCTACTCCTCCCTGTATGCCTCATCAAGGCCGAGAAACCCCCAGACCGCCAAGAGGTTCCTTGACTCCATAACACTCCCCACCATCACTGCACAATATGCAGAGGGGCTGGATGCACAGATCACTACAGAAGAAGTACAGGATGCTCTGCTATCCCTCAAAGCTGGGAGGGACGGATATATGGTCAAGATATGGCAAGCACTTGCTAACATAATCTCCCCAGTGTTACAAAAGGTGTACCTTGAGGCTGAAACAAACAGTATCTTTCAACCTACGATGAGGGAGATAGTCATCATAGTGTTGCCCAAAAAAGGGAAAGATCTCATGTCCCCTGGAAGTTATTGCCCTATCTCCTAATTAATGTAGACAGTAACATTTTTACCAAGGCCATAGCCCATACACTATGTCCCCTCCCATCCCAGCTCATACATCCCACCCAAGTAGGCTTTGTTCCAGGGATGTACAGCACTGACCACATCAGAAGTCTGTGCAACCTTGTCCATAGGGCCAGAGATTTAGGAACACCCGCAGCTATGGTGGCCCTAGATTTCGAAAAGGCTTTTGATCTCCTATAATGGGACTATCTTCAGGCGATGCTACCGCAAGTGGGAATTGGACCCAGATTTAGGGTATGGATCAGTGCTTTATACTGCTCCCCACCTGCGAGAATGCTTACCAACTCCACCCTCTCTGCCCCATTCCAACTGGGTAGAGGCATGAGACAGGGATGCCCACTCTCCCCACTTTTGTTTGTGTTGGCGGTGGAGCCAATGGCAGCCCAAATCAAGCAACACCAGGACATCAGAGATATTCAGATTTTTCACACCAATTACTTGACCCACATGTATGCTGATGACCTTCTAGTGACGGTGGCTGACCTAACTAGTGCCCTCCCTCCCCTTCTGGAAACCCTCAGGGGCCTTCCACATACTATCAGGCTTATGCTTGAACCAAACTAAGATGCAAGTGCTCCCCCTCAACCCACATTGTACACCCTCGGCTTTAGGGAACACAGGCCTGAGATGGGCTGGGGAAGGTATTGTGTACCTGTGCATCACCTTCACAGCAGACTTTTCTAAGATCTGGGACCACAACCTCCAGCCCTTACTACAGGAGGTGATAGATGACATGAACAGATGGAACAAACTTCACCTCACGTTAGCAGGCAGGATTGCGCTAGTGAAGATGGTCATTGCACCCAAGGTTTTCTATAAACTGGCTATCATACTGCTAGCATTATTCCCTAAATGGTACCAAAAATAGATAAGAAAGTGGGCAGATTCCTGTGGGAAGGCAAACCTCTGAGATACTGTAGGAACAAACTGAGATCCCCTTGGAGAGTGGAGGGTGGAACACGCCATGGTTTGAAGAATATAAATGGGCCTTTCAGGCACCGCAGACCCTTCGTTGGTTTCAGACACCAGGGGAAGGACAACCCCAGTGGGTGGCCATAGAAAAAGAAACCAGTCATAAGACATGCCTGGCTCTGCTGATCTATAACTCGTCAGGAGCACACATGAAAAGTCACCCCCACTATAGGACCGACCCTAAGTTGTTGGGCCAAGGAGAAGAAGTTGAGAACCAACCTATCACTACTGACAGCTACTCCTCTGTGGAGTACATCCTTATTGATAGAAGACCTATAAGATGGCCAGATTGGGAGAGTAGAGGTATAAGGAAGATGGGAGACATATTGGTTATAGCTGGGGCAGAGGTAGACACCTTCTCTTGTCTGCGAACAAGGTGGGGGCTCCCGAGGATTGACTTTTGGAAGTTCTTAAAAATTCACAGCGCTGTCCAATCACACATAAAAACAGCACCAGAGAAAGCCTCCAATACACTCTTACTGTAGTGGCTAGCCACACTTAAAGGAATAGCGAGCAAGATATATGCAGGGGTAAGGGACACACTGCCCAACAAATCTGAGACATCCAAGGAAAGATGGGAGAAGGCTTTCCAGTCTGACATATCCAGGGAACAGTGGGGTTAGTGCCCATAAGGGCTTTGTGTATACAAAGAACTGATTAATACAGAATAAAATTCTGCATTCCTGGTACTGCACCCCAGTAGTGCTAGGGAGAGCAGGGGTCCTGAAGTCAGACTGTTGCTGAAGATGCCAGGACAATAAGGGAGACCTCTTACAAATTCTTTGGGAATGTCCCCAAATACAAGGGCTGTGGGAGCAGGTGTGTGTGACCTAGGGTCCAAGGTCCTTCACAAAAACATCCCCAAAACAGCTAAGCTACTCTTTCTAGGTATGAAATCGAAAGCGCCTCACCTCAGAGGACAAGAGCGCGGATGGCTGGCCTTGTTGGCGATGCAGGTCAAGTGGTTACTCTGTAGCTGGTGGTCCCAGGAAGTCCCCACAATCCAGGAGGTCACGACCTCCTTGCTTAAAGATTGCATCCATGGACCGACTCTCTCACTTGGTGGATAACACAATGGCACATTATGATATGTGCTGGGCCTCTTTTATAAAGTATGCAACCCCCAAGACTAGGATAGGATGAATGGTAACAGACATATCAAGTCTGACGGCCTGCGAGATAAATGTCACCTAGAGCTGATTTAACGTTAATTACTGTATAATCCCTGACTGTATATAGTTCTTTTAGTAGTTGTAGATAGAATAGTGGTTCTTTGTGTTCTGTTTGTGTAGGGAGAAGGTTGCCATGGAATTCTGCCTGTCTCTTAAGGACATGCTGACAAGGATATGGGACACTGACGCCTTGCTCATCCTCCTTGCCCACATAGAACTGGATATAGTAGGTGATTCATCATTATATGATAATTGCTGAAGCTTTTACATGGTTGTGTATATGTAACCACAACCTTCACCCTGAAGTTTTCACTATGCGAGTTTTTGATGTATGTAAGTTGAAAACTCAATAAAATACATAACTGCAAAAAAAGTGAAAAACACCATGAACCTCTCCAGAAAGGGTTCAAGAACGACTGCCTATACCATACAATGGGCAATATTTAGAACATGGTGTTCAACCAAAGACAGAACACCAGAAGCATACTCAGTTGCAGACATTCTACTCTTTCTACAGGAAAAACTCAATAAAGGGCTCTTGCCAGCATCTCTGTGGGTACAACTGGCTGCCATAGGGCAGCCCAAGGGCAAATTGAGAATGTTCTGCTGGGGGCACATGCAGACATCCTATGCTTCATGAAAGTGACCAACAATATACACCCCAGGCGGTGACAGATCATTGCACCATGGGACATGAACTTGGTGCTTAAAGCAATGATGGCACCTCCATTTGAGCTACTCCCATCAGTGGAGCTAAAATAGATGAATCTGAAGACTGTGTTCATGGTAGCAATCTGCTCAGCCAGAAAGGCAAGTAAACTACATGCACTCTCCTGCAGAGAGCTCTACTTGATAATTTATGAGGACAGAGTATCATTAAGAACAATACCCCCATTCATGCCAAAGATTACATCTGATTTCCATAGGTCACAAACAATAGAACTACCAGACAATATCCTGACTTCAAACAACAAAAATGACCCATCCCTCCAGAGTCTAAGCATCAAAAGGGTGGTGCTTGATGTATCTCAAAAGAATGGGCTAATTCAGAAAATCAGAGAGACTATTTGTAATTGTTCAAGGACACAAAAAGGGCTCAGTGGCCTCTTAAGTCAACTATCACAACATGGCAGAATCGAGCCATATGGGAGACATAGAAAGCATCTAACACACCAACACTAAAAGACTTCAAAAGCACACTCCACATGAGCAGTAGCCATTTCCTGGGTTGAGAGAAACCAAGACACTATGGAGGAGATATGTGCAGCTGCCACCTGGGCCTTCATACACACATTCACGAAGCATTACAGATTGTACATTGTACAGATCACACAGACAGTAGACTCTAACTTTGGTTGCTCTGCACTGCAGGTGGCCATGACCATGGTTCTGTGTGCATGCTGTCCCCCCTCCACCCTGAAGCAGAGGGGTACTGCTTATTAAACTCTATCTGTAAGAACCTGGAGTGCCTCATAAGATATCTCCCACAGTGACAGTTTACTCTACTGTTAAAGGTGACTGTGGGGGCACACCTCTGAGGCAGTCCACAACCCACCCATAGGAGACAGAGCAGGAATGGACCATAATGCCACAGCAATGACTGGCCTGGCATGCTTTACTGGCCGGAGAAAATTTGAGTGTAATACGAGCAGGTAATAAATCTGAGAAAGTTTATTTATAGTCCTGCCTGATCACGGGTCACAAGCCTATCTACCTAACCAGTTTTATTTCAGATGAACAAGCTTTGGGAGATTTTGAAACTGGGCTTGATGGGCAGACCACAGGCATGGAACTCAGATTTCTTATTTGAAAGTCATATGTGCATCAACAGCCTATCAGGTGAACCTATGTAACCTATTTGTAAGAACCAGGAGTGTGTCAGAGGAGCACTCCTGCAATCATCTTTACAGATGATTGAACTACCATTACAAGCCTTGGTGTGGAGTTTTCTTGCCTCTCCCCAGATGTACAGGTGTAGCACCTCAGAAAAAGCCACCAAGCACTCTACTTGCTTGCGACCCCTCCCCAGCACCCTGAAATTTCCATTTACTGCTCCTACCTTCTGTGCTATATCATTTGTCCTAATATGAAGAATGATATCCAGCTCCCTGACAGGTACCACTGCCCTAGCAATCTGCAGGATCCACTCAGTCTTTCCCAGCTGAGGAACCACTCAGGCACCTCATTTTCTATCTTTCTCCCTCCAAATCCCAAGTCTACCCCCTTCACAGCTAAGTCCCCCACCAGCAGCTGTTTCCTCTTTGGTTATGGGATTTTCCCTCCCTCTTTGGGTTCTCCATTTTTGAGAATGCCCACCTCCTCCACTCCCACTGTGATGGGTACCTCCTCTTGAATGCCCCTTTCCACTGGTACAGTGAAGGTGTTACTCAGTGGTATAGGTGGAGATGCATGCACCCCACCCCTATCCTTATGGAGTCCACCATAGTCCACGTGCTCTGCTTCTGTCTAGGCATCCTCCGGGGGAGCATCAGTGGACTTGTTGACCACTGGGTGGGGCAGAAGGTTCACTGCACACTTGCCAGTTTGGCCCATGGTCCAGCAAACTGTGCCTGCAAACCAATTAGGTGAGTCAATAGGGTGCAGCACCTCAGTCTCCGGAAGGTTTCCCTAAAGACTGCTGCAATACAACCATTGCACTGAGCCACTCCCATGATCTTTACCTTCTTTTGTTTGGCGTCTAACTAAGTTTGGTTTACCCTTCTACCTTCTCATTATTCTCATGTTTTTACTACCTCACCCTTTTTGTTTTCCCTAAAACTATTTCATAACCATGTCCTAGGCAGGGTGTCTCCTGCGTCCCCTTTTTAAAACTACTTTCCTGTTCCTATTTATGTCTGATGTTACGTTATAAACTTTAATCCTGACTTCCCTGTTTTACACACTTTACCTGGAGAAGCTTTGCATCTATCCCACTTGTTTGCTATCCCCACTCCAAGTAGTGCTCCTTGTTAAAACTTTAGTACATTACACTGAGTAATAGTAATTTCCTTGCTTAGTGTTTATGCAAATCCATTTTACCTTTATACCCCCTTTTCTACTCCCATCTTACTACCTCACCCATTTTCTTCCCTAAAACTATTCCATTACCTTACCCTAGATTAAGTGTCTCCTGCTTTCCCTTTGTTAACCCTCTTACTTGTTCCTATCTTTCCTCAGATCCTATGTAATTCTGACCTCCTTGTTCTACCCAGTAGCGGTCAGAACTGCTAATCAAAAAGAGCATGGTAAAAACCATGCAGGGAAAACGGCATGAGTAATAACAGCTACGGGGTAATAACAGCGCGGTACATTACAGCGCTGTACCTGTAGCTGTGATCACTCACACCAACAACTCAAGAACTGTCTGTCAGCTTGAGAACCACACTGCTGTTGTGGCTCAGAAGCTAGTGTGACAGCCTATGAGAGTCAGTGCACCTCAAGGTTTGAGTCCGAACCATGCAGGGTGCATCTGTGTTTTTTTTTTGGTTTTGTGGAAATGCAAATATCTGCCCTTATACCAACTTTCTTCCCCCCATGGAGTTAATTATATAAAATAGGAGGGGTGCAGGGGGGGGTCATAGGGGTCCCTAGAGATGTGGCGAAGTAAAACTTTGTGGGCAAAGTTTGCCCGAAGTGCCAAAAATTCACACTTCATGGAGCTTCACAAAGCTTCCCCAGGCCTGGGAAATTGACTTCACTCATCTGTAATGTCCAGCACACATCCCTCCCCCAAAGTTATCTTTCTTGTGCACACACCCAACATTGACCCACCACCGGTTGCAGCACTGTCTCTATGGTCGCCGTGCATAAAAAGTTAGGTTGGTGGGAGTGTAAGTTTTTATTTTGGTATAGGTGCCAACATGTGGCTGCTACTGTTCCCCCACTGTGCACTGTCTATACTCAAGCTATTTTTTCTCAGAGCTGTTGTGTGTCGTTCTGTGTTTCCTGCAAGGATATTGACTGCACTCTAATTAATTAGTGGTTTTCAACCTAAACCGTTCCACCCACTACCTGGGGAAGCTTTGGTCCTATCCCACTTGCTTGTAATACCCACTGTAACTAAAAAGTGACTCCTTGTTAAAACTTCAGTACATTACATTAAGTAATACCTTTCACACAGTATTGCTCAGTTTACCATATGCAAAAGACAGTGAATATAGACTAATCATTTTTGTCTATTTAAAGGCAGCAGTGCAATGAAGTTGGGCAACAAACTTTTGAGCCTACCTTTTTTCACTATAAAAGTTTCCAGACATCTTCCAGTTTTATTTGCTGGTAACATTTTCTAGCTCCACCAGAATGTGAGTATTTTGTAAATGCTATAATGTAATTGTTTTTCTCAAGAAAAAAGATGGCCACCACATTTGCCTTAGAAATACCACTGTAGATCTAGTATGGGTTGGGATCAAGAACATAAAACAAATTCATGAGGCACAGCATCAGAGGTATCTGAAAAGTAGATTTGACAGGTATGCTAATATTTTTAGTAAATGAAGCTGAAACTAGCTTTTGGAAAAAAACATTTTTCATTGCACTGCTGCTTTAAGTTAGTTAATGCACCACAGCATCAATACATATGTACAGTCTGGGACGGATATTCAGACTGCGCCGGGCAGTGGCACAAGCCTTGGTGCAGTACAACTGGGCTGAGCCGTGCCAGGACCAGGCAATATTCAACGGTGATGTGCCATGGCTAAGCACCGTTGAATATGGCAGGATTGGCACACAGACTACGCCAGCGCAAGCCAAGAGAGAGAGCAGGGGGATGCGCCAGCACAAATGCAGCTGCCCTAGGTGCATCACCCATGATGTTCAGCCGGGGGTATGCAAATGAGACCATAATCTATGCGAGGTGCAAATGGGGCCATTTGCATGTTATTATGGCCCCATTTGCATGTGTTGCGCTGGGTGCTCTGGCGAAATGCACCTGGCACCCTGCCATGCTGCAGTGGGTGGGGGTTGGCTCCCTGTTGGGCTAGTGTAGCACCCCCATCCTGTCCAACCGATCATGGGCATCTGTAATTAAATTTCAATCCCTAGTGGTCTAGTGATTCCCCCCCCCACTGCCCGTTCATGGGCATCTGTAATTAAATTTCAGTCCCTGGAGGACTAGCCATCCCCCCGCTGCCCGATCGCGGGCTGCTGCAGAACGTAGCTGCAGAAGATCACCTGCTGGTCCAGTGGTACCACCCTCCTACCCTCCCACAGAGACCCCAGCACCCCATCGGTGGGGCAGCATTTCACCCGCATACCACCTAGTTGGTTTACTAAATGACAGGCTAGTATGCTCAGTACGCTATTGGTCCACGCTTGTGGACCAACAGACGACAGTGTATACCGTACCTGGCCATTCGTGGCAGCAGGGTGGTGCGGCAGGCGGCTGCCACCTGCCAATGACGGGGGTGCCGGGTGGCCGGAGGTCCTCTGTGGAGGGTGGGAGGGGGGTACCACTGGACCACCAGGTGACTTTCTCCATCTACAATAGCCCATGATTGGGTAGCGAGGGACTGCTAGACCACCAGGGTTTGAATTTAAAATACAGATGCCCATGATCAGGCAGCGGGGAGACCGATAGACCACCATAGGTTGATTTTAAATTACAGATGCCCATGATTGGGCTTACAGGGTGGGTGCGGGGTCCACTGGACCACCAGGGGTGTATGTGTGCTTGGCAATGGTGTTCTGGGTGGGCAGCTGGCCACCCACAGCTGGCAGCTGCTATGTTGCACCTTGCAAAACAGCAGTCCGCCTGTGGGTGGCCATGACTTGCTCCTCCTTTTCCGGTGCTCAACTTTGAGCCTCCCTGTGCGGCACAATGCAGGGTTGCGCCAGCATATGCACTGCACACCAGGCTAAATATAGAGATGTCAAGACATGCATGGGCACGCCCCGCATCTGTGCCATAGGATTACATTGTGTCCCAGGCATTGGGATTTGCTCTGCGCTGGGCAGCCTTTTCAATATCCCACCGGGGCTTAATGCGGAGTTGTGCCAGGTGCAACCCCTTTGAATATCCCAGCCTGTATGTTCAGAATGAAGAACTCATAGCAGTGTATATTAGGTAAAGTTATGATATAACTATGTGCACCTTTTAGCCCCTTTTATAGATCTTATATTACTAGTTACTCACTCAGTGTAAGCTGATTATATCTAGTATTATGTAACCCACTGTTTGTTTACAAAATTTGATGCCTTGACACTATATGCTGCACTCACGCAGCTAAACAGCCCTCATACTTCACAACTACACCAATTCAATTTTTTATCAGAGCTGCTTAGGGTGTCACTCTTGGGGTGCCACATTTCCAGCTGACTGCCGCCCCACACTGATGCCCACAGTGTGACGCTCTCAAGTTACAGTCCTTCAGCTAAAGGACCGCAGTGAAGGATCAGTAGGAAATTGGCATAGAAGCATTAGCAGTATGTCCTGACCACAGCACAAGGCATCTCTCGATTGGAGGACTCTACTGTAGTGGGCTATAGCAGGGTTAAGTCCAGAAAACGAACAACACAGTCCTACAGAGGAAGACCTGAGCCCTGCTGGCTCACAGCTCATTGACTTCGACAAAACTCAAGAACATCAGCAATCAGTTTGAAGTGGAAGCAGCAGTTCAAAAAAAGCTGCTTGCTCACTTTGTGACTGTAAGTCCTGTCCACAGCACCCAACACCTTCTGACTGGAGAACTCCAGTGGGTTACAGCAGGGTTAAATCCCGATCACCACAGTCCTGCAGAGAAAGTCCTCACAACTCCATGACAACCACAAAAACCCAGAACAGTGGCAATTCAAAAGAAACTGCTTGCTCACTTTGTGACTGTAAGTCCTGCCCACAGCATCAGACACTGCCCGACTAGAGAACAGTAGAAGGAAACAGCAGGGATAAGTTCAGAAAATGAACCCAACAGTCCTGCAGAGAAAGTCCTGAGCCTGACTGGCTCACAGCTGCTTGACTGCCTCTACTATCCCAGCCCCTACCCTTGTGAGCCAAGTCCACTTCTTCAGCTGGCAGACATCTTCTGCATTTCCCACAGATCAGAAACATGCAAACCAGATAAACAAACTCTAGCAAGAGCCATTACAGCTACAAAATAGTGGCATTGTGGGGACTGAGAAATGTGTAAGCAAGCAGCTTTTGCACTAACCACTGAGCCACTTAACTGCACTTTCTAATTGTTATGATATACACACCCACACACACTAATACATATACACATGCTGTATATGCATATATATTCCAGTATATGATAGCAGTGCACTGTCTATGCACATTTTTACAGATTAAAAAAAAAAAAAGACATCAAGGGACCATTTTTTACTTTTCAGGCTCCAAGGGATATTAGAGGGTGGGAGATGCCACTAGATACCTCATTTAAATCAGCAATGACATACATAAGGCTGAAACTGATCCAGATGGTGGCAGAATGTAGACTAGCAATTTTTGCACTAACCACTGAGCCGCCTAACTGCACTTTTTAATTGTTTAGATACACACACTGACTAATACATATACACATATATGTATATATATTCCAGTTTAGCATAGCAGTGCACTGTCTACACACAGAGAGCATTGCCCCCCCCACAAACACATGCACAGACACACTAACAAATATACACTGATACACTGCCTTATATTGCAATTATTTACTTTTATAACTTGGGTTCAGAAGAGCAGACAACCTAATAGGGTAAAGAGCATCACCTGACCATGGACTAAATTCATTATTTAATCCATGGTTGCTGTGAAGCTCCCCAAGACATACCCCTGTGCAGAGTCAGCACTCATTAGGTGCTGCAGAAGTGAAAGGCAAATGGCAGCCATTAAAAGCTGAGACAAAGAGACTGGCTGCAAAGTCACACCCTGACATTTAATTCAGGATTGCTGCACTGTACTGTCACTGTGTGTGTGTGTGTGTTTGTGTGTGTGTCTCTCTCTCTCTCTCTCTCTGTCAGTATGTGTAGCTTGAGTGACATGTGGCAGTTTGACAGGGCTCGGACATATGGGGTATGGGCAGGTTGGACTGTGACTACAAGGCAATGTTCAGCAGCTGCTAGAGCACAATCTTGTTTAAACTGTACTGACTGGCCCGCCCATACACTACAGCGCTGCTTGCAAGTGAGAGAGAGAGAGAGAAACACACACACACGGAGTTGCAGCAGAGATGGAGCACACTGTGCTCCATGGTGGCAGTCACGTAGCCCCCGACAACACAGTGTACCTTAAGTGAGAGACAGACAGCTGACATAGTTAGCATCAGGCTGTCCAGAACCCAACTTCCCCTCCCTGACTCCCACTCCCACAATACACAGTATGCTGTCCATTCTCCTTGGAAGTGCCAATAGCAGCTTTGTACAGAAATGGACAACTGTGGCAGCTTGCTGCCCTTGTTGCTTTCCCCTCAATTTTTCAGCAGTCCTGTTTGTACAGGAGCGCAGCACACAGTTCACAAGACAGACAGAGCTTGTGCACACAGAGAGATTATGCAGAATGAGAGAGAGAGAGAGTGACAGAGTGGGAGTGACCAGCAGACCGAGCGGTGACAGAGTGGGAGTGCTAAGCTGTAGTAATGGTGAGGGAGCAGCAGAATGGCCAGCTCAGAGACACAGACAGGGAGGCAGTGCAGTTCCTGGCATAGAGTTCTTCTGTCTGGTAGTGATGTAGACACTGACAAGCACACTTACGTGCTGCTGCAGTGTCCTTGTGATAGGGGGGGCTCTCTGTCAGTGTTGCTGACTGGCAATTTGAAATTGCACTACTCACAACACAGAGCATGGAGGGGAGAGAGAGAGAGAGAGAGATGCACACACACTCAGAGTAGTGTAGCAGTTGCCCAGTTCTATGTGTGTGTGTGTGGGGGGGGGATGAAACAGCAGCATCCTCCGTGGCAATCTGCATCCATGTGACAAGGAGCAGACTGTGTCAGGATGCAAGGAGCAAGATGTGCTGCAGAGTTGCACCTGGACAGTATTGTGAAGCCCTGCACAGTTGTCATTATGCTCCTTTTGTGTGTGTGTGTGTGGGGGCACAGTACAGTAGCAGCCATGTGAAGTGTCACACACTACGTTATGCACAACAAATTTCACAAATCCTTTCTGTAGTGTATTTGTGACATTTCTATGTGCATAACAATAAGATACAAAGCCTTTGTTCCGGACTTGTTTTTCAAGGTGGCAGGATACAGTACCTTTTTTGGTCTCTCAAGAGGGGAACATAGGAATATAGAAATTAGTTGGCAGATGAGGGCCATTGGCCCAGCAAGTCAGTCCCACTATCTCCTGTAGTTGTGTTCCTTTCATGCTCTGGCAGTACTAGGTTGTCCTCCTCTTCCAATTATCAGTTTTTCCTTATGCCTATCCTAAGTATTTTTAAATCCATTCGATGTTTCTGCCCCCACCACCTCTGCTGGCAGGCTGTTCCACTTGTCCACCACCCTTTCTGTAAAGAAGTATTTTCTCAGGTTGCTCCTGAATTTCCCTCCTGCCAATTTCATGCTGAGGTCCCTCGTTCTTGTGTAACCCCCAGGGGGGCGCTACCCTTAGGGCTACTACCCCTGCCTGCCTCCACTGAGACAGGGTGAGGGGCCTAGATCCGTTGACGGGTGCCTCCACCCAGAGGTCAGGGTTAATACAGTTGAGACTGCCTCAGTTACAGCCCTCTGGGCTACTGCAACCCCCCTTTTGTCCCACTAGTGGCTCACACTGGGTACCAACAATTTTTTTTACCAGTACACTTACCCCCCCGGGTAGTGTCTCTCGGCTCACTCCGGGGACCCCCTGTAAACTAAGGTACAGTTATATCACAGTCACTATGCAGCAGTTTATCAGGGATGCACAAACCAGCAAGGGTGTAGTTGCAACACAACAATCTGATTTATTAAAGGGGCAGATAACAAAGAAAGGGAGAAAATCAAGTTAATTGGCTTATACTATCATTATACACCTAGGGCTCTGTGCACAGGCCTAACCCTAAGATTTGCTGTCCCTGGGTACCCAAGCCCTAACAGCTAGTCCAAACGTGGCAGCTGGTTGGGGCCCTTAACACAGATAACCATTACAATTCTGAGCAAGTCAGCATGGAAAGAAAGTTTAATTAGGCAGTCAGCAGTATAGCAATTCAATTGGAAACACTGTTTGCACACTTAGCAGGGAGCTACCCTGATTCAGTACTCACAAACTCTAGCAAATACCAATTCCTTCAACACTAGCAGGGCTGAGCCTGAACTTTACCAGCCTCCTCACACATTTATATGGCAAACAACAGAGGTGTACCATACCAGGCAGCTGCTTTTAGACTTATACCAACTTGTAGAAAACTCAGGCAGCAGACTGCAGCTTTAAACTCACGGATGGACCGAGCGCACTTTAGCAATCCTCTTCAGTCCTCTCAGGTCAAGCCTGGTAGGTAGCTGGGCTGGAACCAGCCTCCTCCAACCACCTGCCGATGGATTTAGTCCGATTTGAAGTCACTGAACAAACAGCCGCCTTTGGTCTTCACACGCTTCCCGCGCGAACACTTTCCAGTGCAGAAGCACAGAAGCTCCTCACCAGCCACAACGCATCTAACCCCCAACAGCAAGGGGCTCTTTCTTCAGTTCGGGCGCTACCCGCTTTCATTGGCTGGCTGCACATGCCAGTCATTTCCTCCTGCTCTCAGTGGTGCAAAAAAGCGCCATAGCCCATAATGCCTTTCCCAAATACAAACAGTTCCTCTATTAGTCAGCCGACTCTGTAGGGTCCCGAGGTACTGATTGGTCCAATTCAGCAGTTCTGGACCAAAATCCTGGTGGGGGACTCAATTATTAGGGGGATAGAACTGGGGGGAGCAGGGAAAACTGAAGTAAGGTGCCTGCCTGGTGCCATGGCTTGGAGGGACAGGAAGCGCATCCTTAGGATCACGAGAACAGTTGCACGGAGTCTGAGCTGGACATCATTGTCCACCTAGGGACAAATGACTTGGCTCATCATGAGATTAGAGCAGTGCAAAAGGACTTTGTAGAGTTGGGGAGGGCTTAAGACAAGTAGCACACACTGTATCCTTCTCAGAGGTGCTGCCTGTCAGTGGCATGAGTGAGCGAGGTACTTTGCACCATGCAGTTTAACAAATGGTTAAAAAATGGTGTGGAGCACAGGGTTTGGCTTTATTAGGGACTGGGGTTCCACCTGGAGGACACCAGCCTATACTGGCAGGATGGTCTGCATCTGTCCAGGAAGGAACAAGTCTTTGAGGCAATCGGTTTAAATGCTTCATTGGCAAGCCTTTAAACTAGTCAAGGGGAGGCACTGATAAGAAGAAGGAAAATCCCAGCCTCCCTACAAAACAGGGTACTAAATGAGAAAAGACCAAGGTAGAAAGGTCAGTGGGGGTTGCCGCTACAGGGTAAAGCCATCAAAATGGAGAGCAATGAGTACCAATGCCCGTAGTCTGGGTAACAAGCTTCCTGAATTAGTGGCCTTGATGGAGGAGGAAGATCTGGATATTGTGGCAGTCACAGAAACATGGTACACAGAACCATGACTGGGACGTAAACATACCAGGATACACTATCTACAGGAGGGACAGGGAGGGTAAAGAGAGGAGGAGGAGGTAGCTCTCTACATAGGAGAAGAAATAAAAGCAACAGAACAAAAGGGTAAACAGGAGGAGGAGAAGAAGCACTGTGGGTCAATTTGGAGGCAGGCAATGGCACCACAATCTGCACAGGGTTATACAGAACCCCCTCTCAGGGGAGGAAATGGACAAGGAAATGATAGAAAGTATACTTAGAATGGCAGATAAAGGGAGATATTGCTGATGGGTGATCTGAATATGCCAGATGTTAACTGGAGTGCAGTTGCAGCAGCCACTTCTAAGAGTGGGGTTATTCTGGATGCCCTACAGGGGGCATGCCTTAGACAACTAGTATTGGAGCCCACTCGAGAGGGAGCAATCAGACCTGGTTCTCTCAAACGGAGATGAAGAGAGGATCACAGATGTAGAAGTGGGTAGCCATCTGGGAACTAGCGACCATCGAACAGTATGGCTCACCATAAACACAGCAATAGAGTCAAGCCATACAAAGACAAAGGTACTGGATTTTAGGAGGGCCGACTTTGCCAAAATGGGTGAGTGCCTAAGGTATGCACTAGCAAATGGGCAGGAAGGAGGGGTGGAAGAACAATGGGGAATAATAAAAACTGCCATCACAGAGGTAACAAGCCGTTGTGTAAAGCAAATAAACAAAACGAAACGAGATAAGAAACCACTATGGTTCTCAAAGGAAGTGGCAGTGAAGGTTCAAGAGAAAAAGAAAGCATTCAGGAAGTACAAGGAATCACAGAAGGAACAGGACAGAGAGCTGTATCAGTTAAAGCAAAAGGAAGCTGGAAAGGCAGTCAGAACAGCAAAGGCCCAAACCGAGGAAAATATAGCCAACTCAGTTAAGAAGGATAAAACCTTTATAGGTACATCAGGGAGCAAGGAAGACCAAGGAGGGATAGTGAGGCTAATAAAGGGAGGCAGGGTGGGCAGAGGGTGACTGTGAAAAGGCAGAGATACTAAACAAATATTTTTGCTCAGTATTTACAAAGGAAAGGGAGGTACCTAAAACAAACAGTAGAAACACTCTGGATACAGAAGTTGATACCAGCCCATTTACAGAAGAAAGAGTTCTGAAGAGCTCTTAAAACTGAAGGTGGACAAAGCAATGGGGCCTGATGGAATTCATCCTAGAATTCTAAAAGAACTAAGGATAAATTAGTGACACCACTGACTACCCTCTTTAACAAATCATGGGAGGATGGGGTGGTACCTGAGGACTGGAGGAGGGCAGATGTGATTCCCTTCACAAAAGTGGGAGCAAGGCAGAAGCGAAACTACAGACCTGTTAGTTTAACCTCAGTGGTAGGGAAAATGATGGAATCACTTCTAAAGGAAAGAATTGTTGCAGTATCTAGAGGCCAGAGGGGCACAGGACCCAAGGCAGCATGGATTCACAGCGGAAGGTCATGCCAGACAAATCTGATATATTTCTTTGACTGGGTGACCAAAGTAGTAGATCAGGGAGGGGCTGTGGACATGGCCTACCTAGACTTTAGCAAGGCATTTGACACAGTCCCACACAAAAGATTAATATACAAGTTAGCCAGCCTGGGAGTGGGTCCCAAGATGACAGCCTGGGTAAAGAATTGGCTGGAGAATAGGACACAGAGAGTAATAGTAAATGGAGTCCACTCTGAAAAAAGGGGGGTTAGCAGTGGGGTACCACAGGGTTCAGTATTAGGACCGGTCCTCTTCAATGTCTTTATAAGCGACATTGCAGAGGGACTGGAAGGAAAAGTATGTCTCTTTGCAGATGACACAAAGATCTGCAACAGAGTTGATGCACAAGGTGGGGTGGAAAGGATGAGAAGGGCTTGGCAAGGTTAGAGGAATGGTCAAATGTATGGCAGCTAGATTCAATGCTAAGAAGTCAGGTAATGAACCTGGAAACAAAAACCCAGGGAAGAAGTACACAATGAGGGTGAGATACTAACAACAACAAAATGGAAAGGGACCTGGGGTAGTCATATCAGATGATCTAAAGGTGGGCAAGCAATGTGAGGGCAGCAGGAGGGCTGGGGGATACTGGGATGCATAGGAGAGGCATCACCAGCAGAAAACAAAGTTATTATCCCTCTGTACAGACAGCTGGTGAGACCACATCTGGAGTACTGCGTGCAGTTCTGGAGACCCAATCTCCAGAAGACATAGACAGGATGGAAGCTGTCCAGAGGAGGGCAACTAAAATGGTGCAGGGTCTGCACGGAAGACATGTGAAGTGAGACTTAAGGAGCTTAATATGTATAGCCTCGAGGAAAGGAGGAGAGGGGGACATGATAGAAACTTTCAAGTACCTCAAGGGAATCAACAAAGTCCAAGAGGTAGCATCTTTCAAAAAGAGGTGTGCAAGAACAAGGGGCACAATTTGAAGATAGAAGGGCGGCTTAGAGTAATTTAGAAGTATTTTTCACAGAGAGGGTTGTGGATTCATGGAACAGCCTTCCAGAGGAGGTTGTGGAGTCAAAAACAGTGGTGGAATTCAAGCATGCATGGGACAGTCATAAGGCAATTCTAGGGGGTGGGGGTAGGAAGAAGCAGGCTGCTGGTTAACTAGGATCTGCAGCTTATCCATCAGGTAGGGAAATGGGCAGACTGGGTGGGCCAAGCGGTCCTTATCTGCCGTCAAATTCTATGTTTCTATGTAAATGGAGGAGACAATCGAAACAGTCTTTACTGCAAAGAAAGGCAGGTTAGAACAACTACATTATCATTATTATTATACGTTATTTCTCGCAACAGTCAGATCCCCTAGCAGAGCTCCCCCTGCACCACTAGCGGTGGCAGAAAAGGAGCTATTTTTCAGTGGCCCGGGCGGGACTCGGGCATACAACCACACAGCCCCCCTCCATGTCAGTTAATTGCAGCTGCAACAGGCAGCCCTCAAAGAGACAGCATACGGAGGCTTTAAAAGTGCTCTCTGGTAACACATTTAAGCGGCTTTAATGCCGAACACCAACCACCGAACACCAGGCACGGAGCATTCACCCAAGCTCCGAGGAAGCTTTTAGGAACCCCCATTTGTGGGGGGTTACACCCTTTCTGGCCTGGGAAAGCTTGACGTCCGCGTCAAGTAGTTACCCTTAAATCACATTTAAGGCAAATAGCTTAGTTAACACTATATCACCCTTTGCATTACATACATGAATATTACATTTACAGTGTATCATGGTTTTTACAACATTATACACATACATTTTGTTTCCCTTTAAATCAGGTCCTTAGCTCCTGCTCATACCACTGGGATTGGGGGAATCCCTCCCTTTCAGTTACTGGTGGGTTACCTGAAGCAGGGGCACCACACTTAAAGGGCAATACTAACAATCTGGAGTTATCCCTCAAGGCTAACTTAGGCAAGGAACTCGGGGACACATACACCCCTTTGTGGACCACATTTAAGGGCAGGTCCACCGGCTGACCCAGGGACTCATAACTCAACTTTATTACTGGCCGTACGTCTCGGCTGGAGTGCCTAGGGGTCTCGGAAAACCCAGAAACAGGCCCTGATTTCAACTCAGCCTCACTGACATTAGTAGCAGGAATTTTTACAGGGGAAAAGGACCTAGGGCTCATAGTACTATTGGGAGCCTGACTCTCTACCCCAGGACCCATCCCACTGGGCTTAGCTGAGGGCTGTTTAAATACTGGTGAGGAACCATCAGGGCATTTAACATATCCTTTTGATTTTGGCATATCACTGACTTGTTTCCCCACATCACTTTTTTCTTTTGAAAAGTCAGACAATTTAGCCAGGCCAGACAGTTTAGCCAGGCTTAAGGACCCCACCTCTTGGGCTTGTCTGCTACCCCACTCATCTTTTGGAGGTATCACCTCTGGGGACAAAGTAGAGGGCTCAAGCAGTCCAGACGAGCCAATCTCATTTCCCGAGTTAACAAGGGGATTGCCCCAAAATAACTGGCTCAGTTTGTAAGAGGGTTAGTATTTAATATCATCTTCATTGTCTTCTGACACTGAGTGTTGATCATCTCCTTTTGCAGGGGTTGGACAAGGCTCCCTTGGTGGGCTTGTTGAAGACTCCATGGGTTTGATTTTTCTGTTGGCAGCAGATCTAGTCACAGGCCGGGAAGGAGCGGCAGTTGAAGGTTTAGCTTTAATCAGGATTTGCCCAATTGGCAGCAGATGATTTCTGTGTATGGTTTTTACATCTTTTGAGTTGTTTTCAGGCCACACTTTATATACAGGTAAGTCTACCAGTTGTCCCACAACAATATGAGGGAGGTGATGCCATCTGTCGGCAATCTTATGTTTGCCATACAGTCCCAAGTTTCTCAACAGCACTCTGTCCCCTTCTCTGAGTTTCACTGTTTTCACTTTCTTATCATATCTCTCCTTGTTAGCCAGGTTTTGTTTAGCAGCCATGGTCTGGGCCAGTTGGTAGGCATGGTTCAATTGGGCCTTTAATTTTTGTACATACTGTAGATGATTTTCTGCTTGCACCCCATCAGGGGAAACCCCGAAACACACATCCACTGGCAATTTAGCCTCTCTCCCAAACATTAGTCTGTATGGGGAAAATTTTGTGGCATCACTTTTTGTACAATTATAAGCGTGAACTAGAGTGCTAATTTGCTGGCTCCATCTTGGTTTGTCTTTGGGTTGCAATGTGCCCAACATGTCAAGCAATGTACGGTTAAACCTTTCAGGCTGGGGATCTCCCTGAGGATGGTAAGGGGTAGTTCTTGACTTTCGTACCCCCCTACAAAGACAGCATCTCTTTAATCAAGCGGCTCTCAAAGTCCCTTCCCTGATCGGAATGAATCCGCTGAGGAGTCCCATAGTGGACGAAAAAGTTTTTAACAAGTATCTTAGCCACCGTGGTTGCCTTTTGATCCTTAGTAGGAAAAGCCTGTGCATACCGAGTAAAATGATCAGTGACCACCAATATGTTGCTAACACTTGTTAGATCGGGTTCTAGACTTAAGAAATCAATGCAGACCAACTCCATAGGGGCACTGGTAGAGATATTGACCATGGGAGCAGCTCTCTGAGGTAGGGCTTTTCTTTGAAAACACTGGCTACAGGTCTTGACATATTGCTTTACATCTGTACTCATCTTTTGCCAATAAAATCGAGTCCGTACTAGATCAAGTGTTCGGTCTATGCCGAGATGCCCAATTTGATTATGCAAGGATCTTAGGACCAGTTTTCTAAAAGCTGAGGGCAGCACCAGTTGCTGTTTGTCGACCCGGCCCTCCTTGTTCACAGTCTCTCTGTATAGCAGTTGGTTAATCAACTTTAATTTGGGCCCTTCTTTATATAACAAGGCAGTACTTAGATCAGTGGAACGTAACTGGGACACGTCCTCCCCGGCCTGCAAAGCCTCCACAACCGTGTTTATCATAAAGTCATGGGATTGAGCCCGTTGGAGACTATCATTGTTGAATTGGGGCAGTGAGCTAGTGTTTAGTGCAGAGAAATGACAGTAGGCAGCAGGTATGCAGTTTTTGGAGGGCCCCGAGCAATCCACCATACAGTCCACCGCGTCAGGAGACACCTGTTTCTCTTTGTCAAATTTCTGGCAGAGGGCTCTTATGTTGGGTTCTGACAACCTGACCCAATCAGTTTGTGGCATAGGCCTCCGAGAGAGAGCATCCGCATCTATATGGTTTAGGCCCGCCCTGGACTCAACAGCATAGTCGTAGGTGGCCAAGGCAGAGAGCCATCTATGGCCAGTGGCATCTAACTTGGCAGAGGTCTGTACATACGTCAGAGGACTGTTATCAGTTTTTACCAATATCTTGGCACCATACAAATAGTCATGAAACTGATCAACAATGGCCCACTTTAAGGCCAGGAACTCTAGTTTGTGCACTGGATAATTTTTTTCTGAATGAGTCAGGCTTCTACTGGCAAATGCTACAGGTCTCAGACCATTTGAGTGCTCCTGATACAACACAGTCCCCAATCCTTGTAGACTGGCATCAGTATGGAGAATGTTTGGCTTGGCCGTGTCAGCATAGGCCAACACTGGGGCATGGGTGAGTTGATATATGATGTCACAGAGGGCTTCCTCACACTCAGTAGTCCAACGATCCCCAAACACATCATTCGGCCGGAAATACTTCTTTTCTGACTCTGAGCGCACAACCTTCTTATACTTTTTGTGCGTAGCTGGATACCCCTGAGTGAGGTTGAGGAGGGGGTGAATCACTCGAGAATGGTCCTTAACAAACCACCTATAATATCCACAAAACCCCAGGAATCGTTGCAGCTCCTTCAAATTTCTGGGCTGAGGCCAAGTGGTCAAAGCCTCCACTTTGCTAGGGTCAGTCTCTATGCCCTTAGTGGACACTATGTGGCCCACGTATTTTACAGAAGTCTGGAAGAATTGACACTTGTCGATAGACAGCTTGAGGCCGAAATCTTCCAACCGATCCAAAACCTTGAATAATCGTTGCTCGTGTTCTTTTAACGATTGGCCAAACACTATAACATCATCTAGATAGACCAGACACTCGAGTAGATTCATGTCCCCCACGGCCCGTTTCATCAGGCGCTGAAAAGTGGCTGGGGCACCCAAAATCCCTTGAGGCATCTGAATGAACTCATAGAAGCCTAGAGGGCAAATGAAGGCAGTCTTCTCCCAGTCGTCTGGGACCATTGGAATCTGGTAGTACCAACTGCGAAGATCCAACACAGAGAACCACTTACTACCATTTAAACAATCCAATGCATCCTGTATGCGTGGCATGGTATACTGATCCGGAATGGTCCATCTATTCAAAGTGCGATAGTCTACACACATCTGAACTGCCCCATTCTTCTTTCTTACTACTACTATGGGGGAGGCATAGGGGCTCCTGGACTCTTGTATTACACCAGCAGCCAACATCTCTTGCAGATGTCGCCTCACATCATCTATGTCAGCTGGGGCCAGGCGACAGGATCTCTCTCTCGGAAAGGCCTTTTATCATGCAGCCGAATGTGATGCTCAGCCCCTTATACACATCCTACATCCCACTCTTTTAGGGAGGAAACCTGGTCCCTCTTGGCAAGCCTCTTACTGATCCTTTTCTTCCATTCAGCTGGCAACGGGGAGTCACCGAAATCAAACAAGTCAGGAGTAACTCTGTCATTGGTCCTGGAACCCTTGCTATTTGGTAGTACTGCAGTATCTGCACAATGTACACTTGCCAAGGTGCACCCTCTTCTTTTCCGAATCTCTTTGTCGGACACATTATGCACTTGAACCATCACCCTTTTGACGTAAGCATGAGCCCTAGCTGGCAAGATGCTGGGTTTTACCAACAGTCCCTCAGGTAATCTTCCCTCCCCAGGTGCATCCAACATCAACAACTTATTTTTAACATCCGTTTTTAGTCGTACTTCTCCATGCAGGACACATTGAGCATTTGAGGCAAGGATCACTGGGGCCAGGTCCTTTTTCCACACCACACCCACTGGGCCTTTAGGGTCCTCCGAGCTAAACTTTTGCTGAGTTGTGCTTGCTTGTTGAATCATAGCGAGTATGCTTAAAGCTCGCACGGTCTGGAAGGCTTGTTTCTCTGAACACAATTGAGCCAATCGTCCGAACATGTGAGCATTCGTCCCAATCAACAAAGGCACCCCATCATACAGTCCAGTGGGTGGGCAAACTAAAACTAGGGTCTCCACCTGCTCATCTATTCCAGCCACAGATATAGAGAAAGATAACCAGACTCTGATATACCCCAAATACGGATAGGCCTTGTCGCTCAACCCCCACACATGTAGACCATTCAAGGGCTGCAGGGGCACCTCGGGTAAGTGGGCCTGATACCAGTCCTGAAACCTGATAGTTACCTGAGAGCCACTGTCTAAAACAGCTTGGGTGGGGATTTTATTTACCCGTACCGGCATCTCCATTGAAGGCCCAACCACATTAGACCAGTCGGGGCTACAGCATTGATAGTCGGCTGGGCATGGGCCCGAGTCACAAAACTTTTCTTGGGGGGCTGAGACTGGGCCCGGCGATGCCAAGTGACTAGTCTGTTGTTGACTTTCCTTAAATTCTCTGGCCTCTGGCACTCTGGTTGAAGATGCCCATCTTCCCCGCAATGGTAGCAGAACTTAGGGTCCCGGGGGTCACTATTTGGGGGTGGACACCTTATTTGTGGGGGGCTATGAGAGGGGTGAGGGGGGTCCCTTGGGCCAGGGTTCTGGCTTCTACACGACTCAGAGGCCCCGGACCTAACAGGGCACATAGTAGATTGCTTCAAGTCC
The DNA here is from genome assembly GCA_016271365.2 of Neoceratodus forsteri. Taxonomy (NCBI): domain Eukaryota; kingdom Metazoa; phylum Chordata; order Ceratodontiformes; family Ceratodontidae; genus Neoceratodus; species Neoceratodus forsteri. Next base: position 586,425,633 of record CM057456.1, on the reverse strand, counting down.
CTCACCAGTTTCGGTAAATTTCTGACCTCGGCCCTCAACTCACTTTTTACATGGGAGTCGGAGGAAATAACTCGCATTCCCGCAGTACCTGGAAAATCTGGGGATCCCTCAGACCCTCCGGACAGGCTGGTCTCCTCGGGGGTGCTAGGGTTCACCGCCCCCACACAAGGCTCCCACCCCTCGTCATCGGTCTCCACCTCTCTAATTTCCCTCATCAATTGACAATATTTAGGCAGGGTAGCTCATCGATCATGCAACTTAAGTTTTAACAGTATTGCACTAGAAAATCTAGCAGACTTTAAAACATGTTCCAACCTGACCTGATTCAAGGCCATGGCAGTGACTCCCCCCTTTTTGTAGGCCTTCTGCAAGGCCCACTCCACCCTAGTGACAAAGGCGGAGAGCTTCTCATTTCTCCACTGCTTGGTAGACCTGAACTTCCACAACAAATCTTCCCCAGTCTCGGTACTCCCAAACACCCCTTCCAAGGCAGAGAGATACTCTGTGGCTGTGGCTTCCGGATTAGTGACCCGGAAAAACCTAATGGCTTCTAACACGGGACCCCGCAGGCTCTCCATCAGCCTCTTCCTTTTTTCCCCTTTAGAACATTGCCATTCCTGAACTAAGGGGGTGGCATAGTCCATCCAAGCCTCCAGGTCATCTTCCCCTTGGGGTACTGGCACTGTACCAGAAAAAAGCTTCAGCCTGCGGTAGGAATCAAGCTGAATAGGAGGGACCACTAAGGGCAGTGGAGCCAAAATAGAACTCTTGGGAGGGCCGGGGGAGTTGCCTGGGGAGACTTGGGGGGGTAGCATCACTAGACAAATCCAGTGCTTGCAGCAATTTCTGGGTAGTCCTTCCCTCCACAGCCAGCAATTTAAGCAGCGTCTCTTTAAAACTACTAGTCTGGGGAGACCCTCCAGGAGTGACTGATCCACTCCGAATATGAATTAGCCTCCATCCCTGTGAGGCACCCTCCGGGTAAATCGCTGGAGGTACCTTCTCAGGGTCGATGGCCACACTACACAGGAGCAGCACCTGCAACGTCTGGTTGAACAGGTCAGCCATACGCCCTTTCACCTTCACTTTACCTAAGCATTTTACTCGCTCTGCTGCAGAAATGATGTCCGCTGTTGGGGTTCTCAGGGGCACATCTAACAGCAGTACAGTTTTTTGGGAGTCCAGCTGTTCAGCTTCACCCCACCCCATCAGTCTGTGTACCATTGTTTTGATAGGCCCCAACTTAATTTTTCCCAACATATTCCCTTCCAGTTTTTCCATTTCTTATGCACTTCCTCACGTGGCCACTAGGGGACACTAATACCAGCAGTGCCTCCAATTTGTAACCCCCAGGGGGCGCTACCCTTAGGGCTACTACCCCTGCCTGCCTCCACTGAGACAGGGTGAGGGGCCCAGATCCGTTGATGGGTGCCTCCACCCAGAGGTCGGGGTTAATACAGTTGAGACTGCCTCAGTTACAGCCCTCTGGGCTACTGCAACCTCCCTTTTGTCCCACTAATGGCTCACACTGGGTACCAACAATTCTTTTCACCAGTACACTTACCCCCGGTAGTGTCTCTCGGCTGACTCCAGGGACCCCCTGTAAAGTAAAGTACAGTTATATCACAGTCACTATGCAGCAGTTCATCAAGGATGCACAAACCAGCCAGGGTGTAGTTGCAACACAACAATCTGATTTATTAAAGGGGCAGATAACAAAGAAAGGGGGAAAATCAAGTTAATTGGCTTATACTATAATTATACACCTAGGGCTCTGTGCACAGGCCTAACCCTAAGATTTGCTGTCCCTGGGTACCCAAACCCTAACGGCTAGTCCAAACGTGGCAGCTGTTTGGGGCCTTTAACACAGATAACCGTTACAATCCTGAGCAAGTCAGCATGGAAAGAAAGTTTAATTAGGCAGTCAGCAGTATAGCAATACAATTGGAAACCACTGTTTGCACACTTAGCAGGGAGCTACCCTGATTCAGTACTCACAAACTCCAGCAAATATCGATTCCTTCAACACTAGCAGGGCTGAGCCTGAACTTCAGCAGCCTCCTCACACATTTATATGGCAAACAACAGAGGAGTACCATACCAGGCAGCTGCTTTCAGACTTATACCAACTTGTAGAAAACTCAGGCAGCAGACTGCAGCTTCAAACTTACGGATGGACCGAGCGCACTTCAGCAATCCTCTCCAGTCCTCTCAGGTTGAGCCTGGTAGGTGGCTGGGCTGGAACCAGCCTCCTCTGACCGCCCGCCGATGGATTTAGTCCAATTTGAAGTCACTGAACAAACGGCCACCTTCGGCCTTCACACGCTTTCCATGCAAACACTCTCCAGCGCAGAAGCACAGAAGATCCTCACTCCTCACCAGCCACAACGCATCTAACCCCCAACAGCAAGGGGCTCTTCCTTCAGTTTGGGTGCTACCCGCTTTCATTGGCTGGCTGCACATGCCAGTCATTTCCTCCTGCTCTCAGTGGTGCGAAAAAGCGCCATAGCCCATAATGCCTTTCCCAAATACAAACAGTTCCTCTATTGGTCAGCCGACTCTGTAGGGTCCCAAGGTACTGATTGGTCCAATTCAGCAGTTCTGGACCAAAATGGGGGAGACAATCGAAACAGTCTTTACTGCAAAGAAAGGCAGGTTAGAACAACTACATTATCATTATTATTGTACGTTATTTCTCGCAACAATCACATCCCCTAGCAGAAGTCCCCCTGCACCACTAGCGGTGGCAGAAAAGGAGTTATTTTCCAGTGGCCCGGGCCGGACTCCGGCATACAACCACACAGCCCCCCTCCATGTCAGTTAATTGCGGCTGCAACAGGCAGCCCTCAAAGAGACAGCATACGGAGGCTTTAAAAGCGCTCTCTGGTAACACATTTAAGCGGCTTTAACGCCAAACACCAACCAGGCACGGAGCATTCACCCAAGCTCCGAGGAAGCTTTTAGGAACCCCCATTTGTAGGGGGGTTACACTTGTACAACTTTTTCTCTGAAAAATGTTATTCTCCTGCACCTTATTTCTCCCAGTAAGGTACTTAAATATTTCAATTTTATCCTCCTTCTCCCTTCTTTCCTCCAATGAATACATATTCAGAACCTTCAACCTATCTTCATAGGGCATGTGACATAGTCACCTTATCATTTTGGTCACCCTCCACCCTATCCATGTCCTTCAGCAGGTGAAGCCTTCAAAACTGAGCACAGTACTCCAGGTGTGGCCTTACCAAGGTCTTGTATAGTGGTATTATTACCTCTCTTTTTCTGCTGGTAATTGCTCTGCTGAATGATCCCTACACTCTGCTAGCCTTTCCTGTCACCTTGTCACACTGTTTCCCAACCTTGAGGTCCTCTGAGATGACCACCCCCAGGTCTCTTTCTTACTTGGAGCATGCTACTTCCTCCCCCGCCAGATGATATGTAACTCTTGGATTTTTTGCCCCATGTGCATTACCTTACACTTTTTTTGCATTGAACCGCGGTTGCCAATCCCTAGACCAATCCTCTAGCCTCTTTAGATCCCTCTTCATTCTAACAACTCCCCCTGGCGTGTCCACCCTGTCCCAAATCTTAGTGTCATCAGCAAACAGACAGATCTTCCTCCTAGACTCTCTGCAATGTAACTTATGAAGACATTAAAGAGGACCTGGCCCAGTACTCATCCTGACGGCACTCCACTGGTCACTTTATCCTCTTCAGAGTGATTGCCATTTACCACTACTCTCTGGGTCCTATTTTCCAGTCAACTGTCCACCTACTTCACCACCTTCTTTCTCATTCTCATGCTCTCCAGCTTCTTAATCAACCTACGATGAGGCACAGTGTCAAAGGCCTTACTGAAACCTAGGTAGGCCACGTCCACTGCTCCCCACTAGTCTACCTCCCTTTCTACCAAATTAAAAAACTCAATGGGGTTAGACTGGCATGACCTCCCTCCTGTAAAACCCTGCTGCCTTGTGTCCTGAAGACTGTTGGCAACCAGGTGATCCACGAATCTTTCCTTCAAAAGTGTTTCCATGATTCTGCCCACTACTGAGGTCAGGCTGGCCAGTCTGTAGTTTCCCACCTCCTCCTTGTTACCACTTTTGAACAGGGGGCCTACATCAGCCCTCCTCCAGTCCTCTGGAACCTCTCAGGTTTCCAAGGACAGGTTGAACAGGGCTGTAAGTGGTTCTTCCAACACTTCCCTTAGCTCTCTCAGAATCCTGGGGTGTACCCAATCTGGTACCATGGCGTCATAAACACTTAATTTTGTTAGTTCCCTGAGGACCTCTTCCTTGCTAAGAGGGCTATTGCCCATTTCTGTGTCCCTAATGTCCCTATTATTTGTTGATGGCCCACTTCTGGGCCTCTCTTCTATGAAAACCGAGCAGAAATATCCATTCAGTATATCTGCCTTCAGCTGGTCATCCTTCACACTGCTGCCATCTTCCCCTTTCAGCTGCACAATCCCACCCCTTGTTCTCCTTTTTTTACATATGTACCTGTAAAAGATTTTGTCACCTTTCACCACTGACTTTGCTATACATTCTTCTGTCCTTGCCTTGGCTTCCCTGACTGCCTTCCCTGTCTCTCTTTGTAACCTCTGATACCACTCCCTGACCCCCTCCTCCTGTGACTTTTTGTAACGCTTGAATGCTGTTTATTTTTTTTTGCTTTAACTTGCTTTGCAACATCCTCGGTAAACCAAAGTGGCCTCTTCTTCTTCTTCCCTTTATTCACCTGTTTAACACAGAGTTGTTGCCTTTGCAATTTCTGCTCTGATTGACTCCCATTGATTCTCTACCCCCATCATTTCCCCTACCCCTATCAAAGCCACTTTGAGGCATTCTCCCATCCTCCTGAAGTCTGTCCTTCTAAAGTTAGGGATTCTTGCTCTTGTGTGATTAGGTCCCCCCCCCAACTATTTCAAACCACACTGATTGGTGGTCACTGCTCCCCAGATGCTCTCCTACTGTCACACCCGTCATGCTGTCCCCATTAGTAAGCACCAGGTCCAGCAATGCCTCCCCCCAAATAGGCTCCATGACCATCTGTTTAAGGAATACTCCCTGTATGGAGTCCAAGATGCTCCTGCTGGAATGCTCCAATCTACACCCAGTAGATTGAAATCCCTGACAAGCAACACCTCTCCTTAGTGTGCCATTCTTTGGATTTCTAGCAACATCTCCCTATCTGCATCCTCCCCCTGAGCTGGAGACCTGTAAATTATCCCTGTGTGGATGGCTGTTCTCTTTTTCCTTTCTAGTGTAACCCATAGTACAGTATCTCTGAGCTACCCTGTTCTCCTTGCATCTCTGTGTCCTTTTATGCATTCCTTCACATGCAGAGCCACTCCTTCCACCTTTCTGCCTATTCTGTCACTATGGAAGAGATTATACCCTGGTGTGGTCACTTCCCAGCTCTGGCCATCATTACACCAGGTCTCCATGACAGTCACTATGTCCAAGTTACATTCCACCATGGTAGCTTTGCGTTCCCTCATCCTGCTACTCAGGCTATGGGCATTTGCACACATGGCTCTCCAGGAAGTGGTGCTCTTCTTCTGCTGATCTCCTGTTTGCTTTTCCCTTGTTTGGTCATAACCCTTGATAGACTGAGAATCAGTGACACCCAGGCCCTTTTTTAAGAGCTGATATGTTCCTTCATTTGATCTGCTTTCCTCCCGTTTTCTTGAAGTTCCAGTTTCCTGGGGGGAGGTATGTTCTTTACCCTATCCTCCCTCCACCACCCTGAGGCTAGTTTAAATGCTCACCAAGGAAGCACTTAAACTTTTCACTGAGGACTGTGGTCCCCTCCCTGGATGGATGTAGGCTGTCTCCTTTGTACAGGCTCATATACCTCTAGGTGAGGCCCCAGTCCCCATGAAGCCAAACCCCTCCTCTCCACACCATTTTTTCAACCATGAGTTGAATTCCTGGATTTGGAGGGCCCTGGCCTCCACCTTGCCATGTACAGGTACCACCTCCCAGAAGGGTGTAGAACACCTCCTGTAGTGTGCCTAACTCCTCCCTATCCGCTGCTGGGTCATTTGTCCATAGGTGGACAATGACATCCAGTTCCTTTCTCTTCGCTATCAGCTTTGCGATCCTCAAGCTTTACTTCCCATCCCTCTGAGCTGTGCCTTCGGGTAGGTACTTCACCTCCCTGTGTCCCTCCCTAACTACTCCCAACTCAAGTCCCTGGACAATGGAGTCCACCACCAGGAGTGGCTTCCTCCTCCTCCTCCTCCTCTGAGGTCCTATGCTCCTCCCCCAGGACCTGGGCAGGATGTCCCTCACATCCTCCTTGTGCACTACCTTGGGTGCTGCCATACAACCTTCTTGCTCCTCCAGTACTGCATAGGTGTTATGTAGTGCCACTGGTTGGGGGATGTGCATCTTTGCCACCTCCCTCACCCTCCTTGAGCCCACCATAGTCCAACCACTCCCTCTTTGAGGCAACAGTTGAAGATGTGGAAGCTGACTAGGTGGCCTCTAGATGGGGATGCAGATCCTGTGCAACCAAGCCAATTCAGCCCCAAGAGTGGTGATCTCCACCCTCAGCCCAGCGAGGTGTCTGCAGATAGGGCAGTGCCTCAGTCTCCAGAACGTCCTCCTGAACACTGCTGCCCCACATCCACTGCACTGCACCACTCCCGTCATCTTCCTATACTGATCGTCCTTTCCTTGAGTAGCTGTACCTTGTTCTGCCCCTTCTGCTCTTTTAACTGTTTTTTACTGAGTGGCTGTGCCCTGTTGCCTGTCTTGGTTAACGTATCAGTTAGCCTTTCTTCTCTGTTAACTGTTGCTTATAGATGTCCTCTCCTTTCAGTGTGTGCTGCGACCCCCCCTTTTTTCTCCCTTTTTTGCTCTGTTCCCTCACCTTCCCCTGACTGTGTCTATGCAGGAACATGCTGAATGGTATCAGGTCCTGTACCTATAAAAGGAGAGTGAGACTGGGGTGAGTGGGATGGGGGAGGATGAGTGGGTTGCTCCAGTGTTTGCCTGCAACCTAAGAAAAACAATCAGTTAATTATCTCCCTTCACTTCTCACCCTCACCATCTCCTCTGTTCTCAGTGTCTCTTGATAGACTGCAGGGCTACGATCTGCTCTAGGGATAGATCCTGCAATTAATTAACAATAAGAAATATAGACACTGAAATAATTAACAGCAAGTCTTATAATATTCCACCTCCCAACTGCACCAGTGACATTGCTACTGCTACGGCTGTGATCTGGGTATCCCTTTTTAAACTGCTTGCCCTTTGTTCAGCTTGACACCTTTTTCTACTGACTTCCTATTGGAGCACCTCCTGTTACGTTAGGGACCGGTGAGTACAGTGCCAATCTGCAGTTCCTGAAAAACAAATTTAAACAGGAGAGGTCCAAAAACACTCCTTTCAGTGTGTTTTCCCATTGTTTGCACAGAATCCATGTTATAAGTGCAATAACTCGCTCCATGGAATGGGGTTATAGGCATTTAATCGACGCCTCAGACTCTGTGGGGACATTCGGCCTGTGGCCTTGTGCCTCATAGGGTACCTGAAGTGTGGATTAAATGCCTATAATCCCATACCCTGTTATGGGTTATTGCTAAAATACATATAACCCTACCCTTTACTGTATTTCTGATAAGCACTGTGTTTTGCACTAACTCATTGCACTACTCTACAGCATGACTGGGTAACTAAGGTAGAGGACCAGGGAAGTGCGGTGGATGTGGCCTATATGGACTTTATTGGGGACATTGCAGAGGGACTGGAGGGGAAGGTATACCTCTTTGCAGATAATACAAAGGTACTGTATGCAATAGGGTGGACATACCGGTGGGGAGGGTTGAAAGAATGAGAGAAGAGCTTAAAAAAACTGGAGAAATGGTCTGATGAATGGCAGCTGGGATTCAATGCAAAGAAGTGTAGGATCAGGACACGGGGTCAAAACACCACAGTAAATAACAGTGTGGTGAAATACCGTGCATACATAACACCAAAATTAAAAACAAGGTGATCAATATCAGTGGTCTGCAAAAAAGCTAACACTACCACCAAACTCAACAAAAAATAAAGTGACTTTTTGCTGTAGGCTACACTCCCCGCATCCCCTATTGCAGGGGGCTGTGTCCCCCCCCATATTAAAATAACTACCTGCTGGGGTGAGGCAACCTGTCTCTCGTTGACAGTATGAAAGAAATACATAGCAGAGTTACAGTTGTATGGTAGACAGAAACCCGTATAGATGAAATATTCAGTTTTCAGTGCAACACAAAGTTACAGACAGAACATGTTTAAATAGTGCAAACTTGAATATTCACAAATAATATTAACAAATGAACACAGTTACAGACAGAAACATGTGTACACAGTGCCAACATTGAAAATGCAATTGAAGCATGTTTTTCAGTTTCTCTAGTCTTACAGACGCCAACACTGGGATGTTTTATGACGTTGCATATCTGCATAGTGTTTCTTTTGTGGCTTTTGACCTGCAGGCTGCCACATCTTATCTCTAGTGCTGTGCTTCCCAGCTAATTATTTCTCTAAAACTTTGGCATTCAAGTATAGAATGAAACTGTTTTTTTTGTTGTTTTTTTTTGAGAAGGCCTGCTATGAAATTACCTATTTTGTGCATCTTAGTGCAACACAGGCAAGTGGGAAAAGTTAGAAAGAGAGGGAGATATCAATCTCATTTACAGTTAAAAGGCTGTTTAAGTTAACATGTTTATGAGCTAAATTGTGCTTCCAATATTGCTCAGCTCAATTAAATTAGTGCAGTGATTCTACAAAACCTCCAATATTATCTAGTCCATTGGGTGTCTAGAGAGCTCCTTTTCTCTACTGTCATTGTAAGACATCTGCAGGGCTACGCCCACTGCACTCATAAAAATTTTAAAAAGGATTCCTCGCCCACACCTCCCCTCTAGCACTCTTGCCACCCTCCCTCCCACACTGCCACCCTAGTGCATACAAAATACTGGGATCTCATAGTAGGCCAACAGCACAATCCTCTCTCCACCTTGTCCAACTGTCATCTTCTGCACTCCCACTGATCAGAAACCTACAAATAAATAAATAAAACACAAACTCCACCTTTACCCACCTTCTAGCACCCAAATCACCTTGTTTTAGTCACACCACCATCCCAATGTATTAAACTGGATCCCGCAATGGGGGACCAGCATAGCTTAGCTCTCCCTCATCTCGGCAGATCACCATCTTCTGCATCCTTTGCTAAGTACAATCCTGTAAATCAACAAATTCATTAATTAAATAAAAAACCTACCCCCACCCTCACCCACCTTTTAGCCCCCTTGCTATACTCCTCCCCCATCCTAAGTTAAATCTCCCCACCCTCAACCATTCTATTGCACCCATGAAACTCTCCACCTCAAAAACAATCCCGGTACCTTAAAGAATGAGGGTCCCATAATGCAAATCCAGTGTAGTCCAACCTGTACCTTAGCTGGTTGCTATCTTTTGCTGGGTCCTGCACCACTGAACATGAATTTAAGCAATACAAATGCTTAACAAAATAAGACCAGAACAAACTACTGTACATGTGCAGGGAATTCGTTTTATAAAGAATAAAACAAATGAATCTGTTTCCGAAAATGTAGTTCTGGGTCAATTCAAACACTACACTTAAGTGTCCATGGGGGTGATGGTAAGCACTGGACCCTCAAATTTGGTAACCGACTAGAAAAATTAAAATGTTACGTATAATTCCCCCCCCCCAAAAAAAAAGTGTAAGACTAAAGAAATAAACTGAGCATGCTCAGCGGTTCAGACTGTTTTCCATATTTTGTTCTAGCACACATGGCTTTAACATTTTTTAAGATTTTTAATGCCACATTTTGAGGATAGGCTACTTGCACCACATGGCCATCCAAACAGCAACTTTTTCACTAACTAAACCAATGGATCTTTCTCTTTACACAACACCTGTAGGGCCCTGCATGAGACCTTCTACAAGGCTGATGCTATGCACAATGTGTCACATGCTTTAGATGAGGCCTGCATGACCCTGAGAGAACCAATCTACAGGTCTAGCACTGTGCCTGATGGGCTTGCTTCTTTGCTTCCTCTACAGGTTGGCTGCTTCATGTAGGTGCTGCAGGGTCCTATGTAAATCAAGTTACCAGTCTAGTGTTGTACCTGATGGGTCTGCTGCTTCATGTAAGACCCACAGGGCATTATGTGAAGGAAGCTACCAGTCCAGTTCTAAGCCTAATGGTTATGACTCACCTGTTGCTTGTAACTCTCTTGTAATTCTTAACTTTTTGTCACTCAAATGTAGGACCCAGAATCTCAAAGTGTGAGATGTTGTGGGGCACTGGACCTCATTACATGGGGCATATCATTAAGCATGGAGATGGAGACTACTCACCCTATGGAAACTGATCCCTTTGTCTGTGCAATATTTAATTTATATTTCGCATTATAGGATATTATGAATTGCTGCTACTTCTCAATGACACAGCTTCTTAGTGAAAGTAGCACCTTTTCTGTGTGAAATGTATGTGATACATGGCTATGAAACAGTAATTTTCAGGATTAAAATGAGTTACATCCATAATAATGAGGGACAGTTGAGAAAAGCAAGTTAACACTTATCTGTTGCTATGGGCCCTGTACAAAGCAAGGTATGGCACATCTGTTGTTTTGCACAAGACCCACAGATCCCTATGCTAAGCAATTTTCAACTCAGTTATTACTTTGCACAGAGCCTAGAGGGCCCTGTGGAAAGCACATTGTAACTCGCTTATTACTTTGTGCAGTTTCTGTAGGGCCCTGAATGAAGCAAGCTATACATGTTGCACTGTACTTGATTAAATAATAAAGAAATTTACTGAAAGAAGTAGGTTAATGCATATGTTAGGGATACAAAGCCACAAAAAGAGGGAAAATGGCATGAAGATTTTCAACCCTAACACCAGCTTCCCTCCCCACCCCCTATCCATGTGACCTAAGGCCAAGCGACAGGTCTGGGGCCATGCCCAGGGGTGCCAGAAGATTGTGAAAGGTGATGGAGCAGAAAATTAGAAGGACACTTGTTATTGTATAAAGTGCAGTTTTTGATATACAGAAATATAGTAAATGCACATTTATGATAGTAATGTTAAGAATACATGTATACCTGAAGAGAATATTTAATATAGAATACTAAGAGCTCAGTGTTAAATTATCTCCAGTAGCTCCATATGAAGTCCAAACTCGCCATTGCTTAACCTGATACCAAATGACCGTCCAGGTGAAAATGAAAGATGTTATATAAGCATGCAATCTTCATACAAATGTGTTAAATTTTGGTTCCACTAACTTCAAGATAAAAATTAGCAGTTGAGTCCAACCACCAGTAACAATGTAACTTCTGATGTAGAGCTGGGTGAAAGTTGCAAATTCTGCTTTCTTGGAACTTTCACAAAATTTCAGAATTTTGTGAAATTTTTCAAACTTCTGTCATTGGTGAGATCAGAATCTTCTGCATGTGTTTGGCAGATTTTCACCTGGTTCCATGGCATTTTTTGGCTGAACTGCAGAATAATACACATGAACTGCAGAATTACATTTTTTAATTTTATATTTGCAGAATTTTATTCTGCAGTTTAATGGATTATTCTGCAATTCGTGTAATTACTCTGCAGTTCAGTGCTCGGTTCTACAGATTTTCTCCCCCAGTTTAGTACAATAATCCATGATTCATAAATGTTTTCTGTTGATCTATGTTGGAATTTCTGCAAAGGTTGCTATTTTGATTTCTGAACTTTTGCATAACAGAAAGTTTGACTTTCGTGAAACTTTTGATGGCAGAAGGTTTTTTTTTTCGCACAGCTCTTTCTTGAGGCTGGAGAAATAATGACAATGGACCATTAACTTCACACAGAAGTTCTTTATTAGTGAGTCACTCTGTACAGTGAGACAAAACCTCTTGAGAGACCAAGGCTCATCACAGCCCAGATCCAACCCAGTGACACCCATGGCCTTTCAATCTTTACCAGTACTCCTACTTACAAAGTGTGTTGCATTAAAAAATGCAATGAGTATTGATTCTGGTATGTATCTAGTGCTGTATCTGTGTAATGCACAGAGTTTATTTATTAATGAGTCACACTGTACAATGAGAGTGAACATTATAGGGTACAAAACAAAACCATGCACAGCTGTAATTGCCGGGAGTGGAGAAATTGGCCTGCCAAAAGCTGCACTGGCTGTTACATTGACTAGACAGAGCCCCTGGAAAGGGGAGTCCTTTGGAAGAATTTGACTCCTCCTGGAAGACCAGGCCCAATCCAGTGTCACCCATGGCCATTTATCTTCAGCAGTACTCCTACTCCTATAGTTTGTTGTATTATAAAATGCAACAAGTTTTTATACTATAGGGGTGCAGTAGCATCCCTATAGTTAGGGTTGAGTAGGCAATTTAAAGTTAAACCCCAGTTTTGTACCTTAATAAATTTGGCAGCATTCAATGAAATGCTTTAATATTTGGCATGTGCGGTTTGGCTGCCAGAGTATCAAACATAAAAAGGGTTTGTGTTTGGTTTTCAAGATACAGAATGCAAAAAAATTAAAAATGGGGCAAAAAAAGATGTTTAGTTTTCGCATTATTAACATATTTATTTATTTTTGCACATAGAAGCAGCCTGTACTGAGGTATGCTTGTGAAGGTTTCATGAAAAAATATTACATGGTTCCAGAGTTATAAGTTTTTTTGCATAAACATCAAGTTCATCTAGTAAAAAAACACTGATTACATAGAAACATAGAAGCTGTCAGTAGAAAAGAACCTCATGGCCCACCTAGTCTGCCCTACCTGCTGTGCTACCACCATAGAGCCTAATTGATCTCTGGCCTTACTGATCCCCCAGCCCTGTTACCAAGGTCCCCTTTTGTCTATCCCATGCATGTTTGAAACCAATTACTGTTTCAGTACACACCACCTCTGCTGAAAGGCTGTTTTATATGTTCTCCACCCTTTCTGTAGAGAAGTAGTTCATCACATCCCCTCTAAGCCTCCCCCTTCCAGCTTCATATCGTGCCCCTTTGTTCTTGAACATCTCTTTCTGTGCAAAATGCCACCTTACTGTACCTTATTGATACCTTTGAGGTATTTGAATGTTTATATCATGTCTCCCCTTTCCCTCCTTTCCTCTAGAGATCACATATTTAACTCCCTGAGTCTTTCCTTGTAGGGCTTCTGGTGCAGGTCATGCACCTTTTTGGTGCTCTTCTCTGTACTGCCTTCACCCAGTCTATGTCTTTCCTGAGACAGGACCTCCAGAACTGGACACAGTATTCCAGGTGGGGCCTCACCGATGTTCTATACCTCCCTCTCTGTGCTGCGATACCCCTCCCTATACATCCCCACTACTTTATCACACTGCTTTAATACCTTCAGGTCATCAGATATGATGACCCCCAGATCCCTTTCCTGTTTTGTGGCTTCTAACTCCACTCCCCCCAATGATATGTTTCCCTAGGGTTTCTGTGCCCTATGTGCAGAATTCAAGTTTGCACTTTTTGACATTGAAGCCCAGTTGCCATTCTCTTGACCAGTCTTCCAGCTTTTTTAGGTCTTCCCTCATTTTTCCACTCCCCAGTGTGTCTACTCTGTTGCAGATTTTGCATCATCCATGTACAGGCATAGCTTTCCTTCCAGCCCCTCTGTGATGTTGCTAATAAAGGCAATAATTCTTGAGTGTCCTTCATAAGGCAGTAAATGTGTGCCTCATCTAGAATCAAACCTCTTGCCCTTTGCTTGTAAAACCAGGACACATCTAGTGCACCACCTGAGGAGCTAGAGTGCTTATTGTCATGATTTACTTGTCCTGAGAAGAAAACAAACATGGCAGCCACCATCTTTTTTTTTTTACTCAAAGACATTGATTTTGAAAACATATAATTTTTATGTATTTGCAAACATCTAAACGTAGCTAAATGGGACTCGCTTAACTAGAGTCTGGTGTTTACTTTTTAAAAAAGATCCAGAAATACATGTTCTGGGCATCACAAAATCCACGGATGGAGACAAGCTGCTGACTGCAGTACGAGCAGTGAGCCAGCAATCTCTCTCTCTCTCTCTCTCTCTCCTCTTCTCTCTTCTCTCTTCTTTTCACAATACAGACAGAGACAGAGCAGATCCAGCAACAACTCCAAATCCAGGGCTAGCAAACAGGAATTAATGAGGAAAACAAGGGAACTGTTTAAATCAGTTTAGTGTTAGTGACAGCCAGGCACAGCAATCCTCATGTCACTGTGAGATATTTTACATATTTTTCTTTCTAATTTGTTATTTGGATATGTCAGCTGTGAATGTTTTCTCAGTCCACAGTCTGTATCACGTTACGCTATGGTTACCTCATCCCTTTTCTTGCCTTTGCCTCACACAGGCATTAGTTATTTAAATAATTCCCAGTCGGGCACTTTAAATTAGCCATAATGCAGCTTTAATTAGTGGCACCTGCTGCAACTCAAACCTGGATCTGCACCAGAAACCCCCATGGCTCTATTTGTCTAGTAGCTGTATTGAGAAATAGGGTCAGAGTGCTGACAGTCATGAGTCAGAAGGAGGTTATGACAGATCCTCCATCCCGGCCACAGTAGCAGCTCAGGAAACCCAAAATGCAGCACCAGCCCAAATACTAGAGGTCGTGGCAGTAACTAGACAAAAAGTTGCCTGGAGCTAGACCTTAAAGGGTACAGTTACAAAAAAAAGGGGAGGGGGAAAGGGGGGCAGCCAGGGAAGTTATTAAGTTCTAGGAACATTAAAAAAGAGAGGCAAATAAGGGCCAGCAGCGATCAATGGCAAGTAATCACTAGGGACCAGGGACTCTACTCCTGGAGCGCAATGTCCCTGGAGCTGGACCAGCCAGCCAGCTTACAGAAAATGTTGACCTCTACTGGTCTAGTAGGAGTGCTGTTCTATGGCTCAGCAAAATGACACCAGACATTAAAACCTGTGCTCAGCAGTCTCAGGAATTAGAAAAACGTAACTTGCTGGAATCCAGACTGTACTGTTCACTGGCTGAAACACAGTACCTCATACTATAGATTAACAACAACCAAATCTGCGACCCCCCTCTTCATATCAAAGCAATCTCAGATCCGTGTAAATGTCCACTCTCAGTACCAAATAAAAATAGAAGTCCCTTTCAGACATCCAATAGAGTGGTCCTAGTAAATGATAAAAGCTAGAACTGTTCAAAAAGTCCTGTATTACTTGCTGCAAACCTGAAACAGCGATTATAGTTCAAAGACATATGTGTGCCATTAACTAAGTTTGTGAAAGAGAAGCAAGAAACTCCAGACATGGGGAACATAGCTGTGTTATGATTCAGCTGCCTGGAAGTACCCACTGCCTTCTCTTCCTGACTGGGAGCTTTTAACAGTCACGAGTGTGACTCACTATATGGCAGCCTCCTGCTGCCTATCCTGCTCCATAGCCCCTCAAGGGGACAATTACATTTGCCGCTGGACTGGCAGCAATGGTCAGCGGAGAGAGGTGCTCATACGTTGGCCTCCTCCACCTCCCAACAAGCTTGATTTACTGGACATGGTGACTGACTGTGGTGTCAGTTGCGAGTGGTGATGCTAGTTTATCGCAAACATCAAGTAACATTATTTTTCATTAATGATGTTGTGTTCCCTTACTGTTTTAATATTGTAATTACTTTATTTCAGTTTAAACAATGCTTTTGCTTTGGGGGTTGGGGGCTGATGTGCTGTGCCATCAAGCATTTCATCACTGGACGCCACTGTGAGTTGGCCGAATTTACATGGCAATAAAAAAATGATGTCTGATTGATGGCATTGAAATTGCATTTTTTTGTTTGTTCAATGAGTTCCATGATTAAGTATTTAAAAGGACATTATCAGCTTTGATTACGATTAAATTTGAACATGCCATTTTTTGACATATTTCATTACATATGTATCACCTGTACCTCTTCATGTAGTTTTAATAATTAAACAAGGCTCCATTCTGCTGAAAAATTGAAAAAGGTAGATGCTATATCGGTGTTATCACATTGGGACAGCCTGCTTGTTTACCAGCCATTTTCTTACAGCTGTACACACTCGCTCCTGAATGCCTTGTGTGAGTAACTTGATGGCCATGCTGTTAGACCACTTATTCAGTTTTCTATATCAGATTCATCTCTGTTTCTGTGAGGTAAAATGCTCACTTTTGATTAAAAAGCAAATTGATTCTCAGTGATTTTATTAAATAGTAGCCACTTTACTTACTCGCTGCCTAATATCACTATAATCAACAATTCTTTTCTGTGGTGTGGTGTCTTTTTCATTATCCAAGTAGATCTGTCAATTCTATCAGTGCTTGGTGAATTGGGTGTGCAGTTTGCCTATCTGCCATGCTAACACACAGTATTGTGGGTTCCACCAAAGTGCTTCGACAACAGAGTTATCGAAATCTACTACAGCAACAAGCAAAATTTCAACTGTAGAAGTTTTGCCTGTCACAAAGTTGTTATTTATTTCTCCCCCCATGCACCCCCTGCTATTATAATAATCAGCTCCGAGTTGGAGTTGATATGGAAGGGGGAAAAAACACCAGTGAAACCGGCAGTGGTGTACAGCAGGACCATTGTCACTGTAATGGTCTTCACTATAAAATAACTGCAGTGTCAACGATATACCGTAGTGTGAATGTTTTGCATTTTCAGAGGTTTTTTTTATTTTTTATTGTTGATTTGGCATTTATTCACTCACACACACACACACACTTAGTACATTGATTTGCACCAACAGGAGTTGAAAAAGTAAACCATAATTGTACGTGCACAATAGGAAAATGAAAGAAGCATGTTATCTTTCCATCCCCACTTCTAGATATGTACATTTTAGTGATATGCCTTACACATAAATGAATAGCAAAATATGCACTAAAGAAAATAAAAAGGCAAGCACCGTGATAAATATGTTTTTGTCCTGGCTGCATCATTTCTTTATCTTCTAAACTGTTAGGTGGAAGACAACTGATGAGTTTATGGAGAATAGAATCTGTGCCATTTGGTATTTTTATGTTTCTTCGATAAGCATATCTCATCACACAATGTACACATTAAGAGAGTGAGTGTGTGTGTGTGTGTGTGTGTGTGTTGGGGTGGTGCTGGTGGTAACCTTGCATCAGTTTTACCACATTAACACTGCAAACTAATAACCCCACGAGGTAGGCAGACAAAAACAATTCAGTGTCTGTGTTCTGAGGAAACAGCATGTGTCAGATCTGTGGCTGTGTTTACTTGTTTCAAATAACTAAATGCAAAACCCAATACTAACAAGTTGTTTGTATTTGCAGTTAGTTGTTTTCTCTGCTCTCAATGGGACCATTTTTTGTCTGCAATAACATTTTCTAGTATGGTGAGACTCTATTATTTAATGAGCAGATGAGAACTAGCGCACTTGAATGGTATGCCGACTGGACGACGACTCCGGGATGGCAAAATCCCTCACAGCGACAGTCTCAACAGGTTTCAAGATTGTCGCTGTGAGGGAACCAAGGGAAGAATTTTGCCCTGCCACCATCTTTCACCCCTCCCCCCCCCTTGAAACAACTCTGGCTCAGAGTTAAATATCTTAAGAAGGAGGGCACAGGGGATGGAGCCCTCCACATGGGGAGGGGGTTGGGGGGCACAGCCCCCAATAGAAAACACACAATGTCTGACAGGCAAAATTTCACCTGTCGACATTGAGGATCTCGCCATACCTAACTTCGACAACATTGTTATTGATTCGGTATGGTAGAACCCACTTGTACAACCCACCACCTCTCCCATGAAATGCAGACATATTAAAAGGCTGTTTGTTTATAGAGAGGGATAATATAAGAGACCAGAGAATGATTGAGATGAATCCTGTAGCGTGATATATACTGGATGCATGTCTAACATGGAACACTTTGTTAAATTGGTACTACAAGTTTCAGTGAGCAACATGAAATTCTTAAAAAAAAAAAAAAAAAAAAGGAGAGTGTTTAGTACACTAGAAGGCAATACTTTTAGACTGCACATAAATCTCAGAGATTGTGCATGTGTGTGCCTTGTGTACAGTCTGACAGTGTTGCATTCTAATGTTATGAACATATGAAATTTGCCAGCAGATAAAGGCCTAGAGGTCTATCAAGTCTGCTTGAATGTGCAGCTAGCACACCTTATTCTGCAGCTGCCCCTCCCTTCCACCCTTCCCCTTCATTAACCCTCCCCCTTGTCCTGTCCCATCCCATTTTGAAGCAGTCCACTGTTCTACTGCATACCACTTCTGCAGGTAATGCATTCCACCCAGCCACCACCCGCTCTGTAAAAAAGTGTCTCCTCATCTCCCTCCTGAACCTTCCTCCCTCCAGTCTCATATCATGGCCCCTGGTGGCCCTCCCCTCCCTTACTTTGAACAGCCCCTCTGTACCCATCTTGTTTATTCCTTTCATGTATTTAAAGGTTTCAATCATGTCACCCCATCCCTCCTCTCCTCCAGTGAGTACATGTTCAACTCCTTCAACCTCCTCTCGTATGATAAGTCCCCCAGCCCCTTGATCATCTTTGTCGCCCTGCGCTGCACCCCCTCCAGTAACTTAATGTCCCTCTTCAGATACAGGTGCCAGTACTGCGTGCAGTACTCCAGGTGTGGTCTAACTAATGACCTATACAGTGGCAGAATCACCTCCTCCCTCCTCGAGGATATACCCCTTGCAATACAACCCAGCATTTTGTTGGCCTTTGCAGCTGCCTTCCTACATTGTGCCAAGTTGTTCATTGACCCTGTAATGAGCACACCCAGATCCTTCTCCTCCTCTGCCTGGGCTAGCTGCACTCCCCCCAGCTGGTAACTCCTCCTTGGGTTCTTCATCCCAAAATGCAGCACCTTGCACTTTTTGGCATTAAACCCCAGTTGCCAGGTGTCTGACCAGGTTTCAAGCTTTGCCAGATCATCCTGCAACCCCTGCCATCCCCCTAGGTCATCCAGCACCGCGCCTACCTTGGTATCATCAGCAAACAGACTGATCTTGCTCTTGATGTCAGATGATATGTCTGCAATGAATATCCCAAACAACACTGAGCCCTGTGGAACACCACTCATCACTGCCCTTGGGTGTGAGAGCTCCCCAACCACCACCACCCTCTGTTGCCTTCCCTGAAGCCAGTTTCCTACCCATCTCACCAGCTTTGCACCCGCCCCTGTGCCTACTAACTTCCTTCCCAGTCTTCCATGCAGCACCGAGCCGAATGCCTTACTGAAGTCCAGATACAGGACATCCACTGCATGGCCCCTATCCAGTTGCCTAGTTACCCAGTCATAGAACTCTACCAGGTTGGTTTGGCAGGATCTGCCACATATGAAGCCATGCTGTCTGCTGTCCTGTAGTCCTTTGACCTTTAGGAGGGCCACCAGCCTCTCCTTCAGGATAGTCTCCATTAGCTTACCCACGATGGATGTGAGGCTCACTGGTCTGTAGTTTCCCAGTTCATCCTTGGGGCCACTCTTGTGGAGGGGCACCACATGAGCCATCCTCCAGTCCTGAGGTACACACCCTGAATGTAGTGAGGCATTAAATAGGTCTGCCAAAGGTCCTGCAAGGACCTCTGCCAGCTCCTTCAGTACACTGGGGTGGATGCCATCTGGGCCTGGCGCCTTGTCCACCCTCAGTGCCTTCAAATCCTCTCTAACTCTGACCTCCCTGATTTCCCCATATGTCACCACTCCCCCCCCCCGCTTCTGCCATTTCTCCCACCTTGGGTGTCAGCCCCCTCTTCTCTTTAGTAAATACTGAGCAGAAGTACTCATTTAGTGCTTCTGCCTTATCGCACCCTGCTTCCACCCAACCCCCCTCCTTCCTAATCCTTACTATGTGGTCCTTACAGCTCCTTTTCTCCCTGATGTACTTAAAGAAGTCCTTCTCCCTCTTCTTAATGCCTTGTGCCAGCCTGAGTTCCATAGATGCTTTGGCTCCCCTTACTGCCTTTCAAAGCTCTCTACCCTCAGCTACTGAATAGTGTTTTTGTTCATCCCCTGGGTTGTCACAATCTTTGACAATTCTATTGCAAGTTGTAACCATGCAGCAGTTTTACCACACTGACACTGCAAACTAATAACCTCGTGAGGTATTCAGATAAAAAACAATTCAGTATCAGTATGCTGAGGAGAGACCAAGCATCAGATCTGTGGCTGTGTTTACTTGTTTCAAATAACAACTAAATGCAAAAACTAACACTATCAAGTCATCTGTGTTTATGTTTTGTGTTTAGTTGTTATTGAATTATTGCCAGTAATCATAATCATAAAAAGTGTCAGACAACTATAACTTTTAGACTGGGTGTAAGCATTCTATCATCTATATGTTAAATATTACAAGTAGATTAGCATACATGTGTAGTCTAATCATATACTGAACAAGGTTTAACACTGTTTAAAAAAGCTTTTTAATCATAATGTTAATAAGAAATGACCAGGGGTTATGTTAACGGTCAGGACATCACCCTCTAAGGGAATGTGGCAGTCAGCTACCCCTCATACAGCATTACACCCCTAGAGGGGGATTAACAGAACATTATAATGTGTGTAGAAAAATTCAGGTGATTTGATTGGCTGGAAGTACCTATGAGCCATTTAATAACTGACCCATAATTACATACCAGAACTACTTATAGACATTCAGACCTCACCACAAATTCACATTTGAATATCAGTATGCTGCCATCTTCTGCTACATCTCAAAATCAGCACAAAGTGAAATCAAAGTGACTGGTTGTACTGAAGAAACCTCCAAAAATCAATTACTTTATGGTAGTGCAGACCAAGACTGAATGTTCCTACTGAAAGTTATGACCATGTTAATTTTTTAGTGCAGACCAAGAGCTGAGACTGAATCTGATACCAGGCTCCCAATCATGTTTTTAATCCCAATCACTATGTCACCTGTTCATTTTTTCCCATTTCACAACTTCCAAGGCATTCCTTTACGAATGCATTTGATGCAATCACGGTGGAAGGAAGAGGGGGGGCAGCAACTGAGAAACAACTCATGGTGGCAGCAGGAGGGGGTGGCGACCAAGGAGCAACATGAGGGGTTGTAAGTATTAAATAAAAATTAAATCAAAGATCCCATTCACTCTCTTGCCCCCAGTAGTAGGGGTCCCTTCCTCTGATCACACATCTTTTGTTGCACCCAGTAGCACGGGTTCCTTCTTCAGATCACACATCTTTTGGGACTTATGAAACCACAATCATGGGAGCAAGAAGTGGAGCCATTTCAATCTGGTTCAGGAAGTTCTTGTTTTTCTTTCATTCACTGCTCCCCATCCAGACAACTTTTTACTTCAAATAATGTGTAAGAAAAATTACTTGGTATGAGTTTTCTTACACATGTTATAAGTGCAATAAAGCGCATGAAGGTGTGTGAGTATGGTCAATAATTGTACACTTCTCACAGGTATTTAAAGGAACTTGGTGCAAATGCCTCATGCCTAACAACACCCTTGAGAGGTATGTGATTGATGCATAGCCACACACCCTCTCGTGCATTATTTTTGCAAGCAACATTCTACTGCTGACAAATGACAAGGGCTGCTACTCAGCGTCAGCCTCTGATACTTTTATTTAAAGCTCCTCGGGAGCACCTTCTTAGCCTTGTTCCCAGCTAACAGGAAGCAGGAAGAGAGACTGGTAGTTCAATAGCATTTACTTGCGACCTACCAGTCTAGTGGGACAGTATATTTATAGGAGGCAGTATAGCGCAGTGGTTTAAGGCTCTGAGCTGCAAACCTAGAGACTTGGATTTGAATTCCACAACCCCCACTTGCATACTGTGTGACCATGAGCAAGTCACTTAACTTCTTTGTGCTCCCAGGTCACACCTGTAAGTAAGTAAAATTTATTTCTTTCAAGCACCCTTCCCAAGCTCAGGGTGCTTTTACAATAATACAATAATTTCAGCTTAGTGTGTCTCTGCTGGTTAAACAAAAAATTAAGTTAAAATATTTTTTATCAGTGGGGCACTATTGTTATTTAGAAACATGCCAAAGCTCCACATAAGGAGTTTTCACCCATTTTCTTTTTTTTTATTCATTTTAAATGGGCTTTTGTGTTGTTGCAGCATGACCTCGGATTAGACTTCTGAGTCAATTTCTGTTTATTAGTCAGCCCTGCTGTGAGTGGGCAAGTGTGCATTATTTTTACAAGCAACAATTCCCCGGGATGCTGGTGGAGGAGAGCACAGTGGAGGGCTTCAAGAAGGGGTGGGACAGGTACAAGGGAAACTGAAGCCAAAGAAGACCCTCTCAGGGGCTGGGGGGTGGGAAGGTGAGCACCCAGTAGGTGACTGGGTACCGAGCAGACATGACAGACCATTAGGCCTATTCTGCTGGCTTTTAGTATGTTAGTATGTAACATTCTGCTGCTGACAAGTGACAAGGGTTGCTACTCAGTGTCAGCCCCTGAAACTTTTATTGAAAGCTCCTCAGGAGCACCATCTGAGCCCTATTGCCAGCTAACAGGAAGCAGGAAGAGAGAGACTGGTAGTTCAATTGCATTTACTTGTGAACTACCAGTCTAGTGGGGCAGTATATTTTTTATCAGTGGGGCACTATTGTTATCTAAAAATGTGCCAGAGCTCCGCATGTGGAGTTCTCATCCATTTTCTTTTTTTTAATTAATTTTAAATGGGCTTTTGTGTTGGGGCAGCATGACCTCTGATTAGACTTCTGGGTCACTTTCTGTTTATTAGTCAGCACTGCTGCGAGCTGGGTGGGGTGCATGTGCACAGAGACATGTGCATTTGGTGCATGTCTGGCAGGGAAGGAGATCACAATACTCTGCAAATTTGCCAGGGTAGTCCGAAATATATCATATAGCAAAGGCCTAGTCACACAGTATTAATTTCCCTAACTCCAGCCTGGTAAATCTTTGTTCCAGCATATATTCCCCCAGAGTTAGACTATAAGTCAACTTTCATTCCCTGTGAGCCCTGGAAGCTGGGCCTAAGACAAATAAAGGCTCTCCCTGCAGATCTTTGTGTGATGTTGTGACAGCTCGTGGTTCTTTGTCAGGCACTGTAACACTCAGTTACTACAGTATATTTACAGTTGCTATACACTGGTTAAGAGTCTCTTGTTTTCTGGGGTGGTTACATAGTATT
The DNA here is from genome assembly GCA_016271365.2 of Neoceratodus forsteri. Classification (NCBI taxonomy): domain Eukaryota; kingdom Metazoa; phylum Chordata; order Ceratodontiformes; family Ceratodontidae; genus Neoceratodus; species Neoceratodus forsteri. Next base: position 586,402,494 of record CM057456.1, on the reverse strand, counting down.
CTACTTCTTCTGCTTAACAATGGACACCTCAGAGGGATTTGTTACACTCTGCTCCAGTGAGGTAGCTATGCTATGTATTATATGTAACAAATTCTGTTAAAAGAGACAGCCAGGTTTTGATGGCCTTAAATGTGAACAGTGTCTTGAGATAGAATTATTATAATGTAGGAATGTGGAACTTGAACGTATTATTGAAACACTAATATAGGACAAACTAGTAGTAACTCTTTTCCTGCCCAAGAATGGCCTGTTACATCAGATATCCTCCAGCAGATAAATAAATCACAGGTGTACTCGTAAAACATACTAGAGAGGATAGTAGATGTAGTGATGAAAATGATTGGAGTCCTGTTGTGACTTGGAAGAAGCATAAAAAATGGAGGAGATGTATGATTTCAACCTCCCAATTCGTAAAAGATTCTCCCCTCTGGTCCCAGGTGAAGAAGAATCCCCACCTCCTGGGGCACTACAAAATTTAGATGGTAGAAGTCCTGACATCCACATACCAACTACCACTGCTAGGATAGAACACGAAATAGAACTGGCTAATAATTCTACAAAACATCATGCTCCTAGTAATAATACCTCAGAAAATGGGGGGAAAAAAAAGGAAACATACTATAGTTAGCAGTGCACAAACCCCTGCAATAAATCAGAAAGAGTCAACTCTATCTGCTGATATTAGATCAGCAATACAAACAGCAGGAGCACAAAATGGTAATGATGTTAATCAACAGCCAGCCCATAACCCATGCAACATAGGGAAGGAGATACTAGAAATGGATTTGGAGACTAATCATCTAACCCCTAACACCAAGAGACAGGTGTATGTATTAGGGGACTCTATTATTAAATGCGAAGATGGCTACATCTGTAAGGGGGACAAAGAAAACAGAACATGTTCTAGCTATAGAGGGGCATGGGTTAGGGACATTGACAGAATGATCCCATCGATTCTAAAAAATGCAGGCAGTAATCTGCTAGTGGATCTCCATGTGGGAACAAGTGATATTAGCAGACTTACAATGGATAACATCAAAGCGGATTTCATTAAACTAGCAGCAATGCAAAAGCAAAAAGAATACAAATACTGCATCTCTGAAATTTTACCAGTTCCTTAAGCAACTACAAACAAACAGAACAACGAATGGCATAAGAAATGATGCCTGCAAGATGATGTGAAATGTAGCACTGACTCGGAAAGATACTCACAGATCCAAGCCTCTTTAGTTGGGATGTCTTCATCTTAGCAAAAAGGGAGCTACAGTATTAGGTAAACAAATAGTCCAAACCATCGAGGACTGTTTACACTAAATTGTAGGGGACAACCAGGGATGACTCAAAATCATAGCATTAAAATACAGAATAGCTATAAAGTATTAGCTGCAAACACAAGAAGTTTGAACATGACCAAACTCACAGAACTATCGGGGATCCTATTACAAAACCAAATTGATATAGCGGCGCTATGTGAAGCCTAGTGGGATGAGTCCTCAGGTTGGTATAACTCAATTCCTGGGTATTCCCCTTACTCAAGTAACAAGCCTAGCAAAAAAGGTGGGTGTGTCTGCATTTGTATTTCCAATGCAATTGCAGCTGCAGAATATCCCTTACAGAATACCACAGATGAAATTGAGAGTATGTGTATACAAATTAGACAACATATTGGAAAAAAACCTTTTATTTGCAAACTTCTACAGTCCCCCCTTCTTTGGATCTTAACCACAAACAACAACTAATTACAGAAATTACACATCTAGCCTTTATCGCTGATGCTGTAGTGGTCGGAGACTTCAATTTACCGGGTATTCACTGGGAAGAACTAACATTCAAAACTTTCAAGGAAGGATTTTTCTTGACTCTTATCATGGCAGGGCTAGAGCAAATGGTGGCTGAGCCCACAAGAGAGAATAATATTCTGGATATTGCCCTTACTAATATGCCCATAGATATTAATAACATTATCATGTCACCAATAGGGAATAGTGATCACAAGACTGTCTTGTTTGATATTAACAGGAAAAGAACTACTGTGGGGCGGACCAATTTTAAGTATAATTACAATAAAGGTAACTGTAAGAAAATCAGTGAAGCATTGGCAAGATTTAATTGGGAAAATCTTTTTGCTGATCTAAGCATTGAAAAATGTTGGAAACTATTTACATCTATTATACAAGAACTAGAGAAACTTTACATTCCTATCAAAAAAAACCACAATAAAAAAGGCAAAATCCCTCCCTGGTTAACACACTCCTTTAGACTTCAGATTCATAAAAAACAAAAGGCCTTCAATAAAATGAAAAAATACTCTAGCTCTGCAAGCAGTATGGAATACAAAGTAGAACTCAAGAAAACCAAAAATCTGATTAAGAGGGAATGAAGGAAAATTGAATTTAAACTTTCAGTTACTAAGAACCCTAAAGCATTCTTTGCTTATACTAACAGCAATAAAAATAGGGAGAACAGCATCAATATAGAGAATAGTGCATGGGCAACCATGCGTAACCAGCCTATTGTACCACTGAGGGGTTTTGATTACCTCAGACCTCGAGAGCGAAGCTCTTTTGGAGCATAGAAGGAGCAAGTTTCTGTGCATTCGGTGAACATATTCTTTTAAGCTCATTTGAAACTAAAATACTAAAACAAAAATATGGCATTTTTTTCTGACATATAACCCATTGGCACCTAGCATGCCATAAATAATATCTTAAACAACAACAAAATAAAGATAAAGTCCCATCATGAAAATGAGAAAGATTTGCTGGGTAGAGTCCAAGGATCAAGATATCGTAAGAGATAAAGGTAAGCCATTTGAAATCCCATAGGGTTGCCAGATAAGCCCACAATCCCTTTGAATAGGAACACTGGAAGAAAAAATGCTCCATTGTCTCTTCGGTTGCCTTTCAGTAATCACATCCTTATACTGACTGTGGCACTCATGGCTTGATTTGGGAGTTATCTGCTTCTGCAGTGTTATCTTATGTCAATTAAATTTATGTGCAGTAGGATTCCTTATATGTGTCTTGCACCAGGAACATCTGAACCCAAGGTTCATTCGGACTGAGGGCAGTATTGTACTGTTAAACTTGTCTGACATCATCTGTTTTTTTTTAATGAGTATTTTAAACCTATGGGGATTTTTTTCTGTTTTTCTCTGCATTATCTAGCTGTTATAAGTATTGTATTTTCCAAACAACTGCCATGAGCTTCTGAAGAAGGACTGGTTGGTCCGAAAGCTAGAGCACTTTGTTCTTGTTACATCTATGTTGGTCCATTAAAAGGTATCAAATCATTTGCTTCTGGATCCATTGTCTCTTCGGCATTTATGCAATCCAGATAAGGGCCATTTCTTTCATCTATAGCTTTGTATTTGGCATTACCTCGGACATTCAGGTGACCATAAAAAATCAACCATTGTATTTCCCATTGTAACTGAGGCAATCTAATATTGTTCAACTGGGCTAATACCTTAGAATTTAGAGCAGATGGACAATTTTTGAAGCACGGATCTTGTGGATATAAATGTACCATCATTAATGAGTAAAAACCCTTCATACTACTATTCAAAATTACTTCCTTAGTAACATTCCATCTGTACAACTTTTGAACAGCAGGTCAGAAATATTGTGGAATATGAATGTGAGGGTTCAATTTAGGAGCTAAATTATACCAATTTGTAAAGTATTTGCCCAGAGTCCTAATAACCCATTTTTTCCCAATCTCTTCTGATGGAGCCAAACCACATGTAATAGAACTCATAATAAACTGGGAATGTAAAAACACAAAAGGGTCCACCATCCCAAGTCCACCCGATTTCGTACTTAGATAAGTATAGCATCTCTTTACTGGGTTAAAGCGGTTGCCCCATAACATTTGAAAAAAATGAACTATAAACCCTAGTTTCCAAATGAGCTGGGAGAGGGAAAATCATGGCCACATACTGCAAACAGGGTAACAGAAACTGTTTAATGATATGTATATGTTTCAATTTTGTAAGTTCCCATTGCTTCCGTCTATTTACTTTATTCTCCACAACCTGAAGAACTAATTCCCAATTTTCGACTGGCAAGTTTTGGGGACCAAACAGAATACCCAGAATTTTAAGAGTGGTCCAGGAAAATGGATACCCTCCTGTGTCACATTGGCCGGACCTATTGCCCCAATAAACAATCCTTTAGTTTTATGTAAGTTTAATTTAGCATTAGAGACTTTTGAAAAATTGTCAAAAGCTTTCAAAAATCTATGAACATAGGACTGATTAGAGAAATAAAGTAATAGATCATCAGCATAGGCCTGTAATAAAGGTTGATGATCCTCAGATAAACTATCTGGAATTCCAGTCCATCAGTGAAAAGTAACCAAATTCTGTAGTAAAGGATCCACTGAAAAAATATAAAGAAGGGGACTAAGGGGGCAACCCTGGCATACCTCAGTTGATAGATGAAAACTTTTAGCCATGCAACCTTTTAAAAAGGGGAAAAAACACATTATGTTCATAAACCATCCTAGTTAAATTGACTATTTGAATTGGGACCCCATAATGTTCTAAAGTTAAAAACAGAAAGGGTAAATGTACCCTATCAAATGCTTTTTCAAAATCCTCAATAACCATGCTACCTGAAATGCCTGATAAAGATAGGTTTTCGATGACATCACGTATGACCATTAATGCAGATTGGATCCTTCTATCCGGTATCTCACAAAATTGATAGGGAGAAATCACCAACCTAGCATAATTTTTTAACCGATTATTCAAAATGCTAGTAAAAATTTTATAATCAGAATTTAACAGGGTGATAGGCCACCAATTCTTAATATTTTGTCTATCCCCAGATTTAAATAAATGGATTAATAATCCCTCTGAAAATGAAGGAAAAATGGTGGTGTTTTTAATGAAATATTGAAACAAAATAAAAAGACATTGACTCAACTCAACAGAAAATGTTTTATATAATTTATTGGAAAGGCCACCCGTTCCTAGGAAAATGTTTGGTTTTAACTTCTGAATTACATTTATAATTTCCTTTTGGGAAATAGGTTCCAATAATTTTGAGGTTTCTGTTGATCCAGAAGAAAAATTAATAAAAAACTTAAATATGAAGTCTTTAATTCCTCTGAGATCGAAAAGGAAGGTTCCAAAGACCGATAATGGCCTATGATTAATTCTTTTAGCTGCGTAATTGTTGTGGCTATAGAATCATTAGGCTGTCTTAGAAAATGGGCAAAGACCATTCTGTCTTCAGATTGGCTGAGACACTTATTTAGGAGGGCATCTATCAGACAATAGATGCCCACCAAATAAAAAGCCCCAGCCTAAGCCTGCCTGATAGCCAGCAAAGTATCTGTGTGCCCAGCACCCTGCTTCCTCATTGGCTGAAATGCTGGGTACACAATTTCAAACTGCCGTCATTTTTTCTCTCGCTTAGCGAGCGAGTGTTTACCCCCCCCAACAACGGCACTCATGGCAGTAGTCACCCAATGTAAGTTAACAAAGAAAAACTTTCTATAAAAAAACAAAAGGAACAGCTGTGGTGCATACCTTACGCTGCGCGCTACACTAATCAACTGCACTGCTTTTACTATTCGCTCAGCTCCCATACACTCCTTTGAGGACTGAATCCAAAACGAAGCATGACCCCACTTCCCACAACTCCAGTGGCAATGCCTTCCTTTTAATAAATGTAACCCTGCATTCAGATTCCAGCTGTTTATTTAAACAATGTGAGCCCAAACCTAAAAAACCTGCAAGACTGTAGTGGCAGCTCCGTTTGTGCTCTCATGACCAGCTTGCCACCTGCTATCAACTCGGTCTGTGTTGTTTACCATAACATGCAGAGAGGACGGCAGCAGCAGTAAACGGAGCAGGAGTTGAAATGGAGAGGCCAAAAAAGGGATACCAGCATCTACAATAAATTGGGACACTTGAAAGGTCTGAAGAATTGACTGCTATGCGAAAAGGAAAAAAAAATTGAAATCCCTGTACTTTCGATCGCCGTTCAGTAAAGGGGGTAATAAACAGTAACCTGGACGTCTGTCTCGCGTCTCGTTCACAGCCATCGCATGGTAACGCTCCCAATCTTAACAGTCTCAATTTACGACCTCAGAAAGAAGAAACAAGAAAATTGGTAAAACATTTTATTTATTTAAAACTCAAAATGTTTAGAAACTGTATCTTCTTCTGGAAATTGGGGGGGGCATATGTACAAGAGAATAGCTCTGTGGGGGGGGTGCAACATAAGATGGGACAGCACAGTAACCAGGGACTACTTTACCTAAAAGAAAATGTTGTATTGCTTATATATATTTTTTCACAGTAATTTCCTCTGTTATTTTATTATTTTATTAAAATGTCCAACGGTAGCCCATTTTCTAAGCACAATAATACCCTCCAGGGTGGGCGGTATAGGCAATACCAGACCTTCCAGGGGCTATAAGGCCCTCCGCCCTGCAGCCTGGCCTCATTACCCTTGAGCTGTCCATGGTATTGCCCATACACTCAATTCTGTCGGGTATTGCTTACTAATGAATCTATATTGGAAGAATCCTTCAAAGTTTTACAAACCTCGAAGGGATCCACAATAGGAGATTTTTTTGTACCATTAGTGAGCATAGCTTGCAGGGTCTTAGCTTTGTCATACTGAAATCCCTTCATACTATCTTTAAGATTATTAATTTGCTTGGAATAATTATACCGAGAAGTATATGCTATTGTTGTGAGCTCTGAAGTTGTTGTCCAAGAGACAGGTACTTCAGAAATTTATGATTTTTTGTCTTACTCCCTTGTTTTTTAAACCAGGTACACAAATTGGATTTAGTCTCCATCCTCCAGTCCCCTATATTAGAGTAAAGAAAAACCACCGATAATCTGGCTTTCAATATATATTTAACCCCTGACTGTATGTGAAAGAGATCTAAAATGGAAGTATTAAGATTCCACCGAACCTGCCTATGCTCAGGGAGACATGATAAGTGAAGAGAACATAGCAAAAAGGAATGATCAGAGAACTCACTAGGTATCATCTTAAAGGAGTTAACCTGTAAGGAAGGGGAAACTAGCATATAGTCAATTAAAGAACCAATCTTTCCTTTCACAAAGGAATATTGAGATCCATGATCTGAATAGGTAATGCAATTATGATGGCCAGCCAGTTTAATAATGATGGCTAGTGCATGTGAGTCACAATACACTTTTTTATTCTGTGTAGGTGAGTCAATAATTGTAACAGTTAAAAATCTCCACCCCATAGCACCCTAATTGATGTTAGCAAAAAGGGTTGAACTGCTTTTAAAAAGGCCACTCTGTCTGCTTTTGTTTGGGGGTTATAGATATTAATGAATCGATAACATACGTCATGCCATTTCCGAACTAATATTAGGACTCTACCAGGTATCAAGTCAATTAAATTATGTAACGAAAATGAATAGAAAGTAAAATGCCTATGCCATCGGCCCTATCCGTGCCAAAGGACCAATAAGAAGGTCCTCAAATCCATTCCTGCTTAAAAGAGATTAACTGTTCAACAGAGTGCATCCAGGTTTCCCGTAAGAAACTGAAATATGTTGATCATGTATATAATGAAACAGAGCTTTCCTTTTGGCAGTGTTCAGCAAGCTGTGAGTATTTAAACAGCCCCAATATAACCACATTATGGATCATAGCAGTGCAAACAAACCCTTTATTTCTTCCTTTTTTTCTCCTTAAAATTATCTACTGATTGTGAGAGAGTAGATAAAGAGGACTTTTTGAGAGTCAGAGTCTCCCAACTCCATTTCTGTATCCCCCCATGGGGTGAACAGAGCTGCATAAGAATTACTAGTCTCAGGTGCGGGAACAGAAGGTGGAGTTTTAGGGTGCACATTTCTAGATGATCTGCGCCAAGGCAGAGGTGACCCCGGAACCAGATCCTTAGATTCTTTACCAGAAACAACAGGAACAGCATCAGTGTAACACACTGGAGGAAATTCCAAAGGGTCAGGAGGACCCATGCAGGATTTTTTGTCCTCAAGAGAACCTGAACCAGTAGGTTGCACCACCTTATCAGGCTCAGAGTAAGAGATTCTGGCAGGGGGTTTAGGGCAAATGATGTCTATCTTTTTATTAGTGAAGGGAGGTGAAGAGGCAGGAGAAGGGGAAGGGGAGCTTGCAGCATCTTAAGCCTTCTGGATCAATAGGTCTGGACGCATACAGGATGCTTTGTTTTTGGCAGCCCAGGGACACTCTCAGAAAACATGGCCATAATGATCACAAAGATCACACCTGGAATAATTAGCACATTGCATTGTAACATGCCCCACCTCCCCACAATTATCACAGTGGGGCTGGTCACAGACACTAGAAAGATGTGTCCTGAAACCGCACTTATAGCAGGCCCTCGGCTGTCCTCCATATAAACAGACCCCCCTATCCCTACCCAACAAAAAATAATTAGGTATGTGCGCTACCCCTGAATCAGATTGCCTCAGTTTAATTTTATACTTCCATCCCCCAGTCCAAAACTGTTCAGAATCTAAAATGGGTTCAGGGGTACTCAAAACTTCACATTTCTGTGATAGCCAAAAGGTGATATCTTCCACATGGACCCCCTCATTTCTAAACATTACTGTAACAAATTTTATTAATGATTTAGTTATGGGTATTACCAAAAAGGGGGTCCATGTGGGAGAGAACTTCACCTGACCATACCGGTCCCAAAATAAGTCCAGCGCATGTGATGTCCAGAAGCTTATATCGAAATAATCCTCTCCAGAAATATTAATGAAAGTGAATACATCTTTGGGAGTAAAATGGAGTGAATCTTTCAGTAGAGTTTTCCCCACATAGTATCTGTCCAGCCTGTTCTCTAAACCTCCTGTAGCGTATGCAGACAGCATTCCGATGTGGTGCTGCTTCCCTTTTTGCAGTAGAAAATGACTCTGACATAAGTGGCTTCTGTTGTGGAGGTTTTGACAAGGAAGAATCCTGTAAGGATGAAATATTGTCCAATAGAGGAAGATCAGAATCTGGATTTTGGGAAGAGGGTGGGAGAGCCTGAACATCAGGTGCTATAGTAGAAGGGAGAGACTGCGATATTTTAACCAGATCAGTTTTATTATTAGAGTCTCCAGTAGAAATCCTCAGCTGCAAGTCAGGTTTCCATGCTGGGGAATGCTGTGACAAAGAAAAATCTGTGTCCCAGGCTGGATAAGGCATCCATATACCTGTCAGGGCCTGCTTCCAACCTGCCCCCACAAGGGCTTTGCCTGGAGACCAGTTCTCATGAGCCTTTTCTAAAATAGTGGGAGAAACCCCTGCTACAGAAGTTTTCCCAGGCTTAGCGTTTTGCTGCTTAGGTGCATTTTTTTGGAAAAAATATTCAGTAACCCCAGCTTGGGAAGCTGCAGTGGATTGATATACAATGTCAGGCTGAGCTTGAGGCTTTATGCTTACAGGATTTTTCAAAACAAAACCTGCTGATTTACTTAGTGGCGCAGACTCATTAGAAAAGGGAAACCCTGGAGGAACCTCTTGTTGATTCAACAAAATAGCAGTAGAAACAGTTTTTTTTATCAAAGACAATGAAGTAGCAGGCTGTAGGCACTCGCTGGAGCTTGCATTAATACTGCCAGCCTGTAATGAAGCAGATGAGGAGCTTGGTGTACTTGAGTTAGAAGAAACACTCTGCAGCGCCCCTCGGGGCCTTCAGTGGCTGTGGAAACAACTGCAGATGAAACGGCCCCTCGGGGCCTTCAGTGGCTGTGGAAACAACTGCAGATGAAACCGAAAAAGCTTTACTACTGCCAGAAAAGAGCTCCGTGCACTGGAATTTGTCCCCCGAGGTTGTTGAGGCTGCCTGTTGCTCCAATTGATTCTCAGATGAGCGGAGCTCATACTTTCCCACTGCGCTAGGTAAAGGGGAGATTTGTTTAGGTTGTAGTAACGCATCCAAAGGCTTTAGGCACGCACAAGGGTTTGCAGAATCACCGCCATCCTGGGTTTCAGCAGAAATACCGTAAAACAAACTAGTATTATCTGTAGAAGATGAGATTAACTCATCGCTCTCCGTGGGGCCTCCTGAAACTTCAGTCACAACTGTGGATTTGACAGCAGCAGCAGCCGCGCTGCTGACAGGAGATAATTGAGCAGGCAGTGGGTATGTAGTGATATTTGTTGCTGCCGCTCTGCATGCTAATAAATCCTCAGGAGAACCATGTCCACGTATTGCTTCTGTTTCAAAAGTAGAATTCTGTTCCTCCGGTTTATGACAAAGGGTGCCCAGATCCTCTAAAAAAAACTGATGCATCATGAAATTCTATGTCAGAGTCCACATCCATGATATGAGAAACAGTAGCCTCAGTGTTGCAAGCAGTGGGAGCAGAGGCAAGCTGTCCCACCAAGCAGACGTCTTCCTCCTTTAGCGTCTCACACAGAGTGGCCATCCTGATAATGGCTTGTCCCCCTACTGGCAAGAGAAGGGGAATTTCCCCGGTGTCCTGGCCAAATTTCCCTCATTCACTATGTAACCCCCAGGGGTGCTATCCCAAGGGCTACTACCCCTGCCTGTTCTGACTGTAACAGGGTAAGGGGCCTAGATCCATTGGCAGGTGCCTCCACCCAGAGGTCGGGGTTAGGACAGTCGAGCTTGACTTGGTCACAGCCCTCTGGGTTGCTGCAAAACCCCTTTCTCCCCACTAGTGGCCCACACAGTTCAATTGCAGTGTCCTTACCATACACACTTACCCCCCAGCTCGAGCCGCTCAGCTCACTCTGGGGACCCCCTGAAAAGTAAGGTGCAGTTACACAATATGCACTGAGCAGTAATTTACCATTAATACACAAACTAGCTAGTGTACCTTTGGAAGCAAGCAATCTGATTTATTTAAGGGGAAATAACAAGGACCAGGGGGAATCAAGTTGATTGGCTTACTACCACAATATTTAAGTATCTACCTAGGGCTCTGTGCACAGGCCTAACCTATAAGTTACTGTCCCTGGGTACCCAAGCCCTAAAAGCTAGTTCCTTGATGCAGCTGGTTGGGGCCCTAACACAGAGACAGGCATGAGATTTCTACGAAGATTAAATAGAGCCAGCTGGCTCAGTTAGTGTAGTCAGAGAAGTAACCAGAAGATCTTGCCCTTGTTAGGAGCATTTGACAGGGAGCTACCCTGATTTAGTACTCACAACTGCAGAAGCCCTTGCACCACTTACAGGACTGAGCCTGGACTCCAAACACTTCTCCACACATTTATACAGAAAGCAACAGAGGGGTACCATACCAGGCAGCTGCTTCTAGGGCCTGACCGAACTCACAGCTAATCGGGAGTTTTACCACAGCTTCACTCTTCCTGACAGACCGAGCGCGATTCAGCAGATTCTCCAGTCCTCTACAGGGTGAGCCTGGTAGGTAGCAGCACTCCTGCACAGCCTCCTCTGACCACTAGCCAGGGGATTTAGTCTGAACTTGCTGGCGATTCAAACCGCCTGACACTGGCCTTACATGTGCTTCCCGTGCGAAAACTCAATTGCGCAGGAGCCCAGAGCTCCTTCCTCGCTCACAGCCACCATGTCTCTGCCCCTTGGCAGTATGGGGCAATCCTCTCAGTTTGGGCGCCACCCAATCCCATTGGCTAGCTACTGATGCCAGTCACTTAATTTTTGGCCTCATTGGTGCGAAGAGGCACCATGGTCCAGAATTCACTTCCCAGAATTATTAGCTGTGTCTTCATTGGTCAGCTGGATCACTAGAGAGTCTTAATTCTGGTTGGTCAAACAGATCTCCATATTAGGGTCCCCCCATTTCCCATTGGCCCATTTCAATAGCCCAGGTCTAAAATGGAGGGGCCAAGTGCATACAGTACCAGCGGCAAAAGAAGCAGGTTAGACAAACTGTAATTCCACTTAATACTCTTAACTAGTTATAGCCAAATGGTTACATCTTTCAAAGGGGCTCCCATTGTACTTTTCAGAGACTACATGAAGGGAGTGATTTCCCCGCAACTTAGGCGGGATTCGAACAGGGGAAACCCCGGTCGCCCCATCCAAACCACTAAAACCTGCGAGCAGGCAACTCTTAAAAAGACAGTACTGGAGGCTCTAAAAGCACTCACTACGCCTGCATCTAGTGCCTTCAAACACAATTTGGCATAGAGCATTTAGACAAGTTCCGGAAAGGCTTTTAGGGACCCCCATTCATAGGGGGGGTTACAACTAAAAATACCATCAACAGCTTAATCTGGTTCAAGGTCAGTTGGCATTCATCTGTATCCCCCTTCCTCGGGTCGTGCCTGAAAATAGGCAGGATTTGTCTAGTGCACTTATCTGGTCAACAAAAACTAAATAAATAAAAATAAAATAAAGTTTTTTTTGTCCAAGAGCCTTTTCAAGTCCTATGTACAGGTGTATAAATCAGGTAATCACAGTAAGACTGCACAAATGCATTTTACTATGTGTTGTTTTCTTTGTCACTTCATTGTGCCAAGGTGGATTATGTTTTTGGCATGAAATTTACAGGGTGGCAAGCCCTGGTTCCACAAATGTGCCTTTTGGTAGTTTGGTACAAAAACATTGCACAGGCTCATAGTTACAGCATTCTGAAGTTTAGAAAGTTTCCTATAAGATAACATTGAGGTCCCCATAATGCTTTTTGGTGCCCATATCTCAAAAACAGTTCAAGATACGGATTTTTCATTGCAATAATTCTTAGTCCCTCTATAAGGAAACTAAGTACAGAAGTAGGTTAGAAAATCATTAATGCCATGAATTTTGAGGGTTTTTTCTGCCTTGTATGGTTACTGAGATACTTGGAAATTAAATAAATAATAATAAATTGGATTATTATCTGAGTTTTGATAATCAGGTAGGACTACTGAGACAAAAACAATCCCATTTTCAGGGTCAACCCGGGTTTGCAACAAGCAAACAGAGACAATACATAAACATATATAGAAGCAGAGAACATAACAACCATTGAATATACAATGTAGGTTGATATTGCAAATATACAAGTCAAAAAGATAAAACAATTCAGAAGGTACAGTCAAATCCACTTGTATGCACATAGCCGGGACCGCCAAAAAGTGTGCACTCAACTGAAAATAAGTGAAACCGGGAAATGCAATGCTGAAGCGCTAGTAAATAATCACCCCCCACAATATAGCAATTAGTTCAGTGACTTTTGTTTATTCATAATTATGCTTCAATGAGTTTAAAAAAGCATTTAATGCATTGGCAACATTGTACCATGAAGTTTAAAAAGTTTACAAAACAGGCATGTCATTATTGTAAAAGTCAGTTATACTGGTCTATTTGGAAGTGCGAGTGCTTAAAAGTTCAACCTTTTTTTCGAAATTATAAAACCACTTGAAGTCTCTTTGTTCCCTACATTCTACATAGTGGCATATTTGGCGCATTATGTTCCATACCTTCGCAGTTGAAGGAACGGTCACCTCAGGTTCATCCTCATCCTCTTCGTCTGGTGTTGCAGTTGCATCCAAAGCTGTGGCACAAATGTTCGTATCAGTTAACTCCCCGCTGGCAGGCTCATCGCTGTCTATGTCCACAAACGCTTCGAACTGTACCACCGGCATTCCTTCAGGTGGGGTAACCATGGGGATAGTTGTTAGAGCAATCTCCTGCTCCTGTCCTGGATCACATGGCTGAATTTGGCCTATCCCTGCCTTCCTGAAACAATTGTGTATTGTCCCTGGGGTTATCTCCTCCAAAGCTGAATGCAGCAGGTGTATTGCATCCAATATCATAGTGGACTTAGCAATTTTGTTAAATTGAAATGTGTCCTGTGCATCAAGTTCGAGTAAGATTTTGGTAACAATTTTCTTTCTGTAATGTCATTTCAAATTGTTGATAACGCCCTGATCCATTGGTTGAATCAGGGCAGTGCAGTTTGGGGAGAGAAACACCAATAGTATGTTTCGTAAACCTATAGGCTTGTGAGTGGGGCTGTTGTTGACTATCATTGCTCTCTTCCAATGCTGCCTCCTTATTTGCTTGTCGATCTCTTTTAACCAGTCATGAAAGATGACACGTCATCCATGCATTTGAATTAGCCTGATACAAAATCAGCAATGCTTCCACATTCACCCCTTTAAAACAACGAGGCTTTTTTAATTTTCCACAAGCAGCAGTGGTAGTTTTTTGCTGCCTGTACTGTTAGCACCGACCATCACCGACACCCTCTCTTTGGCCTTTTTGTAGCTGGAGACCATTTCTTTTTTAAAAGACAAAGTGCCATCTGGGGTTGCTCAGAAGAAGAGTGTGGTCTCGTTAACATTGAAAATGTCTTGTGGTGAGAAGGCAGACATGATGGAAGGTAAAACCTCATGGAGCCACCACTCAGAACTGTCGAAATCACTTTCTGCCTTCTCACCATGCACCCTTTTGTACCCAATACTGTTCCTTTCCTTCCTGCGGTGAGTTTGAAATCCACCCCCATTACCGATGCAAGGCTTCTTGCTTTTTCACATAGGATATGTCCAGAGAGAAGGACACCATGGTCTTGGGCAGCTGTGAACCATCTGAGCAGGGCATCCACGACCCTGCAATCCTTGCTGTCTCATTTCCTTTTGCAGTCTTTTCTGCCACCCGCACACCAGTCCTGCAAGATTGTTTCTTTGTTTTTTAATATGCACCCTATACATGAGACATCAATCCTGAATTCATTAGCGAGGTCTTTACAGGATAAACCAGGTAGGAGAGCTTTATCAAGAAGAACTAGCTTGCGTTCCAGGGTCAGGACATTATGCTTTAGCTTCGGTAGCTCCATGTTTCATTAACAATCGGAATCCTACTAAGCTTCAGTTGATTTTTCAACAGGCAGTTGGGCACTAGTTAAGACCTGCACCTAATTCCCTTGTTATCTAATCACCTTGTTATTGCTAAACTAGCTACAGTAACTTGATCTCTCTTTTGTACAACCACAGGAGGCAATTAGCGAGTGATAAGCAATGATTAACACTAACAGTTGGAGCTCAATGACTGCTATCAGATCAGAAAAATGTGTGCACACAAGCGAAAATCAGTGTGCATATATCAGGTTGTTCTAACATGGCAATAGATAGGAAATGAATCAGGACCTGGGAAATGTGTGCACACAACCGAATGGCACACAAGTGGAATCAACTGTACATAAATTTCAGCAGTAGATATACAAGTCAAGAAAGATAAAACAATTCAGAAGGTATATACATTTCAGCAGTAGTACTCATGAGTTACAGGTTGCTCATTTTCATGTCTGTAGGCCACTATTATACCCTCAAAGTTAACACTCATAGCGTTTTTCGGTGCCTTTATATTGGAAACAATGTGAGATATGGATTTGGTTGACTTTATCCTGCATGGCCATCCAGCTGTCATGATTACAACACTTGAATTTTTTTCCTAGCTGCTATGGTTCCCTAGATATTGGCAAATTTGTGTTACAAGGCTTCCTTGCCATATAGGGCTGCTGTATGGCTCTGTAGTTATCTGTAAGTGGGAGCACAGGGCCCGGAGGGTCCATGCTCTGAAAGACACATATCATTATGCACAAATGGGCAGCTTTGGCCCCGCACTCCTACCAACACATACCATTTACTCTTTATATTATACTTTTTCAAGAAGAAAGGACATTATTTGCAAAAATCTTCTTTAATGCATCAGTTAGGGTTGTTTCCACAGTGACAAAAGTGCAGAAATGCAACATTAGGGTTACCACCCCACCAACACCCACCTCCACACCCTCATCCACTGAACACCAAAATACATTGAGGTGTGCCATGGGGTAATCAGTCCTAACTCTCACCCCATTCTCCTATACTGCAGCATGTCCACTTGCTTACACACGAAATAGGGTGAGAGTTGGGACCGGCAACCCCATGGCACCACCTGGCATCTGTTGGTGTGTGGAGGATGGGATCTTGGGGGTTGGGTGGGATGGTGTGATGGTAGCCCTAACATTGAATTTACACACATTTGTCACTGCAGAAACAACCCTAACTGATGCATTAATGAAGTTTGTTGCAAAGAATAGCTATGTATGTATGTATGTCTGTCAATCTATCAAGCTATATCTATTTATCTATCTGATGTGAGAGTGTGTGTGTGTGTGTGTGTGAGTGTATATAATATATATATATATATATATATATATATTAAGTGCAATTCAGATATCAAAGCGCTGCACGGATATAGATGATAAACTTTAAAACAAATGGTAAAATCCAATATACACCACCAGTAATTATTCACAGTAATTCACAAAGGCAAGATTAAATAAATGGGTTTTTAGTGCCTTCTTGAAAATCTCTCAAACCTGTCGAGGTACAGAATTCCACAGGGTAGGTGTTACAAAAGCAAATGAATGAGCACCGGATGTTTTCAGCTGCACCCTGGAAACCTCTAACAACCCTTGTCAGTGGAATGAAGTGGGTGGAGGGGGTGGTAAGGGCAAAGAAGCTCTCACAAGTAACTCTGACCCAGTCCATGTAGGGCTCTGTAGGTCAGCAAGCCGAACTTCAAGATGATCTGCCATTGCACTGGCAGCCTGTGTAGTGCATGCAGCACAGACATAATATGGTTAGACCAAGAAAGTCCAGTCAGTAACCTGGCTGCTGCATTCTGCACTAGCTGAAAATGGAGATCAACCCCTGGTAGCCCTCGGTAGAGGGCATTGCAGTAATCCAGGCAAGAGGTCACGAAAGGCGTGGAACAAAGTTAGAAGATCAGCAGGCAGAAACAGGTGACTAATCCAAGCAATATTTCTCAGGTGGTAAAACGAGGTCTTAACCACAGATGACACCTGAAACTTCAAGGTCAATACCTCATTGAGGATAAAGTTCAAACTACACACCTGTTCAGACGTCCTCAGCTGACAACCACCGAGTAGCAGGCCAGATGCTCACCCTGCTGAAGACCCCATCTACACGGTGACCCAAGTCCACCACCAAAACCTCAGTCTTGTCAGAATTCAGCTTCAGCCAGTTGACACATGTCCATTCTTTGATCTCCAATAGGCAGGAGTTAAATGCCAAGAGCGTAACATCCTGGCCAGGTGCAAAGGACATGTACAGCTGAGTATTATCTGCATAGCAGTAAAAACTCTAGCTGTACCACCTTAGAATGTCCCCCAGCAGCAACATGTACACCACAAACAACATGGGGGAAAGCACTGAGCCCTGTGGAACCTCACATGGCAGGGAGAAAGAGTCAAAGGAAAAAATCCCTGACACAACTGTATGAGACCTGCCAGTCAGGAAAGAATGAAACCATATGAGGACTGTACCAGACAGTCCACAGATCTGCTGTAGGTGTTGTAGCAATATTCCATGGTTCATGGTGTCAAATGCCACCCACAGATTAAGGATGACCAAGATAGTACGGCTCCTCTGATCACTCACAACAAGGAGGTCATTGAGCACCTGAACAAGGGCAATCTCTGCACTATGCTTTTTCCTGAAACCTGACTGGAAGGGATCATAGATATCATGGATGGCAAGATGATCCTCCAGCTGCAGCACAACCACCTTCTCAATAACCTTCCCCACAAAGGGAAGGTTAAAGGGGACAGGAAATTTGTGCTAATTAGCAGCTGTTTATAAAGTTTTTATTTTTAGAAACAATATGCATTCTCCTAAAGTATCCATACTTAACTGTACCTGAATAAAAAGGAATCGGTGAAACTATAGTTTGCATTGTTGTGTTTTTATGGGCAGCAGTCTGTTACAGTTCAATTCATTTAATCACTTATGTGGAGTTTTTATTATGTCACGATTTGTGTAAAGAATGCTAATTATTAGCTGCTGACCTATCAGAACCCTGTTTAGGGAAGATCACGTGATGCTTTCTTCCTGAGTGGACGCATTGTACTCACGCTCCCACCTCAACAATCTAATTTTGTTTTTAAAATCGGTAAATCAGTAATAAGTACTCCAATTTCGATTTCTACTGATTTTACTCTGGTCAGGGCTGGAATCAGACATTGACTGGAACAGTCCAGCAGCGTAAACTACAAGGAATGGAGGCCAAAATGAAGCAGGCCCCCTCAGCCAGAACGCTGCCTAATACACCAGATAAGCACACGAAATGTGCCAAAACACATACCACTACTGCTGGAAAGGGTCCACAGCCTCCTGTGACTGCAACTCTGCTCTCCGAGGATAGATTTTTAGCTGAAATGGCTACACTTAAAGCAACATTTGGAGATTTTGCCTCTGATATGAAAGAAATGCAGGTAGAGCTTAAAGAAACCAACAAGGTACTATCTGATGTTTCTGCCTGCACGTCTTCACTTGAATCCTGGAAAGCTCGAACGGAACCAGAAATGACTTCATCAGGCACAAGCTACAAAAATTTGAGCTAAAATTGGAGGATCTGGAGGGCCAAAACAGGCGTAATAACCTCGTGATTTTCAATCTCCCAGAAGAAGTAGGTCAGATGCCAGTCACATTTGCGCAGAGGTTGATCTTGAAAATTGTAGGGTCCCCTCCACATTCTACAACCTATGTAGTGGAAAGAGTGCACAGATCTCTAAGGCCTAGACCCCCTGCTGGTGCAAAGCCCAGGCCAGTTACCCTAAAGTTGCTGAGTTTTCTTGATCGCCAACATGTTCTGTCAGCAGTCAAAGATTTGCAAGAACTTAAATGGGAATACGCCCCGATTCAGTTTACTCAAGACCTGCCAGTTGCCACACGTCAAAAAAGAGCTGAGTACCATCCTGCTGTCACTAAACTGATAGCTGCTGGAATAAAATTTCAGATGCTGTACCCTGCCAGACTATCTGTCTTATGTTTGGGCAGTTGGAAAACATTCGATAATGCAGAGCAGGCTATGGGAGTACTGGTAGCCCTCTTCCCAGATCTTTTCACCTCGCGCTGAGACTTCCACACAATATGCCCATTGGGAGTGGATGAAGCAGACTGAAGATATGTTGGATGAAAGTTTGAGCACTGTTCGATTGCCCCGCTGCTCGTTTTGGTGAAATGTTTTAATTTGGTGATCTCCGGAGGCAGAAGTTGAAATTGTGACATAGTTCCGACTCAGCGGGAGTCTGGTACTGTATTTTCTTCTGCTTTTTTTTCCTTTATGGGAGTTGTTCTTTTTTCTTTTTTTTTTTTGGTTTGCCTGCCCTGAAGTGCCTCATAAAGGTTATTTGTTTTGGGGCTAGCTGCAAGATCCCCATGAGAATAGCTGATCCGTTGGGCTGTGGAAGAGCCCAAGAAGATTTCTTAATTGTTGTCTGTGGTCACTTCAGTCATTTAAAAAAGACAGGGAGATCACTTTAGACCACATGAAGATGCGCATGATCAAGCAGCTGCTGCAAGCTTTTTTGGCTCCCCGTTCAGTATTTAATTGGGCTATTGCTGCTGCGCTTGAACAAACCATCCATGTGGTCTAGGAAATAAAAGAAAAAAGATATGTTTTTTTAAAATATTCAACGGGTTGTATCTTAACCTAGTGGTTTGATTAATATAAATTGGTCACGCTGTGCCCTGTCACATGTTCTACTTTCATATTAGAGTTAATATTTAGGGTGACTGACTGCTAAAGTATTTCAATCTATTACAAGACTGGCTGTTGATAATAATGCTTGATTAAACTACAGGGGGTTCCCTTTTTTTTTTGTTTTTTGTTTTTTTACTACTTTTATTGTTTTTCTTCTTCACGAGTGGTTTACTTCTGTTACAAGGTCAGTAATGGAAAGTGTCATCTCTGAAACACCACAGAGTTGTACTACGATTTTTTTTTGAATTTAGAGAAATATTGAGTCTGATTCTGAAGTCCTCAGATCACCAATGGTTTGATAAAAATGAATAGGACCAGATAATGTTGTTGATTTTATCTATAATTGGTAGACAGAGAGTTAGGTTACATACCTGTTTTAAGCATGGGTAATTGTTAACAGTTTACTGTATCATTTAGGTAATAGGTTGGGGTGGGAGGGAGGAATGCTGAATTGTTTGCTGCAGGAAAAGCAGTCATGGTTCACACAATGGGGTTTGAACCTCCTAAATCACTATCCCAATTTGGGACTGTTCTTAGTGCAGTATCGTATTATAATTTGTGGGGTTCAGAGCTAGGTCTTTTAAGTCCTAGCTACAACGGTTTGTACTTTGGGAAGGCGGGGAAGAGGGAGAAAGGAAAACAATTATGGGGTTGTCTGCCACTAAAAGAGGGTCAAATATTTTTAATTTTCTAAATTCAGGATGGGTTATATTTTCTTCTTTGTCCTATATCGTACTCCACTATATCCCATCATTTTATAATGGGAAATTTTAAATATTGCTCCTGGAATATAAAAGGAGCCCAGACTCCAGCCAAGAGATCTAAGGTCTTACTTCATTTAAAAAGTTTGCAAATTGATGTGGCCTTTTTGGAGGAAACACATCTTTAGGTTAATCATATTCAATATTTACGTAGAAATTGGGTGGGCAAGTATACGGTTCAGGTATTGATTCCCATAGAAGAAGGGTTGCTATTCTGATAGCCCACAGAGTTCCATTTCAGCTTATACAACAAATTATGAACCCTGAGGGTAGATTTATTTTACTGAAGGCCCTTCTGGGCATTCTGAATTGGTTTTAGGGTCCATTTATGGACCTAATTGTGATGACCCTGTTTTTTTTTTTTTTTTTACATACCTCATGACTCTTCTTGCTCCCTGGACCATGCTTCCAATTATACTAGGTGGTGAATGGAACCAAGTGAAATCCAACTCCCTGGACAGAGCGGGTCAGATCCGGCAAAAGTTATCACCTGGACAGAAGGCCTTACATGAGCTAATGAACTCTGTCGACCTGACAGACCCTTGGAGGATAATGTATCCAGAGAATAAAGAATTTTCATTTCATTCACTTCCCCACCATTCTTTTTCCCAGATAGATTATTTTCTCATAACTGTTGAACATCTTTCTGGGGTCTTCCAGACCTTCTACTCATCAAAGGTTATTTCAGACCACCGTACAGTGCTTCTCCATCTGAATCTATCCCCTAACATTCAAAGAAACAGAATTTGGAAGTTAAATCATCAGCTTCTGAAATCTGGAGATCAAATACAATGCCTTCAAAAATTCATTTCCAACTTTATGGAAATTAACGCTCCTTCCATACCTAAAAAAGATATTTTGTGGGGCTCCTTGAAATGTGCACTAAGAGGTGAGTTAATTCAGTTAGCGACTAAGCGTAAGAAGCAGAGGGCAGTGGCCCTCTCTTCTATTCTAACACAGATAGAAGACCTGGAGAGACATCTCTCCCCTTCAGCTCCTATAGAGGATTGGGTAAAAGTGGAGTCTCTTCGAGGGCAATATAATCAACTATTAGCAGAGAAGGCCGAATTTCTTATGCTTCGTTCTAAAATATCCTATTTTGATCACAGAGAAAGGGCAGGGAAGCTTATGGCTCTTAGGCTTCATAACCAAATAACGGATAAAATAATTACTTCTATGTACTCGACTTCAGGAAATCTTTTAACCTCCCCACCAGATATTGTGAATGCATTCCAAGATTACTACTGGTAACTATACTTGGCATCTGTACCCCCTTCCATATCACAACAACTAGAAAACTTTTTTCAAGACATTGATCTCTCAGCCTTATCAGATACCCAGGCTAATTTTTTAAAAGCCCCTATCACCTTAATGGAAATTTGGGATGCCATAGATTCCTTTTCCCCAGATAAATGCCCCAGCCCAGATGGCTTCACTGCAAATTTTTATAAGAAATTTAAAGAGATAATCTCCCCTATTTTTTAAACACTTTTCATTATATCTTTGAGAAAGGCATATCTGATACCTCACTGACTCAAGCTATAATGACTGTTATCCCTAAACCCAGCAAAGGTCCCCTCTTGAGTCCCAATTACAGACCAATTTCCTTAATTAATGTGGACCTAACAATTCTTGCAAAGATTCTCGCTTCTAGGTTAGGCCAGGTTTGGGATCCCCTGATAGGTACAGAGCAGGTAGGGTTTGTGAAGGGAAGGCTTTCATCTGATCACCTTAGGAAAATAGCATATCTCATCTCTGTATCCAGGGACTCATCTGCACCAGCAGCACTTGTTTCCCTGGATGAAAAGAAAGCCTTTGATAGGGTTTCTTGGGAATATCCTTTTAGGTTATTACCCACATATTTATTTATTTAGTTTTTCTTAACCGGGTAAGTGCACTAGCCAGTAGGTGACTATTTTCAGGCACGACCCGGGAGAGTACAAGACAATACATACTGTGGGTGTTTACATAGACAATACAGTTTGTATGACAATAACGTGTTTAGACAGTAGAGCCAGGTACATGACATGAGACAATGTGGCTAAGATAGCAGTGAGGGCACGGATCGAAGTAAGACAGCACTGGTCAGTACAGAAATACAGCATTGTTCAGTACAGTATATAACAAGCAGAGTAGTTACAGTTTCAGAAGCAGGGTTATTCCATGATCTACAGGTAGACATAAAGTACAAACAAGCAGGAGAGAGAAGGCAATAAGTAAGTAGGTGAGTATAGGGAGATGCTAGACGGAGGGGAGGGGAGGGGAGGAAGGGGTGTGGTAGCAGGAGAAATTGGTTTGTAGGGAGGGGATAGGTGTGGGGAAGGGTTTCATGGGCACGGTCAGGTTGGGTCAAAACAGGTACACTGTTCAGTAGTAGGTAGGTAATGTTGTAGCCCACGTTTAAAGTGGTAGTGAGATGAGGATTGCCTAAGGTCCAGTGGCAGCATGTTCCACATTTGGGGGGCAGCATACCCGAAAGCCCCGGTGCCTTTGGTGGTGTGACACCGGGGTACTCTTATTAGTGATTTTTCAGTTGACCTCAGACCATGGTTAGAGGTGACGGGATGTAGTAACTCAGCCAGTGATTCTGGGGTTTCCAGCCTAATAATGGAGTCACATAAACAGCTGAGATAGTATAGTCTGGTAGCATAGGGGGAGAGCCAGCCTAGGTCACTATACAGCTGACAATGATGCTTAAGCTGAGGGGCCTTAGATGCATAATGACAGACATTATTATAGATGACATCCCATTTCTGTAAGGCTGATTTATGGGCAGTAGCCAGGATAGGAGCACAGTAAGTCAGGGTTGGTAGAAGGATCCCCCTGGCAATGGCTAGCTTAGCTGATGGCGCTAACATATAGCTAGTTCTGTAGGCTGCCTCCATCTTACAATTTACTGTTTTGCAGGTTGATTGAATGTGTAGGTTAAGGTCCAGAGATTGGTCAAGCAAAATTCCAAGATACCGAAAAGAGGTGACAGCCTCTAGTGAGTTCCCATTCAGGTCGAGTACTTTCAAGGGGAAGGTGCAGGATCTAAGTTTTTGGGTGGTGCCCAGGAGCATGGCTTTGGTTTTGTGTGAGTTAAGGACAAGTCAATGTAAGATTAGCCAGTTTTGAATACTGTTGTAGGCCGTGGTCAGAGACGAGTTTAGGTAGTCTATGTTATGTGATCACCTCCCAAACAAATTTATACAATGGGTTAAAATTTTATGTACTTCCCCTTCAACCCAAATTCAATGTAACGGTGTTCTTTCTACATCTTTCACCTTATTTCAAGGTACCTGTCAGGGATGTCCCCTTTCTCCCTTCCTTTTCAACTTATATTTAGAACCTCTTATCAGGAAAATCAAGAATTTGGCGTTGGTCTCTGGTATATCAATAAGTAATTCGGAATATAAAATTTCTGCCTATGCAAATGATTTACTACTTTATATTTCTAGTCCCATTCAGTCTTTATCTGCTGTCTTTCATATTATCGCTCAAGTTGAGGCAATCTCAAATTATAAGTTAAACACTGGGAAAACAGAGGTCTTTCCCCTCAATAAATATATGGTTAGGACTGACATTGAACAGTTGGGGCATCAATGGAATTCTGACAAATTTAAATATTTAGGGTTCTACCTTCATTTCTCTCCCCATATCGTGGAAAAACTTAATTTGGATGCTTTAGTAAAAATGTTAACAGATGATCTAAGATGCTGGTCAAAACTACCTCTTTCTATATGGGGATGTTTGAATATAATAAAAATAAATGTTTTACCCCGGTTATTATATCCTTTACAAATGTTCAATGGGGCTCTTCCATTATCGTGGTTCTGTCAGATACAAAGAATACTCAACACTTTTATATGGCAAGGGAAAAAGGTTAGAAGAAGTTATTATAAACTTATCCGTTCAAAAACTAACGGTGGTCTTCAAGTCCCTAATTTTTACATATATTATCTAGCTGTACATCCGACTAGGGTTAGATATTGGATGCAAATACCGGAGAATTGTTTAGCTCCCGAATATTGTCCCTCCTGGGTCAAAATAGAACAAGCACTTTGTTTTGAAAAAGACATTGACCCTAAGTCTCTTCCTTTCATTGTCAGAGGGAAATTCCCTAAATCCCTAAAGGAAATACCATTAAGTTTCTCACTTCATACACATCATCAGTTAATCACTTTCCTCAAAGTGGATGCCTACAAAGACACTTCCCAGCCCCTATTCTTAAACCCAAATCTTCTAATTTCAGGTAAGGTAATCAGGCCTCATCTTTTTTGACCTGATATGGGGGTATTAAGAGTGAATCAGTTAGTCCAGGACAAAAAACTGCTCTCCTATAGGGTTGCCAGTAGCCTGTTCAATTGGCCTGCCATAAATGTTTTCAAATACTTTAAGATATCCCACATGTTGACACACTTTTTTGGGTCAGGGGAATGGGAAAGTCCCTTTATGTCTGTTTTATTCCCTTACATTAGTTCTATCCCCTCCTCCCATATAATATCCTACTCTTGCAAATTTCTCCTGGCAAAAGTTGCCTCTCTAGAAGGCAAGAGGTTCTATTGGTGGGATAATGTATTAGCAGTGACTTCCATTACAAGGAACTGGTCAAAAATTTTGAAAC
This sequence comes from Neoceratodus forsteri, assembly GCA_016271365.2. Taxonomy (NCBI): domain Eukaryota; kingdom Metazoa; phylum Chordata; order Ceratodontiformes; family Ceratodontidae; genus Neoceratodus; species Neoceratodus forsteri. The sequence goes on along the minus strand of CM057456.1, from coordinate 586,377,655 downwards.
ATTTATATAAGTACATTAAATGGGACAGTTACAGACTTATGCAATTTTATATTAACCATAATTTATTTTATACACCGGTTAAACTTCATTGAATGGGAAGGGGTCCATCTAACCAATGCCCCAAATGTCAACAAGCCCCAGCGGATTTGTTTCGTATGTTGTGGTCATGTGACAAAATCACTCCTTTTTGGCTTTGCATTCAAAACTGTCTTGACCCACTTCTTGCACTATCAGATCATTTTAACCCTGAAATTTGTATTTTGGGTGATTACACACGGCTACAGGGGATTCAGAAGACAGCACATATGGCCTTAATATCAAGTTGTGCCAAGAAAGTTATTTTGAGGCATTGGTTGGAACCTAATGTCCCTGTTTACATGGAATGGTATAAGAAAATCATGTTCACTTTGCAAGAAGAATTCATCATTGCTGGAATCAATAATAGAATGGACAAATTAAAGTAAGATGGGAATCTCTGTATACCCTTCTATCGATTCGGTAGACATTGGAGATTTTTATTTTCCCTCTTGAAGATTACTGCATTTAGTAAGGTTTCTCATTTTGGAATCCTTTTTTAAAAAAAATAATAATTAAAAAAAAAATCCTCAATTAATAGCAAGTGGTAGACTGGGGAAGGCGGAAGAGTGTGGGATACAGGCAACAACATTATGTTCCAGGAGTTTCTCACATTGTGATTTTCATCCATGTATCTTATACTATGAATATGTGTTAATCTTTTATTTATGATTATTCCTCTGTTTAATGTATTTACATGTTGCCTGTATGGATGATTGTTGTAAAAATGCCAAATTAGTAAAGCTTACTAAATGAAAAAAAAAGAACCTGTTTAGAGTTCTGTGCACAAACCATGACATAGTTAAAACTCCAAATTATTGGTTCCATGAAGATAACTGTAACAGAATGCTGCCCATAAAAGTAAAATGATGCAAAATAAAGCTTTTTATATCACTTTTTATCCAAGTACAGTTACATATTTAAAATTTAGGTGAATGCATATCATTTCTGAGAATAAGAACTTTATAACCAGCAGCTGGTTAGAAATTATTTAATGTCCTCTTTAAAGACAGGCCTGTAGTTGACAAGACAGTCTGGGTCAAGAGAAGATTTCTTAAGATGGGGAATCACCACTGCCTCTTTCAAAGAATCAGGGAATACCCCAGTCTCTAAGGAGCTCCAGACTATCTTCGCCAGGATCAGGCTGATGACATTCACACATCCCACAAGGAGGCAGGTGAAGCCCAGATCCAAACTACAGAAAATTGGACGCATACTCTCGATGGTCAGCATGACATCCAAAATCACCACCTGGCCAAGCGCCGACCAGCCAGCTCAAGATTCTGTGACCTCCCACCAGTCCCTGCAACCCCCCTTAGAGCATGCCAAACAAATCTCAGACCTGATGCCAGCAACCTTACGTGCTAAGAATTGAGCAAACTCATCACATTTATCCTGTGACAATGCTCTTCACAACTGCAAACAGGCTAGATTTCACAGTCTATCCACAGTGTGAAAAAGCTGGGTCAGCTGGTTCCGTGCAGGACAGGAATTCTGCCTTCTTATGGGAAATCTCTGATTGATAGTTCACATAATGTGCCATCAATCTAAGCTTGCTGGCATCTAGGCCTGATTTCCAGCAGTGTTGCTCTAGCCTTTCCTCATCTTCCTCAAGATCCCATCAAACTATGGGTATTGAGGTCAAAGGGGTGAACATAGACAGGAGCTATGGAGTCCAGCCACCACCATGACCCTATTATAGGTCTGTAGTAGAACCTCTGGACCCATGCTTGCACTTGTACATGCTGATAGGTCCATCACCACCATTAGGTCATCTGGGACCACATCCCTCAATGGGCAGTACCAGACCATCTCTGAAGGGGCAGACCTATAGAGGGTACATGGAAGCTGAATCTGATAGTCAGACCCTATTCCTCTCTTGATTCTCAGTCTGTCCTATCTCCACTGCCACTGCATCCCCCCTCTCCTATGTCTGTACTTTGTCTGTTCTTCTTCTTTTGACATGGGCATACATTGCACAGTGCCTCAGTATACCTTTCCCATTGCCTCATGTCTGAAAACTTGCACCTACTATGTCTATTGTCCCCAGCCTTTGTACTTTGTTCCCCTATGTAACTGACGTGGAACCTATTAACGAGCATCTGCTCACAGGTGTTATCCAAGATTTGAAATGAATAAAAAAAGTAAGACCATCCAACTGGTTCCACTACCAAGTCGGCACTTTTCATACCCAGTAGGAAGACCAGATACAGAGAGTGATCCGAAATATGAGTCGCAGAGGAAACAACCTGTATGAAGCCCTATGTATACATTAAAGTTCCACAGAGTAGTGTGCAAGCAAGAGATTGTGGGCTGGTGCTCACAGTATGGGACAGTCAGACCCAAAAAGCAGAATCCAACCAAAGGAGATGTGGCACACAGGATCTTGATGCAAGCAAAATAGCAAATTTATTTAAGGCACAATAGCCAATTACAGCAAATAGCTCCAACACAGCAAATAATATGGACAGTATAACCACAGCGCTTCAACTCTAATAATGAGTCTTCCTCAGACCATATCAAGTTCATTTGACAAAGGCTAGCAGTAACACTGTTTTACTGAAGCAGTGGTGGGACTGGAATGGCTAATGAATGGTATTACAAATAGTGATGTGCCAGTAACACACAAGCATAGTGTTAGCCTTCTTGTAATCAGTTGTAGCTCCCTATAGAAAAAAATACATGTTTGTGGCATTTCATATTATTTTGAAGGTCAGAAACAGCTGCTGTGTCATGGTCTGGAAAAGAAAACAATATTACTAGGGCAGACTGCTACTTTTTTGTTAATCACATGCTCCTGCTTAGTTGATCATCCTGAGAGAGTGCAGTGAAGCAGGAGACTTGTGAATGTTGTCTGACAGGAAGCTGGCTCAAATTGTACAGGCTATTTACAAGCTTCTTTTTGTAGAAATTAACTTTAAGGTTTCCAGGTACTCACATTACATGCATCTACATCACATCCCACCTTGCAATAAATAAAAATAATAAGGTTCCTATCTACTGGACATGGTAATTGCTGTGGATGGAATAATATAAATTTTTCATACACATTACTTTTAAAATGAGTCCTTAAAAATGTTTTACAAAAACTATTATTATGATACTGATAGGGTGATTGTCAGCTGGCAATTGCATTTCATTCTAGAGTCCTGTTAGCTCTATACTCAAAGATCTTTTATCTCAGAACGGTACTTTTGTGGCAGAGTTGGGAGATGATTCAAAGGAGGCATGCGGTTTTCTGACTGATTCGTTTTGACTATTAGTTTTACGTATTTTGTATTTACTGAGTCACAGTTGAAGATCCTCTAATACTGGAAATGAACGTGCTGATCCAGAATAGTGATGCTCAAGGTACAAAATAGCAACAGTTAAAAAGGAAAAAAAGGGGGCAGGAATCCCTTCATAGTCACAACATGCACATATCTGCTATGCACATTTGTCCTGCGTTCACCTGTGTGCTATAGTATGTCTGAAATTACCAAACAAATCAACAGCAGTATTACACTAGCAGGACTCTAGGAAGTTATGTGCCGGTGTCTGATTTATTTCTGCAATTTTTTCTTCACATGTGTTAAAGTATGTCAGTAAAACATTCATTAAATAGTGAAAAAAACATGGCTAAACAAAACATAAAACAAGGTGCAGATCAACATTTTTACCAGGTGAACTCAATAGTTCATTAACATACATACATAAAATTTGGGCCAAGCAATCCTTATCTGCTGTCAATCAGTCTGCAATTCTCCCTGTAACACTTTTAACACAGACCATACCTGATCTAAATCCCCTTTTCACTCCCTCTTCCTTCTGATTATTATTCCCTTGTGCTTATCCCATACAGTTTTGATGTCCCACCACCACCTCTGATGGAAGGCTGTTCCAGGAATCCACCACTCTTTCTGTAAAGAACTGCTTCCTTACATCGCTCCTGAATCTATAATTCTCTTGCTTCATATCATGATTCCTTGTTCTTGAGGATCTTTTCTTCTGAAAAATACTTTCCCTTCTGTATCTTATATACCACCCTGAAATATTTAAAGTTCTCTGCCATATCCACCCTCCCTCTTCTTTGTTCCATTGTGTACATATTGATACTATTTCAAGAACCATGTAGAATGCATGAGGATACAAGTCTGCTATGTTAAAAAGAAAGGAAATTGATTGCAAAAAACTGCTTTAATGGACTAGTTAGGGTTCAACTCAATGCCATAAAAGTAGGGAAATGTGGCGTTAGGATTTCCAACCCTAACTACCAACCCCCAACCACCAAGAGCAAAAGGGCAAGACCACACAAGCAACCACAGACAGCTATGCAAGCAATAATACCCGACAGGGTTGATGGTATTGGGCAATACCGGACCACCCAGGGGCATAATGAGGCCTGATGCCGCAGGCGGAGGGCCTTATAGCTCCTGGACGGTCCAGTATGGCCCATACTGCCCACCCTGGAGGGTATTATTGAGCTTAGAAAATGTGCTACCTTTCTAGATAATTTCACTGAGACATTTGTTTAATTTAAAACTGTTGAAGAAAATTTAATTTAATTTGACAAAAATAACAAGAGAAAAAATAGTCCCTTTACGGGATCAATCAGATAACAAAGTTTACTTTTGTTTTTACTTTATAATAGGCACAAAATAACTAGATATAAGGTCAGTACACTATTTGTTATAGGTGATGAAGTTTATGTGGCAATTGAAAGTGCAGGATGTTGGGCTAAAGAAATTGTGTGTTCCTAAGCCCCTCTAACCTGACAGGCTGTTAGTTGCAAGGTATTGATAATCTTCAGTCTGGTTTTCGTGCTGTCCTGCTGTGTTTTCTAGATTTTCAGTCTTCTTTTCTTGCTGTTCTTCTGTCTTCTTTTGTTGCTGAGTAGGTGTACTGCTACTTCCTCGGATAGCTAAACATTAAACGAAAGAAAACTATTTACTAAGGGTGCTACATATAAAATATATGATCTTACCTGTAGATGGCATGCTGTTACTACTTCCTAGGATGGAGGACCACTGTTTATGATCAGTTGCAGAGGGTCTCTAATAAGTAAACAGACTTGTTTCAGATCTGTGGTCAGTCACTGATGTGATTTCTCGATTCGAAAGACCAGCCTCAGAGAGGAGCTGGATAGCTGTAGCTCTGATGTTATGGTTCGTATATTTGTGAGACAGCTGGGCTTCATTGCTGATCTTACTCATCAGGGAACCAAGGTAGTTTTTGCCCATGGGCTCACTAGTATACCAGTAAGACTGGGTGTCTAAGAAGTCCTGGGGACACCTACGGGGGTGTACATAGAAAGCTTTGGCATTTGGAGGAACTTTAGATAAATATTTTAGGAAACATTTCACTGGACAAAGTTTGTTTTCCCGGTCTTCAAAAATAAAACCTCTAGTGTTCTCTTTATTTATTTCAGCTGGGTTTTTGTGTTTTTTTGTATCTGCTTTGTGACTATGTATTTAGTGCCACTGTAATCTGTTTTAATCTCAAAGGAATCCAACTTTAGGTCCCGTAGTCCCTACTCCCTCCTGGTCACGTCTGGCCATATGGAGTTGGACATCAAACCATACCCTTTTTAGAAAACCAGATGCTGTATTGGGTCATAGCACAGCACTTGCTCTCAATTTCTGTAGGTCTGATGATGAGATGGTAGGGTAGTGACTGGATGTGTCTTTCTAAGTTTTTTAAGCACAGATTGCAGCACATTGTTTGAAGACTTAAACTGGGGGGTCACTTATCATGTTAATGTTTCTTGCTACTTCAGCACTATTAAGTTGATGGTTTATGCCAGTTCTTAATGCACAATACCCAGCAACAGAGTATTCCTGCCCCTGGCTAGTCCTGGCTTCTGCACAAAACTTGTGCAGATAGCTATTAAGTTGCCCGAATGTGTCATTATGCCAGTCTATCTTTATTCTACTCTGTGTTGCCCATTCTTCAAATACTGCAAGTGAGCACTTGGTGTTCTTCTTTGTATTTACTTCTAGCCTATCACTTTCTATTTTATCTAGCTGGGTGTCACTTATGGAGACAAAACACTCACTTACATTTCTTTCTTGCTGTTTCCGTTTTGTAGGTGGTTCCTCTGTGCTGCTGGAAAATATTGTGTCAAGTGTTGACACTGCTGTCAAGTCAAACTGAACTGGCAACTAGTCTGACATTTTAAGGTTTTATTTTTGCTGCCTTTTGGTGCCCGTAACAATTTTAAATCTTGTGTATCAGTTTAAGGATATATGTGGGTCTCTTACAGTTGTGCTTTTGATTGGCTGATGCTGGTTGCTAGTGGCAACAGCATACAATATCTCAGGGACCGCTACTGTGTGTGAGACTGGTGATATTTTCTTTGTTTTCCTTACCGCAGATGGGCATCCATTGGCAGTATGAAAAACTAGGAAAATGCCAGTGCTGTCATGGACAGTTCAGCCACAAGGGATAGCGGTCTCGCAGAGACTCTGGTACTGCTGAATATATTGGCCATCACACTCAATGAAAAATAGGCTTGTTAACTGGCAGTATTTGATGGGAGAAATGTAGATGAATTTTTTTATTATCATGATTTTTCTTCTAGACACCCCCCCACACACACTTTTGACTAATGGCATTTATTTATTTAACTGCGAAATCTGAGGTTGAAAAGATGGTCACTTTTTTAAATGGAGGCATCAATGAGCTAGGCGATGTTGAGTGTGCTTGTAGATTCTTTTCTTTTAGTTTTTTTTCCCAATACTGTCTGAAGCGACTGCAGGCAGGGAGACAAAGCCATCAGACACCCTTTGCTTCTGATGCCTTTTTTACATATGGATTACACTGCTTGACCCACTGCTTCATGAAGGGGTGCTGAATGCGAGACAAAAAAGAAACAGTGGAGCTCACGAAATTTAAGGTTGCTAAAAGATGGTCACTTTTTTAAACAGAGGCATCAGTGAGCTAGGTTACATTGAGTGTGCTTGCCGATTCTTTTCTTTTCATTTTTTTTTTTTTACAATACCATCTGACGTGACTGCGGGCAGGGAGACAACAACAAATTACCACGCATCTTGTTGATGGTGTAGGACATCAGGACAGGGGGGCATGAGTGGTAGGTAAGACAGTTAATATGCTGTTTTAATTCTTTGTAGGTAGTGTTATTCACATTTGTGATGGTGGTGTGAAAGGGGAATGGAGGGCCTTTCTCTGTTGCTAGCGAAGAAAACAAATATGACGTTGCAACTTAGGTTAACATTCTATTCGCACAATGATGTTGTTCAGGGTAAAGAGGCAACAGAGGCCGGTACTTATTCTTTTCTGGTCTCTATTGCCTAATACCAGACCAGCACTTTGCATCCACCAGCCAGTCACAGACAAGCATAGGTTTGATCCATTTTCTAACATCAGGTAAGACAAACAACATACGACTGTTTCTTGATGACGCAGATTTAGTAGCACTGATACGCTACCATCATGGATTCAGTACCTTATAAAGCAAAACCTGTGTATGTCATAAAAGTGTTCATAAGTACATGTGGCTGCAGATGTGCAGACAGAAGGCAGGCACAATGGGGCCTGCGTTTCTGTAGAGAAAGAGCTACTCATGCACACTGTACAAGTTCCCTCACTAGATAGCATAATTCACTAATTGATAGTTTTCTATTTGCAGTTGTTTAACTGGTAAACCCATACCCCATGGAAACATTTCTAGATCTGCTGCTGAAATGATGATACCCACCTTGCAGGGATTTGCCCCTGTGTAGTCAGAAGTCAGTGTTTGTGTCTGACATCTGTGTTCAAGGAGATGCAGGCAACCCAGGGGCCTGTTCTTCAGCAGACGGAAGTACTGTTACAATGTTTGTATCATGGATTTTGTGGTGTCTGTGTTTCTGCAGTCAGAGGTCAGTGTATGTGTTCAGCTATGATTGCAGAATGACAGGTCTGTTAAGTGTTGTATGCCTTACAGTGTGCATAAGTACCTGAGGGTACAGAAGTGCCAGCCCAGTAGGGTTTGCATTTCTGCAGAAAAAAGAACTCCTGTCATCTGGGTATTGCAGATTTGTATCTCTGGCTGCAAGGGCCAGTATTTCTGCACACAGACGCAGTGAGGTGATTGGAGTACTGTGGATTTCTATCCACAGCAACAAGTAAGTATGTATGTGTTACAGCCCGCATGCTGCAGATACAAATCCATGAAGACTGCACATCAGTGCTACTGCATTTGTGTCATCTGGAAACAGCTGTGTGTTGTTTGTCTTACCTGATGATGGTTGTCTGTGACTACTTATGTGATCTTGTCTTTTTGCTGCTTGGTGGGTGGGGTTGGGGAGTTACGGTTGGAAACCCTAACACCACAATTTCCTACTTTTGTGGCATTGAGTTGACCCTTAACTGGTGCATTAACACAGTTTTTTTGCAGTATCTATCTATCTATGTATAGAGAAGAGTAGGGATGCTTCGCTTCCAACAAATTATAGGCCGATAGCTCTTTTATCAGTTATTTCCAAGTTAATGGAGCATTTGGTTCATTCTCAATTAATGTTATTCTTGGAAAAATACAAAAAGACTTACTCTGGTTCAGTATGAGTTCAGAAAGGGGCAGTCCATGGAGATTGTGCTCACAGACTTCCTGGATTTACTAGCTTCCCTTTAGGGGATGGGAGGTCCATGGGCGCAGTCTTCATGGACTTTTCAAAGGCATTTGATTTGGTGGACCACCCCTTTGATGTTGGAATCCCTTGAAAATATAGGGGTCACTGATCAGTCATTAAAATGGTTTACATCATATTTAAAAGATCATACTCAGCTGGTTTCCATTGCCAGTGTTAGCTCAGAATTGGCCTTTGTGAAAAGAGGTGTTCCACAGGGCTCAATTCTGGGCCCTTTGATGTTTCTTGTTTATATGAACACTCTTCCAAAATATATAAAACATTCAAACATCATATTATATGCTGATGATACGGTGTTAATCACGGATGGGATAAATAGGCAGGAAGTAGAAGGAAAGCTCCAGTCTGACTTTGTTTTTGGTTTTTTTTTGGTATTCATTAATAAATGTTTGGTCTTAAACCAACTTTGCATGGCTTCAATGTTGTTTAAAACTTCTAAATCTAAAAATAAAAGTTTGGATAGTGTTATGCAGATTTCGACAATAGATGGGCAGATATTGGCACAGGCTGATACATACAAATATCTAGGAGTTGAAATTGATTCTGGCCTTACCTTTAATCAACATACAGATAGCATAATAAAGAAAACTAAAATGAAACTGGGGGCCTTAAGAAGGGTTACTTTTTGTATGACCAAAACTGATCGTAAGTTGGTAACAAATCAGTTGATCATTCCAACTTTGGAGTATGGATCACATGTTTATTGTTTTTCTACAAAAAAAATCCCTACATAAACTGGATGTACTATATCTATAGTTCTCAGACTTTGCCTCAATGAGCCTCCCCAAATCCACAGAAAAGATTTTGAGCCTCCCCCACAAACTGAAATAATCTTGGGCCTCACCAAAGAAAAACAGTACACTGTACTTTGCACAGTACGCCATGAATAAATTGAAACCCCTTTGAGTATTTGACTCTCATTCAGTTCTTTGTGTTCTACTGATCTGGAACATTTGAAAAAGAGCACCTGTGCTCAAAGGTGTTGCCTGAATAAACTATTCAATAAATAAATGTTATTTAGCTTACTGTCCCCCCCACACACACACACAGGCCAGCCTACTTGCTCTGCTATTTTGATTCTTGAACCATTGTTGATCCCTTGTTGCAGTACCTTTGTGGGTTCAGACTACTTTCTCTGTTTCCTCTTGCCTGGAATAATCTTCCTACATAGCTTGCCCCCCCTCCCCTGCAACTTCTCAGAGATTACATTGCTCCTTCCTACTATTACGCTTAGCACTTCTATGCTCAACCCTTGCATTTGGGCTGTTCTGCCATCAGTCTACAAATTGATCAATTGCCACCGTTCATTGTTTGTTCATTGTTCCTGTTTGTTTGCACTGTTCATTTTGTATTGCTTGACTGCTTTGCAGTTACCTTTTGAAATGTATCCACTCCATACCCTTCTGTGGGTACACCTGAATTGAGCCACAACTCATTCATCTTCCCTTGTCATCGATTTGTAAATAAATGCATACATTTTGCCTATTATTGTCATCTTTCAGTTTGCTTCATCCCTTCACACAAAATATATAAAACTCAAAATTTAAATACATTACTTTTTCAGACTTGCTTGAGCCTCCCCTGGAACAGGTTGGGGCCTCCCTAGGGAGGCTGGCCTCACCATTTGAGAACCGCTGTAATTATATCATAAAATAGCTAGATATGTATTATGATGTAGTCCCACAGTCCATCACTGTTCCCTGTATGATGCTTTGTCCTGGATCCCTTTGTATCATAAAAGAGAAATAGTATGGATCACTTTATTGTATAAAATTATGAAATTGGAAACCCCTGAAAGATATGTGAAATAATTAGAATGGGTAAATTATAACTACTGTTTGAGAAATATGGATAGTACACTAAAATTAATTAAGATTCAAAATAAATATTGCACATTTAAATTTAAATATTGAGCTGCTAGTTCTTGGAATAGATTATCAAAGGATATAAGAGAAATTAACTTAGTAAAGGAATTCGGACAAAGAATTAAACAGGACTTTGAATATGTATGTTTATGTTTGGAGTAAACATCTTGTTGTTGGCAGTTCCAAATAGGTTAATTAGGGGCTACTAGATTAGTATAAGACTTAGGATATTAGATCATACTGTTTTTTACATAAACATGTTGTTGTCAGGTGTGACGTGCAATAGTTTGTCATGTTAATATGTTTGCTTGATGTTGCTACAAATTTGTTTTAGAATGATATAATATCTGTATTTTATGTGCAATATTTAAAATGTTTGGAACCTACTTGTAATTGTACATAAACATCAATAACAGGATCACTATGAAAACCTGCCTTGTATAAGACTTGTGGTGTCAACTTTTTGCATTGTCAAATTGTCTTGCCTGTATAAATAAAAATGTTTTTACTACTACTACTAGAGAATCAGCCTTTTCCAACAAGAATGGTGGGCAGAAAAGTAATGTTTTAATCTTGATCATCTGTTGTTTTAAGTAAAATTGCTCTTGTGATTGTTGTAAATATTGAATTCTGAATGCAGTTTGATCACATATTTATCCATGATGAAAACTGTGAGTATATCAGCTGCCATAATCTTGGTGACCTTCCATAATTTATATGGCTACTGCATTGCATTCTGATCTACGGTCCCCAGATATTTATATATTGTAGGGATACCCTTCAGTTCTGAACATATTTGAAAATGATCATGATTTAGAAATAATTATTTGAGAGCCTGTATAGCTGAAATGTCACAATAAGTATCAGATAATTATTACTCAATCATGGAAACTTTCAAATATGTGTAGACCTGAAGGATATCCACACTATACATAAATATATTGGCTCCATATAGCAGAATAAAATGAAGTAGTGTGATTGAGCATGGGAGGTCACCAAGGTTATGGTGGCTAATATGCTCACAGTTTTCATATACACTATACACTGACAAATGAGGAGACTATACCTTAAACAATTTTTTTTATTATTTTGTTATTTTATCTTTATCGCCCAGAGCCGCCTGACACCCATTATCTTTGCTCGGTCACAGACTGCAGGGCTTCCACACCCCACATTGGCTGCGACCCTCTGATGCCCCCTGGATTGCCCCTGGGGCGGGGCTGCAGCACCCTGATATAGCACTGCAGATGTCGGGATTGGCCAGAGGGCCGGCCTGGGGGGGCTAATTGAAGCTCGCAGTGAGCATCATCTAGGGCGGCTGGCAGCTCCCTCTGTTTTTTCTGGTTTTCTGGGTGGCAGGGACATGCAATGACATCCTGCATCTACCCCGCCCCCTTGAATGCTGCTACGCACTGGTAGCTGAGGTACCCCCAACCTCTGCCAGGAGTCTGTGAATCCCCGCATGGGCTCCCAACCCTCCCCCCAGAGAAGGAGTGCAGTCCACAGGACACTCTATCCTTCTCCCCCAGGCTGGCCCTCCAGCTACCCGAGTCCGTTCCTGAACCCTGGTCACTGGCATCACAAGCAGAAATTCCACCACTGCGCCAATGGGCTGGCATGTCTTAAATAATTCTTAGTTGTTTCCATACCTCTCAACCTCCTGCCTCATAAATCAGGGACAAAGCTTAAAAAAATCAGGGACAAAGGCCCAAAATCAGGGACACATTTTTAAAATTGGTGATATCCACTCAGAAAGCTGGCAGAATAAAGGACTCGGTGTATAATACATTTTCTGAAGAATAAGAAGTCTGCAGCTTTATTGTTTGATGTAATTTTATTCTTATAGTCATCACTGTTTCGTCAGGGAAACACAGATTTTAGGAGGGACAGAGTAAAATTTTGAGGTGAAATCAGGGACATCCCTGAAAATCAGGGACACTTGAGAGGTATGGTTGTTTCAGAGTGCAATGCTGTTAGGAAATTATCTTGTTTGGTTACAGTGATGTACTGTGAAATACTGTACTAAATTGTGAAAATGTATTGACTAGTCATGCATCCAAAAATGCATTTGATATGTGAGGAGTATACTTGTTAGCATTATGCTGTTTGGTAAATGTCTACATTTTGGGGCACATAGTCATTTTAAGATATGCAGCTGCAGTTAGCACCTTAGTTTAATGGTGTGCTCAATAACTGGAATTGTGATGACTGGGATGCCCCAAGCTAGATATAATAGGCAAGGCCACTGATTTACGGTGATTAAAACACTGAAATTCCATTTTCAATACTTCAGATTCCGGAATTGCACCGGTGATTATTATTCTAATTTCCGGATTTTACCAGGATTCTGCTGTCATTCTTTTAGTGTGTGTATAAATAATCAGAATAAAAGAAGGCTTAATATACAGAGCATTAAATAAAGCAAGTTGAAAATTGCTCAGGAAGCAATTATAAGCAAAATGCAAGTTTTGTAGAATTACTGATCTAGTATAAAATGGCAGATTCCATGAAATCTTTGTTTTTACCGGTGTTCAGGCAGCCCTAATTCCGGAATTTTACCAGGTTTTCCGGTAAAAAACGAAAAACAGTGGCCTTGAATAGGATGCCGTTTGATGACATGACATGGTCAGGACGGTGCTCTCTTTAGATCTATTGTTCTATTAAAAGAATGAGATACATACATCTTGTGAATACTTTCAATTAATTTATCTTGGAGACTGACAGTGTAGCAGTTGTACCTTTTAAAATCTTTTAACTTCATCTCTACTATTGTCTGCTGAACTGGCCTTAAGTAATACTTTTTGAGGAAATGTGATTAACACTGTGTTTTCGATTGCCCTTAAAACAAACTGTTTGATAAAGATATAGAAAACACATGAAGCTGAAGCTATACTCAAATAGTTTTGAAAAGCAGTGTCATGCTAAACCAGCTGAGCTGTGCATTGATGTTGCCTTTAAAATGTTGGCATTTTTATGTTATTTGCTTTGCAGAGTAACGTAGTCATAGTAAAGATTTGTGAGACATACAATTTTTAACTGAAACATAAGATGAAATGTTGTTTTCAAGTAACATTACATTGCCATGTCATGACATCTCGACTCCCAGTGCAATCTTTTATTTCACACTTCCTTGCTAAGTCAATCTAGCTTGACTTCAAAGATATGTAAATACTCTGTTACCAGCTCAGCTAACAATTACCTTGGAATTTATGCAGTATGTTAGGATGCTCTCTGAAACTGTTCTTTGTGTTTAATTAAACTGGCTATCTTAAAATGTTAACCTGATATCACATAATAATATTTGCAGCATTGGGGAGATGTTGTGGAAAACTTCATACATCGACAGTATATATAAATATCTCTGCTCAATAGATCAGAATAAAATGAAGTAGCTTGATAAGCTCTGGGAGGTCAACAAGGTCATGGTGACTAACTTGCTAATAGGTGTCATACAATTATATCTTTTTAGAAATATGCAGTATAGTGCAGTGGTTTAAGACTCTGAGCTGTAAACCAGGAGACCTGGGTTCAAATCTCACAGCCCCTACTTGCATACTGTGTGAACCTGAACAAGTCACTTGAAGAGTTGCTGAAGCCATCTGGCCAAAAGTGCTACACTGCAGAATTAGAATGAGCATATCCACAGTAAATCTCATACCAAAAAGTAGATTTCCATGTTACTTCATTTTAAAATTATTTGCCATTTTGTAACCCTGATTTCACTACCTGTTCAAAGAAAGCCTGTTTGGCCGGCCCGATGGCGGTGAGGGTTGAGGCGCTGGACACCGCACCTCGCGCTGTGCCGGTGACACAGGTTCGGGAACAGACTCAGGTCGGTGGGGAGAGAGAGGATTGAGCATCCCAGTGGATGATCTCCTTCCTCTGGGAGGGATACCAGGGCTACCAGGGGGTACCCGACGTCCCGAGAGAGCTGGTAGAAGCACGAGCTCTCAAAGGGCTCTGGCGGCTCCGTTCACTGGAGTCGGGGAAGGGAGACACTGTTAGACACTTGAGAGGTAGACGTGAGTCAGCACATCACTCTCTAGATGTTCGTCCTTGCGCCAGTGTCTCAGGGGACAGGGTAGAGGGAAGCAGAAAAACTGGAAAATAGCCCTCTCGGTCCTAGATGAAGACCGATCAGTGCCTCCCGGGATCCACCAACTTATGGGCAGACCTTGCTGTGCCAGTTCTCCTCATGTAAGGTTGAGGAAGGCCCATCCTCACCCCACCCAAGGGGGATTGCTGGGAATCAAGGTAGTACTGGGGAGAACAGAGCACTCTAGGAGCAGACTCCACGTTGGTGTACTGTGGGAGTTGATCAGTGGTCCAAAGGAGTGGACAGGGAGGGTAGTTCAGGTGGATAAAGTGGTGTACAAGCACCACAAGTAAAAAAAAAAAAAAAAAGAAAGCCTTTTCCAGTGAAGAGCTGCTGCTGCTGATGTCATCTAGGGACCTTACAGTCTAGTTTTCCCTGTCAGCAAGCTTATAGGACCGGTTTCTCTAAGGTTGTAAAGATCATGTGCAATGGTTTTCATAAGTAAAACAGGCAGCATGAGTTAGTAAACATCGCTTTAAAACTTTGTGGATCAGGCTTTGTAACAAAACTGACAATAATTTGTCTGGGTGCCTTTTTATTGAGGTCCTTTTGCTGAATGCTGGATCCTAGCACACTGTGAGGTTTGCAGACTGAATAAGTTTCTGATGAAAGGCTGAGCTTATTCACACCTATCAGTCAACTGAGACAACTTCTAAGAATGGCAATTTAAAACAAGTATCCCATCTCCTTGTTAATGGGGGTGGGGCAGACTCATCTATGTTCTACTCTAAATTACAATGATCATTTTACCAGAGCTAACACTTCTACCCCTAGTAGGAATTAACACATATGAGGTCCCTATTAAAACATACTGTAAAGCAGACAATGACAAACAGCAGTAAAATTAGTAGCACTCTAATTGGCTTCAGCAGTCTGGAGGCATGCTGACTTAATATCCAGCAACCATGGAGAAATGGACAACACAAAAACAGCATTGAATAATACAATTGTATCAACTTTGTTGCAAAACCTGAAACATATATAGTTTTTATAGCAATGTTTACTGACTGGTGCTGCCTGTTTTACTTGTGAAAACCATTGCACATGATCTTTACAACTTTGGAGAAATGGGTCCTATGAGCTTGCTGACAGGGATTACTAGACTTTCAAGTAGTGCAATCAAAGTTACAAAATGGCTAATAACGTTAAAACAAAGTAATGTAAAAATCTAGTTTTGATATGAGATTTACTGGGAGTATGCTTATTTGGATTCTGCAATGTAGCACTTTTGGCGTCAGTGGCTCTAACTTCCTTGAGCTCTTGGGTAGCACCTATAAACAAACTTCAGCTTAGTGTGTCTCTCCTGGTTAAAACAAAAATGAGGAGATTGTGCTTTGAAATGTTATTTGCTATTTTAGAGTGCAATGCTGTTAGTAAATCTTCTTGCTTGGTTACACTAATGTACTTTGAGTACTAAAATGTGAAAATGTACTACCTATTCATGACCCCCAAAATGCCTTTGATATACAGTATAAGAATTGTTGGGGCTTGCATGATTTGTACTCAGCAGCATTCAGGGGCATGTACTCATTTTTGACTATGGAGCTCCAATAAGCAAGTTAGTTTACTGTTGTAGTCCATATGTTGAATTGTGCTGCCTGGGATGCTCTAAACTATAAATTATAATGCTGTTTGGTACTATTACACCTTTGGAACACTGCCCTTTTTAGATGTACAGTGTTGTGAAAAAACACATTTTACTCAATGTGATAAAAACTATGAGCATATCACCCACTGTGACCTTGATGACCTCCCATGATTTATCAGGCTACTTCATTGCATTCTGATCAGCTGTTCCCAGATATTTATGTGTAGTATAGATATCCTTTGGTTCTGAGCATATTATAAAGTGATCATGACTGAGAAATAACTATTTGAGATCCTGTATAATATTGTGCTGTCGGGGATCACTGTCTACAAAAGGGTTGAAGCCTGCTTACTCTGCAAGCCTATATATAGCAACCTTTTCTGACAAGAATTATGCAGCAGTATTACAAGACATGCCAGTGTCCCTGAACTCACATAAAGTGAAAATAAAGGAGGTCTGCTTACTCCGTTGAAGGGAGGTGTGTGCTTTTCTTTTGTATGTCATAGAAAAGTTTCTTATTCTGAACTTGCCACCACTGTGACAGGGATATCTCTATTCTTGCAAACAATACTTTGTGTAAACCTTACTTCTGAAGGTCAGGTAGTAACAAAACTTGTTAAATGAGAATGTTCACACAGGAGTGTAGTGTGCATAGTTATGGAACACATACAAACAGAGGTGAGTATGGTTTATGTTCAACACCATGCATTATCTTTGGACTACTAGGGCCAGATATTCAAAACTTTGCCCCGGGGCTAAATTAGCACTGCCCAACAGGCAAACTTAGCCTGGAGCACAAAACAAGCCTTATTCTAAACTAAAGGAATAGCCCGGGGCAAACAGCTTCTGCATATAGCATGGGAATGAGGCCGGGCAAACTGGGCTGGGAGTGCAGGGCAAGCTTAGCCCTGGAATAAGACAGCTCTGAATATGGCAACCAGGAAGTGCAAACCACAACAGCAACACAGTGCCCAGCGATGTGAAGGTAGGTGGAGATGAACTATGTGGCCAATGTGTGTGCCAGCAAATGCGTGGACCCAGTACAGCTGCAGGCAGCAGCATAAAACTGTAAAATATTCCCCAAACTGTTAGCGCAGAGCTAACATGTTTGTGCGGGTTTTGCACAGGGCTAAACCGTTAGCCCAGTGCAAACATGTTTGCCCAGCGCTAAACTTCGCCATATTCAAAAGTGACATGCAAATGAGCCTACTTAGGTAGTCTGTGGGCAAACATCCAGATTAGCATCTCATTATGCCCTGATTTGCATGCAGTTTGCACCAGGCTAACTGTTTAGCCCTGCACTAAACAAGCGCAAATGTGTTAGCACTGTGCAAACAGCTTGAGGAATATTATACAGTTCTGAACACTACTTCCACATGCGCTGCTGCCTGCAGCTGTACTGGGACAACACAGCATAGGCACAGGTGGTGGTGCTGCATGCAACTGTCACATTGTAGGTCATGCTACAGTGCACAGCAGAAACTACAGTAGCAAGGGGGCCAGTAGTGTGTGGACACAGCAATGCCTATGGTATGTAGGGCAGTGATGATGACTGCACTATACACCGTGAGAGACCAAACCTGCAGGTGTTTACTGACAGTGGACATTACTGTTACGCTGTTGTGTGACCCATAGATGCTACACCTGTGGCATGGGATGCTCACAGTGACATGTACATTTCTGGCTTTGTGTGCTATGGCAGTTGTACAGCTGTGTGGTATGTGGCCGGGGGGGGGCCTATATTATCCAAAAGGCACACTGGTGTTGGGGTATTCCCAATACTGGACCATGTGCACTGCATGATGTGTCCCAGCCTTGTGGCCACACCTGGTCTGTAACACAGCCTCGCCACCCATACATGCTCCCCTCAACATCCTCCATGCCCACAGTGCTTCATGTGTGTGCTGGCATCTGTTGGTGTCCACAGAAGTGTGGTCTGCAGGTGTGTGCTGTATGGCCACATTGCCATGCTGTCCACTGGTGGCAGGGTCACCACTTACTTCCTGGCATGGCTGGGACTGGTGGCAGATGATGGCATCATTGTGATGCCATCAGTTAGCAGCATGCTTCCTCTATGTTTGGCTTTATCTATGTGTCATATTTATTTGTTAGGGTCATGCAAAACCCACACTAAACCCACGCAAACACCGCACAAAGCCATAGTGTCGCACAAAGCTGACTGCCCAGGGTTAAGACAAGCTTTTCCTGGGCAGTAATGTGCACCGCGCTAAGTGTCACGCTAAGTCACGCAAAATCACTTAGCGTGGTGCTAGTCACTGAATATAGCATTGCGCCTGTATTCATGTCAGTTTGCCCCTTGCATACATTATAATTTTACCCAGCGCTAATGAGGTTTGCCCTCGTTATTTGGCCTTTTGAATATAGCAGACCCGTGCTAGTCCTGCGCTAAACCTGTGCAAACGGTTTTTGCCCGGCACAAAGTTTTGAATATCTGGCCCCTAATGTTTTGTCTCCATTTTACTGACATTCCTTTTCACATACCACAACATTTAATGTACTACCGTGTACACAGAGAAAACCTCTACTTGCCAAATGGCAAATTATACCTTCTGTATATAGTATAATTATTTATTTAAAATTTATGACCAGGATAGGCGCACTGAGCAGGGGCTCATTTCCAGGTGTGACCCAGGTAAAATTAACACAGTGGTATAAAGAACATTACAGTAGAATGATAAATACAACAGTTTCACAGAAAATCTACAAAGCCATTATATGGTTAGGCACAATGTAAATAAGGAAAGCACTAAAATGCTGTAAGGCAAAAATACTCAAGCTTTGCATTGATTCAGCGTTGCACACTTTGATGCTACTTGAGAGAGGCCTGGAGTAGGCAGGGATGAATTTGAGATCAGAAGAGTTGCCAGCACAGGCCAGAAGAGAGCAAGCAGAGAGAGAGGGATTACAGGAGAGCACTGGGGTGAATGCTTGGATTCAGAGTGGCAATGTGTGGGAGGTTATGAGCACTGGGGGCACTGGGGAGTGGGGAGGAGTCTAAGGAGTTTTTTGAGGGATGGGAGAGGGGAAGCAAGATGAAGGTCAGAGGTTACATATTGTACACATTTAGTGACCTCCATAAAATTGAGACTGAGCTGTGCTACTAATGGATCCTCAGGTCATTTACATTACAATTTCTATCACTACATTACACAGCAAGCCCATGCAACTCATCCTGCCTTAATATGGAACATTGTAATTGTGTACATACTGCGCTAATTATGAGAAATATCAGATTTTCATCTCATGTCACTTACAATACAATCTACTGTAGTAATATTTCTAATGAGAAACAATGCCTTCTTTATATTGCATATTGCCACAGACAAGAGACGTCCTTCAAACTAAGATAAGGCTATAATAAAGGTCACAGTAGTTAGCAATAGTATGAATAGATACAATATCTACATAGTCTGGCACTTAATATTTATAATTGAGCAGACCACAGCCATAACTAGGTGAATATGCATTACTTGTCTGTTTGCCCTATCAGGGTGTCACTATTGTGTGTTTACAACATATTTAAACAAAACAACCTGTGCTTCACTAGGCACTTTCATAATGGTGTTACCAAAACCCAATTCCATATGTATTTCCAAGCACCACATGACTTCTACATGATCCACACATATTCAAACTTTTAATTAGGCTGCTATGTCCTACTAATGACACCATCACTATCTCAGTGCATTACTCTCTGTTGCTGTCATGTATGTCCATAGAACCTGTTTATAATAATCCCAGTTTACTAAGTTTTCCAGTGATATTGAAACTAAAATTGTGCCGTACTACCCCTACACCGCATGTACATTGTGAGACAATGTCTTGCTCAAATACATGATCCCTAATTGCAGCTTATGACCCACATGACCCATTCCCGACATAGATTCATATGTTCAGAAACAAAAATATATCTGCCCTCAACAAATTAAATACCTGTCTCCTAAAGCATGCACAACATAACATAACATGTGATGATGTATGTTGCAACTCTGCCCATTAATTCTTAAGTCTTTCTGCCTCATGACTACTGCATGACAAAATTCTACAAGACTGATATAATATTACTTGGACACTAACACAACTGAATGACAGGATTTCAACACTCTTATTTTAATATCTTAACTACTGTTATTGGTCCTGCACCTGTTCAGTAATTCTCTTTGATTCCACACTTACTTTCATTTACTACATGCTATGAAATATAATGTTTCTCACTATACCACAATCATGAGCCACACAGTACATCAGAATCTTAACACTGCAATTTATTATACTAATACTTTGCTATTTTTATATTTCTCTACAAAAAAAACAGGGAGAGGCACATCCCCACTTAAATTTATATTTCACAGCTTATTACAGTCTAATAGAGACAGAAATATAACAATTAAAATCAACCAAAAGCAAAATAAATTATTTTGTATACAACTTCTTTCCCTACAAACTCCATCCTCATCCTCTGCCCATGACATTATTACACTCTATATATTAAACTTCAAAGCACAAAACCTCTTCACATGCTAAAAACCCAAGCCTTCTGTCACTTCACATGATAATGGTAAACTTCAGGTGCCAGGATCTGCAGGAAAACTGCCAGACTTTCTGCCTGAGATGCAAATGACTTTACATCCCTCCCCAGTAATTCACATTGAGTGAATCTTACATGTCAGTGTCAAATCCACTTTCCATGCAAAGAACACCAACTTAAGCAAGGCCTTTGTTTTTAGTGCTATACAATGTTACTTATTACATCACATGGCAACTTTTACTTCTTAGGTTGCTGGAGATAAGTAATCTTACATTACTACTAACAAACCAAACCCATAAAGTCTGGATCTATGGACTGAAACCGACTGGCTACACTCTCCATGCAAACTATAGTTTACTGACTACTGCATTACTGATATATCATAACTGAAATATTTCATTGTTACATGGATCAGCTCAAAATAAGTGACTCTTCTGTGTATTTCCTACCAACGTCTTCACAAATCAGATTATTTGAATGATGTCCTTCACAGGACTAACATTTCCATTTCCATACCAACTTTGGTAAGTTTTTTTTTTCCTTTTATACCATGCACCCACTGTTATATTTAGTGCCTTTTATGTACTGTAACCTGTATTGATTACTGATCCAAGATACCAAACGTACAGGGCAGCAAAATTAAATTCAAGCTCATGTAATTATTGCACATTGGAGATAATTGCATTTGTATTCATGTACTACTCAGACACATTCATTTCATTATCTAGGTACTTGCAAATGTATAATATTTAAAAACTTTCACAGGACACCTTTACAACTTCAAAGGCTATAGTCATACTTTAGTAGTTATTTTCATGTAACAAGCACTACACCATGATTCTTTGTGTGTGTGTGTGTGTGTGTGTGTAAAGGAAGGAAGGACTCTGCAGGCAGCTGAGCCTTTCTGGTGCAGAAACTTTTGACTGTGATGGTTAATTTCACTGTTGCAGTGTATGCTAGCACAATAGAAAACACAAGGGAAAACAACAGCAGTACAGTAAGCAACCCAATACTCTATCCTGAAAATTATAATAATTTCTCCATGGCCATGTTTATGTTTATATTGCCTGTTGCCTGCTTTTAATGCTTAGCCATTATTGTGGCCATTGACACAGGGAGGTCACTGATCTGTGAAAAAGGTCATACGCCTAACACCCTATAGCTGCAAATATATGTATATGACTGCATTTTTCTAATGGGAGAAGAAAATTTCACTGTAATGATGTTTTGTTCCTCCCATTAAAACAATCTCTGAACAGCTTAACATGTGTACCTTAACAGATATAAGCTCATTACTGTTCAGATAGGTTTCACTCACACTCAAGTTTAATGATAATGTGCTTAGTTTAGTTATTTTTCTGAGATTCCAGGAGGGCTAAAAAGGACTCACATTGCTTACAAGAGTTTTCCTTTTACTGACCTTTCTATAAGCCTGTGCTCTGATTGTCCATAAAAAAAAAAATAACTTTTATTAAGACACATGTAGGGCACATTCTTATACCTATGTTACTGGTGTTAAGGAGGTCACATTCCTTTCAAAAGGTCATAGACATTAAACCTGCAAAACATCACTCTATAAATGCATTTCTAAATGGCACTTTGAAGAATCCTTTTGAGAAACGTCTAATATCTTTTTAATGAAAAAAAACCACTCTGTAATGGGAGAAACACAATCTCACTGTAATGATGTTTTTTCTTTTGTATGGTGCATAACCATCTTCAGATTTTATATGTATAGATGGTGGGAGGGTTACTATATATATAATATATTGTGTATGCGTCTGTGTGTATGTGTGTGATTTTTTCCAGGAGCTGCTCTTTTGCTGCACCAGCTATAGCACTGCTGTTATTTCATATGCAAGAATTATGTTGTACTTTACCATGATAATGGATTGATTTACTATTCAATTTATCTCATGATAGACAAACTAGAATCACTTCCTGCAGCTTTGAAAGGGAGAGCGGGTTTGAGTAATTTTTTTTTTTATCTGCAGACTGCCCACAGAGAATTGCCATGAATTCTGGTGCACACTCAACACAACTAAACTTGTATCCTGATTCAATGCAAGTCAATATTGATCAGGAAAGAATAATCATATATACAAATGCAAATAAAAAAATAATGAATGATGACATAGGGTCTTTGTATGTTTAATTTGGGTGATACTGCCAATGGCATTCTAGATTTCCTTTCTGTGATATAACCAGTGTTCAGGTTTGTGGAGGCTTAGAGTCACAGATCAACCCTAGCTCAGGGTGCTTAATAAATAAAGATCCACAACAATGTTTAATATTTTCTCCATTTAATGGTCAAAACAAACACTATATACCCCACTGTGCCAGGGAAAGATCATTGTGGACAGCATTTCCCTGGCCCAGTTGGGAATGTAATCTTTGCCGTGATCATTACATGGAGAAAATATCTGATAAACATGAGTGTGGACCTTCATTTATCAAGTACCCTTTGCTATGGTTGTACCTTGACTTTAAACCTCCAGGTACTGTTTTTTTGTCACAGGGCACTCCCCCCTGCTGAGTGCAGGTGCGTTTACTCGTTAGTGTTCAGATATGCTTCACTCACACTGAAGTTTATTAATAATGTTTGTAGTTTGTTTGTAGATTCAAGGCCTATATTCATACTTCAGTAGTTATTTTCATGTAACAGGCACCACACCATGATTCTTTGGGTTTGTGTATGTGTGCATGTGTGTGTGTCAGGGAAGGAAGGACTCTGCAGGCAGCAGAGACTTTCCAGTGCAGAAACCTTTGACTGTGATGGTAAGTTTCATTGTTATAGTATATGCTAGCATAACAGCAAACACAAGGGCAGCAGTACAGTAAGCAACCCAATACTCTATCCTGAAAATTATAATAATTTCTCCATGGCCATGTTTATGCTTTTATTGTCTGTTGCCTGCTTTCAATGCTTAGCAGTCCTTCTAGCCATTGACACAGAGAGGTCACCGATCTGTGCAAAAGGTTATACATCTTATAGCTGCAAATACATGTGTATGACTGCATTTTTTGAATGGGAGAAGACAATTTCACTGTAATGATGTTTTGTTCCTCCCATTAAAAAATTATCCAAACAGCTCAAAATGTGTACCTTAACAGATATTCAGCTCATTACTGTTCAGATATGTTTCACTCACACGCAAGTGTAATAATAATGTGCTTAGTTTAGTTGTTTTTCTGAGATTCCAGGAGGGCTAAAAAGGAATCATATTGGTTACAAGAGTTTTCCTTTTCTTGACCTTTCCATAAGCATGTCATCTGATTACCCATAAAAAAAAAATATTAAGACACCTGTAGTGCACACTTTTATACCCATGTTACTGGTGTTAGGGAGGTCACCAATCCTTTCAAAAGATCATAGACATTAAACCTGCAAAACGTCAATCTATGACTGTGTTTCTAATTGGGGCTTTGAAGAATCCTTTCAAGAAATGTCTAATATCTTTCTTATGAACAAAAAAATGCATTGTAATGGGAGAAACAAAATCTCACTGTAATGTTGTTTTTGCTTTTGTATGCTGCATAACCCTCTTCAGAACTTATATGTATAGATGGGGGGCAGGGTTACTATATATAATATATTGTGTGTGTGTGTGTGTGTGTGATTTTTCCAGCAGATGCACTTTCTCTGCCTAGCTATAGTGCTGCTGCTATTTCATATGCAAGAATTATGTTATACTTTACCGTGATAATGGACTGATTTACTATTCAATTTATCTCATGATAGACAAACTAGAATCACTGCCTGCAGCTTTGAAAGGGAGAGTGGGTCTGAGTAAAAGTTTTTATCTGCAGACTGCCCACAGAAAATTGCCATGAATTCTGGTGCATACTCAACACAACTAAACTTGTATCCTGATTCAGTGCAAGTCAGTATTGATCAGGGAAGAATAATCATATGTACAAATGCAAATAAAAAAATAATGAATGACGACATAGGGTCTTTGTATGTTTAATGTGGGTGATACTGCCAATGGCATTCTAGATTTCCTTTCTGTGACATAACCAGTGTTCAGATATGTGGAGGCTTAAAGTCACAGATCAACCCTAGCTCAGGGTACTTAATAAATTAAAATCCACAATAATGTTTAATAGATATTTTCTCCATTTAATGGTCAAAGCAAGCACTACACACCCCACTGTGCCAGGGAAAGATAATTGTGGACAGCATTTCCCTGGCCAGTTGAGCATGTAATGTTTGCCGTGACCATTACATGGAGAAAATATCTAGTAAACATTAGTGTGGACCTTCATTTATTAAGTACTCTTTGCTACGGTTGTACCTTGACTTTAAACCTCTAGGTACTGTTTTTTGTCATAGGGTACCCCCCAACTGAGTGCAGGTCTATTTACTCATTAGTGTTCAGATATGCTTCACTCACACTGAAGTTTAATAATAATGTGCACAGTTGTAGATTTAATTGCTGTGACCTACAGAGTGTTCAAATATGCTTCACTCACACAACAGAGTAATAATAATGTGCATAGTTTTTTTTTCTGGGATTCCAGGAGGCCTAGAAAGGACTCACATTGGTCACAAGAGGTTTGTTTTTAGTGACCTTTTCATAAGGAAGTGATCTGATTACCCCCAAATATATATATATATCATTTTAAATTAAAGCAGTTGTAGTACAGAGTATTGTACCCATGTTGCTGGTGCTAAAGAGATCAACAATCCATGCAAAAGGTCATAGAAGTTAAATCTACAACATGTCGCTCTATGACTGCATTTCTAAATAGGACCTTGAGGAATCCTTTTTATCATGTGGTATAGTCTGATATAATACGGTAGGATATATGAGAAGATGATATGATATAATCTGAAATAAAATGATATGCTATATGAGACAGATTGCTGTAGAAAAATGAATCTTTAGGAGCTGCTCAAGTGAAGGTGGGGTGGATTTTTCTCAATCCACCATTATACGGGTAGATCCACCTCTTGCCCCCCCACATGAATCAAAAAAAAAAGGTGGGGGGGATCTTTAGGAGCTGCTTGGGTGGAGGTGACGATGGATCTTACCAAAAAAAAAAAAACTAATGCACCCTCCCACTACTCAGGTTCCAGTTCTTGTACCTCCCAATTAAGAAAGAAAATAGTGGCTTGCAACCATTGACTAACATGAAAGAGAATTTATTTGAGGGCAGCGAGCATTTCTTGGAGGAGGGTAAGGTGGAGGAGACTATTTACACCTTTAGCCAGTTCCACAGACAGAAAACATGACAAAAGCTCTTTTGTACATACAAAATATCTGCAGGGCTCCACCCACTGCAGCCATAAAAAGGAAGAAAAAATGAGGTAGGTAATTACCACCCCATCAGTCTAATGTCTGTAACTTGTAAGGTTATGGAAAGAATACTTAAAACAAGAATTGAGGAGGCTCTGGAATTAAATGGTTTGAAAGATAAGAAGCAACATGACTGGTCAAGTGATGGCTGCTTGAAAGAGAACTGCTGTCTTTCACTGCTCCTTGCCATTCTCGCCAAACAATTCATTTTAAAAGATCTCTAACTTGATGAATTAGCCTCAGCTCAGTGTATCTACCTCTAACAACAGCTCCGGTAATGTCTTGGGGCAAGAAGAATGGAAATTGAAATGCGGAAAGCACCACCACGCCATTCTCCCCCGCCAACGCCAGAGAAAGACAAGGCTACACAAAGGCCTAAACAGCAGCCTGCCAGCACCACTAAATCTTCCACCATGAGCACAGCCTTTATGGAAGAGCAATTTCTGGAGATCGTGCAGCCCCCTGCAAGAGTCCATCACTGCAATCTCTGGAGATATCCAGCAAATCCACTCCTCTGTGGATTCCTTGAATAATAGGATGGGAGACTCAGAAGCAAGACATACCTCCATCGAGAAGTGGAAGGGGAAAATAGACCTCAGTGCTTCCACTCTCTGGCAAAAGGTTCATTGGCTAGAAGACATGCTAGAGGACTTAGAAGGGCACAGTCAGTGAAATAACCTCATCCTCTTTGGCCTCCCAGAGAAGAAAGAGGGAAACAATCCTGTTTTGTTTATTCAAAGACTTTGCGAGAGGGTAGCAGGTCCCTCTCCTAATAACACCACCTACATTGTTGAGCAAGACCACCACTCCCTGTGCCCACCATCTGGATTCCCACCATGACCATTTATCTTTAAACTCCTCAATTTCAAAGATAAGCAGCACATTTTGGCCAAAGTGAAAGAAGTGCAAGAGCTACAATGGGAAAGACATCGCCTGCATATTGCACAGGATCTCCCTCAGTCTGTGCAGGTTAAGTAGCAAGAAATGCACCCTTCAGACTCTAAAATTGATTGCAGCTGGGATGCCTTTCAGGGTCCATTACCCTGCTACACTGCAAATCAACCATGATGACAAGTGAATCGCCTTTGACTTGTCGGCGCAAGCTTCGATGGAATTCAAATCCCTGCTCCCAGATCTCTTTAAGTGAAGTTCCTGCCATGCTTCTCCCTTACAATGGCTGGTATAGTGGTGTGGATGGATTCAGTGAGTATTTACCTGGCTTTTTTGTTTGCTGGACTAGGCCCTAGGGACATTTTGTTGTACTGCCTTTTATGGCCCCTCCATTTTTCCTTTTCAGGTCAGAGATCAAGTAAAGGCATGAAGACACACTTCCTTAGTGCCACGAGGGTGCTTAGCAGTACTGCTTTAAATCAGACTTTCTTCAGTATGCCTAGTGGATTGGAGCCTGGGTTCATCAGAGCATTCTTTCAGTACTGCAACTCCACAATTACTGTGAAAGCTCAGTGAGTGGCCTACACAAGACCTTCCTCCTCTCTATACTCCAGCTCGGGGTTTCCTTCCTGCATACCTGGTTGAATAACTGACATCATGCGTAGCCGCAGGGTCAGTCTGCCTGAGACATCATGTACTGTGCCAGACCTGTATGCCAGAATGGGCTACTCCACAACAGCAGCCAATCTATAACATGCTGACTTTTTTGGGGGGGCCCTAATATAACTATTATGTTATTTCTCGCTGAGAGCCTAAAAAGTTGTGGGAGGCCCCGACTTGTATTTTCTGTTGATTGGTGCACAGTCCGTTGGGCCCCCACCACATTAATGGGTAGAGTGCTGATTAGAGGTTTGTTTCATAACTGTTTGATTTTACTTTTTTTCTATTATAGGTTTTGGCTAGTTATCTGGACTTTGCAGCATTGTGGATTTCCTTTAGTTGTTTTATTTACCTCATTAATTGTATGGTGGGATGGCAGGGAGGGGGGACTCTGATTGTATTCTTTACTTAGGAAATGGATGAGTAGTCACTTGCCGTGATATTGTTAGGAGTTCGGTTATGAGTAGTGGGGTTGGATGATTAATGTGTTTTTATATGATGGGTTTGTTCAAACTTGTTAAATGTGGGGAGGGATGAGGGCGGGGTATTGGGCTTCCACATTTTCTGGGGTGATTTGAGTCCCTCATTGCTTACTTGTCGTAATGTTTACCTTCAGTTTCTGGGTTGGTAGGGTGGGAAAGTTCTGCGCACTAATGGTACAAGAGATCTGGATGCACACAAATGGGGTAAAAAGTGGCTTTAAAGACCTGAGTTTTTAATGTGTCCCTCTATACCTATACTTCCCAAATCGAATGGGAGGGCCATATACCTTTATTAGTTGGAATATTAATGGGGCCCAAGACAGGCATAAAAGACTGTCAATTTTGTGTCATCTTCAACACCTTAAGGCCAGGATAGTCTGTTTACAGGAGACTCATCTTCAAAGAGAGGACATCTCTCTCTTTCGGAGAAGTTGGGTAAGGTAAGTGTTTGGTTCAAGAGCTTCCTGAAAGCAAGGAGATACTGTAATTTTGATTGCCAAATCAGTCCCCTTCAGCATGTCGCGTGAATAGTGGGACCCCTCTGGGTGCTATATCATCCTTCAGAGCACACTTGAATCTTTTCGGGTTCAGTATATGGTCCAAGCACAGATTCTCCACAATTTTTTACTCACCTGCTCTCACTGCTAGCCTCTGATCCTCCTATCCTAACTGTTTTGGGCAGAAACTGGAATTTAGCCCCCCCAAGTCTGACATAGACCATTCAGACAACAGGTAAGTGGGGCTAACTCCAGCTGAGCGGGCTTTGAGAGACCTCATGTCTGGTACAGGGACAGTAGACATCTGACGTACTCTAAACTCTACAGAAAGACAATACACATACTTCTCTCCACCCCACAGTACTTTATCTTGAATAGATTATTTTCTGATGAGTTCTTTTTGCCTTCTGGGTATCTTAAATGCCACCATTCACCCCAAGGTGCTGTCTGACCATTCCCCTGTTATCATATCCTACCTACTGGGCCCAGGAATTTGAATGGACTCCCTCTGGTGCCTCAACACCCAGCTATTGCAGGCCCCCACTACACTGACCCACATCCAAGACTTTATTTCCACTTTCCTGGAGGCCAGTACCGGTTCAATGTCCAAAGTGGATACTGTATGGGCTGCCCTTAAGTGCACCCTTAAAGGCAAATTCATTCATCTTGTGGCAACCCATTTCTGAAAGAGCAGGTAACAACTAAGCTGTCTTCTAGGGGAAATCCACCAACTTGAGCGTTCCCTCCAGCGCTCCTCCCCTGACTCGGATTGGGCAAAACTGCACCACTTGCAGTTTCAGTTTGCTGATGTCATGTCACAGAAAGCTGAGTTTGCTCTGCATCATACTAAATTAAAGTATCTGGACTCAGGGGAGAGAGCTGGAAAGCTATTAGCCCTCAGATTAAGGCAAGCTGAGGCTGCAAGATTTATACGGGGCTTGCGCGTATCCCTGGAAGATGAAATAGTCTCAGTCCCCAGAGATATAGACTCAGTCTTTGGGGGATACTTTTGAAGGCTTTACTCAGTAAAGGAGGCATCTACCCCAGCTGAACAAGATATCACCGCATACTTGAATTTCATTACTCTCCCTACCTTACCCTCTCACTCCCCCGGGCAACTGGGTGCTCAGATCTCTGCTAGCAAGGTAGAAGAAGCCATTAAACACTTACCCATAGATAAAGCCCCTGGTCCAGATGGTCTTCCCAACAAATTGTATAAAGCTTGTCTCCCCCATTTAAAGCCCGTTTTGGTGGAGGTTTTTAACTCTTGGTTTGAGGAAGGTGTGGGAGACCCTATCTTCCTGGAGGCCCTGATTACTCTTATCCAAAACCTGGCAAGGACCCTTTACATCCTGGAAACTACCACCTGATTTCTTTACTGAAATCGGATGTTAAAATCCTGGCCAAAATTCTGGCCAATCGCCTGGTCATGAGTGAGGTTATCGGCCAGGAGCAGGTGGGTTTCATGTTGGGACAGGCCTCGGGATCATATGAGGAAGCTGCTACACTTGATCTTGGTGTCAGGGGAGCCTGGGGTGCCATCAGCCCTGGTCTTCCTTGATGCAGAGAAAGCTTTCAACTGGGTCTCCTGGGAATTTTTATTTGCTTCCCTTCACCAGTTTGAGGTACCTGATAACTTTATTAAATGGGTCAAGCTCTTGTACTTCTTCCCCACAGCTCGAGTATGGTGTAATGGCTGTCTGTCCAAACCTTTTCCCCTTCAAAGAGGCACCCATCAAGGTTGTCCGCTATCTCCCCCTCCTCTTTAACTTTTATCTTGAGCCACTGATACACAGGCTAGTCAGCTCCCCCCCTCTGAAGGGTATGTAGTTAGAGGGGAAAATATGTACTCTCTCAGCTTATGCTGACAATCTGCTTCTGCATATAGAGGACCCAAGTGTCACTATTACTGCCCTACTGACAGAATTAGACCAATTCTCCAAAGTTTCTTTCTATCAGCTAAACCTTTGCAAGATGAAGATATTCCCTTTCAATAACCAACTTATTAGGTTGGATCTTAGTGATCTGGGCCTCTCTTGGGAGTCCAAAATCCTAACATATCTGGGTATTAAAGTCTCTCAGGACATCCCAACTATGATTAAAGAAAATTTTACCAAATTATTGCAAGCACTGAAATCTGATTTGGACAGATGGGAAAGCTGTCTTTATCCCTTTGGGGCTGCATCAGCATTCTTAAAATGAATGTCTTACCTCAGCTGCTCTACCCGTTGAGCATGCTGGGTTTGTTTTTCCCCAAGTTATGGTTCACTTGACTGCAAAAAATGCTCAATGCATTTCTGTGGAGGAACATATGCCAAACTCGCTGCCCCCAAACTGCAAGGTGGTTTTGCCCTTCCCTCCTACTTTACCTATTATGGGGCTCAACACATGAGCAAGTTAGCCCTTTGGATGAAAGCTGCAGCCCCACAGGGTACCAGCACTTATATCCCCATATGGCTAGAAATTGAGACAGCCCTCGTGCATAAATTGCTCAGCTCCCCACCTGCCCTGGCATACCTGCTTCCCTCCCAACTTCCCCGATCCCTGAAGAATTCTCCAATTGGCTGGTGACTTAGGGCCCTACATCAAATACAGACCCACTTATCACTGAATTGGCATTGCTCACCTGCTCAACCCATACTAAATAACCCTCACGTTTAGATTGGTCACCACCCTGTCCCTCTTTCCTTCTGGCCACACCTGAGGAATTGTACTGTGGCTAACTTCCTCCCAGGGGATGAATTGGTCTCCTCTCCAACTCCAGCTACAGCTTTGCAATAAAGACATATTTAAGCTCCTGTGAGTGAAAAATGCAATACTTGCTTTTCTTGGGCCCAGACCCTGGATTTTCTTGCCTTCAGAGGATCTATCCTATGTTCTTAAAGTTGCAGACCAACCACATGCAGTCTCCAGAGTCTACACACAGTTGCAAGCCCTTGCCCTGCATCTTCCTTCTGGAATCTTTTACTATTAGGTACAAGAATCATCTCTCCCTGCAGAGATTGCTTTCTGGAAGAAGGCCTGGAGCACTGTCTATAAATTTATCAAACAAGACAAACTACGCCTGATTCAGTTCAATATTATGCACAACCTATACTATACTCCAATAAAGCTACATAAACTAGGCAAGTTCACATCTCCCATATGTTCCCATTGTAAAGACACCCCTGTGTCATTATGCCACCTTCTCTGGAGCTGCCCTAAGTCTCAAACCTTCTGGAGCTCTATAAAGCAAATTCTAGATCCTCTCTTGGGTCTGGAACCTTTATTCACTCTGGAATGCTGCCTGTTAGCTTTATATCCTCGTGGAACACCCAGGACAAGGAAAGCTCACTTTGCCCTGGTGACCTCCACAGCAAAGTTAGTAATGTTACAGCACTGGAAGGAGGACTCCCTACCCTCAGTACTAGAGTGGTACCATGAAGCCTTGCTTCCAATTCAGCTGGAAAAGCATATAGCAAGTATGCAACACAGACTTAACACCTTTCAGGACACATGGGAGCCCCTTTTGACCCTGCTCTCCCTTTGGAAGTCATAAACCAGTTATTTGCCTCAACCGCTCCCATTATAACCCTTTTTCCTTTTGATTGAGGTGCAGACATTGGGGTGGAGGAGGAAGGATGATGGAGGGAGGGGGGGTGTTTAGCATTGTGTGACTTGTTGTTTTATGAAAAGTATATGCAGCTTCCTGTCATATTTCTGATGTATCCGGTACTGTTTGACACTTAAAACTTATTAAAGTATATTGAATAAAAAAACAAAAAGAAGCAACATGGCTTCACTACAGGTAGATCTTGTACTACGAGTCTGATTAGTTTTTATGAGACAGTTAGTAGATCTTTAGATCAAGGCATCCTGGTCAACATAATATTTCTTGATTTCCAAAAAGCCTTTGATAAGGTATCCCACAGGATACTAGTTGACAAAATGTCTAGTATGATATTGAACCTAATATACCAGTAATTAACTGGATCAGGGCATGGCTATCTAATAGAACCCAGGTGGTTAAGATTTCTGACACCTGCTTCACCTCTATAGAGGTTACTAGTGGGGGTGTCCCAAGGCTCCATCCTGGGTCCCCCTCTTTTTGGTATATTTGTCTCAGACTTACATCATGGGATGACAGGTCATATCAGTAAATTTGTGGATGATACAAAACTCTGCAGTGAAGTTGACTCCATCCATAAAATCAAAAATTTCCAGCATGATATCAAGTTATCAGAAAATTGGGCAAATCTAAACAACATGACATTCAATGAAGATAAATATGCCATAATGCACCTTGGGGCAAGAAACCTACAGAAACAATTCTATCTAAATGGGAACCCTTTGAAACATTTCAAAACGTAAAAAGATTTAGGGATCATAATTAATAACCTCCTTCTACCAGGAGAACATTGTAGACATATTGCATTAAGGACCAATAGCATACTGGCATCCATAAAAAGGGCATTTACATCTAGACAGGAAACCTGCATCCTACTTTTATATAGAACTTACATAAGGCCACATCTTGATTATGGGGCATCTTTCTGGGCACCTTTTTTGACCAAGGATAAAGAACTCCTGGACAATGTCCAGAGAAAGGCAACTAAGATGATCCCCAGGTTACAAAATCACTCCTATTATGACAGATGTAGGGAACTCAACTTATTTGATCCAGATATGAGACACCAGAGGGGAGACCTTTTATTATTATATAAGATCCTAAGGATGAACAACTAATGGCAGAATATGGCATAACATATGCTAATAAACCTGGTAATCTAAGATGTAACAATAAACAATTACTTGTGCCTAGTGCACTTGCAAATAAAAGAAAACATTTCTTCACTGTTAGAACTATGAAGCTCTGGAATAAACTGGCACAAAATATTGTGGATGCCAATAATTCTGAGCAATTTAAGGAATCATATGACATGCATATTATGGGTATCTAACATTAGTTCCCACATGGTGTGGGAAGATAGACTCGATGGGTCTTGAGCCTTCTTCTACCGTAAAGTACCGAATAATACCGAATAACATAACCCTGGTTATGCCTTACTGTTTAATACTGTCAGTGCACAATGCAAGTACTTATAAATGAATGAATACTACATGTCATTTGTGTTGTTGGCTCAATATCACTCTTGTGCATTTCTGCTAGTTCACAAACATTTTACGTCTGAGGTCAGAATTTGATTGTGTGACATTTCCTCCCTATTTTTGACAGAGAAGCAACATCTAGATCATAGTACAACTTCTTATTGCATCTCCATATGAAATACTGGAAAGCACAGCAAACTCTGCAGTTTTTCCTTAATTAGCACAGCTGATCTATTCACTAATAAGACCATTAATGCAAACTAAGCCTAGTACATGTACATAAGTGGCTTAAATTAAAGACTAAAAGTAAAACAACCAATATAAGACTACACTATTTTATACAACCAAATTAAAATCATTAAGCTAAGACCTGAAATGAAGCCTAAAAAAGGTTTTATAACAAGACTTAACTCTTTTGCACAGCTGGTTACAGAGATCTAGTGCTGTTCATTGTCTCACACTGAACAACTGCAAGCAAGGTAAACCAACTCATTTTGTGGTGATAAGGGGTGGCCAGGAGCAGCTGTCTATGATATGCTGATTTTGAGCTCAGATTTTCAGCCAGATATCAGGTCCCTCATCAGGTACTAGCGGGTCCCAGTAACAAGTGGAGGCTGGGAAGCATGCTGATTCAGCTTAGCGATGAGAGCACTGGCCACAAAGCCAATGGCCCAGCTGATGGGAATTCAGGCTGGGAAATCTGTGTGGTGGGTGGAAAAGAGACAGCCAGGGAGAGACTTGGGGGGGAGAGATCCTGTCCAAGTCAAGGAATGGAGTTGAGGTGGTCTGACATTATGGACTATGGGCCCAGAATATGGGTCTGATCCCAGGATCTGAGTCCAGTGAGTGGCCCATGATGAGTACAGGTTTCACTGACAAGATCGATGATCAGCTTGGGTGCACCTCCACAATCAGCTTACAGATAGGTCTGGGCAATTCTGGGAGGTAGCAGGTCCCATATCCTTTCCCCAGATGCAGTCCCACATGTAATATACCCAGGACCATAACCCTTGCTTTGTGCAAAGCACATATCACTGCTTTCTCTTGAATTGGTCCCATCAATTAGTCAGACATATTCTGGGGTCATTTTAATTTACCACAGTATTTTACCATTCAGTGGTGACATCACACTTTCTAAATTAGCCCGGTGAATGAGCATATTTCACAAAAAACAGAGAGGTTTCAAATAAATTAGAACATGCATAAGTTGTGGTGGGGGGGGCGTTACAAGTGTTCCCATGGGAGCAGCATGTATTTCTTGGCAATCTAATAGGTTTATTGGTTGTAATCTGTTCAGAATCTGTTTATTGAAATAGGGTCTCAGTTCACTTTTGTTGTCTCCATACCTCTCAACCTATGCCTACAGGGCTTGAGGGAAGGATGGCTACCAGTTGGATATGAGTTGAAAGATGGCTACTGATGCTGGGGTGGATTCCAAAGGTGATGGGGGTATGGCAGGCACTGATGTGGTTGGAGAGGAAATGTTGCCAAAGATGCGGCTGGGGTGGATGGTTGGAACCAAAGGGGGTGATGGTAAAGTGGATACTGATGTGGTTTTCAGGAAAAGGATGACAATGATGGGGCTAGCATTGAGGGTTTTCTACTAAAGGGGTTGGGGTAGAGTGACTACCAATGTAGATTGTGGGAGATGTCAATGATGGGGCTGGTGTGGATGGTGAACACTGATGATGCTTTTTCAGAGGAGGGTGATGGAATGCTATCAACAGTTCTGGTGGGGGGGGGACTAATAATGAGGCTCTGGTGTGGTTGCTGTTTAGAATTTCCTGATGGTGCTGTGCAGGGGATGGCTGAAAACATGGCAGTGGGTGGTGAAGGTTACCGATGAGGTACTGAGGGCTTGTACATGTGTATATTTGTTATCAGTGGTGCATAAGCAAATAGCTTTGGGATCTGTCAACTTCACATATATGTACTGTATACGTATTCCTAATAGAAATTGTACATACTGCTATAGTTCAGTCATTAGGGAAAGCTTCATCGAAATATACCAGCTTTTGGTCTGCTAGCTTTGCTTGTAATACAAATTACTGACTACAGGGTAAAATGTGAACTTGCAGAATACAGTTGTTAATCCTGCCAAGTGCTGTGAATGCTTATGGTTGGATAAAGTGGTGTCTAACAGCTACTGAGCAAAAGCTGCTGATCTTGTACTAAGAAAGTGCTTATTCTGTGTGTAGATAATGGAAGCTGAATCAATAGGCCTAGTCATGAAAACTGTATAAATGGAGGGTCTATGGGGGGTCTCAGGTGCGTCAGAGCCCAAGTTGCAGGTTGGGGGCACTGCCTTCTGTTCCCAGGATAGGTAATGTATGTCCTTTCCTGTATTTTGGCAAAACTGCTAATAAATGTTTTATAAATTGGATTGTGTTTCTTATGGTGTCATTATGAGCTAACTTTAGTGGGGTACAAATCCACTAGGATTCCCTATGTTTACCAGTGTTTTGAGGAGGATGGTTGGGTGTGGTGCATGCAAGTGGCTTTAAAGTATGTTTCTGATGTTTACTGTGGTTGGTGGAATGATGCCAGTATGTGACAGTGTCTGGTGCATGAAACTGTGATGTATTGACAACTATGGACATGGTGGGGGGTGCACTGCTGACCTACAGTGAGGTTTGTGATGTATGGTAGGCTCTGGGTTTGGTTCTAAGGTTGTAGAGGTGGATGGATATGTCTCTTGAGTTTACAGACTGCTCAAGAAATTGGGTCTTTGGGGGATCAGGAATTGTGGGAATGGCGTATGTGTACTTTGTGGCATGTTTTTTAGTTGCATGGGCAGCTGGTTGTGTGATAGGGTGTTTTGGTGATTGAGATCTTACATAGGAATATAGGCAATATTCACAGGAGGGAGAATTATGCCCATCTAGACTGTTCAATGTCTTCTCAATGATATAGACCACTAAACCCTCCCCTCATTTAAAAAATGATCCAGCCTGTGTTTAAAGATGTTCAGATTTTCACCTGTAACTACTACCTCAGGTAAACTGTTCCAGTCACAGACCACCCTCAGAGTTAACTAACATCCTCTCTTCAAAGCGTTTGGCCTGCAGCAGGGATTTATGTCCTTGTGTTTCCCTACTGAAGGACCTTAGTTCTAAATGCAAACAATTTCTCATACTCTAACATTTTGAAGCTTCATACACAGTGAAAAGATCCCCCTGTAGTCTTCTCCTTTCCAATGAATACAATCCCAGGCTACTTAATCTCTATATATTTGAGTGTTTTTCCAAACCCTTAATTAATTTTGTTGCTCACTTCTGGACCCTTTATAGTTTATTGATGCCCCCCACATTATATGATGACCAGAAATGATGCCTCCCACTTTATATGATGACCAGAACTGGTCACAATACTCCAAATGTGGCCTCCTTAATGCCCTATAGAAAGGCAACATCACGTCTTGACTCCTACTCTCTATGTTCTTCCTAATGCATCCCATTATTTTATTACATTTTGTGACAACCTCATTACAATGCTTAGTAAATTTTAGATTGTCTGTTATAATTACTCCCAAGTCTTTTTCACCTTTTGTGACTTTTAGAACTGTGTTAGCTAGTCTGTATTCTACATTAAGATTTTTATGGCATAAGTGCATTACCACATACTTATCTAGATTGTAACTCATTTTATACTTAATTGACCATTCATGTAGTTCATCCAATTCAATTTGCAATAACCTAACCTGTTCCTCCATATACACTATAGTTTTGTGTCATCAGCAAATTTTGCAAGTCAACCCCTTTGTCAGTTTTTACACTAGATACATACATGGTGAACAGAGCTGGTCCCAGCACAGACCCTGTAGAACCCCATTGGTCACCTCTATTTTACCAGAATCTTGCCCTGCCACTTGTACCCTCTGTGACCTATTATGCAGCCAAAACCTTATCCAATCTACAATCTTTCTATTTATTCCTACTTTTCCCAGACATTTTATTAGTTTGGTGTGTGGCACAGTGTCAAATGCCTTCCTGAAATCCAGATAGACCACATCCACTGATTCTGCTTCATCCAATGCTAGAGTCACTCTCTCAATAAAGCTAATTAAAGTTGTTTGGCAAGACATCCCTTTCCTGAAGCCATGTTGATTTTCATCCTATGGGCCATGTGTAGTCAAATAATCCTCCATTATACATCCAATAATAGTCTCCATAATGTTTCCCAAGACAGTTGTAAAGCTCACCAGCCTGTAATTACCTTTATTGGCCCAGCTCCCTTTCTTATGAATGGGAACAACAATAGCTGATCTCCATGCCTCTGGTGTTTCATCCGTTTTTAGTGAATTATTACAAATCCTAGTGACTGGTCCATTCAATGTATGGGCTTACTCCTTTGATAAACTTGGGTGTATCCCATGTGACCCTTGAGATTTGTTTATATTTAAATTATTCAACGCCATGTACACCTCTTCCTCTGTGATCAGTGGTGTGATGTGCTGATTATCAATTTCCATCACATCTAACTCAAATGGCTGATATCCAGACCCAAAATGCTTGTTAAGTATGTTTGCTCTTCTCTGTTGCTATTTATCATGTCATTCCCTTCAAATAATGGTCCCACCATCTGTCACCCCCCCCTTACATTTATTAACATATGCCCCAAACAAATTTGGATTCTTTTTAGTGTGTCTGGCAATAGCCTCCTCTTTATCCTTTTTTGCTTTCCTAATTAAAATGTTACATTCCTTGTTTGCTGATGAGGACCATTCCCATAAATTTCTGTCACCTGTGTTTTTTGCACTTTTGAACAACCTCCATTTTTTGTTTAATTTATTCATGACTTTCCTGTTTATCCATAACGGAATCCAACCATTCTTATTATATTTGTTCCTTTGTGGTATAAATTTGCTTTCCAAATACTTTATTTTGCTCTCTAGTGACTTTCACATATCATTGACATTTTTGTTAATCATTTCCTCTTTCCATCTCCAGTTATCCAAATCCATTTTCATTCCTCTGAAGTCTGCACTCTTGCAGTAGCTATATTTAGTTGTTCCATTATCCCTCATCTTATATTTCTCCATTGCAAAAGTTGCTATCAAGTTGTCGCTATCACCTAATGGTTCCCACGTTCTACAGTTTTTAATATCACCGCCCATATCACTTAATACTACATTAAGAATGTTGCTTCCCCTTGTTGGTTTCCCTAATGTGCTGGTCTAAGTTAAGATTTATAATGTTTACTGCTAACTTATTATCTTGTGGGATACCTCCGTCACCATTCTTCCAGTTAATATCTAAATAGCATAATGTTTTCTTGTCCATAAAGTGTTCTAGATCATTTAACAGAGTTTCATCCATAGAATCCAATTGTCCAAGTGATCGATAACAGATTCACATTATAGTGTAGTCCCTGTTGTTAGTCCCTACCCTTTTCCAAATAATCTCACTTTCATTGGCTTCATCTTTCCATATTATTTCTTCTTTCGACAGGTAGTTTTTAACATAAAGTGCCACTCTTCCCCTTCTTTTCTGTGTCCTGTCTCTCCCAAAGAGCCTATATCCCTCAGTCTCTTTGTTCCAGTCATCATCTTTGGTCCACCATGTTTTGGTTAACCCAATTACATCAAAATCTTCAGTGGTGGCTTGTATTTCTAGCTCCTCTAATTTTATTTTTGAGGCTACATGCATTAGTTAGAATGCATTTCCATGTATTTAGACCATTCTTAGATAGTGTTTTCTTTACTACTACCTTATTCTAAGTCAGGACCCTGAGCAATGTTTCCCCTCACCCATGCCCCCTCATTGTTAGACTACTCAAGTATGCAGATAAGCATTTAAACTATCTGCCAACCCTCTTTGTCCCGAGTTTGTTTAGATGCAAATCATCCATCCAGTGCAGATCTTTTTGCTTGTCAAATACTTTCCAGTTCTGAATAAAATCAAAGCCCTTTCTCTTGGCTGAGTTTTCAATCCATCTGCTGATCCTGGGAGAATTTCAGAAACCATAACCTTGCAATTTTTGCCCTTCAGGTACCTGCCTACTGCCTCAAATCTGCTTTTATTTTATCATTTGTTCTTTGACCTATGTCATTTTGGGGGATAATCTCTGAGGCACTCCACAGTCATTACATCAAGGGTTGTGTTCACCTGATAGGTTGTTTAATGCACATGTGACTTCTAAAGAAGTCTGACCCCTCCTCACTTGGAACCTGCCCAGGCTGGATCAGTTTTGAATGTGCATTGGAACAGGTTGCAGCACCTCATTTCAGCTCTTGAGTACAGCAACCTTTGTGGACAACATTTAGGTCTAGAATCTAAAAAGAATATATAACTAATGTAAGTGGAACTGGTGCCTTGTAATTTATATCTGTTAGCCTGCTCCTTTCTTTACACTGCTAGCTATATAACTATGAGAAATAGCAGTGCATTATAGCAGCATTTCTGTGAACCTTAGGAAGCTGCAGCTTTTTCAGGTACAGTCTGGAAAACTAGCCTAATCATTTTGCTTTATTACTTACTAATCACAGGCATATGATTATAGATCTCAGCCTCCTTAACCCCTCAAGTGGCAGTCACAAAGGCTTGGATAACTACTGGAAGGCATCCCCTCTACAAATGGGACCCCACAGTATCTCTATATAAAACTAAGATGTCCTGGGACCCCGCTAGTCATCCCAGGATTAGCCACTGTGCAAAATCTCTTCTCCATGGGGTATGCCTCTTGAGTCATTTAAAGCAGGGGCTCCCCCTGCTAGCGGGGCTCCCTGTCTAGCCAGGCACAAGCAGTGGCATTTGTCCAGAACAGGAGAAAAGCTCTATATGGCCAGTGTTTTAAAATTGCCACAATAAAAATTCAAAGTTAAAAGAACTTGCCAAAAGATATCAGGCTCTAGATGGTAGGAGTTCTCGGAACATGAGGTCCCTTTGTCTGATTCAGCAAGATGGTGTTAAATGCCATTCCCATACATGCACATGATCCTCCAAGCTTTCATGCATTGCGTTCTGGCAGCCATCTTGACCATGGCTGGCCACAGCCCTTTACTCGATATGATGCATGCACATGGCAGTCTGAACTTGCACACTCAAGATTTTGACCAGCGGCCATATTACTCATGGCAGATTGCAAATTCTAATTTCTAAAATCAACTAGCTTTTCATTGGCTAGCACTTTAGTTACTATGCAATGATTCACCTCTCTGGTAACAGAGACACAAACAGTCCAGGCATCACCAGAGCAACACAGTGGCATTTTACTACCCGTAAAGTCCACTAATAACATGAATCACCAGATATGCTCAGCTCGTCCCCCTTCTGGTAGCCCTATTGGTGAGGGCGGTTTGCTAGTGTAACAAACCTAGCCAGACAGCACCATCCTTAAAGGGACATACACACAAGTTACAAAAACTGTTGATATGTTGTACTTCCTACAGTGTATTCATCAAAATTACAATCAAACTTAATACTCAATCACAAACTAATTACATCTCCCTAATTTCTGTCCCGTCCTTTAACCACAGAACAAAATGGTCAAAACAAAGGTGCCCATCCCTTCAGGACAGCTAGGCTGGATTTGCCCCTCCTGTGCTGAGTATCCCCCTCATTTATCCAAGGAGCAAATGTCCAGTGAGGTCCCAGTGGACCATCTGACTGACTGACTGACCACTATAGCTTTCCAGCCCAACAAACACTACTTCAGGGCCCATCCCAAACATGGATACAGCTGCCA
Organism: Neoceratodus forsteri; assembly: GCA_016271365.2. Taxonomy (NCBI): domain Eukaryota; kingdom Metazoa; phylum Chordata; order Ceratodontiformes; family Ceratodontidae; genus Neoceratodus; species Neoceratodus forsteri. The sequence continues at coordinate 586,336,248 of CM057456.1, read as the reverse complement.
TTCTCCTTCAAAACCAACAGGTTATGCAAGCCCAGCAACAATTAATGGCGGCTATGCTAAAGAAACTGGCATAGCTGACAGGCCCATGCTTGCCCAGTCTGGACAACAATACCTCCAACCCAACAGCACCAATCCTGACAAATCCAGCATCAATGGGGCCCCAACCTCGAACCCCACCACCTGACTCTGAGAATAATTTTGAGGATGAGGGAGACATGGAAATAGACCCTCAGCTACTGGCAGCCAAATGGTGCTTTCCAGACCAGATATCAGCACTGGTCCACAATGTCATGTCTATGGTGGGGTTCGACACTCAGACTCCACCACCACAGTCTAAACTGATCCCATCTCTACTACCCTCAGCCAAAAAGGCCAACACCTTTCCAGTGTGCAAATCCATTGATGATGTGGTGGCAAAAGAATGTGAGTCCATAGACCCTTTTCGCATTCCAGAACAATGGTCATGGGCCAAAATTATCCATTACAGGTGGACAAACTGTCACTATGGTACATGCCTCCTACAGTAGACCCACAGATTACATCCTTGAACAAAAAAAGTACTCCCAATGAAAATAGCTTCAGGGTCGAAGGATCCAGTAGACAGAAAACTGGAGGATATGCTGTACGAAAGAAAAAAATTTAACTTACTAGCCTTTGAGCCAAGGCAGCAGCAACAGCAATCTATGCAGCCAGAGCTCAACTAACCTTGCTGCAGATAGTGATGAAAACAAGGACCCCAAAATCTACTGAGACACAACTCCTAAAAAACATTACCCTATCCATGAAATACCTAGCAGACATGGCAGTAGACTCTCCTAAATGCAGCTTGAGAGCTGCAGTCTTACTTAACAGGGCCAGACAATCCCTGTTGATAAAACTTTGGGATATAGACAACTAATTCAAATCTATGCTGCATAAACTCCCCTTTAAGGGGGTCACTACTCTTGAGAAGGGCTATTAAAATACCTGAAGGGGAAGGAGGATGGCAAAGCACTGGGGAAGGAGCAAACCATCAGATCCACATACCTTCCTGCCTGACATAGATCATACCTGAACTCCTTTTGGGACAAGAGAAAGGATCACTACAGATACAGGGGAAACAATTTCTGACCTTCCTACCCACCTCCAAACAACTACCACAGTTTCAGAGGTATGGTAAGAGCCATCAGGGACAGGGGTACAAATAATTCTGCCTGAAAAAATCACTCAAGGCAATGACTATACCCGCTGCAGAAATTACCAAAATGTACCAGTACTTCAGTTCACATAATAATGGGACAAGTGGGTCCTAGAGATAATAAAAAAGGGGTATGCAATAGAACTGACAGAAATTCCAAGGCAAAACAGGCTGATCATATCACCCATGTCAAAGCATAAAGTAACACAATCACAAATTCATCAGGTACTAGCAGACCTATTTCACAACAAGGCAATAACAGCAGTCCCTCCAGCAGAGAGAGGCTGAGGAACATACTCCATCTTCCCTACAGTACCCAAAAAGACAGGAGGCCTATGACTAGTGCTGAACTTAAAAGTCAATCTGTACAATACAAACCATTCGAGATGGAAACAATCGGATCCACAGAGAAATTCATACATCTGCAGCTCTTCTGTGGACTGGGGGGTGCAGTCCTCAGTTGGTTTTCGATCATTCCTTGAGGGCAGATCTCAAAAGGTGGTGTCAGGGATTTATTCCTCTGCCCCTCATGAGCTTCCCTTTGGGGTGCTGCAGGGCTCAGTGCTGTCCCCCATGTTGTTTGCAGTATATATGCAACCATTGGGAGACATCATAAGACAGTATGGTTTGAGTTTTCACTGCTATGCAGATGATTCTCAGCTACACATGTCTTTTGTACCAGCCAGGAGAAAGATACTATCTCTGTGTTTAACAGCTGTCTGACTGAGATTCAGGACTGGATGAGTACTAGCTGGCTGAGGCTAAACCCAGGAAAAATAGAGGTATTGGTGGTGGACCCAGATTGTAGGTCAGCCGGGATGTTGGTGGGACAGCCCTTTGGACTGGTGCTGGGAGGAATACCACTAACTGTCTAGGACCAGGTGCGGAAAAATTGTTGTGATTTTTGATGAGGACCTGACCTTGAAGGCTCAGGTGTTGGCCATAGTCAAATCTTCCTATTATCATCTTAGGAACATAGCTAGGGTGAAACACCTGGTACCAACTGAAGATCTTCCTACTCTGGTCCACACCTTTGTCACCAGTTGTCTTGATTACTGCAATGCCCTCTACCTAGGGCTACTGGGTGTTGATATCCACCACTTGCAGCTGGTGCAAAACACGATGACCAGACTGTTGACTGGAGCCCCTTGATCCAGGCATATAACACCTGTGCTGCATGAACTGCACTGGCTGCCAGTACAGTGGCAGATAACCTTCAAGGTCACATTGCTGACCTATAAAGCCCTATATGACCAGGGAAAGCAGTATCTGCAAGAACTTCTATCCCCCTACTGCCCCTTCCACACACTTCAATCCTCCGATGAAGGATTGCTGGAGATTCCCAGGGCCTATTTGAAAACATCTGGAGGAAGAGCATTTGCCTTTATGGCTCCAACTCTGTGGAATTTTCTACCTCATCAGATACGAGATAGCCTGACCATGGAGGGTTTTAAGACAGCCCTTAAAACCCATTTATTTAACCAGGCCTTTTTTGGTTCCTGAATGGCCTACATTAGTCTGCTGTTGATAAGAAGAAAATGTATGTATTTGAAGTTTATGTATATTTTAATGTGCATAATGACGTGGATTTTATGTACATGTTAATTTTATTTATTTAGTGATTGTAAGGGTGCCCTGAGCTCTGGAAGGGCACTTTTTAAAAATAAAAATATGATGATTATATGATGAGTAACACTTAGGCACCATAATCAGTACAATAGCAAGGCTAGTGTATCCAACAGGTTGCTGATCCATTTTTCTAATAGATCAAGTGTCCAGATTACAGACTCAAACATCTATCAATGGAACTAGTTGCCCAGGTCCTGGGACTAATGTCATCCTGCATAGACATAGTACCATGTGCCACATGGAAAATGAGATGTCTGCATTTATTTGTGATCAAACAGGGACCAAAACACAACCTCAATTTTACCAGGACAGTACCCATACCACCACCGGTGGCATGATCTCATTATGGTGGGTGAACAAGAACAACTTCTCAAAAGGGATGCTGCTGAACATCTAGTATGAGGTAATAATAAATACAGATACCAGTCTATCATGTTGTGGGTGGCCTCTGGACACCAGTCAGCACAGATGAAGTGGTTCCTAGCTGGGGTAAAACTCCTTATAAATGTCCTAGAAGAGATGAGGGCAGTATTCCTAGTGCTTCTGCACTTCAGCCAATGCATCAAAGGCAAACATATCCTGGTCAGATCAGACAATCAGGGAGGTGACAGCAGCATACATCTCCAAGCAAGGGGGAACAAAGAGCAGGATGATGCAAAAGAAAGCTTCAGAAGTACTATCATGGGCTCAAAAGCATCTTGTCAGCCTCTTAGCAGTACACCTGGCAGGAAAACTAAATATGACAGCAGACTGGCTGAGCTGGCAACAGATCCACCTGGGAGAATGGAAACTCCATCAACAAGAATTAAAACCCATCAACAGGTAATGGGGCCTGGTGTGAATGGATCTGATAGCTGCCAGCAAAAACACCCAATGCCCCAAGTTCTACTCTCGGTACAAGGACAGACAGGCCATGGGGGTGGATGCCCTGTCATCAGAATGGTTCTTTGACATGGCATACATTTTCCCAGCCCTACCCTTCATCCTTCAAGCCTTGAGAAAGATCCGAAAATCCAGGATGAGAGTGATACTGATCACATCCTACTGGCCCAGGAGCTAACAGCTTGGATGCTGAAAGGGAAAGATTGCTGAAAGCAGGCTATCACCCCTCAGTAGTCAACACAATGATCATGTCCAGGAAGTGTTCCACCAATACTATGTATAAGAGACACTGGGTCATATTCTCAGACAGGTGCACCTGAAGAGATATAGTGGCTCAAGATTCATCAACAGCTGACATCCTACTACTCCTTCAAGAAGGACTGGACAAGGGGCTCTCTGCTTCCTCCCTCAGGGTACAAGTGGCAGCATTAGGAGTGGCATGAGGTCAAATAAAAGGGGCAACACCAGTAGCATATCCCAACATCATCCAATTCTTGAAACGGGCCACTAACATTCACCCAAAAGTTCAAAGAATGACAGCATCCTGGGGCCTCAATCTGCTGCTCAGGGCCATGACACATACTCCCTTTGAGCCACTAGCCACATTAGAATTCAAACAGTTAAGTGTAAAAACAATCTTCTTAGTGGCAATTTGTTCATCTAGATGCATATGTGAATTATAGGTCCTGTCATGTAGGCCTCCATACATGACAGTTAATGAAGATCGGGTGACTTTAAGAACAACACCAAATGAGGCATCCATTTTTCATACTAATCAAACTCTCGAGCTGACAGTCCAACTGCCAACATTGAAGGTGGAACATGACCCACCCCTACAAACTCTGGGAATGAAAAGAGTCATACCACCTACAGTATATCAGCAGGACAAATGATGTACACAAGACAAACCAATTGTTCATCATCTTACAAGGACACAGAAAAAGTCAACCGGAATCACCCTCCGCAATACAGTCCTGAGTCAAGGCAGCTATCCTAGAAGCATATACTGTAAGGCAAGCAACTCAGTGTCTCTAAAGGACTTTAAGGCTCATGTGATTAGAGCGGTGGCCACCTCATGGGTAGAAAAGAACATGGCCACCACTGAAGAAATCTGTGCAGCAGCAACTTGGTCATCCACACATTCAGTACATTTACCAGGCACTACAGACTTGACGTGTCACACAACACTAAGACCAATTTGGGCTGCTCAGTCCTCCAAGCAGTCATGGTTATGCTGTATGATCAGGACATGTCTACCCCACCCTAGAATCAGAGTACTGCTTTTTAAAACCCTTGATGTAATGACTGTGGAGTGCCTGAGAGATCATCCCCCACAATGGTAGTTTACTCACTTGGTAAAAGTAATTGTGGGGGAATGCATCTTTGAAACACTCCACATCCCATCAGGTAGACACTCACAGTAACACAAATTAGTAACCAGCATACCATATGGGTCAAGGTTTTTTCTTATAGTGTATTAACAGGAAATAAAGTACTATTGGTTTGATCTGTCTGGGTCCATAGTATATAATCACAAGTCAGCAAGTATCCAGTTTCATTTTAGGTACAGCTTTGGAAGACAGCGAACTGATCCAGTCTGAGCAGGTCCTAAGTGAGGAGGGGTCAGACTTCTTTAGAAGTCACATGTGCATCAAGCAACTTATCAGGTGAACACAACCCTAAATGTAATGACTGTGGAGTGCCTAAGAGATATATACCCCCACAACCACCTTTACCAGGTGAGTAAAATACCATTTGTTCCTATATTGAGCAGTACAGTAGGACTCTCCCCTGCCCCTTTTAGAAAACCCACTATGTTTCCCCTTTTGTCACTAATTTTGGCACCAGGCAGGCAGCATACTGTTACCTTTTCCTTCCTTACTGTACACATAACAGAGTCAATATTTCTTATGATCAAAACATCCAAGACCACTAGGTTCTTTTCCACGTCATGTATCTCCATTTGATGCCCCCCTTCCTCATAGATTTGGGGTCTTATTACCTGGCTGCTACTGCCCTCATTCTCTCATTCTTACCATAATCTACTGCCTTGGAAATTAGCCTATCCCCATCTTGATTAGTACTTTCTTCCTCATATTGTTCTAAAGCTTGACGTACATTTGCAAGGGGAACCCTAAAAATCTCTGCTACCCTTCCCCTCTTAGCCTTTTTCCTTCCCTCAACTCATGTCCATGAAGGACCATCCTCAAAACTGTCCTTATTATCATTATTTCCAATGTCCCTTTTCTTTTTTCTGCAGCACCTCTGCTGTTTCCACTTTCCTCCTGGCTACTTTCAGAATCTACCTCTATTACTTACTCTTCCATATTTTCTAGTGTTAACCCCTGCTATGGTTCCCTGGCTCCTTCTGCCTAAATACGACATTGTAGAAGCTGTCCACAAAACTTCCCAGGTTGGCAATATTTTCATTTCCACCAGTATAATCCCTTAGACTTCTGCTCTCCTCCTCAAAGGCCATTATATAAATACACTTGTCACAGGCAAAACTGTTTGCATATTCCCCAACATCTCCTCTTTTAAACATTTGGCAGCTAGTGCATTGTATTAAATTTGTTTGCCCCTCCATTACGTCTTCTACAAGGTTGATTAGGTGTAATCTTGATGAAATTGCTTCCTGTTTTGTAAATTAACAGATTTAAAACTTTAGACAATGATTCCAAAGGCAGTCTTAATACAAGTTAATCTGTTAATGTTACCTGTGCATCAGTAATCCTACCCACAAATGCTCAGGGAATTCAAATTGAGCAAAGTATCCCCGCCTGACCAGACTGATGCAGCAAACACTTGCCTCTGCCATGTCCACCTCTGTTTGTGCTCGCTGATGGATTGCAGGGAGTTTCAGTTTACACTGTGTGACCCAAAAGTGCTGTTCCCATGGTCACAATGGCCCCGATTGCTGCGATTCATTAAACAACTCCTGTGGCTACAACCAGCTCCCTAATGGGCTTCCTTCACTGCTGCCCAACCTCACAGCACCAAGAAAATGCTGAAAGAATTAACTTTTCCCTTTCACATGTAGCTCCTCCATGATCTGTAGCCCACTGATACCTACAGTGGACTACAAGCCCCAACAGCCTTAGCTGCCTTACCCAGCCCCAGTACTCCAAATCTCCATAGAGTTAGCTATCACAGTAAAATTTACTAATAAGAGCACTTATGCCCACTGCCACTCTCAAGAGATCTCACTGACTGGCTTCTGCCATGTCCGCTTTTGCCATGCTCCCCAGCTTGACACGGAGTTGTATGGATTGCTGCCAACATGGGACTAATACCTATGGGTTGTTAGGGGATTGGTACAGGAGTTGTTCACAGTCACTGTTGGAGAGATGCAGTGCATAGAAATGGATTGGGGCATGGTGCCAGGATGTACATACAACTGAGTGCTTGTATATGGGACTAAGGAACCTTGAGGGTTTGGGATGGTGGTTTAGAGGTAGCTGGGTCTTTATGTCTGGGTCTAGGAATGGTTAACTGCAAAGTTCAATAGTGAAAGGACAGAAATTATGTCACCCTGGTTGAAATCGCAACAGAGGTCCCTGACACATGCAATGCTTCATGGCAAATATGCTTTTAACAGTGTTAGGTAATTATCTGACTACATGAATATGCAAGTGGATGCATATGAAGGTTCCTACTTATATTTACAAAATCAATAAGAGTGAGAGCAGTGTCTTAATCCATTATTTTTCCAGAAGGCACAAGTGCTATATTATCACCAGACACATCCAATAATACTTATTTAACATTAGCTACTGTGGAACTTTTTAATGAAAGCATGGACAATAATTATGCCACATTAATTAGTGGGGAGATTGGGGTAAAAAGTAAAGAATGCCATACATTTAGTATAGAAGAAATTACAGCTCAAGCCCAGCACACTTACAAGCAATGTTTGGGGTTAAAGGACTTAGTAATTAAGCTCCTTGGTCTTGAACTACAGACCAAATGTCTAAAGAATCAATCCACAGGTGTGGTTGAAAAAAGACAGGAAAGATGTGAAGCATATGTACCAGAACAAAATAAGGAGGGTGTGAGTGAAAGATTAAGAGAGTGTGATGATGATGATAGTGATGGTGATGAAGGCAGCAGCAATGATGGCTCAAACTTGACAAAAAGGGTCGAAGAGCCATGGAGTTTATTATTCCCACGAGGAACCAATTTACCCCACTACTAAACTTAATTGACAGCTTGAAAGTAAGTCTCAAAATTAATGCATATTGTTACTGACAAAGATGTTTCCTGTGAAAACTCTAGAATAAAAGATAGATTAGAAACTGAGACCAAAGTATTAATAGATACAGCTACTAATGAAGATAATTCCAGGGCAGGGGATCAAACACCTGAACCCACACTGAATGACAAAACAAAAAAAGGAAATGGCTCTGTCTTTATTTTGGGAGATTCAGTGATAAATATATGGACTCCTACACTACAAAGATTGCAAAGACAATGTAGTTAGTAACTGCTTCCCTGGAGCGAGTATAACTGACATTCAGTCACTGTTGCCAGATATTTTGAAGGAAACACAAGATAACCCATTAGGTTTAATACATGCCAGAAAAAATTATATAAAACACAAATCAATATAAGAGATTTTTAAAGATCTCAAAGCTGTACATGCCTATTTACAGGACTCCAAATGCAAGGTGATACTTTCAGAGATTTTACCTGTTACATGTGCAAATTATAGAATAAAAAAAATAGCAAAAATTAATAATTGGTTAAGGCGTTGGAGTTTATTCAGAGGAATTGATTGTATAATGTCCTGGTAGACTTTTTTTTGATAAAAGGAACCTCTTTTGTAGGGATGGACTTCACTTTAATAGTAGTGGTAGCCAATTGCTGGGGAATATTTTCAGGAGCCATATTAATCAAGTTTTAAACTAGATAGCCCGGGGAGAAGGGACCCAGGTAAAAATCCAAATAAGAAATTAAGAACACCCAGCAAATTACCACACAAGATTAATACTATAAAAAGTAAAGAAGGAGAATTAAAAGCACTATTAATAAATGTATGGAGTCTTTGAAACAAAATTGATGAACTGAAATATATTACATGAGGACAAAATTCAAATTTGTGCTTTAACCGAAACATGCTTTAGGAAGGAAGATTGGATTGTGGAGATACCAGGCTTTAATTTTTTCCACAAACAGCATGTTGACAAGGGGGTGAAGGTGTAGTCCTTTACATCTCAAATTGGATAAGAGCAAAATAATTGGAATTATGTGGACATGGAAGAGATGAAGTTGAACAAATGTGGGTACAGTTAGAACTTAAAGTAATGACATTAACAATAGGTGTCTGTTATTGTTCACAAAGTCTAAATAATGCTGACAGTATTAATTTTCTGGATGTCATTGAGAACATGGCCATCGATGGCAACTGTCTGCTTATAGAAACATAGAAACATAGAATTTGATGGCAGATAAGGACCGCTTGGCCCACCCAGTCTGCCCATTTCCCTACCTGATGGATAAGCTGCAGATCCTAGTTAACCAGCAGCCTACTTCTTCCTACCCCCAACCCCTAGAATTGCCTTATGACTGTCCCATGCATGCTTGAATTCCACCACTGTTTTTGACTCCACAACCTCCTCTGGAAGGCTGTTCCATACATCCACAACCCTCTCTGTGAAAAAATACTTCCTTAAATTACCCCTGAACCGCCCTCCTTCTATCTTCAAATTGTGCCCTTGTTCTTGCACACCTCTTTTTTGAAAGATGCTACCGTCTTGGACTTTGTTGATTCCCTTGAGGTACTTGAAAGTTTCTATCATGTCCCTCCTCCCTCCTTTCCTCGAGGCTATACATATTAAGCTCCTTAAGTCTCTTCATATGTCTTCCGTGCAGACCCTGCACCATTTTAGTTGCCTCCTCTGGACAGCTTCCATCCTGTCTATGTCTTTGTGGAGATTGGGTTCCAGAACTGCACGCAGTACTCCAGATGTGGTCTCACCAGCTGTCTGTACAGAGGGATAATGACTCTTGTTTTCTACTGGTGATGCCTCTCCCTATGCATCCCAGTATCCCCCCAGCCCTCCTTGCTGCCCTCTCACATTGCTTGCCCACCTTTAGGTCATCTGATATGACTACCCCCAGGTCCCTTTCCATTTTTGTTGTTGTTAGTATCTCACCCCCATTGTGTACTCTTCCCCTGGGTTTTTGTTTCCCAGGTGCATTACCTTGCACTTCTTAGCATTGGATCTAAGCTGCCATACATTTGACCATTCCTCTAACCTTGCCAAGTCCCTTCTCATCCTTTCCACCCCACCTTGTGCATCAACTCTGTTGCAGATCTTTGTGTCATCTGCAAAGAGACATACTTTTCCTTCCAGTCCCTCTGCAATGTCGCTTATAAAGACATTGAAGAGGACCGGTCCTAATACTGAACTCCCGCGGTACCCCACTGCTAACCCCTTTTTCAGAGGACTCCATTTACTATTACTCTGTGTCCTATTCTCCAGCCAATTCTTTACCCAGGCTGTCATCTTGGGACCCACTCCCAGGCTGGCTAACTTGTATATTAATCTTTGTGTGGGACTGTGTCAAATGCCTTGCTAAAGTCTAGGTAGGCCATGTCCACAGCCCCTCCCTGATCAACTACTTTGGTCACCCAGTCAAAGAAATCATCAGATTTGTCTGGCATGACCTTCCCACTGTGAATCCATGTTGCCTTGGGTCCTGTGCCCTCTGGCCTCTAGATATGCAACAGTTCTTTCCTTCAGAAGTGATTCCATCATTTTCCTACCACTGAGGTTAAACTAACAGGTCTGTAGTTTCCTGCTTCTGCCTTGCTCCCACTTTTGTGAAGGGAATCACATCTGCCCTCCTCCAGTCCTCAGGTACCACACCATCTTCCCATGATTTGTTAAGAGGGTAGTCAGTGTCACAGTTCTACCCTTAGTTCTTTAGAATTTGGGATGAACTCATCAGGCCCCATTGCTTTGTCCACCTTCAGTTTTAAGAGCTCTTTCAGAACCCTTTTCTTCTGTAAATGGGCTGGTATCAACTTCTGTATCCAGAGTGTTTCTACTGTTTGTTTTAGGTACCTCTCTTCCTTTGTAAATACTGAGCAAAAATATTTGTTTAGTATCTCTGCCTTTTCACAGTCACCTCTGCCCACCCTCCCTCCCTTTATTAAGCCTCACTATCCCTCCCTTGGTCTTCCTTCGCTCCCTGATGTACCCTATAAAAGGTTTTATCCCTTCTTAACTGAGTTGGCTATCTTTTCCTCAGTTTGGGCCTTTGCTGTTCTGACTGCCTTCCAGCTTCCTTTGCTTTAACTGATACAGTTCTCTGTCCTGTTCCTTCATGATTCCTTGTACTTCCTGAATGCTTTCTTTTCTCTTGAACCTTCACTGCCTCTTCCTTTGAGAACCATAGTGGTTTCTTACCTCATTTCATTTTGTTTATTTGCTTTACACAAAGGCTTGTTACCTCTGTGATGGCTGTTTTATTATTCCCATTGTTCTTCCACCTCCTTCCTGCCCATTTGCTAGTGCATTCTTTGGGCACTCACCATTTTGGAACAAAGTCAGCCTCCTAAAATCCAGTACCTTTGTCTTTGTATGGCTTGACTCTATTGCTGTGTTTATTGTGAACTATACTGTTCGATGGTCGCTAGTTCCCAGATGGCTACCCACATCACATCTGTGATCCTCTCTTCATCTCCATTTGAGAGAACCAGGTCTGAGATTGCCCTCTCGAGTGGGCTCCAATACTATTTGTCTAAGGCATGCCCCCTGTAGGGCATCTAGAATAACCCCACTCTTAGAAGTGGGCTGCTGCAACTGCACTCCAGTTAACAGCTGGCATATTCAGATCACCCATCAGCAATATCTCCCCTTTATCTGCCATTCTAAGTATACTTTCTATCATTTCCTTGTCCATTTCCTCCCCCTGAGAGGGGGGTCTGTATACAACCCCTGTGCGGATTGTGGTGCCATTGCCTGCCTCCAAATTGACCCACAGTGCTTCTTCTCCTCCCTGTTTACCCTTTTGTTCTGTTGCTTTGATTTCTTCTCTTATGTAGAGAGTTACTCCTCCTCTTCTTTTACCCTCCCTGTCCCTCCTGTAGATAGTGTATCCTGGTATGTTTACATCCCAGTCATGGTTCTGCGTGTACCATGTTTCTGTGACTGCCACGATATCCAGATCTTCCTCCTCCATCAAGGCCACTAATTCAGGAAGCTTGTTACCCAGACTACGGGCATTGGTACTCATTGCTCTCCATTTTTTGATGGCTTTACCTTCTGTAGCGGCAACCCCCACTGACCTTTCTACCTTGGTCTTTTTCTCATTTAGTACCCTGTTTTGTATGGGGAGGCTGGGATTTTCCTGCTGCTTATCAGTGCCTCCCCCCTTGACTAGTTTAAAGGCTTGCCAATGAAGCATTTATGGGGGATTTTAATTTTATAAAGATAGATTGGATAGGAGTCGCATGACGCGTCTGAGCGGGTGAGATGCATTTATCTCTGCTCTGCTCCTTGGCTCAATATACACCGAAGAAAAGCTCTACTTACAGTATAACTTTCACAGTTTTTCAGTGCCTTAACCATTGCTAGTGTGGTCTGCTCTAAATTCATGGTTTTCTGACCGTCAGCTCCAATGCAAGTCAGTTTCTCTGATGGAGGCCAAGATGTGGCCTTTGGGCCCAATGCATACCCCACCCTCCATGTCAGAGCAAGCTAAGGGGTGCCAAAAAAAAAAAACAAGATGCAGGTGGTGGCTCCTTCAAAATCCAGCCCAGTGCTGACTCCCCTGTCAGAGGAAAAGTTCCTGCTGGAACTCTCCCTCAAAAAGGGGTCTCTGCTAAGTATTACAAGCCAACTCACAGCCCTAAAGAAAACCACAGAGAAACACTCTCAGAGGGTAGGCGATGTGGAGGCCAGAATCAGCTCCCTTGAGGACTGGAGTGCCAGCCAGGAGCCAGACTTAGTGGCCCTCCAACGCAAAGTCTTCAAGCTAGAAGAGAAGATTGAGGACTTGGTAGGCACAGCAGACATAACTTACTGCTGATTGGGCTCCCAGATGGCTTGGAGGAGCAGAATCCCATACTATTTATCCAAACATTTTGTGAGAAAGTAGCTGGCCCATCCCCTAATGGCCCTGGCTATATCATCAAACAGGTTTACAGGGCACTGAGGCCTATTCCTGCACTGAACTCCCCACCTCGCCCCCTGATATTTAAATTTCTGAATTTCCTGAACAAGGTCCACATTTTGGCTAAGATAAGGGACACAGAAGAGCTACTCGACGGAGGTATTAAACTAAGGATGACCCAGGATCTTCCCCGCTCCATGCATTTAAAATGAGAGGACTTTAATCCATACATCTCCAAATTGCTTGCAGCGGGGATCTGCTTTAAAATGTTGTACCTGGATAGGCTGCAAGTGAGCTTTAAAGGCTCACAGAAGACTTCTGACTTGGAGAATCAGGCTAAACAAGAGTTACCCAACATGTTTCCAGACCTTTTCTGGGCACCCAGGTAAACTTTCTGAGGGCCAGCTGGAGGGTCTTTTCCATTCTTTTGTCATTTAAAGTTTAAGAGGCTGTGGACGCTTGAAAAAGAACTGGAGTTGCAAAATCAAAATTGTTTGCTCAGTTGAGCAAGGGGAACTATTTATATTTTTATTTTGGGAATTTGGAGAACATGACAGAACTCTGGGACTCCCAAGCCAGGAATTTTCAGGGGTACCTGAACTTTCCCAGTTCAGAGATTAGTGTGGGACTTTTCAAACTAAACGACACAACTGGAAGGGGCCAGAACATCTGTGTTAGACTGTATGTCTCCTGGGTTGTGCCGATGTGTTGTTGTTCAGGGTTGTGAGGATTGATTACAGCATGTGGAGAGACCGGAGTCATGAGGTTACAGAAAAATGCCTATCCTCCTTGAATCGCCACCTTATCTCTGGAGGGTTACAGGTAGGTCTGTGGCTTAGTCAATTGTTTGGGCAGGGGTGGATACATGGGCATGCAGTGGGGCTTTCCTCCTTCAATTCCCTATCGATGGGACTTGGGGCATCTTCCACAATAGATCAGGGGGGTTGACTGTCCTACATCAAGATTCTCCATACTAGGTCTCCTTCAGGTGCAGCTACTTAGTGAACCTGAGGGCCCTTCAGGGTTTGGCACCGAGGCATTCCCCTTGACAGTAGATTCCAGTGGGCAGGTGACTTGCTCTCACCCTCCTGGCAGAGCTTTTGCTGTGGCTTAACTATGCATGAAGTGGAGGGGTGGGAGGATGGGTTTTCCTGTGCCCCCCCATCAGTGATCTAAGCCTCCAAGTAAGCTTTACCAGCTAAATGTTGCTCTTGGGCGACAGGGCACTTTGCCGATGAGGACAAAGGTGAAAGGACCTCCACTGTCATGGCAGCCTCGAGCCCTAAGATAGTCTTCTCCTGTGATGGGGGCTAACAGCAGTATCTCTCCCCAACTGCCAGTTGCTCTAGATCATTCATAATAGGCTGGTGAAGGCCTATACATAGAGGAGACTGACCCATACAGAGTCCTGAAGGGATAAGGAGGGTGGGATGCACTACTGGGCCCGATGGTCCACCCTAGCAACACATGGAAGGGAGCTGCAGGACCTGCACTTACCTTACCAGAGGGACTAGGTTGGTGAGATAGGGGATTTCAGCATTTGTTAAGTAACACTTTTTGCCCCTCTTGGCTCTCAGCATGCTGGGTCTGTCTTGGGATTTTTAATCCAGGGGCTCTATCATGTGATGGCTGTTATGAAGTAAAATGTTCTTTGCTTGTTACAAGTTGTGGGCTTTTCAGGGGGGTTCTAGGTTATTTGCTAACTTTTCACCTGTTTTTTAGACCTTTCACTAGGTTAGGCAATTAAAACTGAATAGATTGAGTGGGGAAGAGGGATTTGGGGCCCGTGCTAGATGTGTTACTCCATCAAGGGCCTAGGGTTGCAGGTGGTTCAGCTATTAGGGCTAGGGGTAGTGAAGGTTTTTGCAATGGGGTAGTAGCATGTTTTTTCTTGGCTTGTTGTATGAATAGGGAGGGGGGAGGTTGGGATGGGGAAAACATTGGCTACTTTCAGCGGCTTATGCTGAGCTTCCAGCCCGGTTGACTAGAGGGGAGGGGGAGTTAAGGAGGAGGGGTTATGGGGAGGGGGTTGGGTGGTTATTGGAGCACTCTACAATACTATTAGCAGGCAGATAGCAGTTCAAATAACAGTTGATTTAAACTCTAACTATGGGTACCACATATAAATTTATCTCTTGGAACGTGAAGGGGCGAACGACAAGCATAAAAGGTATATGATCCTACACCATCTTATAAAATATCAGCCGGATGTAGTATTCCTTCAGGAAACCCAACTCAAGTGGGTGGATATCCAGTATTTCTGTGAGGAGTGGGTTGGACAAGTTAACAGGGTGGGGGTAAGTAATAAAAGGGGCAGTGTGGGGATCTTAATATGTAGGGGTGTCCCATTCCAACTCCTTAAAGAGTGCAGTGATCTGGAGTGTCGCTTCTTGTTGCTCCAGGGGCATTTTGGCTTAACAGAGCTCCTTTCAGGAGGTATCTGTGGTCCTAATGCTGACTCGCCTGTGTTTTTGTCTAATCTTCTGTCTCACTTCTTATCTTTTTCACACCTCCCAATCATTCTTGGTGGAGACTGGAACTTAGTTATTCACCCAGACATTGACAGGTTGGGACTTCGCTGCAAGAGACTTTCACTGACTCAGTGAGGGTTGAGAGATCTCATGGACTCTTTAAGACTAGGTGACCCCTAGCGTATCTTATACCCTAGCAACAGACAATATACTTTTTCACATCCACACAAGTGGTACTCCCGTATTAACTACTTCTTGCTCTACCTCTCTAGTCTCTCTGGACTACTTGCTTGTGACATTTTTCCCACTGTGATTTCTGATCATGCCCTGGTTTATATAGAGCACTTTCTGAAGGGGTTGGAGGATCAGGATAGGGTCTGGTGTTTGAAATCAACCCTCCTGAGAGACACACATTTTATTATGGCCCTTAAAGAGTTCATACAAACCTTCTTTAGGGCAAATGAGGGGTCTGTTTCCTGCATGGATATGTTATGGGGGGCAGTGAAATGTGCTGTGAGAGGGGAATGTACTCACCTTGCATCTAAGGCTAAGAAGCAGCAGGTGGAAAAGGCACATCAACTGTTGCCTCAGATATGAGATTTTAAACACCGTCTATCCACTGTGGCTGACCAGGACAATTGGAACCAACTATAAGCCCTTATGGCCCAGTATTTTGGGTTACTAGTGGAACAGGCCAACCTAGCACTCCAGAGAGCCAAATTCCGCTATCTGGAATCAGGTGAGAGAGTTGGGCAGCACCTGGCCCAAAGTTTTAAACAATTGGCAGCCCTACAAATGATTCATAGTCTTCAATCTGCCCCGCAAGGAGCAATTCTTACACACCCCTGAGACATAGCTGATGCCTTTCAGCAGTTTTATAAAACTCTACTGTCTAGAAGAGAAGCCAACTCCCAACTTAGATCTTACAGAAATTTATTTAGACTCTGTCCCACTGCCCACCCTCTCAGAGACTTAGTGAGAGATTTTACAGGCTCCTAGTTCCCTTTGTGAAGTCTGGCGGGTGTTAATGCAACTCCCAAAGGAGAAAACCCCAGGATGGATGGGTTTAATAACTCTTTCTATGCCACCTTTATAGATATCTTGGCCCCATTCCTTACAAGATTATTCAACTATCTTAATTTTTCTGGTCTAATGGACTGGCCGTTCACCCAGGCCTGGATCACTGTTATCCCCAAACCTGGTAACTTGCACCTCCTCCCAGGAAACTATCACCCTAGTTCCCTTCAAAACTCTGACATGAAAATTCTTGCCAAGCTTTTAGCAAACTGTCTCCTAAAGATGTGGCAGGGCCTCGTCAGCCTGAATCAGGCTGTGTTTGTGCAGGTGGTAAAAGGACAAATATCCTGCCACAAAGTCCTTCACCTCATTTCGGTTGCAGGAGAGAGGGAGAGGGAGAGAGATGAATCCCAGCAGTTTTGGTCTCCTTAGATGCGGAAAAGGCCTTTAACCATTTCTCTTGGTCTTTTTTTTTTTGCCACACTGTAGAGATTTGGCTTCTCTGCCAAGTTCTGTGATTGGTTTAAGGTCATCTATCACCACCCCTCGGCAAGGATCTGCTGCAATGGTGTATTCTCATCCCCTTTTTCTTTGTTGTGAGGTACCAGGCAAGGTTGTCCTTGTTCCCCTTTCCTTTTCAATCTTTATTTGGAACCCCTCATCCGCTCCCTCCAGAACAGCCAAGACATTCGGAGAATCCAGGTAGGGAGCGACAGGTATATGTTTTCTGTCTTTGTGGATGACTATACTGCACCTGGAAAAACCCCAGATTTCTATACCAGCTGCTGTGGAGATTATAGACAGATTTTCTAGAGTGGCAGGACACAAACTAAACCTGAATAAATCCAAGGTAATGCCTCTCAACATGCATGTACCATGACAACGGACTGACGACTTAGGTCTCCCTGGGAATATAAAGCCCTCACTAATTTGGGGATTAAGATCTCTCACTCTATCTCCGCATTGGTAAAATGTAACCTGTCCACTACCTGTCAAGCTATCCAGGCTGATCTGCAGAGATGGAAATCTCTCCCACTCTCATTGAGGGGTTGAGAGAATGTGATTAAAATGAAAATTTTACCTCAGTTACTCTATCCAGTGAGCACAGTGAGCCCTTATCTCCCCAAATGGTTGTTTGCCCATCTTCAAACTTTTCTTTCAGATTTCCTCTGGAATGGTAAAGCCGTTTGAAGGGTATATTCCAAGCTGACCCATCAGAAAGAGCTGGGTGGACTGTGAGTGCCCAACTTTTTTCTCCATTACTATGTGATACACGGTTGTAAAATCTTTAGGTGGTGTTCTCATGCTAACTGTTCCCTAGATGGTTCCTATACTCCTCTGTGGCTTTTACTGGAACAACACCTCTGTCACTGTCGGGGCATTGATCAAGGCCCCTACTTTTCTGCAGCACACTGGGACCAAGTGCTGTGACAAGACTACCATTTGCCGCAGAACTTCTGCAGCGGTGGTTTGCAATTTCTGCAGAAGTTCTGTGGCACTAATGAACTACCACATCACAGTGTCAGCTTGTCATCCTGGCTTCACTTTCATGGCACTGGTTATAGCAATCAGGATGGGGGGAAAGCAAGTAACACTAGTTCAAAAAATAACAGACTTATAGAAATAATGTTATAGCTAAAAAAAAAAAAAAACTATCTATCCCTTAAGGTCCTAGCCTGTTGCATAAATGAAGTATGCAGAGGGGACCTTATGTGATGAAGAAGTATTTCTATACTCATGCTATCTATACCACTCATGAGGTCCCCACTGTGTATCACTTATATATGTATATCCAATCTGTAACATACATACAAATGTGTGTGTGTGTGTGTGTGTATATATATATATAGTGAGAGAGATACTGTGTGTGTGTGTGTGTGTGTGTGTATATATATGAGGCAAAAAACTCAATTTAATGCATCAGTTAGGGTAGTTCCACAGCAACAAAAGAGAGGAAATTCGTTGTTAGGGTTGAAACCCCCCCCTTGGACCCCTTCAGCCCACCCCCCAACCGGCATCGGGGTGCGCAATCGGGTTGTTGGCCCTAACTCTCACCCCATCACATGTGTAAATAAGCTAAGGAATAGGAGAATGGGGTGAGAGTTAGGACCGATGACCCCAACGCACACCCCGATGCCAGTTGGGGGGTGGGTTGGAGTTGTCCAAGGAGGGTTTCAATCCTAACAGCGGATTTCCTTGCTTTTGTCGCTGTGGAACAACCCTAACTGATGCATTAAACAGAGTTTTTTGCCTCTAATTTCCCTTTTTTTTGAGAATGACGACGAGAAATAGCGAAAGTAGTGCAGCAGCGAGAACACAGGGCCCTTCGGGCCCCACGTTCCCGCCATGTGATGTCTTGTGACATAGTAAGAGGAACAGCAATGCAAACATAAGCGCCAACAGTGGCGCACATGGTAACAGAAACGTAAATGGTAAAGGAAATGTTAATAGAAACGCAAGCACAAAGTGACGCCGAAGCGAACAGTGATGCAAACGGACACTGAAGCGCATATGAAAATGCAACTGGTATCATGAACAGTGATGACAGCAGTATTTTAAACGGAAATGTTAAGTGTCACAGGAAAAAGAATGCAAAATGGAACAGAAATGGAAACGCGAACGCAAGCACACATGTAAACGCAAACCGTAACGCACACAGGCATGGTACCACAATTGTAAATGCAAATGGTAAAATTAACATGAACAGTAATGCCAAAGGAAACAGAAATGGAAATGGGAGCAGAAGCACATATGGAAATGCAAACCAAAACATGCACGGGCACAGTACCGCAATTGTAAACGCAAATGGTAACGGTAACAGCAACAATGACAGCAAAGGAAACAGAAACACAAAAGGAAATGCAAGCACATGTGGAAACACAAAATGCAATGCGCATGGGCACTGTAATGCAATTGCAAATGCAAATGGTAACAGCAACTGCAAGAAAGACACAAAACAAAGAGAAACGGAAACACAAATGAAAGCGCTGTCGGAAACGCAAATGACAATGCGCATGGTGGCGTAAACAGAAACAGTAGTGGAAATGCAAATGGTAACAGTAATGAAAATGCAAGCACAAATGAGAACGCAAAGGGTAACACACACGGTGGCGTACACGGGAACGGTAACGCAAACGGGCACATAAACGCAAGTGGAAACAGTAACTGTAACAGTAATGGATGTACATACCCTGTTTTTGATGAACAGGTGCATAGAGAAGCACAAAGAATGTATGCATTGTAATGGGCATCGAAGCTTAAAATGAGCATTAGAAGCACTTAATTGCTAATATCTCAGCAACCGCACTACGTAGAAAAAAAATTTAAATGTCACAAAATTATTATTTCCTGGCTATGCAACTCGCATCATTTTCGAGATATGAGCCCCAAAAAGACTTGGGGGACCCTACAATCGGCGGGTCTACGAGAGGGGAGGCATCACTGGCAGGAGGGGGGAAGGCTAAGCAGGGAGAAGAGGTACCAGAAGTGGAAATCACAGCAGAGAGAGTGAGGGAAACCCTCAGCTCCCTTACAATGGAGAAAGCACCTGGGCTGGATAAATTACATCCCATAGTGCTGAAGGAACTTGCAGATGTCCTGGCGAAACCCCTGGCGGAGCTTTTCACCATCTCTTTGAGGTCAGGGTGGGTGCCCCAGGACTGGAAGGTGGCGCATATAGTGCCTATCCACAAGGAGGGATCAAGGGAGGTGGCAGAGAACTACAGGCCTGTCAGCCTGACATCGGTGGTGGGCAAGGTGATGGAGGGCATTGTCAAGGAGAGGCTGGGGGGGACCTGGAAAAGTCAGGGTGCCTGGACGATAGACAGCATGGATTCGTCCTGGGGAAATCATGTCAGACAAACCTTGTGGAGTTCTATGATTGAGTGATGAGTGCCTTGGACCTGGGTAGACCAGTGGATGTTCTCTTTCTAGACTTCAGCCAGGCATTTGACTCTGTTCCTCACGTGGGCCTGTTGGATAAACTGGGAGAAATGGGGGTTGGGAACCAGATGATCAGATGATAGACAATTGGCTCCAGGACCAGACCCAGAGGGTCTTAGTTGGTGGGATAGTCTCATCCCCAAGGAGGGTCATTAGTGGGGTCCCACATGGATCAGTCCTTGGGCCCCTCCTGTTCAACACCTATGTCTCTGACATGACAGGATTCAGGAGTGAGATGAGTCTCTTTGCGGATGACTCAAAACTGGGGGCGGTGGTGGATGGGGAGGAGGGGAGGGTGGCCCTACAGGGGGACCTAGAGGCTCTGGAAAGATGGTCAAGAAAGTGGAAGCTGAGGTTCAATGCAGGGAAATGCAAGGTACTCCACCTGGGGGCCAGAAACCCAGGCCAAGTGTACACCCTGGGAGGGAATGCTACAAGTCTCAATGGCTGAGAGGGACCTGGGGGTGGCAGTGGATGTCAAGATGAACAACTCAGAGACTTGTAAGAGGGCAGCAGTCAAGGCCAACAAGATGCTGGGATGCATCGCTAGGGGGATCACCTCCAGAAGGAGGGAAGTGATACTCCCTCTGTGTAACTGCTTGGTGAGGCTGCACCTTGAGTACTGCGTGCAGTTTTGGAGGCCACATTTAAAGAGGGACATTAAACTCCTGGAGAGGGTCCAGAGGAGGGCAACCAAAATGATTTGGGGCTTGGGGGACAGGACCTATGAGGAGAGGCTTGAAGAGCTAAATGTGTACACATTGGAAGAGAGAAGGGACCGGGGGAACATGATAGAGGTCTTCAGGTACATGAAGAGGGTAAATAGGGAGGAACAGAAAGGGTGCTCTGAAGGAAGGAGGAGGGGCCACTAGAGGGCATGGGTGGAAGCTGGAGGGGGGATCTGGGAGAAAGGAGGAGGTGCTACTCACTGAGAGGGTGGTGGAGCCATGGATGTGCTGCCTAGGGGCTGGTGGAGGCAGAGACAGTGGAGGGGTTCAAGAGGGGTTGGGACAGGTACAGGGCAGGGTTCTGGAAGCAAAATCCAATGCAGCAAGAATATCCAGAACTGGGAAGGGAGAAGCCAGAGAAGGCGAGGGGGCAGCAAGGTCAGCACCCAGGGTGGGGGCTGACCAAATGAGCAGACACGAAAGACCGTTAGGCTATTCTGCTGGCATTTTAGTATGTTAGTATGTTAAAAGGTGCAGCGTACGCCACCATGTTAGTCTATGGGAAAAAATGCAAACTTCAGAGTACCATAACTTGGCAACCATGCAAAATTTTTTCACCAAACCACAAAAAGGCACATCTGTGAGATGTTGGTTGCATTCCCTCCAAATTTCAGCTCAAAAGACCAAACCATTCTTTTACAACAGAGTGGCAAAGAAGTGCTGTCATTTTGGACATGGTCTGAAAAGTAGTGTCGTGATTTGCGAAAGCTTTCACAAAATTTGCGAAAGTGCCGCGAGCATGACACTACTTTTGTGACACTACTTTTTTGAGACATTTGAAAAACATATTTCTGGGGTGTTTAACCCCAAAATAAAGACATGGCTAGCATTCTCAGAGTCAGACTAGGTGAACACAAAAAAAAATTGTCCCAAATTTAAATGCCAAACATTTTTATGATCACCAACTGAAAACAAAATGGCGGATTAGTGACACTACTAGGGCCATTTGCGACACTAAAAAGTGCATTTGTGAAAGTGTTCAACTTTTTGTTAACTTCTCCCATTGACTTATAATGGGAACTTGTTTTTTGAATAACTTTTGAACCATTTAATATTTTTTCACGAAATCTTCAAAAGGCACATTGGGGACCCTGACCACATGTTCCCTAAAGTTTTTGGACCAGTCACACAAACTGTGCAACCTGTAGGCGCGAGCAAAGAATTCACCAGAAAGCTTAAATACGCACACAGATGTCACTTAACTCCACAGCCGTGTATCGGACTGGCACGAAAGTTGGCAGACACCAAGATATATGGTTATGCCTTGTGCCTGCCAAATTTCAGGCAAATCCTTCAAATGGTGGCAAAGTTATTAAGGTGTAAAATTTGACCCTTTAACTTTAAAAGTGCTACTCTACCATAATATATATAGACAGATAGATATACTTTTTTTTTTTTTAATTTCCATGAAATTGTATCCTCATTCATACAGGTCCCTTTGAAAATGGAATAAACAGAATAAAGAGGATATTGCAAAACTCATTTTTCATGCCAACCGACTTCCCCAGACACACTATTTAATACCATCAGGCCATGACATGCATGTGAACCCATTGTGAGATAAAGCTCTCCAGCCCATCACATTGTGTACCCCATGTGACAGAACACTGTGCCATACCTTTCCAGGATCAAAGCAGTTGTGTGTTCCCCTAATCCTTGTGCTGCCCAGCCAGCTCCCAGAGCTCATCTCTGAACCTGAGTTGCTGGCATGGGAACACCACATGCTACCGTCTGGCCCTGCACACAACAGTTCTCTATAACTTTTAGGTGATTCTATCAACCAATGACAATATATAATCAATAACCCTGGCAAAAATATATACAGGGCAATTATTTATTTAACACGTCTACTCTTTCAGCAGATCTACACATTAATATATTCCACTTTTTTGGCATAATTACTTTATTTTTCTTAAAAATGACAGGTTAATTCATTTTACAAGTTATTCATTTCAGATGGCATCTCTATACCTTAAAGGCAAAAATAAGTTTGTACAAAGTAAAGTATGGACATAACAGGTCTATGCTATTCTCAAAGTTTTGTTTAAGATGCCTTAGTGTAATAACATAAGACTGAAAATTGTATTAGGCTGTAGTGCAGATTGTGCCTGATGTGCTGTGCTGTGGTAGATAAGTGACTATTCATTTCTGTGGCAGAATGCAGCAATTTTATTAGCTAATGTATGATGTTATAACATTAATAACATCACATTCTGAGCATAGAGGGATTTTGGATATAAAAAGAGGGGAAGGGAACCAGGTTCTATGGATAAATGGAAATATTGCTAAAGAATCACCCAAAACAGTGAATTATGCGGCACTGCAGAAGTTCTGCGGATAGTTAGCAGTGTGAGCGGAGCCGGTAGTTAGCAGAGTGAAATTGACTAAAAAGGTCTGTACCAGCTCCTTACCTGTGAGGCGGCCAAAAGCTGCGAGACAGGCAACAGCTGTCTGGAAAAGGCCGTAATAGTGAGACCGTAAGCCTACTTATAAGTAATTTCAGCATACAGCTGAGTGATACTTGGAGTCTTTTATAAGTCCTTTTAAGGGCTGTACTACACCTGTGCTGTGGTTGCTACATTTGTATTACTGCAGGGTTGGGAGGATATTCCTACCTGCTACTTTACTTCAGGGGCTAATCATTTTAGAGCTACTGCTTTGCAGAAGCAAATTCGTAGTCAGGGATGCCTGGTTGTTGTCACATGACTCCAGGGTCCCGACTACAAAAACACTTGTGGTAGCAAGCGGAGCGAGTGTGCCGCAGGTGAGCATGCAGAGACAGGCATGTCAAGCGTGTCTAACAGGGTCAGGCAGGACTCCAGGTCAGTTTTGGTCATATATGTTAGAGTAAAAGTTCTTACTTTCATTGTGTGAAGTCTTGTATTAGATTTGAACTCCTTAGTGATTAAAATGAATATTGAGATTTTACATATGGTGTCATATACACTCCATTCTGGAAGTATCCTTTATGTTTGTTTGGCTTGTGGACATGTTCTATGCAATGTGCCCACTAATTGCAATCTTGAAACTATAACAAATTGTTCTAATTGCATGTCACTTGAAGCTATGAAAAAAGATCTAGAGGTTGTTATTAATGAACTAAAAGCAGTAAAAGAAATGAAAGAACTAGAAAACTGCATTGACAATCTGGTTAGAAATCTTCCAAGTACATTACCTATTCTAGCCCAAAGTTGTAGTTCTCTGCAAACATATAATCCAGCCGAGAGTTTGGCCTCAGCTAGTTGCTCTAATAAGGGAATTTCTGTAGAACCCTCTCAATCTAATTTTAACAGCTTTGTTGAACCTATCATACTTTTACCTGCTTTTAGTCAGGATAATTGAAAAGCAAATCAAAAACCTCCTAACAAAAGGAGGAGAGACACTCAGATTAATCTGCATGAGGATGGGTGGGAGAATGTTCCCAAACGAAAATATAAGAAAGGCAGACATGTTGATTTTGCCCATTCTATACCATCAAAAGTCCTTTCTGAAGTAAATCTAAATAGAAATAATGATATCTCTAAGAACAGATACTTCTCTTTGTTAAATGATCAAATGGATCAGGAAGATCCGAATGCTTCTGCCTCCATAAATCTGCAGGCAATTATTATTGGTGACTCTATAGTGAAATATATTAATTCTTATATAACTAACTCTGAAAGTGAAGTATCAGTTTTTTCTTTTCCTGGAGCTAGAATTGAAGACATAGCAGACAGGTTAGACTCCCTCATTACAGGACCCTCAAATGTTATCTTACACATGGGTACAAACAATGTTGGTTATACTCATGAGAAAGACATCTGTCTTGAATTAATTCAGTTAGGAAATGAAATAAAAGAAAAAGACTGCAATGTATACATTTCCAGCCTATTACCAATTCCAAGAGCTAGGATTGAAAAAAATCATACTATAGAAAGGATTAATGTTAGACTTGCAAATTGGTGTTCTTTAAGTAATTTAGTTTTTATTGACCATTGGAAAAACTTTATTTCAAATTTTTGCTTTTTTGCTAAAGATGGATTACATTTAAATATATTGGGAGTAACAGAATTGTGTACTTCATTCAGCTCTTACATTCCCTCAATTACTTTAAACTAGTATCTAAGGGGATAAAAAAAAAGTAAAACAATTCTCATTTACAATCTTCTTCTGGTTATGTAGCTAACAATAAACACGATCTGAAGTTTATATTATCAAATGCACGAAGTCTGGTTAATAAAACAAATGAACTACTTTTAAGAGTAAGCATTGATAAGCCAGATGTCATAGGAATCACAGAAACTTGGTGGTCTAGTGACCAGGCCTGGGAAACTTGCATTCCTGGCTATTCTTTATTCTATCATACATAGTAGATCAAATTGGAGAGGTGGTGGGGTAGCTTTTTTCATTGCCTCATCAGTAGGTGCATTTGATGTTTCGCATAAAATTAAAAAAGATCATTCATTGGTCAAATCAATTTGGCTAAGGCTAAAGCAACCTATTACTGATCTATTTTTAGGACTTTGTTATAGACCACCAGATTTGAAACCAGAAATTCTAAATGATATTATTGAGGAAATGTCATCTGCTGCTGATTTAGGTAGTATTTTGTTTATGGGGGATCTTAATTTGGGTGATATAAATTGGATAAATAATTCTGCTAAAACAAATGCATCAAAAACTTTTTTGAAATCTTGTTTGGAATTGAATTTGGTTCAGCATGTTCTATTCCCTACCCATGAATCCAATACTTTGGATATTGTATTAGGTAGTGAACCTATAACAATTTACAATTGTCATTCTTCAGCTCCACTAGGTAATAGTGACCATTGCACTATTATCTTCAAAGCTAACTTTGTTCAATGGGAAGCAGATAATATTACCAAAATATTTGATTTTCATAAAACTAATACAATAGCATTAAGTTAATATCTTGCTGCTATTGACTGGTTTACGATGTTAAAAAATAGAAATATTGATGTTATGTGGAATCTTTTCACCACAACAATTTTGAGTGCGTCCAATAAATTCATTCCCAAGGCTGCATAAAAGAAATTAAGCCATCAACCAAAATGGCTTAATTTAAAATTACATAAATTATTAACAAAGAAAAATAAATCTTATAAAAAATATTGATCCGATAAATGTAATAGAACTTTAAATGCATTTAGACGAATTCAAAAATTATGTAAAAGAGAAATTAAAAAGGCCAACATATCTATGGAAACATCATTAGCAAAAAAGGCACATAAGGATGACAGTAAATTACTATTTAGCTACATCAATTCTTTACAAAAAAAAATGTAAGGTTGGCCCTATTATTTCTGGTTCAGAAACCTTAAACCATCCTAGTGATATGGCTGAATTCTTTAATTTACAGCTTTGTGAGGCTTTTTCTAACAACAATGGAAGTAGTACTACCAAATTTGATGTCCAATTAATCCAAGATGCTGACATATAATTAGAAACTATTAAATCTAAATTAAATGAAGTAAAAAAAGGATCATCTGCAGGTCCTGATGGAATTTCTGGGGACTTAATTCATTTAATGAAAGATCATCTTTGTGTACCTTTAAAAATCCTTTTTGATATAAGTTTGACTACTGGATTGGTTACAGTTGGATAGAAACTTGCCAATGTAATTCCTTTATTTAAAAAAGGTTCTGAAAGCAATTCAGATAACTATCATCCCATTAGTTTGACTTCAATCTGTTGTAAACTTTTAGAACGTATCATTAAGGATGATCTATCGTCTGTTGTTTCAAGATTAGATCAAACCCAACATGGATTTATTAAGGGACAATCGTGTATAACAAATTTGTTATGTTTCTATGATTATGTCAGTCAAAACTTGGATAAGGGCATTCCCTACGATGTTATTTCTTTGGATTTTAAAAAAGCCTTCGATTCTGTTCCTCATTGGGCCTTGATAAAAACCTACAGCTTTTTAACATTGAACCAATCTATGTTAGATGTATTTCAGATTGGCTGTCAAGTAGAATGCAGAGGGTCATAATTGACGGCCATATCAGTAGTTGGAAAGATGTAAAAAGTGGTGTTCTGCAAGGTTCCATCTTGGCTCCTTTAATCTTTCAGGTCTTTATATCTGACTTATCTACAGATATTAAAAGTACTTCTATCAAATATGCAGATGATTGTAAAATCTGTAGTATTTGTAGTAATGATTATGATGTCATGGTAATTCAGGAAGACCTAAAGATTCTTGAAACTTGGTCTCAAAAATGGAACCTCTACTTCAACACTTCAAAATGCTGTGTCCTACACTTTGGAAAAAATATTTCAAAACATCATTATTTTTTGTATGATAAGATGTTAAATAATAAGGACAGTGAAAAAGATCTTGGTATAACTGTTGATGTAGGGTTGACATTTGATACTCATATCACTAATACCATAAATAAAGCAAATAGGATTTGGTGGGTTATTCGTCACAAAATGACATCAAATAATCCATATGTGCTTCTTCCTTTGTATAGAGCATATGTTAGACCACATCTAGATTTTGGTTCACAGTTGTGAAGTCTGTATAAAAGAAAGGATGTAGTTAGACTTGAGAGAGTACAGAGAAGGATAGCTAAATATTTAGTATCCTCAAAAACAATTTCCTATCCAGACAGATTATTGAATTTCAATTTAATGTCACTGGAAGAGAGAAGAATAAGAGGTGATCTCTTGCTTTTATGGGATCTGCATAATGATGAACATTTATTCGTCCATAGTGGTCTCGACCTTAAACAGATTAAGATTAATATGAGAGGTCATCCATTCCAATTATCCAGAAACAAATATAATACTAAAAAAAGAGCTCACTTCTTTTCGCAATGAGTTGTTATACCATGGAATAAATTACCAACTAGTGTCATAATTAGTGACAATAAATTGACTTTTAAAAAAAGACTTGATGCTACTAGGAATTCGAATAAGTCTTCAAATTGTTAATTGTAGGCCTGGGACCATTATGGGCATTTCAGCCTTGGTTGCCTCATACAGTATCTTAGTATGAATCTTAGTATGAGGTTGCAAGTTCTGCACAAAATTCTGCGGCTGCAGAATTCTAGGGGCCTTGGCATTGATATAGGCATTCTTATTTACGCCAAACCGTCTGAATTCCCTAAACTATTGTGTGCTTCTCCAGTATGGTGGTCTCTCAAAGCTCTCCACCAGATTTACTCCCACCTTGGTCTTATGCCACATAAGGATCTGTCCCAACCCTTATTTGGTAACATACATTTCTGAATAGTAAACCGCACTATTCCCTCGAGCTTCTGCCCATCTCTCTGTAGGGCACCAATTTCATCTTTGCTCTCAAATGGGAGGCTCAGCTCTGCAAATGAAGTTCAGGAAAGGTTCCGTATTCCCACTTACCATCCTTTTAAACATCTGCAATTGAACAGTGCAATCTCTTCATTTTTGGGTCCCCCCTCATGGTAGGACATTCCCAGCCCCTTATTGAAAATGTTCACTGACGCCGCTGTTCTATCACATGCTATATCCAAATTTTATAATCTTCTAGAACACTACCCAACTAGACCTCAGGGGACATGCTTCTACTGGAAGCATGAATTAGGTCTTAATCTGAGTGAGTGGGAGTGGCGGCAAATTTGGCAGCATCTATACAAATACATAAAGCAGAACCGCCTTCATTTCTTACAATTCTGCATACTACATAACCTCTATTTCTCTCCCACTTGGCTGTATAGGATGGGTAGGTCAGTGTCTCCACTCTGTATTAGATGCATGAATTCAGAAGGTTCATTAAAACACATTCCCTGGGACTGTGCTCTGGTGGCTCCCTTCTGGCAAGCAATCCATGGTGCTCTGGATCCAATGTTGGGATTGAATTCTTACTTTACACAACAGATCTGCTTACTAGGTCATTTTCCCAGGGATATGTTAGATTGCTGCAAAGCCTTTATGTCCTTAATCTCGATGATGACCAAACTCATCATAGTCCAGCCCTGGTTAGATCAAATCAGATCCTCTCTTAAAGAATGGCATTCAGAGGTGCTCCAGGTCCTTGAAATGGAGCAGCACACTGCTTGATGGCTTACTCACCAGGAGGCATTCAGTAGCAAATTGGTCCCACTTCTGGCTCATTTACTTTATATGCTCTGTCTTTAAGTGAGCCCAGACTTCCATGGGGGAATGTGGCTTCCATATGTGTTTTTGTTTGTGGGGGCAGAAATAGGGCTGTTGCTGTAACCCTCATCAGTCTGGTACCCATCTGGTAGGCTTCTTCCAGATGGGCTTTTGACCTTTTTTCAACCTCGTAGGTGCTTGGGGGGGGAGATGGGGTAGACAGGATGTAGATAATTTTAGTCAGTTTGGCCTTTTCACTGTTAATTATGGCTCTCATACTTGCTAGGCCTTGTAGAATTACTGTCACAGTTTTCCATGCTGTTATACATTTCTTTGCCTTTATTTTGACTGGATTGGAAGCTGTTGATTGAATGTATGTACTCTTGTTATTAAAATGTTTAATAAAGGCTATTAAACTGAAAAAAGATAGATTGGATAAATCTAACTGGGACCAACCCAATAGAAAACAGGATGATAGACATTATGTTGCAAAACTTGGAGCAATTAGTTCATGAAAACATAAGAAGAGACAGGATATTAGATTTAATATTTAGCAACCTCAATGAAATATGTGGAATGAAAGTAATACAACCACTTGGTGATAGCAATCACAGTATGATTAGTTTTGTTCTTAAGGGGAAATGGATTACCATAAGAGGTGTAACAAAACTGAAATGCTATAATAAGGCCAATTATTTAGGAATGACTACTTACCTCAGATCTTGGAATTGGAAAAAGGATTTCCACGGGCAGACTCTAGGGGATATATGGAATCAAATTAGAAACAAACTTGATTTCTGCATCAAAACCTTTGTGCCAGAGGTTAACAAATATAATCAATCCAGGAGACTACTAAAATGGTTTTGTAAAAGTATTAAAAGGAACATAAGGAAGAAAAAGAAAGCTTACAAAAAGTTAATAAAAAATGTCAAGCACAAGAACGATGGACCAGATATACAGAACAAAAAATGTAAAAAACTAAAGAAGTGAAAACCGTT
Organism: Neoceratodus forsteri; assembly: GCA_016271365.2. Taxonomy (NCBI): domain Eukaryota; kingdom Metazoa; phylum Chordata; order Ceratodontiformes; family Ceratodontidae; genus Neoceratodus; species Neoceratodus forsteri. The sequence continues at coordinate 586,306,202 of CM057456.1, read as the reverse complement.
ACAGAGGTTAAGATGGCTACTATATCAAAGCATAATAAAAAGCAGTTCATTAATTATACAGGAAGCCTTAAAAGAGGACAAAAAACAATTGGTCCCTTGTGGGACGGAGATTCTATACTCAAGAATTAACAACTAATGGCTAACAAATTTATTTTTTAAATGTTTTTTAGCAAAAAGAGAAATACCTTGTATGAAACAGTTATAGGTCCTGAGGACAGTTATGATACACCCATAACCTTAACAGAAGCAGATGTTTTGGAAAAACTAACAAAATTAAAGATAGATAAGGCAGCAGAACCAGGTGAAATGCATCTCAAGTTGCTCAAACACTTTGACACTTTGGCAGAACCCTTAACTATCCTATTTAATACCTCCCTGACATAAGGCAAAACTATCCCATAATGGAAAGAAGCAAATATTACCACGATTTGCAAAAAGGGAAATAAGTAGTAAGTTACTAATTATTGGCCCATCAGCTTTACATCAATATTAAGGAAAATTATGGAAGGGTTTGTTAAAGAAATCATGGAACAACACATTGCACAATATAGGCTAACCAATCTTACCCAACATGGTTTTGCTCCAGGAAAATCCTGCCTGTCAAACCTTTTAAAATGTTTTGAGCCTGTTAGTAGTGCACTCAAAAAAGGCCTGCCTGTGGCTGTGATATACCTTGATTATTCAAAAGTGTTTGATTCAGGCTCATACCAGGAACTGGTAAAAAAAAAAAACACTAGTTGAACTAAATTTTCACCCCTTAATTGTTGCCTCAGTAGAATCATAGTTGAATGAAAGACAACAGTGTATGTATTCAACATTATCAGTCCATTTGGGGTAGTGTTACAAGTGGAGTGCCACAAGGATCAATTTTGAATTCCATATTATTTAAAGTGTTTGTATCTTCAATGCAGACTTCAGTGACCTCAAGGCTGTGTAAGTACACAGATGATACGAAATTAGGGGCCATCATTAACAACCAAGAAGTGGCACAGCACTTTATAGGGAGTTATGCAGATTAGAGCAGTGGGCAAAAAAAGAAATTGTTTTTCAATGAGGATAAATGTAAGGTCATGCATTTTGTCCAAAATAACTTCATGGCAGAATATAAATAAAATCACAGTATTGGAGAGTACAGTTAATGAAAAAGACCCAGGCATGCTCATTACAAACACCTTAAACATTGATGACCAGGTCAGGGAAGTGGCCAAAAAGTGTAGCAAGATCATGGGATGTATATTTAAGCATATTACGAGTAGGGATTCAAAAGTGGTTATCCCCCTGTACTCTGGTAAGGTCTATACTGGAGTATTGCTCCCCTTTCTTTGTACCTCAAAATATAGAACAATGAAATTGATGGAGAGAGTACAATAGAAAACAAAAAAGAGTAATAAAAACTTAAAAAATAGATCATATGGTGATAGGATTTCTGAGGTGGGACTATAATCCTTGTATTATCATAGAATAAGAGGGGATCTTTGATATGTACAGTATACTGTATAAGACATTTCAAAATGAAGACCTATGGGAGAATGCAGGTTTGTGTAAGAAAACTTGTGAGAGATCTACTAGGTCCGATTGTTTGCAACTAAGAGGTGAGTTTTACAAAACAACCAGGAGAGGAAGGTGATTTAATCAAAGAGTTGTTGCAAATTGGAATGCCTTACCAAAATCAATTATTTTAAGTGGTACTATGGATTCCTTTAAAAACTTCTTAGATATTTTTATGGGCAATGAACTAATTAGAAAGTACCACTGGTAGGTGATGAGTCTTAATAAGGCTAATGCCAATGGACTTAGTCCCCGATCTATGAACCTATGGTGGAATAAGAACTAGATGGGCCATGTTTCACATCTTCAGACTATGTCTTTGCAGTTTTTCCAGTTTGTGCATTTGACAACTACAAAGAAAGCAATTTTTGATAGTATGGAATGTTGAGTCACATGAACAGCCTGGTTCAAATCCCAGTATAGACCCCTAATACACATTATGCATCATTGTAAATGTGTTGGTAACAATTTTCAGTAAACATTAGATGACAGAAATATATAGTTTGGTGGCTTGGGGTATGGTTCCGAGTCATGGGTGCATCACTCTTTAGTATTTTATTTTCTCCTAATTCTGACAAAATTTGGCAGTCTCCAGCAGCTGGTTTTGGGAAGAACATGGCATTAGTGGAGTGCTACAATGGATGCTGACAGAGGAGCTGAGTGGCCCAGTTCCAATCTGGGCTGCCACAACCACCCCCCACCTTAGTGCCAGGAAACAAAATTATCCCTCTTGGCCCATGCAGGAGCTGGGCTAGCTGTTGTTTTTGGATGTGTTTATAAGAAACATAGCAGTTGTCTGCAGATAAGGACTTATTGGCCCACCTAGTTTGCTCTATTTTCCCTACCTTCCTGTCATTTGACAGGTACCTACATAAGGGAGATGGAGTGCCCCTAGAACTTGGTTGCAGCAATGAGCTAAACTGTGGGTGGTAGACTCCAAAGTGCTGAGGTGTGGTGGTTGCAGCAGAGCCATTTAAGGTGTTATTTCACGTTGGACCTCATGGTAACCATCTTGTGCATAACAGTCATATGTTCCCTAGTTCTCGGTGGCCATCTTGTCTGGAAGGACGATTGTGTAGTTTGGTGGATAAGGACAAACTGGATGGGAGGCTTGGTACCAGAGTGCTTAGGTGACTGGGAAATTGGTATCAGAGTGATCTGGTGGTTGTGGACCTGATAACAGAGTGTTTGGGTGAATGGAGGCATTGTACTGGAGTGCTTGGTTGACTGGGAGACTGGTACCTGTAAATTTGTTTGATTTTTATGGAAAAACCTTATTATGGATTTGTACTCTAACTAGAGTTTCCTAGTGGGTAATAGCATCACAGAGAAACAGTTACAGAGTATAGGATATTTATTAGCAGCTATGCCAAATGACAGGAAAAGTATACATGCCACTCCTGGAGAGAGAGAGAGAGAGAGAGAGAGAGAGAGAGCATCCCCCAGCTGCAGTCTGGGCTGTCTCCAAACAAGACCCCAAATTGATCCTGAATTTCTGCAGTTTTCATGACTAAGGTTATTGTTCCAGCGTCCCTTATCAATGTACAAAATAAGCATATTCTCAGTATAGCTTCTGCTCAGTAACTGTTACCTAACCTTGTGCTTTTTTGCAGTAGAAGAGAACAATACATTCTTGTCTCCTGACAGTACTTTTCCTCATTCAGCATGGTCAGTAAAATTCCATTAGTATATCTTACTAAAACTAATATCACAGCAGCATGTACATAAATGGTCACTCAGCAATTCAAAAAGGCATTTAGCACGGGATCCATATGAAATCCCAACTGAATAAATCCTGACAACAGAAAGAGTGGTCTCTCTGGTGAGAGGGGCTGTACATTGAGTGTTCAATACAGAGCTACTGGGCTACTATCGTTTGTGTGTCCCTCTGGGGGGAGGGTGTTGATAGGCCATTGCCTGGCAACAGAAAACAGGAAGTCTCCTGCTCTGAAGGTTGCAATTGATTGTGGAGATGTGGGGGACATACAGGTTCCACAGGCAGGACTCAGAAGTGCTGCCATTGTTTTTTTAACTGTCAAGAAGTAGGCAATACTTCTTTTAAATATAGAAGCCCACCACATGAGGTGGCAGTAAAAGGTATTAGGGTTTTTTTGAACTGTTGGCTGCCGTCCTTGCTTCAAGGTCCTGGAAGTGTGAGTGAATGACTTCTGGTCCTCTGGTATAAACCAAGCACCTTGAGCGAGAGGGCCGAATGTGTGGCGCCACATGCGAAGAATTGCACAAAGACAAGCGCATCTCTGTGCATGTCTGCTGTGTCCACTGGGGATGCAGGGACCAGGGAATATCACCAAATCCAACATAAGGTAACACAGTTGTATATAAAATTGACTGCATAGGACTGAAGTAGTATCAGTGTTTGAATAAGAACTAAAACAGTGCCATTGTAGAGAGGCCAGTCAAACTGTTCTGGAGAAGAGACTCAAGTGGGGACCAGAGCTAATTAGCAGGGAGTGCTAATACACCCTAAAACATTAATTAAGGACAGGTAAACAGGACATAAGGCACCAGGAGCTAGTGAACCACCTGAAAAAGCTTTTGTTTCTTTATTTTGCACACTCCAGATTACTGCTGTATAACTTGAAAGGGTGGGGAGTATTATAGCTGTGACAGATTAAGACAATAAACAATAAATAAATTAGAGAAAACTATGCATATCAGCTCAGTACACAAAATGGGTGATAGGAGAAAGATATGTGTTCTTTTTGCCATGTATACAATGGAGGAACCGATAACAGACTTTGCATTGGATAAATGCCTGTTAATAAAAACACTGCATAAAGAAATTGAAATGCTAACAAAAAGGGTGACAGTATAATCAGAAATTGTGATCTTGAAGGAGTTTATAGACAACACTGCTGAGGAAGTAGCTGCCCCACAGTATGATAGTGTAAAAGACGAGATAGTAAACTCACAATAGGACAAAAGGAAAAGAGGAGATGCTCATCCACCCCAGAAGGAAGTAGAAACGGAAGACTGGTGTAAGGTACAGAGAGTTACAATGAGAAGAAGGGGTGTATAACACCCCTACAGACCCAAAAAATAGGTTTGAGGTATTGGATCGATACATTGAGGAGGAGGCGAGCATCACTGACCCAAATTCTAGCACTTTTCAAACTCAAGAAAAAAAGGTAGTGATAATATAAGCATAAATGCAGTACACCTGCAGATGGAAACTGGAGGGAATATTAAACAGTCTGACAATATAGAAAGAATGGAAACAAACACAGAAGGGGCAGATGGAGTAAGAAACCCAGCAAACACATGAAGGGGAAGCACCAGACCCATCAATTCAGACACAGAGATATAATAATAATGGGGGATTTCAATTTTAAGAGGTACAGATACAATGGTATTTAATGAAGGAAAGAACATACCACAGTTAGTACCCTGCCTGGGGCCAAGATTAGTGATGTAAAGCATTTACTAAATGGCCTAACAGAACATTCAGAAAAAACTCTTGTAATCATTCATGCTGGGGTAAATGATATAGGCAGAAGAAGGTTGTATGATATATAAAGAGACTATAAAGATATAGCAAGCAGAATTAAAAAGAAGTGGGGGTGACATTATTTCTGGAATATTGCCTGTACAGGGAAATCAATACATGAAAATGAAAGACATCACTTTTATAACTATCAGCAACACAGATTTTGCAGCGATCACGGCACTACTACTGCCCTGCTTGAATTTTCAAACTGTATGCACTGTGCCTTGGATCAAGGTCAATTAGTTGGAGCAACGTTCATTGACCTTTCCAAGGTGTTTGATACTGTAAATTACTCTCTACTTATTGAACAATTATTTGATCTAGGTTTATCCATGGACACCACCAACTGGTTCAACAGCTACCTCAGCGGATGCACTCAATAAGTCAGGATTGGTGATACACTCTCTGCAAAACAACCGGTTAGTTCAGGTGTCCCACAAGGGTCTATCCTGGGCCCACTAATTTTCACCATATTCCTGAATCAGCTCCCAGCCTCCTGTCATGGTCAGATCCTACTCTACACAGACGATGTGGTTCTTTACTCAAGCAATACTGATCCCACACTCTTGGCTAACCAATTGCAGACTAGCTTTACCAACGCTGAGGCCTGGTTCCACTCACAGAAGTTAGTCCTTAACTACACAAAAACAAAAACTATGTTGTTTCACAGTGCTCAAAACAGGTTCTGCTCCCACCAGCTGGAAATCTGAAATAGCTCAGGCATTATCCTAGAACAGACTCAACTTTTTAAGTATTTAGGAGTGACAATTGACAGCATTCTGTCATGCTCCAGCCATATTGACAAGGTTACCAAAACAGTGAATACCCGTATTGGGCTGCTACACAAACACAGACACTGCCTTACCACTGAAGCCATCAAGCTTGCTATGCATAGTTCAGTAGTCTCAATAATTGATTATGGGCTTGTGATCTATGGATCTGCCTCTGACACTGCCCTGCGCCATGTCATCACTGCCCTTAACAAAGTCTGCTTTTTTCTGACTGGGGCCACCCACCTGACACACACATGTGACTTATATGAGCAAGTAAACTGGTTTCAGCTCAAAGGCAGAGTGTCCTATCAATCATGCATAATAGCAAAAAAAAGGCCTTCCTCAGTCTCTTGCCTCCTGGTGTACAGTCAATGTTTAGGTCACCAAACTACACCTGGCATACTAGACATACCTTGAACCATGTGTTCTTAGTGCCTCACTGCCGTACCACCCAAGGGCAACACTCATTTGCATACAGAGCAACATTGTGGTATAATTCACTCCACTGTGATGTTACCAAAGACCAAACATTGGGCTTCTTCAAAAAAGAAACTTTGCCAAGCACTAGCCACCAATACCTCCTGTGACTGCCGTATATGAAACAACTTGGTCCTGTTTTCTCTCCTTCACCCACAGCCTACCCCACCCTACCATCCTACCCATGCTACTACCCTGTAACTTACCTGCCTTCCTGAGGTCCCCATTAACTAATCCCAGCATCAAACTATGCTTGTTGCTCTATAGAGGGCATCATCAGTTCCTGCACTGATTGCCCCACTGGAATGCACTCTTAAACTGTATGACACAGCCCAAATTTGTCTGCTGATATTCCCCTCCTGGCAATGCCCCCCCCCCCACACTCAGGCAATGCCTCTGGCTATACCCCTACTCTGGAATAATGTTAGGCCCTAGCCCTTAGCTTCTGTCTATCCTGTAAGACCATGTCCCAAGTTGTTGTCTTTCCCTCATTTTGTCTCTGATAATGCCACTTGGCTGCATCTTTTTCCTCCTGTAGCTGGATCCCAACTCTAATGCCCTTCCTTGCTATTTAAGCTTACTCCTAGCCACTGTATGTCTGCAAAATACCTGGTTTTGTAACTTGAATCCATATGTGCTTATTTTATTGTTACCTTTACTCCTAGGATCACTATGTGTTTTCCCACTATACTGTTTGTTCTGTTCTTTGATATGATGTGGAGCCTATGTGAAAGAGCCTTTGGCTCAAAGGTATTAATTCCAAGACTGAAATAAATAAAATAAAAATAAAATGGATGGCTGAGGAGATGGTGTGCTTGCGAGGGACATGAGTTTATGGACAGCTGAGACACTTTCAAAAATTTAAGACTACACAGAGCCAATGGGTCACACCTAAATAAAACAGGCACCAGGATTCTTGCCCGTAGATTTAATGAAATCATACAGAGACATTTAATCTGAAAGGCCAGGGGGATGGGGGGGATCATACCAACCCTTAAAATCCCAATTTAATACGTACAACTTTGAGATGGTGAAAGGGGCATTTAATAAATGTCAGAAGGGCGGTAAATAAATGTGATGAGATGAAACGTGTAATGACCTCACAGGAGAGTCAAATTTGCACAATTACAGAGACGTTGTGGGATATGAATGACAACTGGAATAAGAACATTACAAACTATAATCTATATAGTAAATCAAGAGCACACAGAAAAGGGGCAGGAGTGGCAACCTACAGTATGTGGTAGATAACATCCAGACAGAAGGGATCGATGTAAGATTAAACAGTATAGAACAGGCATGGATTAAACTAACACCACATTGGGCCCCCAAAATAATTCTTGGAGTTGTTTATAGGCCACCATCAATAAAACAAGAGGTAGATGTAGCCCTCCAAAAGTACATTCAGGAACTTACCCCAGCGGATAGGTTAATACTGATGGGGGATTTTAACCCACCAGGATTCAATTGGGAAACTTTACAAAGTACAACCAAACTGGAAGAAAGTTACTTGGAAGCTTTCAAACAAATAGGCCTGGACCAAAGAGTTTGGAAAAAAACTAGAGGAGAAAAAACCCTGGACCTCATACTAACAAATATGGGGGGGAAGTAACACATTGCTAAGTTACTGTACCACTCAGAAATAGCGACCATGCAATGGTAGCTTTTAACATCCAGGAAAATAATCCAGATAACATAGGAGAATCTACAGTGTTAAACTTTGCAAAATTTTGATAATATGAGGAGTGTTTTGGTCAACTGGAACTGGCATCAAGACCTTCTGGACAAGTCTTTAGACACTATGTAGGATTTGTTTTATACAGTATTAAACCAGGTAATCTACAGCAACATTCCTACTGGGGAAAAATATAACAGGGAGGGCAGGACTCCAAACTGGATGATACCACAAATCAGGAAGCAAATAAAAGAGAAAAACAAAATCTACAAAAATATAAGGAAAAACAGTAATAAAGCAGGATGGGGTCACTATAGAACTATAGTAAGGAAGGTAAAAAAAGAAATTAAAAAGGCAATGGCAAACTACGAGGAGAAACTGGTGCTAAAAGCTAAGGATAACTATAAAGCTTTTTACACATATATCAACAATAAAATGTGAGCTAAAAATACAATAAGACTATTAATGGACCAGGTCGGGTCATTAGTATCTGATCCAAAACAGATAACGGATGTACAAAATGCATACTTCTCAACAGTGTTCAATGAAAAACCAAGACTTGCAGCGAGAGTTCAAAAGACTCAAAATACAGTAAGCCCCATTTACATTGAGCTATCAGAGGTTAAAAATAGGCCAAACAGAGTAAATCTGAACAAGTCCCTAGATACAGACAGTTTTCACTCCAGGGTAATAAAAGAGCAAGCTGAGGAAATAGCTCCCTGACCCATATTTTTCAGACATTCCTAGATAAAGGAAAAGTGGTGGACTCATTGAAATCGGCCATAGTAGTACCCATATACAAGAAAGGAAGTAAAAAGAGCCCGGCTAACTATCCCCCAGTTAGTCTGACATCTACTCTCTGCAACTTGTAAAGGACCAAATAATAAATTACATAAACAACACTAACAAAAATGATGTAACAACACAGTTTTATAAAAGGCAGGTCTTGTCAATCCAATATGTTAGAGTTCTATGATAGGGTTAGCAGAGCATTGGATGGGGGGTAGTTCGATAGATGTGGTTTACTTAGATTTTACTAAAGCATTCAATAAACTACCCCATCCAGAATTGGTGGAGGTACTCACAGACATGGGTATACATGAAAGCATCATTGAATGGGTCTACTGTAGAGGACATATATTTCACTGGGACAACATTTTTGCTATATTTGCTAATTCATAACTTAAGCGAAATTTATGTCTCTGTGAAAATATGGGACTGTATCAGTGCTAAACTGGACTTTAAAATGGGTGTCTGAGTAGAGAGCTGAGTACAGTATGCTTGATTTCCCGGGTCTGGTACACAATGTATAGTTTATTTTTTAACAACATAGAGATGGCTTAATTCTGTTTTGTAACTTTCTGTTTTATTTGCTGTACAGCACTGACTTACTGGATCACTGTATCGCCAGTTGGCAGTCACACAGCATTGCACATCATCACACATTATGTTCAATCAAAAGATGAGATACAGATTCAGGTTGTAATGCTGATACAAACTAACATTTATTATTTAACAGAAAAAACAAGTTGTTTTGGTTTGAAATGTGAGCATAATCCATTAACTTTACTCTGTCTCTCCTTTCGCCTTTGAATCAGCCACATGGATAAGGTTGGCATCTAATGTGACTATATCAATGGACTCGTCCTGTAAACACAAAGACAAGCTGTAAATTACAGGGGGCAGACAATGGAGAAGTACCATACCTAAGAAGTAGAAATAAGCAAATCAAATTCTTACCCAGTTCAAACAGTTAGAGTGGGCATTTAGAATACCAGCTTTAGCGAATCCCCTTATACAGTCCTCCACACAAGTTGATAGCTCCATGAAACTCTGAACTAGCCAAGTGGCATGACTTTCTTTCAGCTGGTGGAGCTTAAAATCAGTCTTGAACTCTTGGCTACCCCTTGCAACATTTTCAGCCATCAAACCTGCATACCAGTTTTTAACCTGGCACCAAAGATTATCCTTGTACAGCTTGTTGATTGTACTACCAAGGGGTTGGAGGAGATCAGTGCGGGGGGGGTATGAAAATGAATACAATACTAGCCTCCTCCAGACAGTTCAGCACAGCTGCCGTGCTATGCACCTTGAAAAGGTTCACGATGAGAACAGCCTTTTGTTCTGATTGGAGATCTTGCTGTACTTTAATTTCCTTAAAATAAGGGATTAAGACGTCTTTAATGTACAGAATCATTATTGTTGTTTTTTTTGCCCAATGGTTCACCGAGTGGGTAATGTACCAACCTGTGAGGAATGTGTGTGAAGGTTAATAAGTGTTGGTTTTACCTTTGTGGATCACCTGTGGTGGCAAAGATTTTCCTGAGAGGGTGACAGCTAACATCACTGAAACCTGTCACTTATCACCTAGTCCTGCCACAGAAACTTGTCAGGAGCCTATTGTAGCTATTCTCCACTTGGACACAGGTATCATATACACCCTAGTCTCATCAATGTTAATACTTAGCTCAGGTGGTACAAGGTCTTGGGATGCACACTTTGCTATTCATGTGAAGAATTTTCACTTTAGATTCAAAAAGTCAGTGGGGGTTTTGCAAGTGGTTTTTGTACCTTTATGCTTGCTGTACCCCATCTTATTGAGAAAGTGCCATGCCCACTTAGGTGTAAGTTCAGTGGAGACCCCATTGTCTTTCAGCAAGTAAGGGACACTTGACTTTATGATTCCCTGGGTTATTGCAAGCACCACTGGAGCATTGACAACACCACCTTCTGCACGCAGGGTGCACACAATGTTTTTCAGCTGGTCTGTTACATCATCAAGTACCTTAATGGGGCGCCCTTGGGGCTTACATGGCAAAGTTGTAGAAAGGTATGCAGGATCAGGGGTTCCTCTTAGCTTAGCCATGTAATCCTTATTAAAACTTTAGATGGTGCTTTCATTAATATGGATTTTTTTTAAAGTTTGTAATACTGCATCACTGACATCACCCCATGATCTGCCGCATACTTGCCATACTGAAAAAGAACCTCAGGAGTGTAATGTGCATATGTCTCAGGGCACCTTTTCTTTGCAGGTGGGGGAACACAGGCAAGCTCACTGGCAACAGCTGCAGCTACTGGAGTAGCAACACCAGAGGAATGCGCCAGCTCTATGGGATCGATGTTAGTCACAAGCGGCTGCTCCTGCTCCCGCTTTACTGGCTTGCTTTTTAACCGTGATATTAGAGACATGGTGTGATCACAATACAGAACAGCAATGCTGTGCAGATTTTCAAAAGTAAATGTGCCACTTAATTAAATACCGGTTAAGTACAAGGTGCTGGACTATCATGCTTGCGACAAATTTATGACCCTCGAATCGCAGTGCACACCTGACATTGCAAACATTATGGTCAGCAAAATTAACACCTTCTACAGTATGCATAATGCATGGTTTAATGATAGGAAGCAAAAGGTTATCAACAAGGGTGTGTACTCAGATTGGACTGAGGTTACAAGTGGGGTCCTTCAGGGGTCAGTCCTGGGACCATGTTTATTCAATCTACATGTCACGTCTCTACAAAATAATCACCAAAACATATGGTTAACTGAATTTGCAGTTGACTGCAAACTAGGAGCAGTAATAAACACTAAGGATAGAGCCGGCCCAGTGGCACTGAGGGTTGAGGCGCTGGATGCCACGCCTCGCGCCATGCCAGCGACCTGAGTTCAGGAGCGAGCTCGGGTGCCAGAGGTCAGCAGGGGAGGAAGAGGATTGAAAACCTGCTGGGCTGATCTCCTCTCCCAGGGGGAGGGCATGGGACTGTCTGGTGCTCCAGTGGCCACCAGTGGAGACCGGGGGTGCTGCAGAAGCACTGGACCACACATACACTGCATGGCTGATTCACACAGAGTTGTCATGTGCTGCAGCATCAGGAAGTGCTCCACACACTGGGGGGGTGAGATTGAGGAGGGCTCTTGGGGACTACACAAGAAAAAACCCTCCCAACCCGGATAGGCGACGGCCCTTCCAGTGCCACCGCTATACATCCCATGCCAGTTCCCTGCCATTGACCCTTTAGTCTCCCTGGGATGTTAGCAGCCCAGGCCCAGGGAGGATTTGTAACATCCTTGAAGATGGCAGGGAACACAGCAGGCAGTAGAGCAAGATGGTGAGAGAAGAAGCCTGAGGGAGGTCCGGAGTTGGGGGTGATAGTGGAAAAAAAATAAACAAACAAACATGAAGGATGATGCGGAAAAATGACAGGAGGCAACTAACTTTATACAAGACTGGTCCACTAAACATAAATTGCACTTTAATGTGGACAAGTGCACAGTTATGCACATGAGGAATAAAAACCCTAATACAACATACAAATAGAATAAGAGATACATTCTGGTGTATTACAAGGCAGTAATTCATCGAGAGGATCTGGGGGCACAGTAAATCTCGAGAGCGAAGCTTGAAAGGTTTATAGTGCCCCCAGATCCTCGAGATGAAGAACTGCCTTGTAACACAAGAATGTATTTGTTATTTTTTGTAATATATGGATGCGAGGAAATTGTAAATGCGTACCTTTGCCATAGAATGAGGAATCTTCAGCTGGGGTGCTGAGGTGATTTTCGTGTGAGTAGGAGACAATGAATGTGGCAACATTGAAAAAGTTTCCAAAATTCAAACAGCAAAACTGTGCAGTGTTAAAGAAACTGCAAAACAAAACTGCAGTAACAACTTTTTTTTTTCTCGAGCGAGCGACTGTTGCTGTGGAGACTTAGTCGAACTTAGAGTTGGAGTATATGACGTACCATCTTTTTTTTGGCGGTTGAGGAGATTTTTGAATATTGGTGGCTAAATCCCCAAAGAAGTTGCAGTGCTATCCGAATATCAGACTGCAGGCGCAATGTAAATGTTTTGTCGGCTTTTACTGTATGTGACAGTTACAGTAAAAGCTGGCTCGCAGTCAGCAAGAGCTGTCCAGTGGCGCTTGCGCTCTAGTCAGTTTGCAATAATACTATCGTTGAGATCTTCCATTGATAGTATTACGGGATCTCAACGATAGTATTACGGGATCCCTTCACTACTAATATTGAGTTTGCACCGGTGTATTACAAGGGAATTTTTGTATGCTTTTTAGGGGTATTATTTTGAAAATCCATATATTACACTCTGAATAATAGCTCACTAAGAAGGGTAACTGAGGAAAAAGATCTGGGCATAGCAAGAACAAATGACCTCCTGTTTAAAACGCACTGCAGGAACATAGTACATAAAGCAAACCAAGTATTAAATTGCATAATTAGGCACATATGAAGCAAGGGAAGAGAGGTCATTATGCCCTTGTATGTGTCATTGGTAAGGCCAAATCTGGAGTATTGCGCCCAAGTCTGGACACTCTACAAAAAAACAGTAGATGTGATTGAGAGGGTCCAAAGAATAGCCACAAGAATGGTTAATGACCAAAGAGGCAAGGATTATGAGACTAGGCTGAGGAATTTAAATGTGTACTCTCTGGAGTACAGAAGGTTATGGGGGGATATGTGCTTATTATACAGGGCCCTAACAGACAGTGAGCTGTGGGAAAAGCTGGGTCTAGAATTAAAAGACCGATTACATACTACACGAGCACACACTATTCAACTAAAGGGTGAAAAATGCAGTTTGATAAGAAGACAAAAATGCTATAGCAAGAGAGTAGTACCAATTTAGAATGCTCTACCATTAGAAGTGGTGAGAAGCTCGACAATGAAAGAATTCAAGATGAAATTAGATAATTATTGTAGGAAAAAAGGTTACAAACATAATTAAAGCGAGCAACATGGAAGCAAGTCTTTAAGCTCTGATATAACCTATGTTACCTAAGCTAACAATTTTATGCTGACCCCGCCCAGTGGTGCCGAGGGTTGAGGCGCTGGATGCCACACCTCACACTATGCCGGTGATCCGCATTTGAGAGTGAGCTCAGGCACCAGGGGTGGGTCGAGGATTGAGCACCTGCTGGGCTGCTGTCCTCCCCGGGGGGATGGTTGGGGATTACCCGACATGCCAGGGCTCCCGGTGGAGACTGGGGGGGCACTGCAGCACATAGGGCAGCACGTACTTAGCATGGTAGATACAAAAGCAGGGTTGCCATGTGCTATTGCGTCAGCATGTGTGTCACACATGGGGGGTAAACACCAGAACAAAGGGAAAAGCCTGGTCTGTGGGGTAGGCGATGGCACCTGCCCCCATGCCCATGGCTGGGTCCATCCTGCCTGGCCTTCCAGGTTCCTCTGCCCAAAGCCCTCATCCACAACCAGAGACTACATGTGCAAAAACGCCCAAAGAGGAGGAGCGGCCCCACCCCAGAGGAGTTAAGCTGGGGGTGCTGACTGTGGGCTGAGGGGAGGAGAGAGGAGACTCAGGTCAAAGGACTTCAGGCAGAGCAAGAACAGGCAGGATGCCTAAGAGAGGCCCCATAGATCGCGACTGGAGAGAAAAATAGTTAACAAAAAAAGCAAAAAACAATGGTATGCTGGCAAAACAGTAACATTTTGATGGTGAAACCCATCGCAGTGACAATCTCGACAGGTTTCAAGATTGTTGCTGTGATGAATCACTGGCGAAATTTCACCGTTTTGCCAGTGATTCCACCCATTTCTAACAAACTCCGACTTGGAGTTGTTATATAGAAATGGGGTGGATGGTGGGGTGCAGCTCCCCGCATGGGGGATTCGGGGGCACAGTCCCCCATTAGAAAAACCATGTCTGACAGGCAAAATTTCACCTGTCAGCACTGGGGATGTCATCAAGCCGCATGTCGACAACTTCGGTGTTGATGTAGCTTGGTGGAAACGTTAACAACAAGCCCGACACTAAAATCCTGACTGAGTTGTAAGACCAACATACCAAATACCGACAGCTAAAATCCCGACCTTCATCATCCCAATGAGTAGCAGTGAATGGCATAGAAAAAGTTTTGGTCTGTAGTGATACTGCAACTGAAATCTGGATGAGTAGCAGTGAACAGTTTCAGGCATAAACATTTTAAAAACTGCTTCTTGGTAACAGAAGCAGTGATACCGCAGCCGAAAAATAGTAGTTGTAGTTGTTGCAGTTGAAACATAGCATAAAACCTGTTTCAGGCATTTTTAAATCAATTAACAGCTTCAAGATAAGACTCACAGTACAGCATTTTTTAAAAACAATTACAGACTCACAGAAAGGAACACCATGCTGTAGTGACAGTTCCTGGCATGTCTCTCATATCTCAATAATATCCAGGCTATCCCGTAGATCAGTCTTCATGTGCAAACACCTGTAGAAATTAATTAAGAAACAGTGAATCAACAACTGTACCACAATTAAGGAAACCACTTTCTTAACCACCTGCATACAGTGATGTTACAATGATGTACTTGCAGGTGTATCTAATGAAAGAATGCACCTAATGAACCTTTAATAAAGCCCTTACACTTCAGTCACTGAGCTGCTGCCTGTAAACAGAACTTCATTACAATGGCTGAGGCAGTGGTCTGTGTCATAGTTCTGTCCCAGAAAGGAAGAGAGATGTATTGGCGGGTGCCTCAGTGTAAAAGAAAGAAACAGAGGTGACCTATACTATTGGTGCTGCCAAAGTAGAAAAAGGAAAAATTGTATTGGGAGAGCTTCTATTATATTGGTTGGTGGTCAGCAACACTTAAGGAAGCATTCATTCTGAACATAATCACTCCCCTAATGCTAGTGATGCTTCCATCACTGCAGCCTTGGCATCATTGAAGGAGAGGGCTTTGTCCACTCATGATACCCCTGCACAGCTTATTCAAGCTGAAATGTCTAATGTGTCCACAGAGGTGAGGCAGAACATGCCTACTAAAACATTTTATGAGATTGTTAAATGGACTTGAAGACAGAATGCACCCCCAGAGCCATGGACTCTGGATGAATTGGAAATTTCTGAGCATTTAAGATAAATAAATGGTTACAGTTTTCTTGCCAGTGAGTCAGCATTTGTTGAAGATAAAATACTCATCTTCATTACAAAAATAAATACTGAGAAGCTGGCAGCAGCTGCATACTGGATAATGAATGGTATGTTCAAGACAGTGCCAACATTATTCAGAAAACTGTACTCAATATATGCTGCTATGGGAACAGCTGAAACATCCTGTATCATGCCACTAGTTTATGCTCTCATGTCATCTGAGTTACAGGAGTGCTATATTTGATCTTTCCATGACTTGCAGGACATTGCTGATGAGTACAGCTTGAATCTATCACCCAATGTCATCAGAACAGATTCTGAGCAGGTAGTGGTGAATGCCTGTAAGCTTGCATTTCCTAACGACAAAACAAGAGGTGCCTGTTCCACTTTGGCCAGATTGTATGAAGAGAAATTCAAAGAGTAGGTATGACTACAGTGTATGTCATCGACCCTAAATTCAGCTTAAAACTGCACCATTTGGTTGCCTTAGCCTTCCTCCTCTCTGCTGAAACTGAAGCTGATTTCTTAGAGTTAAAAAATGAAATGCCACCCGCCAGTGCTGGGCTTATTGACTGGTTCAAAGGAAATTACATCCTTGGATGCATAAGTAGAAGAATGAGGAACAACATGACTGCCCGTAGTCCTCTCCTCTTTCCTCCACATTTTTTGTCTGTACATGACCAGATGTCAAGTGGTTTCCCAGGAACACAAAACAATTTTGAAGCTTGGCACCAGAGACTCAGCTCATTGACTGGCAGCACACACGTGGGGTGCACAGATTTGTTGCAGAATTACAAGAACAGCTGGTCATAGATAACAGGTGTGAAAACATTTTGAGCAGGATGCAAAATATGACAGCTGTACTGTGCATGAGGAGGTGTGAAAAAATAACAATATTGAAAATCTGGAGTGAAAATATTAAAAATTTGCAAAGTTACGTGCGTTCATAGAACCTGCACAATGCACGCTCATAACATGGTCATTTGACATTTTCACAAATTTGAAACATGGCTTTTTAGCTTCACTCATGAACACTTACACTGTCATTTTGTTTATCAGTCCTGAAAGGTGATTCCACATAGCAACTGCAAAATCACCTTTTGGGACCAAGTAATGAAATGA
Source organism: Neoceratodus forsteri (assembly GCA_016271365.2). Taxonomy (NCBI): domain Eukaryota; kingdom Metazoa; phylum Chordata; order Ceratodontiformes; family Ceratodontidae; genus Neoceratodus; species Neoceratodus forsteri. The sequence goes on along the minus strand of CM057456.1, from coordinate 586,289,198 downwards.
CAATGCCAGTGTTCATGAGGTGGTGTCCCAAGAACCCCATGTTGAAAATTTGGGGCCAAAATGTCAAAAAATGGCAGAGCTATCAACATCAGTTGAAAACCCCATTGACAGCCATTATATGGTGCTTACCTGGATTCCTCAGTTCTGCTTTGAAGAGTGCAGCTGTGTCCCGGTCCACAGAAGATCACAGCCACCAGCCTTGGGAGGTAAGTATGGGGTAAGGGGGGTGCAGGGAGGTGAGTGCACAGAGGGAGGGTCAAGATTGAGGAGGGGGTACGTGAAGACAACTAAGGACAATTTTCTTTTTTGCAGTTTAAAAAAAAAAGATGTGGGACTGTTTTCTTTATTTCAGGGACTTTTTATTGTTTGGGGACACTGGAAGTGGGCTCCCCAGTGAGCCCCTCATTAGTGGGGGGTACAAATAATGGGGGATACTGGGTGGGGGCTCCCCAGTGTCCCACACAGGCAGTGCTGGGAGGGTGCTAGTGCCGACATGGGGATTGGGCACTCCATTAATTAAATACTGTACAAAATATTTTGGGACACTGAGAGTAGGCTCCCCAGTGTCCCACAGTGGCGGGGGGGGGTTCAGCAGCCAACAAGGGGATTGGGCACCCCAGTATCTGCACTTTTTTTTTTTTAATACTGGAAAGTGAACAGAGGGTGGGGAAAAGGATTTCTTTTCACCATTCGCTAACTTTCGGCTGGCGAAAAAGGAAGTTAGTGAGTGGCGAAAAAGGAATTTAAACTATTAATAAAACACCCTCAGAGACTGCATTGCATACAACCACTTAGGAATCCATCTAAGGGAGTCCCAATGAACAAGATACATGCCTTGGTGTATTGTGATGTCTTCATTTTTGTGGGTTTTCAATTTTCAATTTTTTCAAATGGAAAACAAGATGGTGGCTCACGACAAAGGAATTTTTCTCATCTAGAGGGATTCCAAATCTAGCAAAGAAAGATTCATCTTGTGAGACTCAATCCTTCTTCATGAGATGAAATCCCACTTCATGAGAAACACCTCTATCCCAGAAATGGAATGTTCAGCAAAGTCCCATAGGATATAATGGGAACTAAAAAACGTAATAACTTTGCAACCGATCAGTGGATTTACACAATATGTTCATTGTCTGTTCCTCTACAAATGGTTTTTATACCTTGTGAAAATCAGGCAGAAATTCCACACCATATGGCTGCAATATAATGAGAAAAAAACAGCAAAACTAGGTGTTTTTTTTTAACTTTGTTTCACTATCTGGATCTCAGATTCCATACATTCAACCAGAATGAAACGTTCCACATCAAGAAATCTACCCCACAGGACAGAGCATACCATGTTTTGTGCAAATCTGCGGATCGGTTGAAAAGTTATTACAGTGCAAACCCTTAGGTTTAACATAGAAACTGCTGCTCAACCCTAACTACAGAGGCGCTGTTGCGCAGGTGTCAGTGTGGCTCAGTTGGTAGCACATCCGCCTCTGCACCAGAAGGTCATGGGTTCTCATCCCACACCGGGATGGACTTGCACCTAAAAATCGCTGGCATCCGAGTGCAGTATTGGGGTGCTGTACTGCTGGGGTGTGCCATCCTTCGGATGAGACGTTAAACCGAGGTCCCTTCTACCCATCCTGGTGTTGTCCTGGTGGCTGTCCAGGTGGAACTAAAAGAACCTAGGGTACTCTTCGTAAAGAGCAGGGAACATTTCCGGTGTCCTGGACAACATTCGCCTTCCCATAAACCAGTTCATGCAATTATCCAGGCTGCGTGTGGGTGATGATTTACGATATGGCCACCACCACACATTCAGTCACTTCCTACCAGTCTAGCATTGCTTGTAAAGCGCTTTGGGATACTGTGTATGAAAAGCACTGTATAAATACTGATTCTTCTTCTATTTATATTATATATGAAATCTCCGGTGTCTCATGGTCTCCCCCCCCCCCCACGATCGCTGGCCCCTATGTAAATACATATATATAAAATCCCTGGTGTCTAGTGGTCCCCTCATCGATCGCTGGCCCTATGTAAATAAATATATATAAAATCCCTGGTGTCTAGTAGTCCCCCATTCTGCCAATGAATGGCCCCAATGTAAAAACCAATATATCAATGAAATCCCTGATGTCTAGTGGACCCCCCATCCCCCACCCTATCAGGTAGTGCCCCATCACTCTGCTCCCCCCACCCCATCCCCAAGTGAGTGACCAGCACAGCCCTCCACTCTCCACCACAGCTGGCCACCAGACTGGCCAGGAATGAGTGAGCATGTACTTGTCCATATCCCTATCAGAAAATACCTCTTTGTACCATCGTAAGAAATATGCATACTAGTATGACTATGTTATTTGATTCCTTCACATCAGCCTGCATTGTCACGAAACAATTCCTAATTCTGTTGCACCAATATCTCCACCTTTTACTGTACTCGCTGTATTATGCCTTCTTTGAAGTTTGAAGTTTATTGTTCTAGGAATTAATACCTCTGAGCCAAGGCTCTTTTACAAAGGTTCCACGTCATTAAGTACAAAAACACAGTAAACGGTGATACAAACAATCAGTAAGCCTTTTAACAAGGCCACAACTTAAACAGTAACATTTATGTACAGAAAAGAAAAAGGAACTCAGAGGCAGTGTCAAGGGCAAGGAATAAGGATTGGAGAGCTTGAGAGGAAGAGGGAGAAATAAGAAGTTAAGAGCAGACAGAACCAGGTTAGTGGTACTCAGGTTGTCTTTGTCAAAGAGGAGACCATGGTGGTTGAGTGAAACAAATGTAAGTGCACTCAGTGGGATGAGACTTTAGTCAAAGCAGTCACAGGAGCTCGAGGCTGTGAGGTGAGCATAAAGTATGGATTTGAAAGCTCCCAATGTCGTGGAGGATAGGGAGGGCAGGTTAAGGGCATTGTACCAGGTAGGGGCACGGTATGTAAAAGATCTTTGTCCTTGAGCAGTCCAGCATCTAGGGACAAGGAAAGGTTCATGGTCAGATCTTCTGGTGGTACAAGTGCCATTGTTCTTAATCTCCAAATCCTCCTCACTCATTCTCCTTTACTTACACAAACTCTTACTCCCATACAAGCACCATACAATTCTGCAATAATTGTTGTCCAATCTAACACAATATCTTTGCTTGCCTGATTGTCTGAAAATAAGGCTTTGTATAAACCGTAGAGCAAAACATTTCTCCAAATGCAATTTTTTTGAATAAAGTCAATGTCACTGTAACAATTACTCTCCTCCCCCACACTCTCTTCAAAACTTTCACAGTACTTGAAGGTCATGTTTCTTGCAGCCTATTGCAACTCAAAGAACAACAATAAAATCTCAGTTCATTTATGCAACCTCTCTGACTGGTACCACATGTTACAAATGATAGCAAGAATATACACTAAAGCAAGCAAACGTTTCCTTGCACCATCTTAGGGTGTGTGTGTGTGTGTGTGTGTGTGTGTGTGTGTGTGTGTGTGTGAGCATGCGCATGTGTGTGCATGAATGGGTAGGGGTAGAGGTAGAGAAAGAGAGAAGTTAGAAAGAGCATTATAAGATTTCTTCCTGCCTGATTAGGCCGAGAGAAAAAGACTAGCATGGAAGGCAGTAAGGCTACAGCCAATACAGAACAGAAAGATTAGAGGTTATCTGGCATACTGATGTTTTCCTTTTTATTCCTAACCTTCGTCATTTAAAATTTGTTATGTCATATATAGTCCTTGCATGCATAATCCTCTCATTTGTTTGTCATCTATGTTGCAAATAGACTTGGCATTCTGATCTTTGACTGACAAGTTTTGTTTCATTTTGGTAGAATTTTTTTTCGTATACCTCATTTTAGTGTCAAATGCTTGGCATGCACTGTACAAACCTTGTATACAGTAACCTTTGTTTGTTTTTTCCTGGTCTACACCTACAAACTGCTGTTTGATCCACACTCTGTGGCTGATCACAGACTGAGAGATACAATCCTCCACTGTGATCACCAATAAACAAAAGTGCACTTTAAGAAAAATGGAACCATGGCACACTATGCACCTTAAGTCAACAGCCAGGTCCACATACTCCATCTGCCAATTTATGTTTCGGACTGCAGCACGCTAACTGCCTTTAGTCAGTAGTTAGGTCCCCACACCCTGTCTGCTGACTTATGGTCAAGCCGTACTTCAAAGCAATAGCTGGACATGCTATGTGTCTTTGGTCCACAGTGATTCTCCCATGCTTCTATCCACCAATGTACAATACCAGGAGTAGTTAGGTTGTAACCCTTGCCTACCTCATGTTGTTTCCTGTGGTGCCAATGTAAATCTGCCATGATTTTTATGACAGACCCTTATTATGGTTTTGTACTTTCACTATAGTTTCAAAGTGGATAATGACATCACAGAGAAAGAACAGTTACATACTTACCGAAACAGTAGATCTTTGAGAGAATATCTTTCATCAGGCCACACCAATGCAACTTACAACCACCAGGTGCTATGACCACATGGAAACTTTTTCAAGCAGTCTGCCAGGGGCTGTTCTGGATGACATCAGATGTCAGCTTATACATAAACGTTGGCAGCCCCTCCTCTCCTCAGTTCCCTTCCGGAGATCATAGTTGGAAAATCTCTCTGTAGGGAACCAGGAAAGAAACCAGCACTCTGCAAGACAGGTAGGCACATGGCTAGGAAATGGCCCAATAGAAATATGAGCAGCACACCCAGAGTTGTAGGCCCACAAGGGGGAAGGAGGGTGGGTTAGCACGGCCTGATAAAAGAGATTCTCTTGAAAATCTACTGTTATGGTAAGTAAGTAACTGTTCTATCTTCTTCAAGAATATTATAGAATCTTGACAGCAGAAAAGGACCCCATCGGCCCATCTAGTCTGGCCCCTGCCCCCCCTTAATCATCCCTCTTCCCACTGGCCCTCCTCCCCCCACTACTCAGCCCCATATGTCTGTCCCATGCCCTCTTGAATCCCTCCACCATTTCAGCCCCCACCACCTCCTCTGGTAGTCTGTTCTAGGCCTCCACCACCCTCCCTGTGAGGAATCACCCCCTCATATTGCCTCTGTATCTTCTTCCCTGCAGTCTTAGGCTATGCCCTGTAGCTATAGCCCCCTCCTCCTTTTAAGTAAACAACCCTCCTTTACTTTGTCGATCCACTTCACATACTTAATAGTTTCAATCATGTCCCCTCTCTCCCTTCTAGTCTCCAATGTGTACAGATCCAGTTCCTTTCACCTCTGCTCTTATGTCTTCCCTTGCATGCCCTGCACCATTCCAGTTGCCCTTCTCTGAACTTTCTCTATCCCATTTATGTCCTTTTGCAGGTGTGTTCTCCAGAACTAGACTCTGTACTCCATGTGCAGTCTCACCATGGCTTTGTAGAGGGGCATCAGTACATCTTCTTTTTTTTCTGACTCTTTTTCCCTTCAGTCACCAGAGATGTGGCCTCTCTCAGGCAGCGTCCTGGTACTCCCACCCAGCCTGAACCCCCCCCCTCCACTCTGTATCCTCTCCTGGGGCTCTGCTAATGCCTATCTCTGCCTGGTTAGAGACCTCCCTGGCTTACCCCCACAGGGCAGGGCCACCACTCCTTCCAGCACCCAAGACATCTAGTATCATCCAGGCTGAGGAGGCACATGGAGGATCAGGACCGAGGTGGGCGGGATCTGGCAGTGGACATGGAGCTGAGGCATGCCATCACCTACCACATCTCCGAGATGTTTCCTTGTTCCTTGTGGTTCACCCCCCTCCCTTAGGCACACATGAACATGCAATGACACTGGGGGGAAAAGCACTCACTCCTGAGCACGCTCCTGCAGACATCTGCCATGTGCCACCTTCTCACTTGTGTGCAGGCTGCAGCGCATTGCCTCCCCTCCGGGAGGCACTCAAGTGCAGAGCCCTGCAACCCTCACTCCCCAGGAGAAAGCTAGCTGTTGGCAGATGCTGAAGCGTTCTCCTCCCGGCTGACCTCTGACAGCCTGTGCTCGTTCCCAAACATGGGTCGCCGGCATGGTGCGAGGTGTGGCATCCAGCACCTCAACCCTCAGCACAACTGGGCCGGGGCAGTACCTCTTCTTATCTCTTTCATCAGGCCACACCTATGGAATGAATACCAAGCAGTACTGATAGTGAATAGTCTGGGGGGGCTGGAGCCTCAAGGTTTATGAAAGTAGGCCTTATAGTAGAGCTAGGCAAAAGCCAGCCTATCAATGAGATACAATGTCTAGATTGTAGTGCTTGGTGAAGCTGTGGATGGTACGCTAGGTAGCAGCTGTACAAACCTCTGCAGCAAATACATTTTTAAAACAAGCAACAGATCTGGCCACGACACTGATGGAGTGATCACAAACCACCCCAGGGAGTTCTTTACCATACTTCCTGTAACAGTAAGTATTTATTTATTTGTTTATTTGAATTTTGGTAACTGGGTAGGTACACTGAGACCATTCCCTTTTTCAAGGGTGTCCCGGGGGAGGGCACAAATGTCAAGTAGTTTACAACATACATGAAGGCACAAAGCTGTACAAAGTCTAAAATTAACATAACAACTAATACAATATATTATCTGTAGGAATGTGCAGTACAATAGTTGTTGAGGGTAGGAGAATTAAGCTTTAGAGTTTCAGGAGAGCAAGGGATGAGAGCAGTAGTCTCCAAATCAGGTGAGCCAGGTACAGTTGCCTGAGATAGTGAGGAGTTATGCAGGGCAAGTTTGAAGCCAGGAAGGGTAGAGCAGAAGAGGATAGTAGGAGGGGAGGGAGGGAGTTCCAAGCGGAGAAGGCAGCATAGGCAAAGGATCTTCTGCCTGCAGATAGATGAGTTTTAGGTATGTCTAGTAGTGGAAGAGTAGTAGAGTGGATAGACCATCTGGTCTGTTTTTGTATTATGATGTTAGAAAGGCTAGATGGAGTGTAGAGATGTGTGAGCTTATAGGTGAGCCAAAGTGAAGAGTATAGGAATTTGTGTTTGAATTGTAGCCAGCCCAGAGTTGCTAGTATAGAGCAGTGGTGTTGAGGGGGGCAGCTCCAAGAACAAAGAGTCCAATCATATGATATAATTGTTTCAGTTTGTTTGTGAGAGAGGCCTTAATTGAGAATAATAGTGGAGCCTGTAAGAAAAAGGCAGGAGTGAGGCAGTAGCAATCTTAAGACAGGAAGCAGTCAATAGTAAGGGATGAATATGATATAGCAGACCAATCTTTTGGTGAATGGTTGTGGCGGTTTTTGACATGGATCTCAAAGGAGAGGTTGGGATCAAGCGGATGCCCAGGTATTTAAAGGAAAATACCATTTCAAGGGGTTTCTCATTACTGGAGTGGATCATTAGTTTCTGGTTAAGAGACAGTTTATAGGAGAGGGGGTGGAAAAGCGTAGATTTCATTTTTTCGTGTTTAATAGTAAGTTATTTTTGAGGAACCAAGCTTCTAATTGGTGGAAGTCAGATTCCAGGTGCTGATTGAGCCATTGGATATCGGCAGAGGAGTGGTATAGTATGGCGTCATCCACATAAGGTTCAACTGATGCCCCACCACAGAAGCTAGGCAGCTCATTGATGAATAGCGAGAAGAGTAGGGGGCCCAGGATAGATCCCTCGGGGACTCCATGGGTAATCTTCCTGAATGAGGGTTGACAATTATCCCATTTGATGATTTGCATGCTACCAGATAGGTAGTCACAGAGCCAGAATATGAATGGTTGATCAAGACACAGGGATTCTAACTTCAGTAACAGCAGTGCATGATTTACCAGGTTGAAAATCCTGGTGAGATACCTCCCCATTACTAGTTCAAGGTCAGAGGCACGGTAAATGTCTGAGGTGACTTTAATGAGTGCAGAGGGTACTGTGATTTTTGCAAAATCCGTGCTGGCAGGGTGACAGCAGTTGGTGATGCTCAAAATAGTCTTGCAATTGGTTATAAAGAATTCTTTCTTGAATCTTTGCAAGGTAGCAGAGAATAGAGAATGGCCTGTAATTTTTGACAAGTGTGATTGATCCCCCCTTGTGGATCGGAGTTACTAGTGTCATTTTCAATTTTGAGGGTGCAATTCCTTCGAGAAAGGATCTACTAATCAGGTTTCTAACCAGAAACTGCAAGAGCTGTTGCTCCCCATTTTAATAATCTAGGCTCAAGTGTGTCGTGGCCAGGAGAGCAATGTTCCTTGAGGTTTTGGAGTAGTCTGAGAACCTCTTTTCAGGTGGCTAGTTTAATGTGGAATTGTGATGATGCAGTCCTTTAGGAAATTCGTGGCTGGGTGGGGGGTTGTCTTAGTAGCTAGTGAAATGTGATACATAGTTGCTGAGGTCAGTGAAGAAGTTGTTAAGACCCTCAGCTACTGATGCTGGGTCAGAAAGTATTTTGTCCTTAGCTGAAAGTGAGTCAGGGCACGTAGAAGCTTTACCTTTAAGGAGGGAATTTATTTGGGCCCAGAATTCTTTGGGCTTACTGAGTTTTTCTGTTTGTATTGTATGGTAGTAGGTCCTCTTTGCATTAGTTATTTTGGACTTACAGGAATTTCTAAGCTGTCTATATGCATGCCAGTCTTAGGGGAGACAAGTCTTTCTTATGTGTTTCCCAGGCTAAATTGCATTTGGACATACAGTTCCTTATATCTTTTGTCAGGCATGGTGCTTTGGCACCTTTGTCTCTACATCGGGTGAGTGGTACATGGCTGTTAATTATTGCAGTGACAGTATCGATTAGGTATTCCAAGGCTTGATCAACAGTAGCAGGGTGTGTACTGGGTCCCAATTTACACTATTGAGGGAGTTAAGGAAGGATGCTAAATTAAAGGAGGACATACAGTATTATGGGATTCTACAATTTTAGGAGGGTGGTTAGGGGAATTATTGCTCCAGTTACAGTAGACTGGTGAGTGGAAGTATTCGTCCAGATGCAGTAGACTGGTGAGTGGTCATTTTGAGACAAGTCTATGGTGATGGTAAGAAAGTTTTTTGATTTTTAACCAATTTATGTGCAATAAAGCCGTTTACTTTCCTAAGACTTTTGACTGTGGGTCAGTCTGTTAGAATAATTAATGAGTGCCAACCTTAAGAGTATATATGCATTTTGGAACTCTGCTTCATGTTATAGAATCAAGCCTCCCCTTGGTTTGTGCACTCGGTTTGGTCTGATATGTGAAACACCTTTCAGTCTTCTGACTTTCTTTTTCCTATTCTATACACATCTAAAGTATGGAGCAATGCTTCCCCTGGATTGGCATCCTCTGGAAAATAAAAGGGCAGGTGTATGGTTTGATTTAAAGTAAACTCAGACACCACTTTTGGCAGAAACTTAGGTTTAGTATGCAAAGTCTTTGTGTAAAATCAAATAAGAAGGCTCACACATTAGAGCCTGTAGCTCCAAAATCATTCAAGCAGAAGTGATTGCAACTAAAAATAATGCTTTTCAAGAAAGAAACATAAGCCACAAGTCATGGCTGGCTCAAAAGAAGCCAACATAAGCTTTTCCAAAACAAAATTCAGGTACAAAACTGGGACTGGATTATGGATGGGTGGCTTCAGATGCAGAATGCCTCTCAAGAACGTATAGGCCACCTCCAGCTGTGCAACCATATGACCCTCAATAGGCACATGAAAATCTGAAATGGCAGCCAAGTGCTGTTTAATAGAAGAGTATTGTAGGCCTGCATCTGACAAGGACAGCAGGTACTCTAGAACCTGATTAATGGGACAGGGGAACGGATGCATGTGGTGAGGTGTGGCCCATAAAGCAAACTACTTCCACTTCATGGAGTAAGTGAATCTGGTGGAAGGCTTTCAAGCAGCCACCAGAACATCAGTCAGTTTTTGAGAAAACCCAAAATGAGAAATAGCTATGTCTTCAGCAGCCATGCATGCAGATGGAGGAACTTCAGGTCTGGATGGACCAGGGTTCCCTGTTCCTGTGACAGCAGACCATTGAACAGGGGCAGAGGCACTTGGGGTTCTACTGCTACCTGTTGCAGTAGGGGGAACCAGATCTGTTGAGGCCACAGGGGAGCAAGGAACATCAGAGTTGCCCCCTCCATTTGGAGCTTGAGTGGGACTCTGAATTAGAGGGAGAGAGGGAAAGCAAACAGAAACCTTTCTTTCCCAGAGAGAGACAGCGCGTCTCATTGGAAAACTCCAGCCCTAGAGAAAGCAGTAGAAAAGTGGCAGTTTTGCATCATGTGGGGATGCAAAAAGGTCCAAATCTGGACTTCCCCATCTTTCAAATAGGTAATTGACCACCAAAGTCAGCAGTCCCAACTCATGCATCCTGAACTGTAACTGGCATAGCTTGTCTGCCAAGACATTTTAGGCACCTGAAACATGTACTGCTGACAGTTCTAGACTGTATTCCAAAGCCCAATACCAAACCCGTATTGCTTCCCTGCACAATAGGCAGGAATGGATCCCCCTTTGTTTGTTGATGTAGTGCATTATACTGATACTGTCCATCTGTATTAGCAGAGGAGCAGGGTACAAGTGGTTCTGGAAAGCCTAGAGCCCATACAGAACAGCATGCATATTCAGAGCATTTATGTGTAAGGTGGTTTCCACTGCAGTCCACTTGTCTTTCATATAATGGGGTCTCAAGTGTGCTTCCCAGCTCATCCCGAAGCATCTGTGATGAGAATCTGCAGAGGGCAGGAGATGAGGAAGAGAAGCCCCTTCAACAGGTTGCTGGGTTACATCCACCACTTGAGTACTTTGCAGACAGAAGACATGACTAGAGTCATCTGTTCTAGGTTGTGTTAGCTGATTTCATTGGACTGTTGGGGTCCACTGGGGAATCTGCATATGCAGTCTGGCCAGTGGCACTGTGACAATGGCTGCTGCCATGAGACCTATAATGCATAGAAACATTCTTGCTAAAACATAACAGCTGTCATGCACTAACTGTGCTTGACCAACTAAATGATCAGCCCTGTCCAGAGGCAGAAAAGCTAAGCCATAGGCTGTGTCCAGGACTGCTCCTATTCATCATAGTCTCTGGCAGGGTGTGAACACTAATTTTGGTATGTTGACTGTCTCCCTCAGAGCATCAAACAGCTGTTTGGTTTGGGCTAAAATCTATAGGAGCTTATCCCTGGAAGGGGCTTTCAATAGTCAATCATCCAGGTAAGAGAAAACATAGAGGCCTTCCCTGTAAAGGGCTGCTGCCACCACTGCCAAGCATTTAGTAAAGAGCTGTGGCACAAAAGACAAGCCAAAGGGCAACACTGAATTATTAATGTTTCCCTTGAAACAGGAACCTCAAGGATTTTCTGTGAGGCTTCCAGATTTTGATACGGAGATATGCATCCTTCATATTGAAGGAACATATCAAATACCCTGCTTGCAGTAGTGGAAGAAGGCCTTGCAGAGTAACTATTCTGAACTTCTTGTGCTCTATGAAGAAGTTTAGCTCCCTGAGATCCATAATAGGCCTTAAGTCTTCTGTCCACTATGGGACTAGGAAGTACGGGGACTAAAACCTGCGTTCCTTTGCTCTGAGGGTAGAGGTTCTATGGCCCGCTTTTGAAACAAGGTCTGCATTTCCTCCAGTGAGTGGTTGTTGTTAGTGAGGATGATGTGGAGGTGTGTCCAGAAGTTCCAGAGTATAACACTGTTTTATGATTTCCAGAATCCATGCATCCGTAATCACCTCCTTCCACTGGTTTAAGTGGAGGGAGAGGCAACACCCTACAACTGCCCCTGGAAGTAAAGGTAGTTGGGGGGTGTATAAGGAGTTAAATGGAGTCAGTTGGGGTGGCTCTTCCTTCACCACTACCTCTAGGAGTTTCTGAGTGGGCACCTGGGGTAGTAATGGTGACTGGCAAGACTCCTGCTTCCTTGCCCTGCTGCCTGGTGGCTGGGCACTGTCCGACACCAGTCAGATGAAAGGGCCTACCCCTACCCTTAGGATGGGTATGGTAGATGGACTGGACAGATTTCAGAGTCCTACTTGAGGCCTGAAGAGTAGATAAGATGTCCTGGATCACAGGGCCAAATAACATTTGGCCTGAAAATGGGGTATTGAGAATGAACTGCTGTACATCATTCACAAACCCTGCCACTCTAATCAAGGAATATCTCTTGAGACATATGCCAGAGGTCGCAACCCTGGCAGAAGCATCAGATACATCACAGGTTGTGTGGAGCAAATGCTTGGCCACATCAGCCCCAACAGTAAGAGCTTTTAAAAGCTCCTGTTTTGGGGTACCCTCAAGTAAGGCTTGTGCAGCTGCTTTGTCCTTCTTTCAGATGGTGTTTTGGTACTTCCTCATGTGGGCCTGGAAGTTAGCAATAATGTACATCTCCAGACCCATGGCTTTAACTTTCAAACACAGATTGCAACACATTAGTGCACATTTTTTAGATGAAATTCACTTTAAATCCTCCAGAAGTGCCCACACTATCAGGAAATATGTTTTTAGAAGAATTAGAAACATTTTTACCCGTGACTCAGTGTGGTCTGGTGCTGGTGGACGGTAGGGGGCATTGGTGATGGTCTATCAAGGCAGACAGCTGAAGAATAAATATTAGCTCAAAAAAATAAAAACAATAAATACATTATTTACTTCCTGTGGCATTGATGCCTTTCTAGTGTGTCTTATGCCAATAGGAAAACTGAAGACATGCACTTACAGTACTGTAATTTCAGGTATGAGCTTACAGTGTCCCACTGTGCATACTGTGCAGTACTGCTGTGCAATGTGAAACTCTTTTGCAGCCTTTCTGAAATGCATTCCTAGATAAGGTCTTTTAAGGCCACAGGTGATAAAACAGCCCAGCTACACTACCAGTCACTAAGAAACGCCTGTACAAGACACATACGACTGGCTAAATCTAATTACTTTAAAACTGCTTTCAACAACAACTTCTCCCACCCCACTCATTTCTGTAAGTCTATTAAATCCCTCCTCTCCCCACCTGCCCAACCCCCTACTCCCACTCTAAACATTGCGGTAATTCCATTACTGATCCTAGCCTGGTTGCCTCTGAGTTTAACTCCTCTTTTTCCTCCCTGTTTTTCTTCCATCGCTCCTCTCATCCCTATCCCTTGTCCACTCCCCCTTCTGTACCTACCCCAGCCACCTTCTGCCTCAGCCCAGTCTCATCTAGCCAGGTACTAAAAATACTGCAGGCGCTTGACCCAACAAAGGAAAATGCCCGTGGACCTCGATTCCAAGATGCTTCTGCTCTCTGCACCTGCCATAGCATACCCACTAGCACTGCTCTTTAACTTGTCCTTCAAACTCGGGCAGTCCCAACTCATGGAAACAAGCCACTGTCGTTCCACTACCTAAAGGAGGGACCTCTCTCCATCCAACTATCGTCCCATATCCCTGCTCCTGCCCTAGCAAAGATTCAAGAGCGACTCGTTCTCTCTCAGCTCTATCATTATCTCAATTCTATATCCTTTTTTAACCCCTTCCAGGCCGGTTTCAGGAGAAATCACTCCACCACCACCTCCCTTCTTCGTCTTACTAATGCAATCCTCACGGGAATGGCTAAAGGAGGAATTAACAGCTGCCATTTTCATTGACCTAGCGAAGGCTTTCGACACAGTCTCCCATCCCTTGCTGCTGGCTAAACTTACCCAAGCAGGACTGTCAAAAAGCAGATCGACTGGTTCTACTCCTACCTGGCTGACAGGTCCCAATCAGTCCGCATTGGCTCGGCCAGATCCACCTCACTTCTGTCACCAGTGGTGTCCCCAAGGGTCTGTACTCGGCCCGCTGCTGTTCTCTATCTTTCTTAATGACCTGCCTGCTGCCTGCCTACAAACATCTATCCAATGTATGCTGATGACACGGTGCTGTTCGCCTCCTGGCGCATCCTCAGAGTGCAGTGACAGCCTGCCTACAGAAGGATTTTGATTCCGTTCAACGTTGGTTCACCTTAAACCAGCTGCACCTAAACCCTAAAAAAACAGTCTCCCTCACCTTCGGCTACCGGTCCAAATTAGCACGACTCCCGCACCTCCTACGTTCTACACCTTGAATAGCTCCCCACAAGAGGCCTGCACCTCCTATCGTTATCTTGGGGTCTGGCTAGACCAGCATCTTGACTTTTCAGTGCATATCGATGCACTACACAAAAAATTGCAACCTATGTTGGGAGCCCTCTACCGGAATAAAAACTGCATCCCTCTACGCACTAGACAAGCAATAGTGCAAAAAATGATCCTTCCTGTCTTTGATTACGGCGATGTCGTCTACTGCACTGCACCCCAAACTTCCCTAGCTAGGCTGGATCCCCTTTTTAACTCTTTTTGCCACTTCTCGTTAAACCTCCCTCCCAATACCCACCACTGTGTCCTCTACCAATCCCTGGACCTCCCGTCTCTTCATAACAGAAGACTGCTCCACTGCGCTAAAACCTCTGGCAAGTTCTGGTCACATACCCTCCCCTCCTACCTGTCTTTCTCCTTAGCCACCCTCTCTCCTCCTACTTATGCTCTTGAAATATCGATGCTAGGCTCCTACATATCCCCACAGATCCACCCAGTCAGGCCAGGCTGCTTTCAGCTTCAGGTTGCCCAAACTATGGAACTCCTGACAGCCCGACATCAGACATTCCTCAAGCACTCCTCAACTGAATGCTCTTCTAGACTGCACTGCCTACCGACTGCAACTGTAACCTCCCCTTAGTTACTCCCTCATCTCCATAATCCTCCCAGTTGTGCAGCAACTTATTCTGTTACTAACTTGTATTTCTGCTCCTCGCATGTCTGGTAGCACATTTAGTGATTAAGTATCTATAACTGTACCTGTAACTGTACTGAACTGTCTCACCTACCGCTGTACTCTGCCAATGTATGTTCTTGTTCTGCTGTAACCCCCTACCCCCAGGACGCATCTGGAATCGAGCAGTACTCTGCTCAGCATGCCTTCCTGGTGAATCTCTTAAATAAATAAATAAATAAGCAGCAGCCAAATACAAGCTGCTAGCAAGCCACACTGAAATGTTTAATAATTCATTGCTATGAATAATGCAGCTTTTAAACAACCAGTTGGAAAATGTTAAATCAGTCAGAGTAACAGTTTAATGTGACTTGTGCTGTACTTGCATGGCAATAATAAAAAATGGTGGTTATTGCACTGGCATTCCATTAGGCAGTCCAACAAGTCTGATCAACAGTGGGAAAATAACTAAGGAGAGGCGGGCTGCCCACGTTTACATATACACTGACACGTGATGTCATCGTGGGTGCCCCCTGGCAAACTGCATCCAAAAGTTTCCATGTGGTCCCAGCACCTGGTGGCTATGTTTTTTATTGGTATGGCCTGATGAAAGCGATGTTCTCAAAGAAGATACACAGTTACAGTGTATAAGATATTTATTTGCAGTTATGCCAAATGACAGGAAAAGTATACATACCATTGCTGGGAGAGAGGGTAGCCCCCATGTGCAGTCTGGGCTGTACTCAGACAAGACCCCAAACTGATGCTGTATTTATACAATATTTCATGACTAGGGATATTGTTCCAGTTTCCCTTACCTACATACAAAATAAGCATTTTCTCAGTACAGCTTCTGCTCAGTATTTGTTACCTAAACTTTGGCTTTCTTACAGAAGTAGAGAACAATACATTTTTGTCTCCTGACAGTACTTTTCCACATTCAGCATGGTCAGTAAAATTCCATAAGTATATCTCACTAAAACTAATATCACAGCAGTATGTACATAAATGGTCACTCAGCAATTCAAAAAGGCACTTAGCACTAGTAACTCTCTACTAATGGATTTCACCAAAACCTAGCCAATAGCAGCAAATACATTTCTATCATTAGTAATATACATATAGGGAATGCATGTATGACAATGTTTATATGACAGATCACAAGCGTATGCTAACATAATAGAGTGTTTGGATGGCAGGTGGGCTGGTACCATACTGTTCTAGTGGATGGGGGCCTTGAACAGGAGTGCGTGGATGGTTGGGAACCTTGTACTGGAGTTTTTAGGTGACTGGAAGTCTGGTACAAGAGTGATCTGGTGGCTGTGGGCCAGGTACTAGAGTGTTTTGGTAGATGGAGGCATTGTACTGATGCATTGCATTGGAGTGTTTGCGTGACCATCAGCCTTGTACTGCAGTGTTTTTTGTAGTTGTGGGCCTGGTACAAGATTGTATGGGAGGCTGGGGGCATGGTATCAGAATTTTTTGGTGGCAGGGGGCCTGATTTCAAAGAGTTTATTTGGCTGTGGGCCTGGTACGGTAGTGTATGAGTGGCCGGGGTCCTGGTACTAGAATGTTAGGGTGGATTGGGGTCTGGTAATGGAGGGTTTGTGTGACTGGGGCCAGGTAACAGAGCATTTGGATGGCTGGGTGCTGGTACCAGACTACATGTGTGGCTGGTGGCTCGGTACCAGAGTTTCTGACGACTAGAAGGATGATGTCTGAGACTTTCAGTGGCTAGGGTCATGGCGCCAGGGGAAAAATAGCCCACTAGGCAACCAAGGCTAGTATGTTAAATTACTACCCCTCAGGAACAACTCTAACCCCCCCCCCGGAGCACCAGTGCTAACTTTAAAAGAAAATGCTGAAAAAGACACAGCTCTCCCCAACTGCTACAAAAACACCTCATTAGCACTTTCAATCATTAACAAAATGTTTAAAATTACCTCTGAATCCTTTTTATAATTAAGCAATAAGGCATGACAGGGGGTGCATTATGGTGAGATAACAGTCAACCTCGGGTGGTGGAAGCACAGGGCCATGAGCCAACATAACACACCCCCTGGAGTGCCTTATTGAGATTATGAAATGGGTCCTAACACTATTAATAAATAAAAAAATGTAAAACATCTCTTTGTGTGTTTTAAATTAGTAACACAAAAGAACTATAAACAATTCATTCAAAAAAGAAAAAAGTAGTGCCTGCCTGTAGACTGTGGTGTCATGACTGGCCAGCAGGTGGCACCACTTCTGCAGATACACAGCAAGTATAGGCAGCAGTCAGGAGAGTTTCACGGTACATGGTAGGGAAGGCATGATGTGCAGCAGGTTTTCAGCAGCTGCCCCGAGCACAATTGGTTGGTTTGCTGAAACTGCCGACAAGTGTGGGAGCCTGTCTGACTTTTTTTTAAAAATCTGCGATTACCAAACGGGTGGAAACTGCTGGTCTAACTGTGGAAGCCTATTGTCATTTTTTTAAAAATGCATTCTGAGCGAGAGTGTGGGAGCTGCTGATTTAAATTGCGGTTGGCAGCTGTAGTCAAAGACAGGGATGTTACTACTCTCCATTTCAGGAATTAAAAAAAAAAGTGACAGAGACTAGAACAGGGCCCAGACTCAGAAGTACTGGAAACCTGCATCAGGTAGGGTGGAAAGTGGATATACGCTCTTCAGCAGCCAGGGATATTTGCTGTTATGTAGCAGCATACTACTATATTTAATGTTCTGCATCCCAATTAACATGATTGACTTTCAGCTGGGCTGTTGTGTTGGGATAACAGCCCAGCTGAAAGTACCTTTCGGACAATCTGGATCAAGCAATTTTTCCACCCATTTCATAATTTGTGTTAAACAATGACTGGCAACTTGCACTTTCTAATGCTGGCAACCACCAGCTCATGAGCAGCCATTGGTCAGCAGGACATGAAAGCATAACATAGGCTAGGGAAGTGGGCAGCAGCTCATGAGATGTAGCTGTCAGTATTAGAAAGTGGAAGTTGCTGGTCATTGTTTAATACGTTAAAAAAAGGATTTAGAGGAAATTTCAAAAATGTTGTTAGTGCTGAAATTCCTAATCATTTGTTTTTGGAGTAGCCTGGGGGAACTGTACCTTTTCCAGTATTTTCATTTAAATGATGATTGGCCCACTAGCACAAATATCTCTCTGCTGGCCAACCCAGGCTAGTAATTTAAATTACTGGCCACTAGGCTACCTAGGGGTGCTAAGGGAGTTTTAGCAGAGCCCCACAGAAACAATACATCTTACTTTGCCCAAACTGTAACTTTTCCTCTAAAGTTCCCATTTTCATTACTACTGTGCTCTCCTGTACCCCTTTCATATTTTTCAAATCTTTCTCTCTGCTCTAGCTACTATATTTTCTCCATAATAATCTATTTTCCCCTTTACTTTAATAGGTCTGACAGGACAATGTCTCATTCCACATCAGATAAGTATTATACTATGTCTAACCTGTTACATCTGTCCTATTTACTCCTTAAGTACTACAGCTCCTCTGTGACCCCTTTCCTATATTTTATTTTACATGTCCAATGGATGCTGTCACTTAAATACCCCCACCTCTGGCTCCCAAGTGCCCAGGGAAGAAACCCTCTATTTATTACCCATACTTGGTGGGTTGAATGTAACAGTATGGCCTCTCCACTTACAGTATGTTGCATTGTGATAACTGAGTAGGGGATGGACTAGGTACTGTTTTTTGTGAATTAAAGTAATTCACTAACAATTAAAATGCCATTGTATGAACAGCTTAATCTGCTTCAATATCAGTTGGCTTCCATCTGTACGCCCCCTTCAATGGACGAGGCTAAAAGGAGATAGAATTGTCTAGCGAACCCTAGTTTCCTGGTTAAAAAAATGAA
Organism: Neoceratodus forsteri; assembly: GCA_016271365.2. Lineage (NCBI taxonomy): Eukaryota > Metazoa > Chordata > Ceratodontiformes > Ceratodontidae > Neoceratodus > Neoceratodus forsteri. Next base: position 586,270,683 of record CM057456.1, on the reverse strand, counting down.
TAAGTTGAACTAAACAAGACATAATGGAAAAGGGAAGCTTTGGAACTTGTAAACATGTAAATGCATTTATGAAAAACGAAGGGATAGGGTGCAGTTTTCAAGATTTTTTGTGTATGTGTTGGGGGACCAATGCAGAGTGTGTCCTCTTTGAATAGAGATATGTAAAATCTATTTTCTGTCTGGTTCCATTGCCGGTTGTGGTTTTCCACTGTCGAACTTAACTGCTGGTTCATGTACCCAAAATTAAAAACTGAAGGGAAGTTTTTTTGAATGGGACATGGTAAGGCATTCTGACTTCAAAACTGGGAGAAGCTGGATTAAAATCCAACTAAAGCCACAGTCTGTATTTTAGAAGGTTTTTTTAGGATATATATGTCTGTGTGTGTGTGTGTGTATGTGTGTCTGTATGTGGGGTGGGGGAGAGGGTGGGCTGGTGCTTTCCCCAGTTCAAATCATGAAAGATTAAAAAGCTCCAAAGTCTTTGGACATGGGCATGTCTGGTTCCTACTGGATCCAAGTGCTTCAGTACATTTGAGGCCTTAATCAAGTCACTTAGGAGAAATTTTCCTCAATTTCAAATCCTACTAGAGCCCAATAGTGACTAGCAAATCCTGCTCTTAATTCCCAATTTGGTTTTATAATCTTTCCCAATTTGAACTAGGCACAGCACCAGCCCCCCCCCACACACACAACCACACCTTCTACAGTACAGACTGTGGCTCCAGTAGAATGTTAATCCAGCCTCTCTTAACTCTCAGCTTTCACAATTCATTATCATGCACCATTAAAAAAAGCCACTTCAATTTATCATTTTGAGGGCAACACTTTATTTTAAGTGTCCCTAACTGCATTGTAACTACTGTATATTGTAACTATGCCGTAACTGCACTGTAACTACTGTGTAGTTGTTAACTAGTTTCACATTTGCATGCTGTGTAGTTACGCAACTTGCATACATGTGCAACTACTACAGTCTCCCTTTCAGCACAAATCATTTCATTCTGACAAGTGTAACTACACATGTAATAGCTGTTGCAAAGTGTAACAGAAAATCTATTGTGCAACTACTGCTCTGTCTCTTCTGACATTATGTTATTTGTTCATATAAGGGCAACTACACATGTAATAGCTATTGTAAATTGTAACAGCAAATCTATTGTGTAACTACTGGGTCTGTTCATGAAATGGGGTTACCAATGCCCAGCATAAATATTACTGGCAATAAAAAAAAAATATCTGACACTTACGGTGATTCCTTTTTCATCACATTTGATAGCTGGTCATGTGTAGAGATATAAAACATAGGGGCTTAGAATTGTAGGGTGCGCATATATATTAATTTTTATTTTTAGCATGATTTCTGTGCTTTTTTTCCCATGCTAAAGTGAGACATTGCAAGCCACATCTGTTCTTGTGTCACTCTGTACCATTTATTTTAATGCCTGCCACTAATAAACACATTTATTAAGTAATATGCTTCTGTATGTCTATTTTTATTTTGTTATTCCCCCCTTTGTGCTGTGTAAAATAACATTTATCCCCCCTTTACAATTGCTGTGGTGAATGTAACTGCTGGTGTCACAGCAGGTTACGTTCACCCACAGCCTCCCCAAATGTTCTGTGGTGCTACTACCCCTTAAAAACATTTTTTTCTAATGCCCCAAGCTCTGCCCAGTAGTATGCTGCTGTTTCCCAGTAGAGAAGTGAGTCCTCTGATCTCGGGGTGGCATGACCTTTCACCCCTTACTCCACTGTGTCATGCTTGCCCAGATGTTCGTCAGTCACCTTGAGTGACTGTACCCCCCCGATTTGTGGTGAGCAGCAATCGCGATTGTTTGTGGGAGTGGCCGTGGTTACTTCCCCGATTAAAAGCCCAAACACCATCACCCGGTCTCATTTACCAAACCGGCATAGAAGGAAGAACAGCATCATGTCACAGCATTGGGAGAACTGCTTTGCTTGAATTAAATGCCTGTTACAAGCTGTACTTTTTACTACTGCTGCTAATTGAGTGCCTCCTTTTACTCTGGGTTTGAATGAACTGCACCTGAAACTCTTTCATTCTGCATGAGGAAGTCAGTGATTGAATGAACTAGGGGCTCCAGCATTATAAAGCCTTGCTCTGATCCCCCCAAGGTGCCCAGTGACTGTGTGAGACCAACAAGAAGGCGGCAGGTGAGAGCTGCATAAAACACCAGTATAATATCCAGTTGGGACATTCTTTGGGAGAACTGCTTTGCTTGAATTAAATGCCTGTTACAAGTTGTACTTTTTACTACTGCTGCTAATTGAGTGCCTGCTTTTACTCTGGGTTTGAATGAACTGCACCTGAAACTCTGTCATTCTGCATGAGGGGGTCAGTGATTGAATGAACTAGGGGCTCCAGCACTGTAAATCCTCACGCCGATCACTGGCGCAAGTGCCGTGGCGCGAGCAACGTGAGTGGCGTGAGCGCCACTCGGTAAAGAAATTGTTTTAACTTGTTTGGCAGTAAGAAGCTTAATTATGGGGTCTGTTTTGTATATATGTTTGGGGGGTTGGTTTGTATGGGGATTAATAATCATGAGTACCTTTGAAGATAAAGAAGTTAAAGGTGATATGATGAAGTTATCAGGTATGTATTTTATGGGAAATGTTCAATTTAATTGTGAAGATGGATTCGTTCGGAGAAGGAATCACTTTACAAATGAATCCGATATTATCAAAGAGTTCTTGTGTAAGCATGGTTTTTGTGGGTTAAAAGTAACAGGAAGTACAAATATACATATGTTAATGCTGTTAATTCAAAGTGGAGATATTGAGTTAAACCGGGCCCTAATTATAAAAAATTAAGCAGCTTTGATGGTTCATGAGAACATTAGAAGCATAGTCCATAAAATGGACGAGTATAGGGTATGGGCAACTAAAACTGAGTATGATTTATTAGCAGTATCAGAAACATGGTTACATACAGGTATAATGCAGGAAGAAATTCAACTTTCAGGATTTTCCATAGAACGTGCAGATAGAGGTAAAAGGGGAACGGGGGTGATGTTGTTTATTAAGAATACTCTTGGTCCCTATAAAGTACTGTTAAGTATGAACAAGGAAGGAATTGACTGTCTTATTATTGAATTAATTGCGATAAAATTAGTGGTAGGAGTGTTTTATGCACCCCCTAAAACAAAAAGTAAAACATTTGATGTACTAGCAGAGTTAATTTTAGAAAAAATAAAGGACAAACAAGTAGTTTTAACAGGGGGACTTTAATGCAGATTGGTTTCAGACTAGAGGGAGGAAATTGGAGAGTAGTTTTTCAATTCTGGGTTTGCACCAAATTATACAAAAATCTACAAGAAATACGGTTCTCTTTTAGATTTATTTTTTGCATCCCAGGACATAGTAAAAACCTGGGAAGTATTACCTTTAAATTTGGGGGACCACAATCCTATTACTTGTACTATTGAGTTACAACAGTGCATTACCCAACAATCAACTAGTTATTGGAGCAGAGATTTTAAAGGGTTTAATGAGCAATCCTTTGTAAATCATCTAGGGCAAATCCATTGGGATAGAACTTATTTGATACCAGACATAGAACTGACTATTCACGAGTTTAATGACATGCTTTTGAATGTAATACAGTACCATGCCCCATTAATAAGAAAAATTAAAAGGAATAAAGAAGCCCCATGGATCACCGATAAGATAAAAAATATTTAAGGATTAGAGATAGGATATGGAAAAAGCAGAAAAACAAAGAAAAAGCAGATTGGAATACCTTCAGGTTTTGGAGGAATAAGTGTAAAAATATAATTAAAAACATAAAGAATAAATATTATCAGAATAAAATAAATAATTCCTCTGACTCCAAGCAGTTTTGGAAGCTTATAACAGAGCTCAAATCCCCAAATAAAGACTCCATAAGTCCTACTTTGGTACAAGATGGAAAACTAGTTACTGATACAAAGGTTATAGTGAATATTTTTGATACATATTTTTTGGAATTACCGGATTTAAAGTTGCCAGATTTGAATGTGAATGGAATGGATTTCTCTACTGTATCAGACACGCTGGTAGCCTATACAGGAATATTTAAGTTTGAAATTTTAAAAGAGAGGGATATACTGAAAGAGCTAAAAAATTTAAATAAAAGTAAATCAGGAGGTATTGATGGGATTGAGGCCCAATATTTAAAACTGGGAGCACATGTAATAGCCCCTATTGTGACCTATTTGCTCAATTGGAGTTTGAGTACTTCTACTGTTCCTGAAATTTGGAAGATGGGGAAAATTATTCCCATTTATAAGTCTGGGGATCGAACTATTCCTTCAAATTATAGGCCAATAGCCCTTTGCCAATTTTATCTAAAATCTTGGAACGTAAAGTCTATGAACAGGTAAATAATTATTTAGATACAAATACTGTAATAGTAGATGAACAACATGGTTTTAGAAAGGAGATCCACAAACACTGCCCTGTTGGAATTTAATGACCTGGTTGCTCATCTATGAACCAAGGAAAGTACACTGGGGCCGTGTTTGTGGATCTCAGTAAGGCTTTTGATTTAGTTCAATATGATTTGCTTTTGACTAGGTTAAGGACCATAGGGATTAAGGTCCAAATATTAAAATGGCTTGAGTCATATTTGACAAATAGATATCAATGTGTTCAATGTGGTACAATGATGTCAGCCCCAGGGAAACTAGAGAGAGGTGTTCCCCAGGGCTCTATTTTGGGCCCATTATTATTTAATATTTATGTTAATAATTTGGTTCATGAAATTAAACATAGTGAGGTGAGACTGTACACAGACAACACTGTTTTAGTGGCGTCTGCTGACAGTCTCACAGGTATGATGGATTCGCTTCAAAGTGATTTGTTACAAATGCAAAAATGGTTCAGTAAATCTGGTCTTCTTTTGAATGCTAAAAAAACACAAACTATGTTGTTTTCGATTGGTTCATATAGAGGAAAAGAGCCCAAACCACAATTACATTTACAAGATGGTACAAAGATTGAAAATGTATTAACATACAGATACTTAGGGTTTCAAGTAGATGTTAGAATGACATATGTAAATCATATATCAGTTCAGGTAAAGAAAGTGAATAAAAGATTAGGGCCCTTAGAAGAGTTGTAGAGCTTTACCTTTGGTGGCAAAGGAGCGATTGGCAAAACAGATGCTGTTACCCATATTGGAGTATGGTTCTATAATTTACATGAATTCAACTAAAACTGCTTAAATTTGGGTTAATCAAATATATTATAGGATAGGTAAATTTGCTTCCGGAAGTATTAAAAATGAGCATCATTGTATAATTTATAATAAGTTAAATTGGCTTCAACCTGAAGCAAAAAGAAACTATGTCTGGCTTATTATATTATATTTTATTTATAATTCACAAAAAGTATAACCATCCTTTGTAGAAGCAATTAAAAAGAAAGATAAATAACGAATCATATATAAAGACTAGGAATCCATTAAGCAATATCCCAATGTATAGAAGCTTTAATAGACTAGGGGACAGTATGCTCTAGAATAGAGTAGCATTAAGTTGGAATGGTTTGACTGAATCACAGAAAACAAATTTAGATTTTTTTAAATTTAAAAATGAATTGTTTAATAGTTTGTATTTTTTATGTATGTGTTTTAAATAATGTATGTATGTAGAGTGCGATTATGTTTGTTTGTATTAGTTTTGTTTGTATTAGTTATGTTAAATGTTAATTGGTAATTGTATTAGAATCTACATGCAGGACTTTGTTGTAAACGGGACTTTGTCCTAACAAATGAATTTCCTGTGAAAAAATAAACTTTTAATCAATCATCAATGAATCATTCCATCAGTGTTACGCTACTGCACAGCTAGGGCCTAAATTATGATCACCACAGTCTTCAGGGAGTTTAAAATAAATTTTTAAAAACTACTGCTCGCTAGTAATAGGGTATTAACTGTGCACTGCTGCCAAATGTCCCTACCATGTTAAACTTTGATGCAAGGTGAGATTTTAGGTGTAAAGTGTTTGTATTTTTGTGTTTGTGACACCAGGCACTTTCGATTACAAGTTCACCCTACACAGGGTGTGCCTGGTGTCACAGTTACTTCAGCCACTCCAATGGGGAAAAACGCTTTTCAGGATGTGTTGTGAGAAAATTGGTGGCATTTGGGAGAGGGGGGTCAAATCACTGAAACCTAGAAAGCAGACTGATGGGGTTTTGATATATTTTGGGGGTATTTCTGCTTGGTATGGCTCTTGCTGTGGGAAAAGGTTTGAGAAATATGGAAGAAAGCAAAAATTATTCCAATTTTCAAATCAGGTTCATTGACCAAACCCACATATTTTAGGCCTATTGCCTTACTTTTGGTGATGTCGAAGGTCTTGGAATGATTGGTACAGCAACAGCTTGGAGAGTATCTTGAACAGTACTCCTTGCTTTCTGCTTACCAGTCAGGTTTTAGGAAGAACCACTCCACTGGCACCGCACTCGCTGACCTGATGGATTTGATTGCATTCCAACTAGAGGTCGGCAGGTCGTGGGTGCGGTGTTCATGGACCTTTCCAAGGCCTTCAACACCATTGACCATGGCCTGCTGTGTGACAGACTTACAGAAATAGGCCTGTCAACAGAAGTAGTGGGATGGTTTTCATCCTATCTGCAGGATCGTACTCAGCAGGTTTGTGTGAACAGTCTCCTTTCTGACAGTGTTTCTATTCAGAGGGGTGTACCCCAAGGATCAATTTTGGTGCCAACTTTATTTTTAATATACATAAATAGTGTAGTGGAAATTGCAAAAAACTCAAATATTAGGCTTTATGCCAATGACACCATTTTGGTTGCAAACGGCTCCAACGTGGAACAAATGGAAAGAAATCTACAAGAGGATTTTCTAGCACTTTGTACTTGGATTAAGGAATCTGGTTTGGTTATGAATTACAAAAAAAACAAATCAATGGTTTTTAGGAAAAAACAAATAGGAAAGAATACTGTAGTTCCCAATATTAAAATTATGACTGACAATGGTGATCTAATAGTTCAAGATACAATTTACAGATATTTAGGTGTCTGGCTGGACGAGAGTCTGATTTTTGACTATCATATAGAAGATTCCATAAATAAGGTAAATAAGCGATTGGGAGTGTTTAGACACTCAAAATCATATTTGAATAAGCAAATGAGATTGGCGGTTGTGAATCAACTTCTACTTCCAGTTACTGACTATGGAAGTCATGTATATGATTTCGCCCACAAGAGAAGCTTGGTGAAAGTTGATATGATGCATAATAGACTAGCAAGGTTTATACTGGGAAAAGGAACAGGCTCACATCACTGTATTTTGTTTAGTGATCTTGGATGGTTAACTCCAACTTCAAAAAGGAAGTTGCAATGGGCAAATTTAGCTTATAAAGTATTACATACAAAAAGGCCAACTTACTTATTTGAAAAATTAGAAATAATACATCATCATAATCTACACCAGACACCTTTATGTGGATTTATTCCTCCAAAATGAATAAACAAATATAGTTCTATGTATTTCCCAGCTATTATGTTTCAAATATGGAATTCAATAAACAAAGACTCCATAGCTAATCAGATTGATGTTAAATTATTCATGAAGGAGTTAAAATATGAACTGAGTGTACGTTATATGAGTAATGATTAGGACATAGACATAATATTGATGTAAATGATGTTATAAAATGTTTGTTTTGCCTGTAATTGTCTTTGTATTTCATGTAATACTGAAAAGAACAGGAGCATCTATAATATAGGACTTGTCCTAAAGATGTTTCATGCCAGCTTGTCCTGTATAAAAATAAAGATTTATACTACTACTACTACTTACTAGAATGTGTGGGGTTTGGTAGTGGTGAGGGGGGGAACAAACTGTAAGGAGTTAAGAGTTTTCTGTGAATATGTGGCCAAATGTAGGTGAGAAACACACCTGGATGTAGGCTTTGCAGGCACTTTACATTGTTTTAAATTCCCACTATGCCTTTGTCCATGTGTGTTTGTTTACCTACGTTTGGCCATTTTAAACACCATGTGTTTCCTTTGTTCGGTGGAGGAGGCTTGAGTACTATGATGCTGCTGTTTTGCTTTCAAGTTCTGTGTTGGTACTGTCTGACTGAAGGTAGGTGAACACAGACACAGCCGAAGGGGCATCAGCCTGGTTTGATGGCTTAAAAGCAGGTTACATTTTTTTTGTTGTAAATGTGCCTGCACTCCTGCCTTCATTCCAGCTGTGTGTGTTTGTTCACGTACATTCGGACATTTTGAGAACTATGTGGCCTCCTTTGTTTGGTGTTGGTGGGGGTTGTTTGGGATTGAAATCCAGCCTGCTGTTTTGTTTTGTTACTGTGTTGGTACTGTCTGTCGAAATGTAGGTAAACACAGACACAGCTGGAGGGGCATTGGCCAGGTTCGGTGGCTTAAAAGCAGGTTACATTTTTTGTTATTGTTGTAAATGTGCCTGCACTCCTGCCTTCATTCCAGCTGTGTGTGTTTGTTCACCTACTTTCAGCCATTTTGAGAACCATGCGGCCTCGTTTGTTTGGTGGTGGTGGTGGTGGGGTTGTTTGGGATTGAAATCCGACCTGTTGTTTTGTTACTGTGTTGGGAGTGTCTGGCTGAAGGTAAGTGAGCAGACACAGCTGGAGGGGCATTTGTCAGGTTTGGTGGCTTAAACGCAGGTTAACATTTTTTGTGGGGGGGAAGGATTGAGATTCATGTTGCTGTTTGTTTTTTTCTGTTAAGTGACTGTGTAAATTGCCTTTTTTGGTGTTTTGTTTCTTTAGTGACTAACAACTGTTTACATATAAGTTTGAGTGCATCTCCTTTGCTCTTCTGATTCTAGTGGCATCTTTAGCGTGTCTCCTTTTGTAATGTTTAGTGCATCTCCTTTGGTAATGTTTAGCTCATCTCCTTCAGTCTGTCTGTCTGCATGATAATGTGGTGTGAGTCTCTGAGCAAGTAAGTGGTCTACTGAGAAATACAGGATATTCTTGTCTCAGAACAGGACAATCAGGAGCTTAAAGGGCACACAGGCAGAAAGTAAGGAGAGAGAGAAAAAAAAACAGAGGAAAGAGTAAGGATTGCAAACAGTTAACGGGCCAGAAATAAGACATGATTGGAGTGGTGCAGTGCAGTGGCTGTGGAGCAGCAGTCTTCCGGAAGATGTTCTGGAGGATGCGGGTTGTTCCATCTGCAGGCACCTCTCTGGGCTGAGGAGGAGGTTGCTCATCTCCAGGCTGAGTTGGCCAGGATTTGTGGGACCTCCTCTTCCATCCAGGGACCACCAGTGCCACTGCCGTTGCCTCAGAGGTTGCCAAGAAGAGGAGTGGTTGGACCACAGTGGGCTCAGGGAGGGTGAGGGTGGTGGAACAGAGGTGCATCCCTCCAGTTGTCCTCTCTCCACAATTCCTATGCCATTCTGGCAAAGTGTGGTTCCTCTATGGAGGCACCACAGTGGAGACCAAGGAGGATGCTGGGAACCTCCACAAAGGAGACCCACAGGAGGGTGGCAGGGGACCCTGCAGGGAAGGAAACAACTCCTGGTGGGGACTCCATTGTTGGGAAGGTAGAACTGGGGAGGAAGGGAGAGGGAGGTGAGGTGCCTGCCTGGCGCCATGGCTTGGAGACAGGGCCGAATCCTCAGGATTGTCAGAGCAGCTGCACAGGGAGGGAACTGGATGTCATTGTCCACCTAGGGACAAATGACCTGGCTAAGAAAGGGATTAGAGAAGTGCAGGAAGAGTTTGTGGAATTTGGGAGGGCCTTAGTCAAGTAGCACGCATGGTAATCTTTTCGGAGGTGCTACCCATCTATGGCATAGGAGAGGCTAGGGTGTTCCGCACCATGGGATTCAATCAGTGGTTGAAAAACTGGTGTGGAGCTCAGGATTTGGCTTCATTGGGACTGGGGTCCACCTGGAGTGATGCAAGCCTATACTGGCATGATGGGCTGCATCTGTCCGGGAGGGAACCAGGATCCTAGGTGATAGGTTAAATGCTTCATTGGCAAGCTTTTAAACTAGCCAAGGGGAGGTACTGAAAGAGCAGGAAAATCCTAGCCCCCCAAATAATCACGGTAGTAAGTGTGGCAAACACCAACATAGAGTGTCGATAGGGAGAAGGGCAGGGTAAATGGAGAAAGTGACAAAGGCAAGAAGGACAGGGATGGGGCAAGGAGTAAGGCCATCAGGAAATGGAGGGTAATGAGTACCAATGCTTGTAGTCTGGGCAACAAGCTCCTGAGCTGATGGCCTTAATGGAAGAGGGATGCCTGGATATCGTAGCAGTCACAGAAACATGGTACACAGAGAACCATGACTGGGATGTTAACATAACAGGTACATAACCTACAGGAGAGACAGGCAGGGAGAAGAGGGGGAGGAGTAGCTCTTGGTAAAGGAAGGATAAAAGCAACTGAACAAAAGAGTAAACAGGGAGGAGAGGAGGCACTGTGGGTCACCTTGGTGACTGAAAAGGCACCACAATCTGCCAGGGGTTGTGTACAGACCCCATGTCAGGGAAGAAATGGACAAGGATATGATAGAAGGCATTCTTAGAATGGCAGAGAAAGGAGATACTGTTGATGGGAGACCTGAATATGCCAGATGTTAACTGGAGCACATTTGCTGCAGCCACATCCAAGAGCAGGGCCATTCTTGATGCCCTACAGGTGGCAGGCATTAGACAGCTAGTTTCAGAACCAACTCGTGAGGGAGGAATCTTAGACCTCATACTCTCAAATGGGGGCAGTGAGAGGATTTCAGATCTAGAAGTGGGTTGCCATCTGGGAACAAGTGACCATCAAACAGTGTGGTTCACGTTAAACTCAGCTACAGAGTCAAGCCATACAAAAGTGAGGGTACTGGACTTTAGGAGGGCTGACTTTGGCAAGATGGGAGAGTGCCTCAGAAAAGCACTAGCAAACAGGCTAGAAGGAGGTGTGGAGCAACAATGGGGAATTATCAAAACTGCCATCAGAGAGGCAACAAGCCTTTGTGTGAAGCAAATAAACAAATCAAAATGAAGAGAAAGCCACTATGGTTCTCAAAAGAGGTGGCTGTGAAAGTCAGGAAGAAAAGATGGCATTCCGGAGTATAAGGAAACACAGAAGGAGCAGGACAGAGAGCTGTACCAGTTAAGGCAGAAGGAAGCAGGAGGAAGTCAGAATAGCAAAGGCCCAAACTGAGGAAAAGATAGCCAACTCAGTTAAGAAGGGGATAAAACCTTTTATAGGTACATCAGCGAGTAGAGAGACAAAGGAGGGATAGTGAGGCTGAATAGAATGAGACGGTGGGTGGGCAGAGGGACAGTGAAAAGCAGGAATACAGAACGAATATTTCTGCTCAGTATTCACAAAAGAGGAGGGGGAGGTGCCTAATCCAATTAACAGAAGCACTCTTGATAGGGGGGTCGATCCCAGTCCTTTCACAGAAAGAAAGGGTTCTGCAAGAACTCCTAAAACTGAAGGTGGACAAAGCAATGGGTCCTGATGGAATTCACCCCAGAATTCTAAAAGAATTAAGGGAGGAACTAGTGAAACCACTGGCTACTCTTTTTAATAAATCATGGGAGGATGGTGTGGTACCGAGGACTGGTGGAAGCGGATGTGATTCCCTTCTCAAAAATGGGACCAAGACAGAGACAGAAACTACAGACCTGTCAGTCTGACCTCTGTGGTAGGAAAGTGATGGAGTCACTTCTGAAGGAAAGAATAGTTGAGTACCTAGAGGCCAGTGGAGCACAGGACCCAAGGCAGCATGGGTTCACAGCGGGAAGGTCATGTCAGACAAATCTAATAGATTTCTTTGACTGGGTGACCAAGTAGTAGACCAGGAGGGGCTGTGGACATGGCCTACCTAGACTTTAGCAAGGCAGTTGACACAGTCCCACAAAAGATTAATAGTCAAATTAACCAGCCTGGGAGTAGGGACCCAGGTGGTAGCCTGGGTAAAACATTGGCTGGACAACAGGACACAGAAGGTAATTGTAAATGGAATCCACTCTGAAGAAAGGGGTTACTAGTGGGTACCGCAGGGTTCAGTATTGGGTACAGTCCTTTTAATATCTTCATCAGTGACATTGCAGAGGACTAGAAGGAAAAGTATGCCTTTTGCAGATGACACAAAGATCTGCAACAGGGTTGATACACAAGGAGGCGTGGAAAGGATGAAAAGGGACTTGGCAAGGTTGGAGGAATGGTCAAAGTATGGCAGCTAGGGATTCAATGCAAAGAAGTGCAAATAATGCACCTGGGAAACAAGAACCCAGGGAAGAATACACAATGGGTGGGGAGGTAGTAACAACAACAAAAAGGAAAGGGACCTGGGGGTAATCGATCAGATGACCTTAAGGTTAGCAAGCAATGTGAGAAGGCAGTAGGGAGGCTGGGGGTATACTGGGATGTATAGGAGAGGCATCATCAGCAGAAAACAGGAAGTTGTTATCCCTCTCTACAGACAGTTGGTGAGACCCCATCTGAGTACTGTGTCCAGTTCTGAAGACCCCATCTCTGCAAGGACATAGACAGGATAGAGGCAGTCCAGAGGAGGGCAACTAAATGGTGCAGGGTCTGCAAGAGAAGCCGTATGAGGAGAGACTAAAGGAGCTTAATATGTATACCCTTGAGGAAAGAAGGGAGAGGGGACATGATAGAAACTTTTAAGTACCTCAGTGGAATCAACAAAGTCCAAGAGGTAGCATCTTTCAGAAAAAGAACTTGCAAGAACAAGGGACACAATTTAAAGATAGAAGGAGGGCGGTTCAGGGGCAATGTGAGGAAGTATTATTTCACAGAGAGGGTAGTGGATGCATGGAACAGCCTTCCTGAGGAGGTTGTGGGGTCTAAAACTGTGGGAGAATTCAAGAATGCATGGGACAGACATAAGGCAATTCTTGTGGGGGGTAGGAAGAAATAGGCTGTTGGTTAACTAGGATCTGCGGCCTATCCTGTAGGTAGAGAAATAGGCAGACTAGATGGGCCTAGCGGTCCTTATCTACCGTCAAAGTCTATGTTTCTATGTTTCTCCTACAGTTAATCTGCCTGCCTGAGAATGTGGGGCATGTCTCCTATAGTTGGTCTGTCTGCCTGAGAATGTGGAGCTCATCTCCCACAGTCGGTTGGTCTGTCTGCCTGAGAATGTGGAGTGCATCTCCCATGGTTGGTCTGTCTGCCTGAGAATGTGGAGCGCATCTCCCATGATCGGTCTGTCTGTCTGTCTGCCTGAGAATGTGGGGCTTATCTCCCACGGTCAGTCTGTCTGCCTGAGAATGTGGAGCACGTCTCCCATGGTCAGTCTGTCTGCCTGAGAATGTGGAGCGCATCTCCCATGGTCAGTCTGTCTGCCTGAGAATATGGAGCGCATCTGCCTTGGTAGGTCTGTCTGTCTGCCTGATAATGTGGAGCGCATCTCCCATGGTAGGTCTGTCTGCTTGAAAACATGGAGCTCATCTCCCATGGTTGGTTTTCTGCCTGAGAATGTGTGGTGCATCTCCTTCAGTCTGTCTGTCTGCCTGAGAATGTGGAGCACATCTCCCACGGTCAGTTGGTCGGTCGCCTGAGAATGTGGAGTGAGTCTCCTTTGGTCAGCTCGTTCACATCATGACATTTGTGAGATGAGTACTTACCTCTTGTGTTAATCCATCTATTTCCTGTACAGCCTCTCTGTTTGCTGCTTTTTATTTGAGAAGAATGCCTAGTTAATATCAGACTTTTATCTCAGTTTGTTTTTGAAACAATGGAGATGAGAAGAAGACCCTGTGTATCCGCTGCATATTTGATCAGAGATGCACTGAATATTTCCCCCTGTGCACTGTTGGTAAAGGAGAGATGTCAGTGGTACAGAGAGAATGTGAAGAAAAATCAAGAATGTTATGGTAGCTATTTGGAGAATATGAAAAGCACTGTCACAATCTTATCGAGATACAATGAATGAAGAAAAGAAGAAAAACTATAATGAGAAGGCCAGATTAAGAATGCAGTGATACAGAGCATGCAAGGCCCAAGCTGCAGTGGCTGCAGACTGCAGAGCCACTTCTTCAAAGGCAACCACCAAAAAAGAATCACAAAAGAAGAATGAAGAGAGAGCACATTGGAGGGAGAGAAAACAAAAAGAATGGAGAAATATGTCTAGACAGAAATGCAGATGACTGAATGAAAAAAGGCAAGAACTGTACAAGAAAAATAAGAGAATGATATATCGGTTTGCACCCCCCCAACCCCTGCCACCTGTGCCATGTGCAATGTGTCTCTCGCAGAAAACATGTGTATGACCCAGGAAACATCCTATGACGTCCCAATGGCTGACCTGACTTAGGAAACATCCTGTGACACCCCAATGGCTGACCTGACTCAGGATACATCCTTTGACACTCCAATGGTCCACTGGCACTCACAGAGCACTATCAGGAAAGCAGTTCAGAGAGCATGACAAGGACTGCCACAGTCACCCATATAGTTTGCTTGCACAATTGCAAAGGTAATTTCAACATGCTCACCAGCAAAACAGAATGCCCTGGCAAAGCAAAACATGAGCTTGACCTGCCGTGCTAACCTTCAGGACAAGATGGTTGAGGTCATAAAGGTCAAAATGTCATAGATGAAGGAAAGCAATACCAAACAGCAGCAGGAATTCAAAAAGAGCTTTATCAGTTCTTTTCTGGTGCTGAAAAAGTACCGAATGCTCCGTGGTGCAAGCACAGCACTTGGAATCAGTTGGAGGAGAATGGTGAGGGCATCGGGGGAAAGAGAGCCGAGGATCAAGCAGCACATGGCTGCACTGTCTGCAGAAACAGTGAAGAATGTTCAGAACTTCTTTTAGGCCTCTTCTCACAAGAAGGCAGTTTCCAAAAGGACTGGGGCAACAAAGGCTTTCTTGGACAAGACTCTTAATGGCCTCCACCAGGAGTTTCACCAGCAACATCCTGAAACAAAAATAGGGTCCACTAAGATCTGTAGCCTGAGATCAACAAATATCAAACTCTCCAGGCAACAAAAACTGGATCAGTGCCTGTGTAAGTACTGTGCCAATGCAGAGTTAAAGCTGTGATCCTTGAATCGATTTGCCAATGTTAAACATTTGCCACAATGCAAAATTGAAAACATTTATAGGGCTGTCGAGCTCACCATGTGCCCACACTCACCTGGTGACAATTTTTTTGCAAACAACTACATCAGCAAAACTTGTGAGAATTGCAGTACCAATGCAATATTTCAAAAAACAGAGGAACTTGTGCAGAAACATGGAAATGATAGAGTCAAATGGTTCCAATGGGAGACCATCAGTGTGACCAGAGACATGAATGACACTGTGATTAAACAGTCTAGAAAAGTACTCCAATGCAAACAAACCACTGTTACTCAACTTATGGAAATGGTAACAGAAGATGTGCATTTTTTGTGCCAACATCTACTTGTTGCATCATGGCAACATAATCAGTTCATAACTCTGAAAGACCAAATGCCAACAGGCTGGGTCATAATGGTGCTGGACTTCGCAGCGAATTACACTTGTAGGTTCCAAGATGAAATTCAGTCCTGTCATTGGCACCATGAACAGGCCACAGTACACCCTATAGTCACGTATTACAAATGTTCAAAATGTGAAGGCCTTGTTACCGGGTATATTGACTTTATATCGAATGACCTTACGCAGGACCACCATGCTGTTCACCATTTTGTGGGACTTGCAAATAGACATCTGTGTAACATTCGCGGACTGAATATTGAATGAGTGATATAGTTCACTGATGGCTGTGGAGGACAATATAAATCTAAGTGGGCTTTTAACTCTATCTCATCTTCACCAATACAGAACGGATTTCAAATCAAATGAGCCTTTTTTGGTTCACATCATGGGAAAGGCCCATCAGACAGAGAAAGTGCTGTCATCAAATCTGCCGCAAGTATGGTGGTGCAGAATTGTCGGGCGCTAATTTATAATGCAGAAGAACTATTCCAATTTTGTGCAAGTAAACTGACAAAAAGGCCTGACAATGAAGGATGCAGCTATGTGCTAAGAACCTTCTTTTGGGTGGGAGATGGGCAAATAAAATGGCGAGCAGGACCTGAAGTGTGCATCATTCCTGGAACATGGAGGATCCATAGTGTTAAGTCTGTGGCAGACGGCATGGTTGCAACAAGAGGACTGAGCAGTTTCTGTACACCATATCGAAGGGAAGATGGCCATGTGAGAACTCTTGTCATGTGGAATCATGGAAGTTATGTACACTTGGGAAATCTTCTGTATCTTAGAGCCATGACTTGCCAGTCACACATGCGACCTCAGCATCTCCTGCAACAATACTGGATACTACTATGCCAACCCATCCTGACAAAGACAAGGTTCCTGAGACTGCAGCTGTTCCCTCAAGCAGCAGCAGCAGCACCACCACCAACCAGAACTCTGACACATCCACTCCTTCATCTGCCATGGTTCCTGAGACTCCAGCTGTTCCATCAATCAACAGCACCATCAACCGGGAGCACTGACACAGCCACTCCTTCATCTGCCATGGTTCCTGAGTCTCCGGCTGTTACATCAAGCAGCAGCACCACCAACCAGAGCTCTGATACAGCCACTTCTTCTGCCTGTTCAAAGAAAGTGAAGTCAAAAGAATATATACAGGTGAATAAATTTTATGATATGTATTATTCAGAGACATTCTACATTGGTCAGCTAACCACCATGGATGAGAGTGGCAAACGCCATTTCAACTTTATGCAGTAATGTGGGGCTAGCAGCTTTACGTGGCCATGACGCAAGGACACAGATTCATTATGGAAGACAATGTGCATATTTTATGGGCTCGTAAACTTTGAAGGGAAGGGCACACTCAATCTTCTACCTGCGGAACTGCAGACCATCAATACTAAATACAAAATTCTGAGACAGCGCGCTGGAATTAACTGATGTACATACTGCCTGCAATACAATAGCATCACTCACTAACAGGATTGAAAATAGTCATCACTACACTTTGCTTTTCAATCTTCAAAAACATGAGCTGGCAGCAGAATTCCACAGTCACTTCACTGTCCCATGGATTAATGCTAATTTAATATACAGCCTCACAAAGAGATTCAACCAATCGGGTTGCCCATTCCTGTCAACCCGTATTTTATAAGCCAGTAGTATGTTAGCCATTAGTAATGTTCAGTAAAGTTTTTTAAAAAACTGAAACAAATTTGATGGGTAATTACTTTCACCATGGTATGTTGGGTCAAACATCACATCTGTTAGTAATGTTATTGAACTGTCAAATTTCTCCACATTTTGTAGTGCTATGTCAGTCATTAGCAGCAGCATGTTAGCTGTTAGGCATGTTCAGTAAAGGTTTTACAACTAAAATAAATGTGTGGTTCACTCGTTACATTCACCACGGCATGTGGTGTCAAACATCACACTTGCTGATAATATAATTGTCAATATTTTGCATGTTTGTACCATTATATCAGCCAGTAGTAGTAGTATGTTAGTTGTTGGTCATCTTTATTACAGTTTTTAGTGAGCAACACATGTGTGTGGTGTCACTTGTTACGTTCGCCATGGTACGTGGTGCCAAACATCAAATTTGACATTAATGCAATAGAATTCTTGTAAATATTTGTTTCTCATGTTTAATATAACTCATGACATATGTTAGTAAACTTTTTACAACTAAAACAAGTGTCTTGTGTCACATGTTACATTCACCACGATGTGTGGTGTCACTTGTTACACTCATCACATTAGAGTTATTTTATCTCAGGGAACATGTGAAGCTTTTATCTTCCAATATGTTTATTTTATCATGCTTGGGTCATAGTATCTTGAAAAAAAAAAATCACAAAACTAATCTAGAAGTAATCTGAAAATGTGACCCTCATGTCACATTTTGGTAACTTCTTTTCATGAAAAGACCCTACTATGTTACTACTTTTGGCATTATTAAAGCTGTTCTTACAAGTGTAACTACATTTAAATGCAGGTCTTGTGCACTGTTTCAACTATCTATATCTATTTAGCTTTTTTTTTTTTAAAAGGTGATGACCCAAAAAATGTTAAAGTGTAATCAGAATGCTAACTAAAATATGAATACAATGCAACTTCAGTCTGCTACAGTTAAATGCATTGACTAACAACTCTTCAGATGATGTCCCATGTCTGTATTCCAGTTTTTCATGAACTTACAGGTTAGTAAACATGCAGTCTAATATTGTGAATTGACACGTAACTGTACACACAAATATTTCATTTGCATAATTACTAATTGGCACTATAACAATATTGCAACTAAGAAATAGTGGTACTGTTTTCACAGTTAATGCCTCAGTAACATGTATTTGTAGTTGCACACACTTGCATTTACCAAAGTCAGTACTGTCACTGTGATGCAAGTTCTCATTCAGAAATCAGTCCTTCATGAACTTACTGCTTACTAAACATGCACTCTAATATTGGACTGTATTCACACAGGCAGCAGGGAATGTGCCAAATGTGCATTCCCAGTCCTGGTGATCAATAGCAGACATCCAATCAGATGGAGTGACCAGGAGCTGACTAGATCCTGCACTGAGTGTGGAGTGAGAAATTGTGGGTTATGGGTGGTCTTCCCATTACTGTTTTTTTCCAGTAAGGGGACCTACTGGTCTGTCTATGTTCACTGCCTTGCCCCCAGCCCTCATGGTATAGTCAGGGGACTGAGGTAGCATGATGTGAAGGATGGTGCTATGGCAGCTACATCATTCAACCACTGGGAAGGGCATGTGATGACTAAGGAAGGGTCCCTTGCTATATATCTGGCACCACCCACCACCACTCCACAAAGCAGAACAATGATAAATCATGGTATGTAGCCATGCCCCAGCCACCTGCCTGGGCTGTAGCAGGTCAGCAGTGAGAGTGCAGAAGAGCTGTAGGTCAGTGCCACAGAAGCAGTACATTTCTTAGTAACTACAGCACTGTTACAAGCCAGTAAGTAATTACGTAAATTATTTTTGTTGTGTAAGTAAATAATGTAGTTGTATAGCAATGAACAATACTAGATTACATGTTTATTAAGCAGTAAGTGCATGAGGGAATGATTTCTGAAGGAAAACATATGTCAGAACTACAGCATTGACATTCAGTGTAAGTGTATAGCAGTTACAACCTTCTTATGCTTTAAGTGTCAGTTTCTGTGTACTTACTTTGCAAATATATGTTAGTTTGTCATTTACTATGGAAACAATACCACAGAAGCAGCACATTCCTTAGTAACTACAGCACTGTTACAACCTACTTCTTGCACTTTATTTTAAGTGTCAGTTTCTGCATACTTAATTTGTAAATATATGTTAGTTAGGCAGTTACCATGGGTGGTGCCAGATACGCATGCAGAGACTCTTCCTTAGCCATTATGTGCCTTTCCCACTAGCCCGAATAAGATGGCAGCCATGGCATCATCCATCGCATAAAGCTATCACAGCCCTCTAACTATACCACGAGGGGTAGGGGCATGGTGGTGAACACTTGCATGTAACAGCTAAGGAAGATCCCTGCATGTGTACCTGGTACCACTCACCATCACTCCACACAGCAGATCGGTGATAAATACATACATACATAAATGTATTTGTTTGTTTGTTTACCAGGTAAGTGCACTGATCCAATGGGCTATTTTCAGACATGACCAGGGCCATGAAGATGATACATAGGTAATACTGACAATACACTTAGATTAACAGAGAAAGGTACAGGAAATAGAATACATTGACTATATTGAATACAGCTGGGTACTAATAAGTTCAACAATACTATTAAACACAATAGAGTAGCAAGTAAAGTGTGGGTGCAATATACATGATGTATCGTCAATCTTATGACTGTTCAGAATTGTACAATGGGAGAGTTTAATCTTAGGTACAGAAGAATTAGGACTCTCATCCAAGGGTAACCATGCCCCACCCCAGCAACTCACCTGGGCAGTAGCAGAACAGCTGTGTGGGTGCAGAAGATGTGTTAGTCAGTCTCACAGAAGCAGCACAGTTAAAGTTATGTAAGTAAACAACATGCATTGTGAAACTAGTTAACAACTACATAGTAGTCCAGTTACAGTGTAATTGGTGACACTTAAAATGATCTTTCAGAAATCATTCCCTTAGGAATTTAATGCAGTATAATGTAGTGGTCTTGCCACCCCAGGGGTGTTGTGCTGTTTTCCCCATACACCTCTGACCTGGACATAGCTGGGATGTGCTCCGGTGCTTTCCTGTGATGGCAGTCGGGTGGTATGAATGCCGGGCGACATGGTCACCATCAGCATATTGTTGTTGCTGTGGTGTTGGTCGATGTGACAGATGTCAAACCAACATGGCGGAAACACTCACCTGTTGCTATACTGAAATAAGGAAGTAAATCTGATGGATTTTCACCTTCTCTGGATACAGTGGCTGTGGAACTTCTCTTTCCATGGAGGCAACAATGATGGTGTGGATTGTAGTGGCTCTCTTCACCTCTGGCAAAGCTTGCCACAGAAACTCCAGAAGTAGGCTAAGCTGTGCTTTCAATTTGTCAGTGTCCAAGTCTTTGTCTTTGTAAAAATGTATGCGCTGTGAAGGAACTGCAAATACCTTGGCATTAGCTGCTTAAAGTAACAAATTCTCCATAGGTGACAGCAAAGCATAAGTTTCCTTATCAAAAATGCCATTCAAGTTTGACAAGGCAAACATCAGTGGCTTCGTAATACATTTGCTGGTACCAGTCTTTAGCAGATTCATGCTGATGATGTAGGGCAGTACCATGTTGCATTTCTGCAGGAACATATCATTTTCTGGGAACCATGGGTTCTTCCTCAAGTTCCAGTTGGGGGGCTCTCTCTTTGGTTTCTGCAGTTATTGTTTTCATTGGCAATGTAAATGCCACTTGCTCTGACACATTGAAATTGTTGAGTGCGGTATTAAGTCCAGAACATGTTAAACATTTTTCCATAGTTGTCACCAGGCCCCTGGCCTTTGTCTCTGCTGATCCATCTTCTTCCAGTTGCTTTACAGTCTCATACAGTGTCTCAGAGTTGGAAATAACAGCATAGATGCTCTTTGTCCTGGCTGTCCATCTTGTTAGACAAAGAAATGCTGATTTTGTATTGCAACATAGGACTTATCACCGACTTGAGCTGCAATGCACTGATAAATGGCCAGTCTTTGTTGCAAAGCATTCATCAATACACCTACCTCTTGTACAAAACTGAGGGCCTCTTGAATAGCTATGCTTCTTTGCACCATTCTCCAACGCCAGCTCTATGGAATTACATGCACAATTTACATTCAGGACCAATAGGTATTCATTTCTTATTCTGGTTGCAGTTCCAGAAATACATCTACTATATTTGTTGCTCCATCATACACCTTTCCTCTCAAATCTTCAATGGGTAGATTGCACCTTTTTAAAACATCTTTAATAGAATTGCTGATTGTTTCTTCTTCTGTCTTTTCTAGTTCATATATCCCAATAAAATATTCATGTATAGTGAAGAATGGTGGGGACATCCATCATATGCATAATGTCTTCTGCTCACATTGGTTAATTTCTCGAGATTCATGTATAACTGCATACAGCTTAGAATCTTTGTGCATTTCATTTAGCAGATGCAAAAGCAACTGATGGGCCATCAGTTCCATAATTTCACTTGTTTGAGCGGTGATATTTTCCTTCCTTAATCCACAGGTGAAGATCAGGCTCATCTTCAAATTTAGACAGCAGCACCTGTCTCAGGTTACTTTCCTAATCAGTCTTGCCACAAATTGCTTGTTCTTGCTGGATCAATAGCTGAACAGCACCAAGCTGTTTCAGGAACAATTTCTGGCACCTTGCTTGTTCCTGAGCATGATGCTGATGAAGCAGCTGAGAAGTTGTCTCCATTTAACAGCACAAAAGAGGAACATTTCTGCTCAACTTAAACATGAAATACTGTTGTCTGATGTTTTCCAAACTTTACAACTGTTTTTCTCCAATCACTAAAGCCATTCAAAGAGACGATTGGTTTATGACAATGACTGCCAGTAATTAGCTTTTTTTCCACTGCTGTTCAGCAGTGGAAGTAGAATAGGCATCCTTCTGAAAGGCAGTAGGTTAAGCAGCTTAAAGAGAAAAATTGCTGTGGCTGGCAACTTCTAGTTTCTGTACTCCCACATGAGTGCACAATGGATTGCTTGACTAAAGTCTCACTGAAAATGGCTAGGTTGTAAAACACTGTTAATATTGTGGCAACATGCAGCAGTGCTAGAGTGAAGAGAAACAGAGACCGCAGAAGAAGTTGTTGGGAGAACTGCTGTTATCCGGGTATTATCAGAGACAGGGATGATGTTGCCATCGTGGTTGCTGTGCATGGGTAGCAGTTCCAGAGCTCTGTTTGCAAAGTCGAACCAGGCCTCACCCTCCAGGGGCACTGAAGTGGCAGCTGCAGGTGGAACCACACCAGATAAAAAAAAGTTCTGGCACTGCTGCAGTATTTGCTGCTGTCATGGCAGTATCTAACTCTAAGAAAGTCAATGGTAGCAGAGCAGTATGTACGTGTCCGTCACTTACTGGATTGGTGCTAACAAGAGCAATGGTGTTGGCAGTATCTGTCTGAACCTCAGAAGATACATCACTTTCATTTTCAACAAGCACTGATTCATTTGGCATCCTTGTACTCCCAAACCAATAACTGTGTTTTCTTGACATCTTAGAAGCAAATTCTGTCAGCTCTTTTTCCACCTGTCTTTTTTGTCTGTCTCGTCTAGACATTTTTCACCAGTAAGTTATGCAGAGTGCAGGCTGTGAGAATCAATTATGTTGTGTGAATGTTACTAATAAAACCATGACATGTTAACTTCTTCCAGTGATGCACTGCATGAAAGAACACTCCTGTCAATGAATGAAAGCACAGAGTAGGCAACTTGCATTACATACTGCAGCTGAACTCCTATCCCCTTGCCTCTAGTCCCTCTTCTAGAGAGGCACAGGAGATGCTGAAGCTTCAGGGTGCTTCACTTGTCCTGGTGCAGTTAAGTGTCAAACATTAACTCCTGCTTGTTTATCTTTTTACAGATTTACACTCCTGCTTGATTATGAATTTGTCTATAGATGCTGTGAAGAATGCTATGGCACCTTTCTGCAGCCAGCCCTTTGTCTAACAATGGATATATTGCACTTTTTCTTTCACCTATTAAACGTTATTTCTTTTCATTTTAATGGAAATGTATTCACTATAAATATTTGCCGTACTTCCCTTCTGTCTATTTCTTTAAACTATTATATTTGTATTGAGGCATTTGTACTAGTTTTGTTATGTCTTGTATTGGTGCTCTAACTATATATTTTTTTATTAAGATCACCTATTTATAATTTTTATGGTATTGCCATTGTGGTATTTTTTAGGAATTATTTATTGGATCAATGATGCTGTGGCTGTCCTCCAACTCCCCTCACATTTACTGAGGTTTGAATGCAGTACAGTATTTTGTTTACTGAAATTGCACAAAATTAATTTTGTGGCATAAATCACTGGTATAAAGAATGTTGCTTATATCATTGGTAGATCATGTTGTAACTTTAATAAGATGTATCAATGTTTCATTCATTCATGAGAAGAAGCCAGAAGGTGAAGGAAACATATTCATTTCAGTGCTTTTCAGTAACTAGTAATTGCTATTTTTGTTATTAAACTTAGATTGTGGGCTTTTAGTGACACTGTAATTTCTTTGCTGTCTTTACTTAGAACTGTTTTGGGCTGTTGAAAATTTAAAACATAGTGGTGGTGTATTTCTTTGCTGTCTTTAATTGCTGCAAATTTAGTCTTGGCTTGTCTGACTTGCCCTGTAGTCTGGGTGAGGGGTGCTAATTTTCTGGCCTCTAACCTCAGCTACATGATAACTGGAGGTGGGGCTTAGACAGAGTTGAGGTAGCAAGTGATTGTTGTTTTCTCAGAAGAAGCCAGAAGGGAAAGGAAACATATTCATTTCAGTGCTTTACAGTAACTGGTAATTGCTATTTTTGTTATTAAACTTAGATTGTGGGCTTTTAGTGACACTGCAATGTCTTTGCTGTCTTTACTTAGAATTGTTTTTGAGCAGTTGAAAATTTAAAACGTAGTGGTGGTGTATTTCTTTGCTGTCTTTAATTGCTGCAAATTTTCACCCCCCTCCGATTTCCCCAACTCTTAATTATATGCCCTGTTAAATCTGATTGACAGGAGCTAAACACAGGGGATAGTAGGGGGTGTGGAGTAGGAGAGGCATAAGGGGAAGAAGCCTACCCTCAGCACGACAAGTGTTTTGACTCATTTATTTATTTATTTTATTTTTTTAAAAGAAAAGTATCTGAGGATCAGTGGCAGGATTTTTAGGACAGTAATTTAATAAAAAGGTAACTAGGAGAACTTCAGTAACAGACAAGTAGTGGAATAGCAGTATAATTGCAGTATAATGTGGGGAGTGGTGCAATGTAGTAGCTGCGGGGTAGCCATACTGAGGCAGACCTTCTGGACACTGAGGTGCTGCCCTATCTGCATGCATCTCTCTGGACTGTGGGATGAGGTAGCCAGACTCAGAACAAAAGTAATCTGGGTCAGGAGTACCATCATCCCTATCCAGAGACCACCCAGTCCAATGCCGCTGCCTCAAAGGATGCCAAGAATGAGGAGCACTTGGATGACAGTGGGCACTGGGTGGCTTTAGATGGTCAGGCAGAGGCACATCCCAGATTCTATTCCACTCAAGAACTCATATGCCACACTGGCAAATGGGGGCAACCAAATAGAGGTACCCAGAGAAGTGGAAGGAAAGGATGTCAAGGTCAGCCAAACAGGTGACCTCAGTGGGGAGAGCAGTGGACCCCAGAGGAGGAGGAAGCAAATCCTGGTGGGGGACTCCATCATAAGAGAGATCCAGCTAGGAACACAGGAGGGGGAGGACAGGGAGGTGAGGTGCCTACCAGGTGCCACGGCATGGAGGGATGGAAGGAAGATCCTGGGGGTTGCTGGGAAGGCAAGATAGGAGGGTGAGCTGGATGTCATTATCCACCTAGGTACTAATGACCTGGCAAATGAGGAACCAAAGGAAGATCAGGAAGAGTTTAGGAAATTGGGGAGGGGTCTCAAGCAAGTTGCTACTTCTGTCACCTTCTCAGAAGTACTACCTGCGAGAGGCATGGGAGAGCATAGGGGTGCATACACCAGGCACTTTAACTCATGGTTGAAGAACTGATGCTGTGAGGAAGGGTTTGGATTCATTGGTGACTGAGAACCCACCTGGAGGGATGGAGGTTTGTTCAAGCCAGATGGCCTGCACCCATCCTGGAGGGGAATCCAAGCACTCAGTGATGTTTAAATACTACATTGACAAGCATTTAAACTAGCCAAGGGGGGTGGCAGGCCAGCAAGGAGGGTACCTACTTGCTCACCCTCCACAGCTAGCAGTGGAACCAGTGAACCGGAGGAGTGGATATCTCAACAAAGCAGTGTGCAAAAGATGGAGATTAGCACCCAAGAGGTGGATAGGCAGAAATGGGGCAAAAATCAGCAGAAGGGCAGACAGCAAGGAGAACCAGGGATAAAGGACAACCAGGGAAGGGGCTGGAGTAGAACAGCTAAACAGTCTAGGGAGGTCAAATCATGGAAAGCCATGTGTGCCAATGCCAGGAGCCTTAGCAACAAGATGGTGCAGTCAGACCTGGACATTGTGGCCATCACAGAAACCTGGTATAATGATAACCATGACTGGGAGATGGCCATTCCTGGCAACAACATATTCAGAAGAGACCGGGCAGGTAGGAAGGGAGGAGGAGGAGTGGTACTGTATGTGAAAAATGACATAAGGGCCACAGAGATCCAGGAGGAACAAAATAGGGGAGAGATAATGTGGGTTAAGCTGGAAAGGAAAATGGGGCCAGCCGTCCTCACAGGTGTGGTCTATAGACCATCAGCCCAGGAGGAAGAAACAGATAGGGAGCTGATGCTAGCCATCCAAAGGATGGCAGACAAGGGTGAGGTAGTACTGGTTGGAGACTTCAATATTCCCAGACGTGGACTGGAGCATCCCAGCAGCAGCATCAACTAGGAGCAGATTTATCCTGGACTCCCTTCAGGGTGCCTTCCTCAAGCAACTGGTCATGAAACCAACTCGGCAGAAGGCAATACTGGACCTTCTGCTCACAAACAGGGACAGTGTGATGGGTGTAACAGTGGAGGAGCACCTGGAGAACAGTGACCACCAGTCATTGTGGTTTGAAATCACAGAAGGAGCAGAACCAAACCACACAAAAACAAGTATCCTGGATTTTAGGGGGGCAGACTTTGGGAAAATGGGGAGATACTTGAAAGAGACATTAAGGGGAATGGGGCAGGAATCGGGGGTTGAGGAACAGTGGGCAGTATTTAAAACGGGGATTACAAGAGCAACAGAATTATGCATTAAGCAGGTTAACAAGAGGAAAAGGAAGAGAGGCCATTATGGTTTTCCAAAGAGGTAGCAAAGAAAGTGAAAGCCAAAAAGATTGCATTCAGGCAATACAAAAAAACACAGGCAGAAGGGGATAAGGAGAAGTACCAGGAGAAGCAAAGGGAGGCAGTGAGGTCAGTAAGGGAAGCCAAAGCTCAGACAGAAGAGCACATTGCAAAATCAGTGGGTAGAGGGAACAAAACCTTTTACAGGTACATAAGTGAAAAAAGAAAGGCAAAGGGAGGGACAGTGGGACTGAAGGGGGAGGACGGGGGCCGCATGGAGGATGACAACAGTAAAGCTGACATACTGAACAGGTATTTCTGCTCAGTCTTTACTGAGGAAGAGGAGGGTAATGGGTCTGAAGGGAGTACAAGGGCTGAGAATGGTGCAGAAATGGACACAAGTCCCTTTACACGAGAAAGGGTCCTAAAGGAACTGGAAGTAATAAGAGTTGATTAAGCAATGGGGCCAGATGGCGTGCACCCCAGGGTCCTTAAAGAACTCAGAGAGGTGGTGACTGGACCTCTGGCTATCCTGTTTAGCTGATCACTGGAAACAGGGGAGGTACCCAAGGACTGGAGGACAGCAGATGTAGTCTCCTTATACAAAAGTGGGAACTACAGACCAGTCAGTCTCACCTCGGTAGTGGGGAAGATCATGGAAGCACTACTGAAGAAGAGATTGGTGGAACATCTGGTTGTCAATGGACTGCAGGATCCAAGGCAGCATGGTTTCACCAGGGGGAGGTCATGTCAGACCAACCTCATTGAATTTTTTGACTGGGTGACTAGGGAGGTGGATCAGAGGAGGGCAGTGGACATGGCCTATCTGGACTTCAGCAAGGCCTTTGACACTGTGCCACATAGAAGACTATTACACAAACTAGGGAATATGGGTGTGGGCAGGACAGTAGTGTGGTGGGTAGGTAACTGGCTGGGCGGCAGGACACAGAGGGTTGTGGTAAATGGCTGTCACTCCACAGAGGGAAAAGTGACCAGTGGGGTACCACAGGGATCAGTGCTGGGACCGGTTCTATTCAACATCTTCATCAGTGACATTGCGCAGGACCTAGAAGGCAGGATTTCACTGTTTGCTGATGAGACAAAGCTCTGTAACAGAGTAGACACACCAGAGGGTGTAGACAGAATGAGAAGGGACCTGCAGAAACTTGAAGAATGGTCAGGGGTTTGGCAGTTGAAATTCAATGCAAAGAAGTGCAAGATAATGCATATGGGGCACAAAAACCCTGGCACAATATATCAGTTGGGAGTGAGGATATAGCATGCACCAAGCAGGAGAGGGATCTTGGGGTTATCATCTCTGATGACCTCAAGGTAGGGAAACAGTGTGACAAGGCAGCAGGGAAAGCAAATAGGATGCTGGGATGCATAGGCAGGGGCATCACCAGCAGGAAAAGGGAGGTCGTGAGGCCCCACCTGCAGTACAGTGTACAGTTCTGGAGACCTTATCTATGTAAGGACATAGACAGGGTAGAGAAGGTTCAGAGGAGGGCAACAAAGATGGTAGATGGATTGCATCACAAGTCCTATGAGGACAGGTTGAAAGAATTGAATATGTACTCCCTGGAGGAGACGAGGGAGAGAGGGAACATGTTAGAGACATACAAGTATCTTACAGGGAGAAACAGGGTGCAAGAATACACTATTTTTAAGCGAATAAGAAGTTACAGGACTAGAGGGCATGGGATGAAGTTGGAGGGAGAATGATTCAGAGGAAATGTGAGGAAGAATTTCTTCACAAAACAAGTGGTGGACAAGTGGAACACCCTGTTTGAGGAAGTGGTGGGTGCTGAAACAATCACAGGATTTAAGAATGCATGGTATAGACATAAAGGAATTCTGGAGGTCAGGGGTAAGGGGCAACAGAGTTCTAGAAAAACATAAACTGAAGTTGCAAATTCAAATGGGCAGACTAGGTGGGTCATAGGCCCTTATCTACCGACATTGTCTATGTATCTATGTTTCATTTAATGTGTATTTTATATACATCACTGATTCAGCTCTAGGTACTGCCGATTTGTATTAGGCACTTTTTCTTGTTGAGACACTGAAATACATGGCAAGGGTATATATAAACTAAAGAGAGCAGACCGATTTGATATATAATACTGCCTTACCACTGCCCTGTTTCTTTTAGGTGGGATCCAGTTTAGATTCTAACTACTGTATATCCCTTTAAGAGGCTCATTACTTAGCAGAGGACACCACACATCTGAAGCTGTGACGAGTGAGTTAGCTGCATTATAGTAGTACTTGACAGAGTAAGGCATATGGCACATTCATAAGGTATGTAACCCCCCCTGCAAATGGGGGTTCCCAAAAGACTTCCAGGAGCTTGCTTGAATGCTCCAAGCCTGAATGGTGTTTGGCGTTTAAGCCATTTATCAGTGAGTGTTTTTAGAACCTCTGGTACTGTCTCTTCAAGAGCTGTCTGCTTGCAGACATAATTAGTTTGTATGGGGGACTGTGTGTTTCTTTGATTGAGTACCACTCAAGCTGCTGCCAATTCACTCCATTTTGCAGTCACTAGAGTGCAAAGGAACCTATCTGAAAGATGTAACTGTTTGCAGAAATTATTTAGAGTAATAATGAAATTACAGTTTGTCTAACCTGCTTTCTTTGCAGTCAGAACTGTGTCTGCTAGTTCCCATTCTAGTTTTGAACTGCTGAACTGGACCAATCAGTGTAGGGTAAGCTAGCTCTAAAATGGTGCCTTGGACGAATCAGAACTTGGACTCATAATCTGAGCCAGCCACAAGAGGATTGTATGGGCAGTGACTCTGGGAGATGTAGTTTAGACTTCAGTGCCTTTTGGACCAACAGCAGCAGTCTATTGTGGTGACAGCCAATCCAGTCAAGAACTGGGAGGAACTCAAAGGAATGTGCCGGTTTGTCGGTTGGAGTTTCTGTTGAGCTTTGGCAGTGAAGAAGGAAGGAGCCCTGTGCTTTTTCAGTGTGCAGTTTTAGTCAAAAAAACGTGTGTAAGGCCCAGAGTTCCGGTCTGCAGCTTGTGTAACAGCTTGTTAGGACTGAATCCGTCCTGTGAAAAGAATCAAGGATCTCTGAAGAGTAGAAACCAGGCTCACCCTGTAGAAGACTGGAGGAATTGCTGAAAATTGCACTCGGTCTGTCAGGAACTGAATCTGCTGTGTGTTCTCCCGGGTATTGTGCAGTAATTGCGATCGGGATACAGATGCAGCCTGCCTGGTATAATGCTTTCTTTTATATGGATGTGTGAAGAGGTTTGTGTACCTCAAGTGAGCCCTGCTGACATTGAAGGACCCTATCTTATTTGGAGGTCGTGAGTACTAATTCAGGGTCGCTCCCTGTTGAATTGCCACATTAAATCCAAATGGAATTACTGTACTGCTGACTGTTTAATTCTCCTTTTCTCTGTGTGAAAGGGCCCTACCAGCTGCCACACGTTTGGACTAGCCACTAGGGCTTGGGTACCCAGGGACAGTAACTGATAGGGATAGGCCTGTGCACAGAGCCATAGGTAGATTATTAGAGTGATAAGCTAATTAACCTGATTTCCCTGTCCTTGTTATATCCTCCTAAATAAATCAGAGCTGCTTGTTTCAGCAAAGTTATACTGCCTGAGGTATTTGTCTATGTTAAAGTACTGTACTGTGATTGTTGCACTGTATCTCATTTCACAGGAGGTCCCAGTGCCGGAACCAGACCTGGGGTAAGTGTATACTGTAAGGTAATTCTGATATATTGTGTGGGCCACTAGTGGAAGAAAGGGGGTTGCAGTGTCCCAGAGGGCTGTGACCAAGTTAGTTTAACTATTGCAAACCCTGACCTCTGGGTGGAGGCACCCGCCATTGGATCCAGGCCCCTCAACCTGTTAGTGGCAAATCAGGCAGGGGTAGTAGCCCCTGGGATAGCACCATCTAGGGGTTACAGGTAGTAAAAATGAGCAGACTGGATGGGTCTTGTGGTCCTTATCTTCTGTCAACTTCTATGTTTCTATGTTTGCACATTCGAGAAGTGCTGACAATTTGAATAAATCTTTCTAAAACTGTTTCTCTTTAAACTTGGAGTGCGTCTTTGTTATGTCTTTTTAGTGCTATGTCACTTATTGCCCTTCACTCACTACAATTATTTACATAAAATAAAACAGAATTTGAACTAAAGCCATCCATAGGGCCCTAAAGAAAATGGCAACTATACTGACAAACAAAGCACTGTTATGCTCCTTAGAACTGAACTCAAGGAAAATATTTACCTGTTTAAAATAAAACTGACAAAGGGCAGTGCTTGCAGTGGCAGTACACAAGATGGCAAATGAAAGGACACTGTTCCATCTAAAATTAATACTCAGTGGCAATAATTATTTGTATGTTAATACAGCTGCTGAGACCACTTTTATGGTTGAGAATGGTCTCACATGCGTTCTTAGAGTATAAGAACCACAAACTAAAAGTGAGCTGTTCTGATACCCTAAGGATGTAAGTGAGACCACTCTTATAACTGTATGTAGGGTCTCAGTGGCCATAATAATTTATTTATTTGAAAAATGTTTCACCAGGAAAGACAGCATGAGCTGTAAACAGCTAATTTCCAGAAGCGTCCTGGGAAGTGTCAAAATTGATCACTAATATATATTATAATGTTATAACAATTTTCTTGAATGTGCCCATTTCCAGGGCAGCTGCATGTGAGACACTCTTCACAGAATAAAAGAGACTCGCTTGCAGAGGGAATGACCACTACAATTGGTCAGGAGTGCTCCCTCAATCTATAATATGGAAAATAATATTCAATAAAGGCTTGTCCCACCTCCCCAAAACAATACAACAGAATTCACAAAAACCTGTAGTAAAAGTTGTAAAATAGTAACTTGGAGGAATAGAAGGATAGGGAGTACATAACAACACTGTCTGACACTCCAAAGTCCCACACTCAATTCCTCACCAACAACCCGTATGCAAAAAAAAAGTTCTTTATTAAAGCAGCTGTTTCTGGAATGTCCCATTAAATCTCCTACACCTGAGACAATTTAACCTACCTTGTCTACCACTATTTTATAGTTAATTGGAGGACAGCATATGCCAGACAGACAATTACCTACCCACTTATTTTCCCACAGTGATTCACTACGCAGAGATTAATCAGCATCACAATACCATACACCAGTTTAGTGCTGCTTCTCCAAACAAAGAAAAAAGAATCAGGATCCTCTAGGTTTTTTAAATTGTCTCTTCCAATAGGGTAGGGAAGTACATACCTCCAGTGAAAATATGCATTTGCCCTTTATCTTTTATTGCTAAAGGAAAACACATAATTATACAGGCCCCCCATCGCCACTTATTAGGCTTAAGCCAATAAAGTACATATTTTTCTGACTGACTTCTTGTAATATTCAATGTGTTATCTCTGCCTCAGTATAAACATTGTCAGTCTGGCCAGTACCAAATCACATGCACAGAGCAGCTCTGCTCACTTATAGCACTTTATATAAGTGAGTAATGTAGAGCCATGCAGTGCAAGCAAAATTGTACAATGCTGCCCTAGTTTATACTTGGGCAGAGGTAACACAGAATATTATAGCAATCATGTTGGGAACAATTGATCTTAGCTTAAAAGCCTAATCAGGATGATTACTTTTAGTGGGTGTTGTGTTTGTACAATTATGTTTTCTTTCAACACTGTATATTAGATCAAGCCACTTCTGTGCAGTTGATAATTGCATCATATTGCATTACAAATTACACAATGGACAGGGTTATTATGCTGAATGATGACAGCAAACCCTACTGTACAGTAAGAAAAAAGTAAAGTTAAAACCAAACTATAATCAATGCTCAGAAACTGTATACACCACCTAAAGCAAAAAAACCTGATAATAAAATCTACACAACACAGAAAAAAAAATATTACAATGCTTTACAACATCTGTTTTGTGCAAGAAGAAAAGGTCACGCTAAAGCTTAGCAAGGAAAAGGTCTTCAGGGTCTGGGATTGGGTAGAAAAAAAGAATATTGGCTGAGTTACTTTAAAAAAAAAAACTGAGGTGATTTTCTTTATTCTACCCTGGCCCTTTTTTCTAAACCTTACAAGTGTGAACTTTTTTATTGTCCAAAATGAACATTCTAAAAATTCCATTTTGCCCTCATTAATCAATTAGCTAAACTTATTCAGACACCTGTTTCTTCATCTTGCACAAGGGGTGAGCTGCTCATTCATAATTCATACCCAAAGAATTTTGCAGACACTGCTGTTATCATTCTGTGTGGAACACTCTACTATTGTCATTGCCTGCAAACTACTAATGCAGCTCAGTTCAGCAGTATTAACCTTAGACAGCAGACACATTTTTTTAAATACAGGCTGGAACAGACAATTGTTTGTATAGAACAGTTACACAACGCAGTCTGCTGTTTCTTCATGTAATGCACCTTTCTGGAACAGCTAAATAAGTCTCAAAGTAATTAAAAATGGGGCAGTCCAGCTCAGCAAAGTAAACACTTATACTAGTTACCTCTGATCATAGGTTAGTGGCTATAGTAATTAAAAGTCTCCAAAGGAGAGGGCATGATGACCCTACGTTCTATAACTTCACCTTATAAGTTACTGTACATGATACACACCTTTTACATTCTAAACTTTCCTCTTATCCTGGAACTTCTCACTTTGCTGAATGTATGGTAAGGTTCACATAGTACAGTACAGTACTTTACATTTACTCTCCCTACTAGGCATGGCCTACCTGATGGGTAGCTGGGTCGGGTAGTGCATGTATAGCCTATTATTGTCCAGGTAGGGTAGTTTGGGTAACATACTACCCTACCCAACTTAACAGTGTAATTCTCGAGTCAGGTAGTTTGAGACAGGTAATGGGTAATTACTAGTGTTCCTCATTTCTACCTCAGCTGGTAAAGAGTTAACAGTTTTTAGTCAGAAAAACCTAAATACTGCAATGCTTGGTGTTTACTGCAGGGAGCTCATTGTAAGTTGCAAGGAAGTGAAAAAACAGGGTGTTCTGAAACTTACGAATGTGAGTGTCTGTAGAGGTCTCAGTGTTCCAAGTTGGAGCAGTGAGCTCCCTGCAAAGTTTGCAAACAGTAAACACCAACTATTGTAACCTTTATTTTGTCTGACTTTTCTGATTGAAAACTATGAACACTTAACCAGTGGGAGCAAGAACTAGGAACATTATTAATCCCTATTTGTATACTTAGATTATGTTACATTTCCAACATATAACAATACATCAACAACAAACATATACATCTTGTGTATTTAGAGTGTATTTTTGCATTCAGGGCAAGGAGAGGCCGAAAAAAGATAAAACAAAATTTGGCATAGCCAGCTCAACTCTTCTGAGGGTTCAATTTTTGGAAACAGCAGCAGGCTCACTTAGAGCAACTGCACCTCTCTTGTAATTGCCCTTCTCACCCAATGGCCCAATAGACAAACTGCTTATTTAACTATTAAACAGCTCTCTGTTTCACTAACTACTGCAGACAATCTGGATGGCAATGTCACATTAATAAAGAAAAATCTAGGCATGTCACAATGGCCCCATAGAAGACTGCCTTATACAGCTGTAATACTAAAGGCTGTATTTTGGAAACAGTAGCAGACTTGCTCAGAGCAGCTGTGCCTATCTTATTTGACTTGACAGATCCTTTTTGAGTAGTTTTCTTTATTTAGGGCAGTAAAAAAAACAAAGTCTTTCACATTTTGTTATAGTCAGGGTAGGGTAATAAGGTGTTTTTTTTTTATTTTATTTTAGTTTTTTGTTGACAGGGAAGGAGGACAAGACAATTCGGCTTATTTTCAGCCTTGTTCTAGGGGAGGGCAATGCAGATAGATGCCAACTAACAATGAACCAGATTAAACTGTTAGTGGTATTTTTAGTGAACGGGGGACTTTTAGCCAGGACACTGGGGAAATTCCCCTACTCACCAGTAGGGGGAATTGCTCACTGTTACAAGATGGCCACTCTGCATGAGACTGTGGAGGAGATGGATGTCTCAGAGTAGGGGAGTCAGCCTTGTGCCCTACACTCAGTTCGCCAGAGGTCGTGGGAAATATTGAAAAATTGTTGGAAGTCAGAGAGGAGGATAGTGGAAACAATATCTTTGTATCCCCTAAGGACTTAAGTCAAGCAGCTTTAAATATTTCAGACTTGGAGCCTGAGACTGTGGTAGGTTGTTAAGTTACAAACTTACCAGGAACCGAAATTTCCTTAGGAGAAATTATGAAGGAAAAACTAGCATCATCAGAAAAGTGGCACCAGCAGAAAAAAAAGCAACTCCAGGCAGAATTCACTAAGTTGCAGGCAGAGAGCGCATCTGTCAAAGGCTGTGGCTCACTTGTCAAACTACACCTTCCTGCTGATGACGCAGTAGTATCTAAGGATGCCGCCGGGCTGGAGTACTTGTACAACATTTTGCCCCAGGTAATTCCATGTTGCTATGAGGGCAACTGGCAGTTGTAATGCAAGCAGTAGCATGTGCCTAGAGCCACAGGAAGAAGTGAGAGGGGGTGTTTTAACAAAGGATACTCTGGCAGATATGCTGACAAGGGCATCTCAGAATGAGAGAGA
Source organism: Neoceratodus forsteri (assembly GCA_016271365.2). Lineage (NCBI taxonomy): Eukaryota > Metazoa > Chordata > Ceratodontiformes > Ceratodontidae > Neoceratodus > Neoceratodus forsteri. Next base: position 586,235,663 of record CM057456.1, on the reverse strand, counting down.
GTCTGCCAGTCAGAAAGAGTGCAGTCAGTTACAATCTCAAGCAAGAGTAAAAATGGACTCTGTAAGAAATGAACAGAATGGCAATACTAAAACTATTGATCAATGTTCTGGTTTTGTTTTCAACAAAAACCTTCCTGAGTCAAAACTTAAAGAGCTTTCTGTATCTACTGAGGGGCCAATTATTTATCAATCTAATGTCTCAAATCAGGATGGTGTTACAGTTTTTTTCATTTACTGAAAAAGGTCCTAGCATGAAACCTTGTGTGAGGGAAGACATTAGAATGAAAATAAATGCTTTAACTTTGGCAAAAAGAAACATCCCTTTGCACCTTCCCATCTAAGTGATGAAACCCAGGATGACCCACCTCAGGTTCCAAAAAATAAAATTCAGTCCCACTCTGCTATAGTAGCAAGTCAGACAGCATTTTCAGTCCAGCCCCTGAATCCAGACCCCTTTTCTAAGTTGTCTCCAGAAAAAGCCTTAAACGAAGCAGGGTGGAAAAAACTGCCTGGCTGAAATGGCTCCCAGATCCTGAGTGGGACACAAAAATATCCTTTTCTCAAGCATCCCCAGAATAGTGCCCAATGATTCATAATGAGGTACCTGCATCTAAGACCGTCTCCAGTACTCTGGAAACCTCTTCTAGTTCAATCACAGGTACAGAACTGCACCTTAAGGACACAAATACTAATGTCCAGCCACATTCCTCTGGGGGGGGTTATTTTTCTGGTCTGGGGTCCTCCGATGTACTGGAGGAGGTGCACCCAACACCTAAAGAGTCAGTGAAAAATATTGAGGGGAATCAGAAGGAATCAACATCAAACAGACCTTTATTGTCGGATTTATTTCAGAAAATAAAAAAAAAGAAGCAGCTCCAAGAAGGAACGCTGTTAGAATAAGATATAAAGGTGGTTTAGAAATGAGGCCAGACAGGCAATATGTAGGGAAACATCTGTTAAAAGAGTTTCTGCATTTTTCTCCAAAGGAGGTGTTTGCTTTTATTAATATTTCTGCAAAGACTATTTTGACATACGTTTTCATTCTCCATATACCCTAGATTTTTTTTTGGGAATGTTTTAACCAAGTGAAGTTCCCCCTGTGGATTCCCTTTCTTGTAATTCCTTTAACAAAACCTTTAATCAAGTATGTTACCATAATGTTTAGGAATGATAGGATCCATGTGGAGGATATAACTTACTGGTTATCACGGAAGTGCGAAATCCTCAGCATCCCAGAGGCCATTTTAGATTAGGAGCTCTTTTGTACCGGGGCCTGGAAATACAAGGTAAAATTGCAGCAAACAGATTCTGGGGTTGAGCACATACCAAACTCATTTCTGTTGGGGAGGGATAGGGGAGTATGTTTCTACGTGGGTCAACCCTGGGCCTGCTACAAGTGTGGAGCACAAACACATCTTTCTAGTGTTTGCAGCAGGCCATGATGTGATAAATGTGGTGAAGTGGGTCACATAAGTCATCAAGGTGCAAACCTTACGAAATGCAATTTGTGTGATGAAATGGGACATGTTTTCTCAGAGTGTCCATGAGCTGCTAAAAACGAAACTACCTGTGTAAGTCCAGAGCCGTTAATTCAACAAGCCCAGGATACTTCTGCAACACCTGAGCAGGGCTTCTCAGCGGCCCCGGCACCCCCCTCCAGGTACCAGGGAAGGTCCAGGCAGTCTCTCCAGAAGACGCTGTGAGCAGCCCCAGGAGGAAGTGGGTTCTCCTGTTGCCATTACTCTGGTACCTGTATGTTATAAGAATCCACCTGGAGGAACTCAAGATTTACAGGTAACCCCACCTGCACCACCCCCACCACCCCCTCCTCTTCCAAGGAGAAAGACCACTAGAAATTCTAAACCCAGGTCTCTTACTACTACTCTATGGAGGTAGAAACAGAGAATTCCTATGGAGCGTTGGTTACTAATTGGGGGGATTCTGAAATGGACCATGGGGATTCAGACTCATAGTCACAAAATCAGGACATGATATCTAATAATACTGAGCTGGAGGGTTATAAAGGAAAAAAAAAAAAAAGAGGAAAAAGAACTCCTGAAACTCAAATAGTAATTGATGCTTACATATTGTGTGGGGTCTATGACTGTGCATAGCTTATTAAATACCACAAAAAGACTAGCAGATTTTCAGTTCATTCATGATAGCAAAATACAGTAGATATGTGTTTAGTGCAGGAGACATGGATGTTTTCTATAGACCAAGTCAGTTTTTTTTTTTTAGGCGGAATGGGTATGGAGACCATCCTTCTGGTCCTTTGGTCCAGACAGCATGGATGGTATAGGTATTCTTTTCAATTCCTATTCCTTTACACTAACTAAATTAATTGACCTTATCCCAGGCAGCTTATCAACACTGGATGGTTTATGGAATAAGGTGTCCTGTAGGTTTATTACTGTCTACGGCCCACAAACAAAGGCTGAAAGAGTAGCTTTACTCACTTCATTGCAACCCTATCTAGTTACCTCTAGCAGTATTTTTTTGGAGGGGAAGGTAGATTTTAACTGTGATATTAAAGAAAAAAATTATCTCCAAGGGGAAAAAGGTATACTGTGATTCGAATGCCCTGAAACAATTTATTGATCTGGCAGATCTCATAGATTGTGGTAAACATCAAACCTCTGGTCCTCGATACACTTACAGAAGGGGGAAATTTACCACGACTGTTGATCAAATGTATGTGTCTGAAAATCTACCAGTGCTCACTTTAGTGACATATCCTGTGGAATTTTCAGACCATTTCTTACTTACAGTTTCTTTCCAAAAACCACCCGGAAATACAACTGAAAGCAGTAGGTGGAAGCTAAATTCTTCTGTCCTCTCAGACTCCTTTGTATGGAAGGAGATTCTAAAATTAGTTTGGGTAAGGTCTTCTGTTAGTATCCTATATGATGATCTTGGAGAATGGTGGGCTGATACCAAGAATGATTTAAGGATCTGGTTTCAAAAACTGGAATGCAAAAGGAAAGTTCTAAATTTTTTAAATACCTATAACTCCGGAATCAGTTACAGTATCTGTATAAACTTTCCTCTACTTACAGATATGATTATTCTTCACAAATAGATCAGCTAAAAATAAAAATTAAGAATTTCCAGTATGACAGAGCCCAAATGATAAGAGCTATGCTACAATATGGGACCCAAAAAATATCCTTTTGAGGCCTGTAAAACTAGGAAAGAGGCCACAATGTTATGTAGTCTTACAGATATAGCTGGAAATTGTGTAGAATCTGTAAATGGGATGCATACTATCATTCAAGAGTATTTACAGTCTCATTCTATGACTCACCCTCCTCAGATAAATGCCATAAAATCAAATTTGCAGGAAATCAAAATTCCTAACCTTGCAGGAGATATTTAGGAATTGACTAACCCTATTCTAGCAACTGAAATGGAACAAGTTAGGAAAACACTCAAGTCATTGACTTCACCAGGCCCAGATGGGCTACCCTGTGAATTTTGTAAATCCTTTTCTAGTGAACTTGCAGTTTGCCTGGAAATGTTTTTTCAGTATTTTCTGACATCAAAGGAAATCCCATATTTTTTCACAGCAGGTTTAATTGTTTTCCTGTTTAAATCGGGGGACAGACAGATGGTACAAAACTGGAGACCTGTAACTATTTTAAACTCTGACTTCAAAATCATGTCTCAGATCTTGAATAATAGAATAAGGAAATATGCAAATGTGGTAATTTCTCTATCTCAGTTTTGTGGCCTTCCAAACTATAAAATTCAGTATGCCTTGATGATACTTAGGGACATTATTGATGACCTTTCTCTGCATGGTAAGCAAGGCTGCATAGTATCAATACTGTAGATCAGAGTAAGGCATGCAACAGAGTGTATCACCCTTTTCTCTTTTTAACCTTGGAATCTTATGGTATTCAAAAGGAATTCATAAGGTTGATAAAATTGCTGTATTCCTCAGCCACAGTATACCCAGTCTTTAAAAGTCAGGCCACAAGTGAGTTTCAGATTTCAACAGGGGTCAGGCAAGGCTGCCCATTAAGCCCTCTTCTTTATATTTTTTCGCTGGATCCCTTTCTTAGAAGGTTAGGCGCAATGATTAATTGGCAGGGTATCTCTGGGAGTAGCAAGAACTGCACCTTAAGAGTCCAAGCATATGCGGACATATGTTTAGTTTTTTTCAAATTGCAATCAGATAGGGTTGTTCTTAAAAGAAATACAATCCTATTCTGCCCTCTCAAATTCTAAATAAACATTGAGGAAAGTAAAGGCCTTTTTGTTGGCAACCCTTGCCCCTCACCCTTAATTGTAGAAGGTATTCAGATTTCTTCTGAACCTCTAAGAATATTGGATATACATTTTGGACCTCAGAATTTGGCACTTCTAAATTGGGAATCTGCCTTATAAGTTGTAGAACATAAAGTTCAGAGATGGAAAAACTGGAAACTATCTAAAATAAAAAGAATCCATATTATAAGACAGTTCATTATTCCATGTTTATTGTATATAGCAATGATTTTCCCTCTCCCATTACACTTAGAAACCAGACTATATAGCTGCTTCTTTCAGATGCTCTGGGGAAGCAGGCTAAACCCCACAGAAATATGTTTTACTTATTTATCTAAATCTAGGGGAGGCTTAGGAATAGTGGACCACTTAGTCTTTTTTCATACACTCTATGTCCCGAACTGATAAAACAGGCCTCTTGCCCTCTGAGTCTTTACATCATAGGTGGATTTATAACAATCTGGTTATATTTTTTAGTGCATGAGAAAAAAAATTTAAAATGTCTGGCGATTTTCAGATTCCTGAGTATTTTAAACCCTCTGCTCAAATATTATATAAATGGCGGTTTACAAAAAAAATAAATGTCAGAGTTCTGGTTCCCGACTATATAAGATAGTTTTAGTCAAGATAGACCCAGAAGAGCCACAATTTTAAAAATGTCCCCCCCGTCGAAAGGAAAAGCTTTAGCTCAATTAAATAATGAAAGGATTCCCTCACATATGTGGGAGGTGCTATGGCTATCAATGTATGGTAGGATAAATATTGAACTGTAAACATAAAGCTCAAGATGAAAGGAACTGCCCTTTTATTTCCTATATTGCAGTAGAAGAATCTATGGAGCATTTTCTGTTTGAGTGCTCTTATGCTAAACCTTTGTGGGATTTTCTTGCAGCAAAATGGAAAATGGAATGGTTGTGGAATCTAAAGTATGACATGCTAGTCCTGGGGAAATATCCCCAGTTATGTAGTAAATATTATGATGGAACCTTAGTAGTATTCTTTTGTTGTTTAAAATTTTACCTGTGGCAGGCAAGATGCCAGTGGCAATTATACCAAAGAATGATGTCTTATGAAACGTTTAGTATTTTAGTGCAACAAGCCATGAACTCTGTTTACGTGAAAGATAAAGCAGTTCACACTTCTAACAAAGTGTTTAAATGGTGGAAAGGGTTTGTATTGTTTATCAAGTTTAAATAAAGTATGTAATGGTCATAGGGAGAACCCTTTTTTGTAAATAAATAAGGAACAAAAAGGTGATGGGTATGAAAGGGGGAGGTTGCTAAACTAGAAGATAGTAGGGGTATTTTATTTCAACATGGGCTGGCACTAAAGTCTAGAGGTTAGAGTAATAAGCTGTGAATGAGCTTAGTACATCCAGCAGACCAGGCCTGGGTTTGATTCTCACAACCTCCACTTGCATACTATGTGACTCTAAGCAAGTCACTTAACCACCCAGTGCTCCCAAGTCACCCCTGAAAACAGGCACTTGTGTCTAGTGGGCCTTACCCAGTTACCAAAGACTAAAATAAAATAATAATAATAAAGTATTGTTATCAGTTATATCCTTTTTGTTGTCTCATATATATTTTTGTTTTTGGACTCCCTTATTTGTAAATGTTATCAGATGTACTGTTTTTTCTTTGAAGTTATTTATAATAAAAATTCCCATATTCTTTTTGAGAAGTGCCATGAGATCTTCAACATCCATCTGAACTACCACCAGAACAGACAGATGGGAACTCAGTTTAACATCTCATTGAAAAGACCGCACCTCATGAGTGCAGCACCTCCCTCAGGCTGCACTACAGTGTCAGTGTTGGGATTTAACCCAAGTGCCTGGTGTGGGGATAGAACCCACAGCCTTCTGATCTTCCAGCCTCAAAGGTGAGTGTGCAACCTGCTGAGCCACTGACCTTAACCAAATACCCATTTTGCATTACGGTATTTTTAGGGTAATTTAGGGTAGTTTGGAGGTACCCAACAGTGGTGTTTAGGGTAGGGTGTTTTACTACCCACCCATGCCTACTCCCTACTAACACCCAGCAATTATTCATTCATGCATCTGGTGTTTCCTAGAAAAAAATGCTTTGTATCACCTCTTCCTATGGTTCCACCACCTCTGATAATTTATAAAAGTTTTACCAGACAAACACTTGGAATAAATGTAAAATACTCTGCACCAGTTGTTTAGCATTCCCCATTGTTGTATCAAAGAATAAGTTTAGTGTCTCTTTATTTTTTGATAAGTTTTGTCATTACAATTATGTTCAAAAGAATCATACAATATGTTAAAAGAATCTTACAATAATAACACACAATCAGCACAAAAGGGGAAATCATATTGAAACACAGTATAAATAACAAGCACAAATCTATAAATTAAAATAACAATTGACAAAAGATAGTCAGGGTGTGTACCTTCACCAAAATACCTGCCACATAGTTCTTACAACAGGAACCTATCTGGAATCCTTGTCTACAATGTGTAACTTTTTCTGGGAGATTACTTTTAGGAGAGAAACCACAGATTCTGAAACGTCTTTAGACGTAGATTTGAATAAGTAAGTGGTGATGTTATGGGGCTTCAAATCCAGTGATGCTAAAATACTACCTAAGAGTGTGTGTCTCTGTATTTTTTATAAACTGGACATAAAATTATCAAGTGTGTTAAATCGTCTATCCCCAACCCACAATTACAAAGTTCCTTGTTATGTGTTTTGTAAAATTTCCTTAATCTTTGGCTGTCATAATATTTAAATCTATATTTAGTAAATATCTTTCTCCTAGTTCCACCAAGCTGCAGACAACTTTGTTGTCAAAGTGCGGCGCAACAAAATGCTCAGTGTCGACAGGCGAAATTTTGCCTGTCAGACATTGACTGATTTTTTTTTTTTTTTTGTGGACGTCTGTGTCCCTCGCATCCCCCAATCTCTAGATATCTAACTCAGAGTTGGAGTTGACTCAGAGTGGGGGCAACACATGGTGAAACAGAAACATTTCACCATCAGGAACATTACAGCGACAATTTTGAATTTTGTCAAAATTGCTGCTGCATTGGCTTTCGCTGTTGGAATTTTGGTATTCTTACATGATACACTTTCTCCTTATGGGGTTCAATAAGATATTTAGATAGGGTTCCAATCTGAAGGAGTGTTTATTTTTTGATAGCCAATTACTTATTTTATATTGAGTCCCCAAGCTCAGTTCCTTCTGCATGGATATAGCTCTAGTTCTGTTTTTTATGTTTGAACACACTTCTACCAGTTGTCTTCTAAATACATCAGTGATACACTATACCAGGACATACGATTTTAAAATGGATTAAAGTACAGATACGCTTGGAAAAATTGTGCTCTGTTGTAAGTACAGTAGCATAGGCATTCTTGAATGCATTTACTGGGTAGACTTCCCCCCCTGTGAGTAAGCCTTTAACCAATATATGGACAGCTTCTCTTATATTAAGCATTCCAGTAATAATTGACCCAGCTCTGTTCTGGTCAGAGATGAAGATGCCCAACTTGGTGAACCAGAAGTTTTTTGTAAAAAAGATTCAGATATTTTTCAATCTTTGTCTTGATATTAATACCCCAAATTTTGGCTCCATATAGGATTTGGGCTTTAATTTTAGCATTAACAACCTTTTGGTAAACAATCAGGGAGTTACCACCATATTTATAAGGACATTTGTTTATCACTGGGAGGAATCTCTTAACTTTAGTTTCAGTTTCCCTTATGTGTTTCCTCAAGTAGGTTTTCTGAAAATGTTATTCCCAGGTAACAGAAACTTCTTACTACCTGTAGTGAGTTGTTCTCTATTATATATTTGTAATTTCTCTTGTTTCCCCCACAAACCATTACTTTGTTTTTTGAGAAATTAATCTCTGTAGGTCCACCTGTTTGCATTCAATATAGAATTTTTGGATCAGTCTTTTGATCCCCAGATAGCTGGTTGAAAGGAGAAAGGATGAAACATCATCAGTGTAAGCTAACTAGGGGCAATGATAATCTTCTATGTGGGGCATATTGCAATTTTCATCATATAACTTGATAGAATTTCATAAAAAAATATGTTTAATAGTATCAGGGAATGGGAGCAGCCTTGCTACACCTCTCTGCTTGTTTGAAAGTAATTGCTTTTTCCCCTCATATGAATTGTATCTTATTTGGGTTCTGGTGTCTTGGTAAAGGAGTTGGATTCAAGAGCTCTTTTCAACCCCTGTTTTTCTAATACAAGCCTGAGAAGGCTTCTATTTACTCTATCAAATGTTGTTTTTAAGTCAACAAACACACAATACAATTTCTGTTTTTTGATATGCTTATTTATATAAATTAGATGGCTTAAAACAAAGTAAAGCATTGGTCAGTTGTTGAGCGTCTTGGCATATGGCCTGCCTGTGCTTCTTCGATGATTTTGTTATATTTTTATCCATTTTATTAAACTATTATTGATGATTCTTGTGCATATTTTCTTAGTCCTATCATTGAGACTAATGGGCCCATAGCAGCTGAAGTCTCTTTTATTGCCTTTCTTAAAGATTGTAACTAGTTTATTTTCCAAGATTCAGGAATTTTAGCTGTTGTATTTATATTATGAAATAATTTGTATAAACAGGGAACCCTTAGATCAATCATTTTTATTGATCTGTCTACGGGAACACCATCTGGTCCTGGTACTTTGTGTTTAGAGAAGGAAGTAATAGCACTGTAGATCCTTTCTCTTGTGAATTCGGTCTCTAATCTGATCCAATTATCAAAGGTTATTTGAGTAGTATGTGTTTCTATGCCTCCATCATAAAACAAAGATTTGAAATGTTAACCCCCAATTTTTGGGTTAACCAGAGCCTCCAGCTCTTCTGAATAATTTTCGGTACCTTTTGCTACCAGTTTCCAAAATGTTCTACTGTCCGTGTCCTGTACTGCTTTCTTGAATTTTATCCAAAGTGCTCTTCTGTGAATATTTTTTTTATTTTTTTGACCAATATTTTTTTACATGCTTTCCTAAGCTTGTTCATCTTTCCTATTGTTTCTACTAGGGTCTTTTCTGACTTTGCCAAAAGAGATCTAAATACTTTATCGAGAAATCTTGCATTTCCAGTTGAACCAGGTTGCTCCTTTTCTGGTGTTTGTCTGGACAGTTTTTGGCACTAAATTTGAGGTTAGAGCCAGGATTTCCTCAAATTTTTCTATACAATCTAAGTCCTCACCCACAGAATTAAAGGTAGCTATTTTGCTCAGGATATGTGTCCTCCATCTCCTGTATTAGGTCCCTTCCCTCTATTTTGGCCCAGTTTATTCACTATTTCTCCTGATTACTGGTATGTCCCCATCCTTTTTTTTTTTGCCAAGATACTTCCGTATTAATCATAAAATGACACGAAAATGGGGGGTCTTCAAATGACTTCCAACTTTTAAGTCCAACCATCTTAGAATTAAGTTGATATTAATCCAAACTAAGTCAATAACTGAAAAACCATTGGTGATTTATAGGTGTAATCTCCTAGCCTGTCTGCTGGTGTTCTGCCATTTAGGAGAATAAAGTTAGGATCTACCACTGTGTCATATAGCATTTTGCCCTTTGTATTGGATACCTTATCTTTTTAGTTCTAGTCTGTAGTATTTTTGAATTATCCAAAACTCCTACTAATATTATTGTCTCTCTTTTCAGCTCTAGTAATTGACTCATTCTTGAATTAATCGCCCCCCCAAAATTATTATACATATTTCTGGGTTATTATCACTAATTTGCTCTATAAGAGACTCCAATGGTCTTAAAATATTTATTTATTTATTCATTCTTGGATTACAATACCTTTGAGCACAGAACAGCTCATTTACAAAGGTTCCACGTTATTATGGAAGGGGTTGTACAAAGACATGGGAAAAAAACAGATTATTTACAATGTACAGTAAAAGTCATTAATACAAGTTGTTCATAGTCAGAGTTTAGGGAGAAAGACAAGTAGTTACTGGGAGGGTGAAAATTACTGCCAGGTGGCAATTGTCATGTGAGAAACAAGGAAAAACATGTGGAAGGAAAGGAGCAAGGGAGTACAGGGAGGGAGAGGATGGTGGAAAAAGTGGGGCAGGAACAGAGAGAGGGAGTACAGGGAAGGAGAGGATGGTGGGATGAGGGTAATGGAGCCAGGGAAAGGGTGTGGAGAGGACAGTGGGGCAGGGGAAGTCAGTAGTCCATGAATGCAGTATAAGTGATGGCTAAGGAGATGGCAGTACTATCCAGAAGGGGAGGTGCTGGCAAGGAAGAGGGGAGGAGAAGGGACAGCCAGAGGCCTTGTCACAGAACCAGTCATTCTCAGGGTGCAAGAGTGCTGATAGTGTAATTATATGGGGCAATCACAAGTCTTTGCATTCATAAAATACTGAGTAGGATGAGGAACATCAGTAAGATCGATGGAGATCATGTGATGTGCTTGACCTGCTAGCTGCTCTGCCTAGAAGCTCCCGCTCACCTCCCTAGCAATCCACTTTAATCTACGTCTATTCAGAATTTTACTGCCAACCACAGTATTAAATACTTTCTACACTGCCTAGCCGAGAGGATCCTGAGCTTTTTGCATCGCAATTGGCTTTCTTTACGCTGCGATGGAGGCAGAAATGAGCCCGGCCTTACCCAAGCATACACCCCCAGTCCTGCCTGAAAGTCAGCCTAAGAAGCTGAAGCACCATCAACAATCCATAGCTAAGCAACTGAATTCTCCTCCAGCTTCAGTACCACTAACAGAGGAGTGGTTTCTCCTAGAACTGCTGCCATTCCAGGAAACCTTGCAGGATACTGCTTCTGATCTGAAGACTGTAAAAAGTGAGCTTGGAGACCTAGAAACCAGAATCTCAGATGCAGAAGCCCGCACTTGCTCCCTTGAAGCCTGGAAGGACAGATCTGAACCTGAGATTATTAAACTTAAACAACAACTTGCTAAGCTGCAATCAAAAATGGAGGCTCTAGATGGGAGAAGCAGGAGGAACAATATCTTAATTTTTGGCCTGCCTGAAGGTGAAGAGGGCCCCTCTATGATCACCTTATTCAGAAATTGCTCACCAAGATTGCTGGCCCATCTCCACACAACCCCACCTATCTGGTTGAGTGAGCGCACTGGTCCTTACAACACAGACCTTCGGATTCTTCTCCCCCCCCCAGACCTGTGATTGTGCGTTTGCTTAATTACCTTGAACAGCAGCAGCATGTCCTGTCCAAGCCCAGAGAGCTGCAAACAATTCTATGAGAAAACAAGAAGCTATGTATTACTCAAGATCTAACCCTAGAAACCAGACAGAAGAGAGCCACTTTCCACCCTGTTGTGTGCAAGCTAATCGCCATGAGTAATAAATTCCGCACGGCATATCCAGCCTATTTACAAGTTCTGGTGGACGGAGCTTGGTGATCCTTTGATTCATCTGCTTAAGTTGAAATGGAGCTCAGCATGAAAATGCCATTCCTATTTAAAGTTTCCTGAACCTGCTCTGGAGTACCTGGTTCTGAACTTTGATTATGGTAATATCAAGTGTTTACCTGTGTTTGCTGTTATGTGGCCTGTTGCCACTTGAGTCCTGCTGATCTGCCGGTCATGATGTGGAGGAGAGTGCCCTCTGAAGTCTTAGATCCCTCGAACGGTGCCCAGGCCTTGTTGCCTAACTCGAGAAAGACCTGGCTGTTGTACAGTATCTTACTAATGAATGGACCTAATCATCCTGAATTTCGTTTCCAGAGGGACTGTTTTTCCACACTGTAGCAGTCCATCTGCCTTTGGACACCCCAGAGGACTAATACATTTGTAACCCAGAGCAAGGGGGGACTGATACCATTGTATCATGTTTATTGCTGTTATCCTGATTGTTGTTGCTGTTCCCACTGCCTTACTACTACCTCAGCTCCCTTTCTAAGTTTTGTTCACCTGGGGTACTGTGCTCAGGTCCTCTTTTCCTATTATTTTTTCCTTTTTATCTTCATGGACACCCCTCTGGCTCCCTTCATTTCATTGTCTCCTGAACTCTTTTCTTTCTTGGTGGCTTTGAGCTGTTTGAATTTAAATGGCAGCCCTCTGGCACCATTCCCCGCATGTCTTCCCTTCTTCTAGGGGACCTGATTGGATTACTTCCCAAGTCCATTTTTTTTAGCCACAGGTCGAGAGCTAGTTTCTTTACTGCTTTGTCACTGTGGTATATCATATCTGAGGTCTTAGGTGTATTCCATGGATCTCAGATTGTGACGAGGGGGAGGGTAGGTATTCAGTGGCTAAAGCTAGTCAGCCTCATGTACTGGATTGTGGGGGGTTGGCCCTGACAGCCTGAAGGCTCCTGATATGTCATTACTCACTTTGCACTCTGATATGTGCTATATCTCAGGCCTTCCATCACTTCTCAACCTGCTATGAGGAGTGGAAGACTCTCAGGATCATAGGGAATTTGTTCCCCACTGTTTCTGTTAATCCGGATCACAGGGCATTATTATTGAATACGAGGATGCTTGTACATAGTTCTGTTGGGTTGTGGGGGGAAGGAATTTGTATATTGCTGGAATTGTGCATGCTGTAAGTATTCATTGTATTCATCAGCAGCCTTTTTTTTATGCCAGTCTAACTACGCCTGAGCTCCATGTCATACATTCTGTTATATGGCTATCTATATTTGTGCTACTTGTTGAGGGCAAGCTGATTGAGGGAGGGTTGGGGTGGGGGCTAAGGTGTGTCCTGTAGAGTTAGCTCACTGGATTTTTCTTTATATACTTTGTGTTGTGCGCTGGGGGCAGGGCCGGGGATGGGATGCAAGGTGTATGCTGAAAGATCTGTTTATTCATTTTTTTTCTGCGAATATGGCTAGCACATTGACAAAGTTTCTCACATGGAATGTTAGAGGTGCTCGGGATTGTCCTAAAAGATATCAAATTTCCAAACACATTTCGCTGCTGCATGCCAATATCTCATTCATACAGGAGACCCATCTCCTCCCCTCTGAAGCCACTAATCTCTGAAGGCAGGATATTGGCCAAGTTTTTGCCTCTAGGCTACCAACTGCCACTAGGGGGGCTGCCATTCTGGTAAATCGCTCGGTACCCTTTCAGGCGGATCAGTCTATTGGGGATCCACAGGGGAGACACATCTTGGTAAAAGGAATGACTGGCCATATGGAATTGATGTTAGGTAGTATTTATGGCCTGGTGGATGGTGACCCTGCTTTCTTTATGGACCTAATTGACAAGCTGTCCTTCTACTGGACATTTCCAATGATTCTGGGTGGAGACTGGAATCTCCCTCCTACCCAGGGCCTGGATCGGTCCAACTGCCCTCTCAGACCTCCATCAGCAGCCAAAAGAGCCCTACAAGAATTTTTAGTTTCCTTAGTGTTATGTGACCCATGGATGATACTGAACCCATTGTCCTATACTTTCTCTTTTTATTCTACAGTCCATTACTCCTCATCCCGACTAGACTATGTCTTGGTCAGTCATTCTCTGCTCCATGGTCTCTGTGATGCAGGGGTAGAACCTATTGTCTTATCTGATCATGCAACGGCTTAGGTGTCATTGGCACTGGACACCAATTTTCAGCGGGACACATCTTGGAGGCTGAACACCCAGCTTCTCAAGGATGACTATGTAATGTTTAGGATTCCTGTCCTCATCCAAACTTTTGTAGACAATAATCACAACTTTGTCCAGAGAGTAGACCATGAATGGTGTGCTCTGAAGTGCTTTCTCAGAGGGGAATTCATACGGCTTGCCTCTACACATAAACGAAGGGAAGCCGAGGTCCTCTCTTTACTAGCCCAGATCTGAACCCTAGAGCAGTCCCTCTCCTCATCCTCTCCCCCTGATTCCCTGTAGTCCCTTCTCTTTCTGCAGAATAAATACTCTTCCCTTCTGCAAGAAAAAGCAGAATTTGCTATACTAAGAACTAAGGCAAGGTATATAGAGCATGGGGAAAAGAGAGGCCATTTATTGGCACTGTGCCTTAGGAAATTAGAAACCTCCAGGAATATACCTGCGATCTGCACCCCTGACGGTATTGTTAAAACCCACCACAGGGAGATAGTTACTGTTCTTGAGCAATTTTATTCTTCTCTCTATGACTGACACACATCTCTTCCGATGAAGGACGATCTGAGAACATATATAGATTCTTCAATGTTACCCTCTCTGCCAGTTCCTCACCAAGCATTCTTATCTACTCCACTTTCCCAACAAGATGTGGAATCTGCTATCAACACCATAGTATTGGACAAGGCTCCAGGCCCTGATGGTATCCCATTAAACTTTTATAAACTCTTTGCTAAAGACCTGGCCCCCATTCATCAATGTGATGCGAAAACATTCAGTGTTTTGATTCAGGGGTGCTGTTGCTATTTTATGTCAATTTGTCAGTTTTTTAATAAATTGATTTTTTAACTTGAATCAAGTTCAATAGTTCCTTCATCTACTCGTTGTAGCCCCACTTTACATTTTGTATCCTGGTAACGGTGGTCAACCATGGACATAGAGACCTGTGGAATTCTTTTTATTTTTTATCATTTTTATTTTTCTGGAATGTTTTGTTATTTCTGTTTATTCATTGAAAATTTATTTTAATATCTTATTATTACATTTACATTCATAAAGTACCTCAAAATGACCTTGTACACACTGGAAATCACATTCCTAGTATACTGTTTGAATTAAGCAGCATTATGCTATGGTCTTGAAAGGTTTTGTGAATGAAACAATTCCACTGTCGCTTCCTTATTGACCATCTCTGTGATAACAATGGAGCCTAAACAACAACTGCTGCAAGCATTTATTTAGTTTTTGCCCCCCCCAAAAAGCATTTTTTTCACTTTATTCATGTGTTTTTTTGTGTTTTATTCTTTTTATATGTAACCAGGGACTGGGTTGATGCTATTTTATTTAGCGCCACGGTGCCTCCATTTTTGTAACCCATTACCTGGGGAGCCTGGGGTTTGGGGAGAAAACATTCACTAGGCATCAGGGCAAGGTTTGTACTTCTGGATGGGGCACCCAAATAACTCCAGACACAGGAAGCAAAAAACTGCGAATGTCCAAACCAGGAGTGGGATTCTAACATGGGGCTTTTATTAACACATACAGTACTACAAAGCAGGATGGACCCCCACGGGGCTACACTCACTGGTTGTACAGAACATTTGAGGTCATCTTTTCATGATCATCACAACTACCCTCCGGTTTCTCAACACACTGGGCTCTCAGCCCAAACTGGTACTCTCTCTCTCTCTATCTCTATCTCTCTTGGATTCCCTGGCATGGCACTCCAGCCAACACTTGGACATTTTTCCATATAGCATGGATATGCTCCCTCTACTACCCATGAGCACTTCCTAGCTCCATAAGGGAAATCATCATCATCATCAATCCCATGTCTGGGTACTTTCTACGAACACTGGCCAAGGTCCCAGAAGAAAGCTATAGGTGCCCAAAGTAAAACCTTAGAGGTAAATCTGGATTCTCCAGATGGGGGTGTCTCCCACCTTTTGTCCCCAAATTCATACCCAGCCATTTATTTGGAATCAACACCTTTCCTTGTGAACCTCTTGGTTTGTAGAATGCTATCTCGAAATGTATGTCACATTTAACAATCTACTGTCTCTGGTAAATAGTGTCATGATTTGTAACCTTCTTTAAGTGGCTATGTCCATCCCTGTAGGCCCCCCACTGATTAGATTAATTTCAAGCCATACACAACTTAAGTACTGTACTTGGCATTCTTTCCTGACCCACAGTAGCAGACACTTAACACAACCGTCTTGGTGAAACATAGGCTTTCTGGCAGAGCAGACTCACCCTGGATAACAGGTACCCTCAGGCTTCTTTCTGGAAAAACACAAAACTTCTGGGTGCCTCAGCACAAATCTTCTAGGCAGCTTCTTTTCCTTCAGCAGGGCCAGGGGAATTGCCCCTGAAGAGCTGGTCTTGTTCCCCCCATCCCCTGAGGGATGGGGCACTGAAACAACTGGGGGACGGTCTCAACCATTTCAAGCAGGTATCTTCTGTGTCTCTATCTAAGGGGAGATCACACACCCACACAAAGGTAGCTCTATGACAGAGCTGAGAGCTATGAGGGACTGCCTACTGCAGTGCACCTTCACCCTCCATTGAGTCTCCCACTAGACTACTCAACACTCTCCTGAAGACTGACTTTGAAAACCCTAACATTCTAACCTAACTCCCAGCTGCAACATTCTAATGTGGCTTATGCTGCTGCGAGAATTCAATATGATGTGATCCCTCCAGCTCAGCTGAGACTGAGGACAGAGTGAGACAATGTGAAGCCCATTTCACAAGCTGCCTTCCCTGCCTGCCACTAGATCTAAATGGGATTCTTGTAACCCCGGGTGACAAAGGGGTTACATATATGTTGAATTTCTTGTTATTTTTTGTTATACCTTGAATTTCATGTTATTTCTTTTTATACCTTGAATTCTTGTTATTTCTTATTTAGGAAAAACTTGGGTCTCTACATGGACGTAATCACCTCTCGCAGTTGCCATGATAACTGTAAATCTCTCGAGCTGTGCTCTTGAGGTTTACTTGGTTGTCCTGGCAACTGCTTGAGGTGATTACATTGTGGTTAACCACTGTTACTCTGGCATTATCCTCTATATTTTGTTAAAGTTCTACTGAAGGTGTCAGCTGCTCTTTAAGTAAAGTTTGTCCTCTCATAGGTTAAATTTGTGTAATTTTACAATATTGTTCATTTGGGTTTGGAGGGGCCAAAGTTTGAAATTAGTATTGCTCACTACAAATAAAGTATCTATAGTACATTTGTGAGTAGTTTGCACCTTGGTATTGCTTTTAAACATTAACAGTCCATAAATGTTTCACAAGCTGCATGTAATATAGTACTTTTGTTGACATGGCATTTGTTAACAGTACTGTTATTTCTTTATTGTGTCTATCTCTATTTCTTTTACATGTTTTGTAAGTTGCATATAATCTAGTATGTTTAATGGTATGGTATGTGTTGACATTACTTTTATTTATTTTTCATGTCTATCTCTATTTCTTTTACCTTGTCCTTTATATACTATACGAGTCCCACTAACCCTGTATTGGAAACACTGGCATTGAGTGCCCAAACCTACAGCTGGTTCCCCTCTATAATGTCTACCCACTGTCATGTAAAAAAAAAAAAAAAACTATCCCTCCCTAATCCACCCTCTTGCATCCAAGTCACCCTTCCCTGAAGTCCAAATAGCTCTGTGTCAGAAACACAAGTGATGGGTGCCCAGCCCTATCACTGGATCCCACCTGATCCTATAAGCACAACACATTTGAAATAAATCTTGCCCCTCATTCTCCCTCTAGCACCCATGCCACCCTCAAGTCCCATTAACCCCATGTCAGAAACACCAGTGGTTGGCACCCAGTCCCCACCACTTGCTACATAGAAACATAGAAACTTACTGTATGAGTGGAATGATAAAAGCCAAGGTGTCATGCAGTCTGCATATTATGAGTTTCCTATCTATCCCCCTGATCTTATAACTTAAGGGATTTTCTATTCAAAACCACCCCCTTCCCAGCTCTTCCTTCTAAAATTATCAGCCCTTTAAACCTGTCTGAGCCATGTTTGAATCCATTTATAGCCTCTGTCTCCACCACTTCTGTCATTAATCTGTTGCATAGCTCCAAAACCCTCTTGATGAAGTAGAACATCCTTATATCCACCCTATCTACCAACTAACATCCATTTATATACTCTTATGACTGCCCTACAGCACTTGTTGAATAGGTTTTCGCAGTTCACGCTATTAATTCTCCTCAAGAATTTATATGTGTCTATCATGTCACACAGGGCTGCAGTGGAGTAAGACCTGATGCCTCAGGCCATGTACAAGTGGATCTTATGCCACATGAAAGAGGCGGCAGTGGAGTAAGAGAAGACCCACTTGCATGTGGCCTGGGGGATGTGCCAAACCACTCTTCATATTTCCTGCTCTGGTAACTCAACCAATTCCCTGCACAGAGTTGGCCATGGATGGCAAGACAGGCACAGCAGTGTGGTTGCAAAACCAGTTGTGATTTGATTGGATAAGACGTCCTCAAATAAGAAGAGACCCTGTGACCTTCCAAACACATTTAGGACTGGATCACAGTGAAGTTGGCCTGTATTGTAAAAATGGCCCCTTGGGAACTGACATTATGAGCCATGCTAGTAAATCCCCATCCTAAGCTGGTGAACCTTGGCATTGTTGTGAGAATGGGCAGAGATTTAATGTGCCTCAAAATCTGTGAGGAGTTTCAGAAAGGGTAGACCACAAAATGGCCCCAAATGATAGACTACAACTGTGGTAGAGCTGTGCCCTTCAAAAGAATATTTGGAGCACTGAAGGACATGATTTCTATCATCTCCTCTTTTCTTTCTTTATAGTCTGCTGCAGCAGCACCATTTGCCAATCCTATTATTTCACCTTTTCTGCCTGGGTCAGTTGGCCACCTACCAAGGTATCCACCCCCCTCCCTATCCCTTATCTTAAATTGTTATGTCCTTTTCTGTCCCTTCATGGTGGTTAGTAAAGTGCTTAGGGTGCTTATAAAAAAGAAGTATATACATTGTTTAAAACCCCTATTCTGAACAGCCTGCAGTGCTTGAATTACATACAGTAGCAGCATGTATGAAAGACGGCTGGAACAAGATTAACAATGTATGCATACATAAAGTGCTTGCAGTAACTTCATAAGTGCAAGGTGCTTGTATAAGAAGAAATATGAAGTTTAAAACATTGCTATCAAGAGATTATATAGGTAAAGTGCTTTAGATAATGAGTTATAAAATGCATATTCGCTTAAAAAGAAGAAATCAAGGAAATTATTTAATTACGTTGAGGCAACGATGCTGTTATTCCCTCTGAAAAGTATCCATAGGAACTTAATGAGGCACTTGAAAGATATATATAAAACATGAAAACAAATGTTCCAGATAGAAGAAGCTTCAGTTTCTACCATGGAGTGGCTCAAACTTTCATTTTTTGTCAGAGCCGCTCCTGAGGAAAAGTTTCCCCGTTTGCCTCCAAGTTCTCCATTTAAATAGCTAGAGGCTTTATAATGGGGGAGAAACTGTTGCTTTAGTGAAGAATGCTTTTTTTTTTTTTGCTTCTATCTTCATGACTACTACCGAAGGGTTAAAATAAGAGAGAGAGAGAGATACTGACATGGAGCAGTTTCACTTTACTTTAACTTACATTACAGAAGCCACTCCATGAATATAAACTTCTCCATTTGCCTCTGGGTTCATATAATTTATAAGGGAAGCTTAGAAGATAAAAAGAAAAGTGCTTAATTTATGTAAAAATGGACAGCAATAAATTAGTGATGCACAGAGCTGATTTACTGATGCTGAAGTTATCAGCAGCTCTGCCCTGGATGTCTTTTTAAATCATAATGAAAAGTTTGCCATTTGCCTTAGAAAAGTGGAGAAAGAAAGAACTCAACCCTTTCATATCTTTTTTGTGTTGTTCTTTACTGGAAACATGAGACAGGGTAATGTTACTCAAAGATGACTGCCCACTTTGAGGAGAGCGAGAATGTTGTACTTTGCAAATGGCCCCACCGGTCTCTCACTGGGGGGGGTAAGTTGCAGATGGCCCATCAAGGAAGAGGCGGGCCCCCGAGCAAGTGGCCCAATCTGAGGATCTCCTCGGACAGGGCTGGCCCAGACCCTCCCTACAGGGAAGGGTTCTTAAGGAGTGGTCCCAGGGGATCTTGCCCTCCTGGAACAGTTCCTCAACAAGAAATTTTTTGCCTTCCTTTTCACCTCTGTTTTGATTGTTTGTTGTTGCAGCATCATGGCTTTCCCTGGTTTCATGTGTCACCCGACGGCTTTTTCGGTCCTTGTTTCACTGCATGTTTTCGTTCTTCCAGGTTTGAGGTAAGTGCTTCTTTTTATTCTTTTTGGGAAGTGGTTTGGGCTCAACTCCTGTGGCTAGTGGCCCTAGTATTCTAGCCTGGCTCTGGGCTTCGTGGTTGCCCCCAATTCTCAAAAAAAAAAAAAAGGTTTTCGGCTGCCAGCAAAGCAGATTGCCTCCCCTCGTTGTTTGCAATCTCGATCTGTTTTCCATTAGCCTGGGAGGACAGTGCAACTGGGTCTCATGAAGGATCCCCACACCCCCCCTCCCTGCCGGCCCAGCCTCGCCACATGGCCCCCTCCACCTCCTTTTACGCCCCAGGCGCTGGTCCCTCCCCCAATTTTTGTGTTGGCTCCTCGCTGCACTCAGGGTTGGGTTTTTCTTTTCTTTTTAAAAAAAAAAAAAAAGTTTGTTTCCCCAGGTTGGCTTTCTTACTGCTGCATGGAAGAACTCTGCTGTTCCTGCTGACATGGAAGGAGCAGTAGCTAGATTACCTTGGTGGTCAGGTCCTTCTTCGCTTTGTCCTTCTGGGTAGAACATTACAAGCCTGGCAGGATATAATGTTTAAAATTTAAACTTGCGAATTTGGAGAGTTTTCAGAATTAGTGAGTACACTCTCTGTTTAGCCGCGATGCTCGGGGTGTAGTATGCCACACACAGTATATGTATATTGTTCCACACACAGTATATGTATATTGTTCCATCTGGAATTATTTTCCAAGTCCTCACCTTGTCTCCCAGTGCTTGGCACTCGTGTAGTGTTTGTGCCACGAGGCCGGCCATTCCGACCTGTGTCTCCAATAGTTGTACCTTTGTGTCTAGTTTTTGTGAGATCCGCCTGTATCTCGATTCTAAAATCCTGCACTTCCACTCAAAATTCCCTGAGCTTGGTGAGGATTGCCGCATTGGTGGGTTGTGGGTTGTCCTTAGGGCATGTCACCATGCTGTGGGAGCCAGTTAAGGGGAGCTGGTCGGAGCTGAATATTTCTGTCATTATCGGCGCTGGTGTGCTCAGGGTTGTCCATTTCCTCCTAGCAGTCTAGCAAGTAGGTGCTCCTTGAATAACTTTTTTTCAGCTGGTTTTACTGTAGAAGATTCATTTACAGAGCCTTTGTGTCGGGTTTGGCTGACAGTGATGTGCCAGGTGCTACTTCTCCATTGCCTCCAGAATCGCAAGGCCAGAGCTAGAGAGGTTTCATTGTTGCATTAAATAGCTATGATCAAATCTGTATCTAACTTGAAGGATAGGGATTATTCAGTTCTTGGAGTTGTATTTAAGTGGCTGTAGAACAGTATGCAGTAGCTCTTGACAAAGCTCCTGGTAATAAAAAGTTCAGGAAAAGGAATGTACACTCCACAAATAAATTCTTTGCTTAAACTGCACATAAACCAAAACTGACTTTGGTCACATAATGCTGCCGCTTCTCCGAGTCCCCGTCCACTCCCAATTGTTAAATGTAATCAACCTTGATTTATTTCTCGTTGCTCTGCTGTGCTTAACTTTCAGTCTGCAGCTGCTCTGGCTCTCCCACAGATAAACGGGTACTCTACACTGCTGTTTGTTTCTTAAATGAATGTTCAGTAAGGCCATAGACCTGTTCACACAACACGACTCCCTCGCTCTTTTATTCAGGATGGGCATCCTCTGCCACCAGCAGGCCTTGTTGGCCTGTTGGGACATTAGGAGTGTCAAAGTCTTATTCTAATAGTTTTCCAGAGGAATGTTCCTGCTCACCCGGATTATGGCACAGAGGTGTAGAATAAAGACTGAGGGGTTTTTTTTGTTTGTTTGTTTTTTTTTCACTCATTCTGTTCATGGTTTTGAATTTTAAAGGGGACTTCTAAGGGGGAGATGTTCAACACTGTTCAGTACTAGCAGGCTTTGATACATTAACAGTAGCAAGAGGGGTCTAGAGCAAATACAGACAGGCGAGAACAGTGCATTCTGTTGAAAAACTAGGCTAACCTCCTATGGTATCAATTTATGTTACTCTTGAGCTTTTTAAAGCAAATTATCCCCTTCAGCTGGGGCCCCCATTTTAGAAAAAGGGTTCATTATCAAAACTTTACGAGTATATAGGGTTAGAAGGTTAACTAATAAAGGGCAGGTTTAAAGGTGTATTAATAACCAATGTTGTTGTCTCATAGGTATCACCTCACCGAACACTGCTTTGGCCCTTACTATCAATAGCTAAAATGGCCGAAGCACAGAATAATTAGGTTCTGGACAGCCAGGCCCCCGAAATCTCTGCACAGGCACAGGGTACCAGTCAAGACCTTTCTGGGCTAGGAAGCCAGACACAATATGTGGCACAGGCTATCCCCACACAAGGGCAAGACCAAGCATTCCATGAGGCCCTGCAATGCCTAAAGGACATTGGGTGGGTCGGATTGGCTGATGACCATGTCCAGGTTGGAACCAGAACTACTAGTTGCCCATCCAGGTGGGCAACAGCAAACTGTGGCAGACCCTCCCACCTTACTAGAACATAGGTCGCAAGAACCAGCGGAGGATGAGGGTCAGCAGCCCAGGCATAGCCAGCCATTGGCCCGATTGTTGGAATCCATGGCTCAGAAAAAATCTGTTGCTAAAAAGGGGCAGGACAAGCAGAGTAAGCGTAAGTTTCAACTAGTGGCAGAGGTGGGAAAAAAGCGGACAGAGAAAAAAATGGAGCAGAGCAGAGGAGAACACATCTGTGGCTCAACCCAGGACAGAAAATGAAGAGAAGGAAAAAACCTCAGTGGTAACGGTGGCCCAGCCACAGATCGGTGAGTATGAGGGAGATCAGGACAGTGATGTATCAATAGAATTAGTGTGGTCTGAATCGGATAGCGAGGAAGAGCAATCCAGTGGTAGTCGGAATGGCCGCCATTGGAATCTGCAACAGAGAAAGCAAAATATAAAAAATGGAGAAAGAACCTTGAAGACATGGCTAAGGCCACAAAGGTAAGAGAATGGGAATGGAAGAGGGCAAGTCGCATGGGAGATAGGATTGGGGGCCGTGGTCAGAAAATGGTCTGGAAAAAATCACAAGGAAATCAAGGGGGTCAAAAGGTAAGCAGCCAGTTAGGACACCAGGGGGCTCCAGGGTTCAATTCTGGGCCGGTGATGCCAGGGCATCAAACATGGCAACATAACCACTTCATGTGGCCATTTATGTATGGGGGACTGGGTAATATGCCCATCTCTTGGCCAGTGATGAATCCTTGGGGCCCCTTCGCCCCCGGTTTCCCAACAACCCAGCAGGGTGGAATGACCAACCACATCGTGGGGCCTTGGGCATTTCCAGCCAATGATCCTAGTGAGGGTACCTCTCTGGGCACAGCCAGGGCCCCTGGGCCAGTGGATAACTATGGCTTGGGGCACACCAGTAGACCAAATCTGCGGTGGCAGGACAAGATGAAGCCCTGTTAAGTCACATAGGAGGCAGACAGCAGATCACCACGGGGGTCGAGGCTCATTTGATCCAGCCTGCTCACTGCATTGTCTCCCAAGGGACTACGGTAGAAGGGAGTAATGCACAAGGGACAGCAGTTCAGGTATGGACAGGTGTGGGGCCTTCAACAATACAACCACCCCCAACTAACAAGGAAAGCTTGACACCAAGCTTACAAGAGCAGGAGACGATAGCCTCTAAAATGGGTACCGCTCCCAACACTGCAACGGGGGACAAGTCAACCAGTGCAATATCGGCATCACCGGAGCATTGGGCATATGCAGGGGTGGAAGACCCATTGGGAGACCACTTATCTGATGCTGTCCGGGAAAAATTCTGGAAAGGAGAATTTATAGACATGTTCTCATTATTGCATAGGGAGATCCTGGAAGTGAGCAAGAATAAACAAGAGGGGCCTCGGCAGCCAAAGGTACCTTTCATATTTGAGAACTGGGCAGCACCATTTGACATATTTATGTCAGTTTATGGGATGAAACACCCTGATAAGCTACTTGCTCTGCTAAAATACAGGGACACTGTAATAAGGTCTGTAACCCACCCCCCCATTTAATGTTTCTATACTCCTGGATAGCGTTCAGAATCCTGGAGTAGTATTGGAATTATAGGCAGAGATTTTGTTTATTACTGGGACTATAAATATCCTTCAAAATCTTTTGCAACAGTATCTCCTTTTCTCTCTGTCTGTACTTTCTCTGTTGTCTCCTTTATGCTTTGTTTCCCCTACCATAGGGTGGCCTCCTATGTGTAGTCTTACTATCACTAGCTTTTCCTTTCCTTTTCTTTCCTTCGGTATTTTATGTCCAATGCCACTCAGAAACCCAGTTTGGTGCTCTGAAAAGCCATTTTCCAGTAAAGCTGCACGATCGTGCGCACATTCGTGCTGCATGACTGTGCGACTGTGCGATCATGCGCAGATGCCAAAATCACATCAAAAAGCCATTTTTATCAAAATAATGAAAAACAAGCAGTTCTTGCTTTCCCTGGCTAGCGCTAGCATTGTTAGAAAGAAGAATACCCCTGGTGCCTTTCTTTGAGGGCTACAAGTAAAATTACTGCTGTTGTAAGCCCTATTCTAGAAATTCAATTTAAAGCAGTGTTCTGTTATTTTAAAGTATAACCATTATGCCCAGCTGCTTAGACAAGCCTGCAAAACCTCTTTATTTCAGCTTAGTTGCTGCAGCATTGAAATGCAGACTTGTACTGCTGAATTGTTTGGTGCATGTAATGTCTCTATTAGGATTAAAAGTAAAGGATAAAAACTTACTTTCAGTGGGTATGTGAGTAGCAAGCTTCCAGACCCTTCCCTCAGCATTCATGTTTGTTATAAGAGCCGGCCGGCCCGCCCCCTCTTTACCTTTTTTATAATGAATGCTGTTGGGAGGAGTCTGGGAAACACAGAAATATTGTAAATAAAATATATAAAGGTTTTTTATGTTTCCTTTAAAGCTGATTATGATTTAACTACTTAAAGAATGTTTATTTTAGTTTTGTAATTGTATTTAAAGCTGTATAAACAAGTTAAAGTTCTGTTAGGGAGGAGTTAGCCCTGTCATGTGACCCTCCTGCTATATAAAAGAGAGAAGTTCAAGTGAACAGATCAGAGTGTGGCTGGAAGGAGTTCCTGCCAGATGCCTAGCTGCCTTCTAGGTATGGTTTCTGTGGAGATGAAAACTGCTGGAATATTATAGTTTATGTATTTTTATTTATTTTTCGTACTAAGTCCGTTTATGTTTGCCTGATTAAAGGAATACATTTATTTTGGTTTCTTCATATCCTGACTGCTTTCTGGACTTCTTTTTGATCCCACGTGTACATTTGGTGTAAGAAGTGGGATAGATCAAAGGAAGGTGAGCCAACCTCCTATTGGAAGCTGTCCAGTATCAAGCATGGAAGAACCTAAGAAGCAGGGGATGACGGATGCACCTGTGCCTGAAGGTGCATGGACACGGACTATGGTGGATAAGTTTCAGCTTCCATTGTCTACCGGCCTAGGTGATGTTAGATGGAAGGAGACTGTGAGACATTTGAAAACAGAGGGTGCCTCCAGAGCTGAGGACACTGGTTCCACAGAGGAAGAAAAAGGTGCTACAGGAGGAGGTGAGACCTATGTGATGGAAGAAGAAGAAGAAGATACACCTCCTAATGAGATGCGGGACCTTCTCCGATGGTTGTATTTAAAACAACTAGACCTGGAAAGACAGAGAGAAAGAGACAGGCTTCAATATGAGGCAAGATGGGCGGAAACCCGTAAAGCCATACAAGCCATAGGGGCAGTCAGACCCATCCCAACTAGTGGAGGACCAAGGGACATTAAGCTTTCAAAATTGATGGACAGTGATGATACTGAAACCTGTATCACCACATTTGAAAGGGTGGCAACTGCCTGTGGATGGCCCAGAGACCAATGGGTGAAACGATTGGCTCCATACCTCATTGGTAAGGCACAGCTAGCCTACAGCCATGTGGAGACCCAGAATGCTACTAATTATGACTATGTGAAACAAGTAATTCTGAAAAGATACGACATCAGTGCAGAAACATACAGGCAATGGTTCCCGACATTCAGGTGTCACACTGCTGATTCCCCCCAAGAAGCTTATGTTCGACTGCAAGACCTCTGCATGAGGTGGCTCCAACCCACAACACAAACAATAACTCAAGTAATAGAAGTAATAGTACTTGAACAATTTATTAAAATACTACCTCATAAGGTCCAAATCTGGGTTCGAGAGCACAGGCCAGAAGCTGCAGAAAAAGCTATCAGCCTAGCAGAGGATTTTATAACAGCACGTCCCCAACGTCAGAAAGGATTTCATGGGCCTTCCTCCACCACCAGCTCTATGGTAAGACATTCTACTACTACCAATGCTAGTATAAATGAGAAACGTGTGCCTCGTCCTTACAACCCTGACATAATTTGTCAGGAATGTCAAACAAAAGGACACATTGCCTGATTTTGTCCCAAAAAGAAAACTGACTCTTCTCATTTGGCCTTAATGAATTTGGGACAGTATACTGTGACCATCAGCATAGCAGGAAAGGAAGTGCCACCCCTAATTGACTCTGGGAGTAAACAAACCCTAGTACACACTGAAGTGATGAGGGGGAATTCTCAGAGTATAAATTTGGGACAGACAATGGTGACGACCATGTATATCCCTTGCAAGAAGCTACCATCATAGCTCATGGTTTGGAACAAAAGATGAGAGTGGGTGTGGTATCTCGACTGCCTGTACCAGTAATACTGGGACATGATTTCCTTGAGTTTAACAAGTTATTGTCACATGCCTCCACCATTTATGCAGTTTCAACAGTGCCTCCCAGCCCAATAAGAACAGTTAGATGTGGATCTTTTTCCCTTTGAAAAGACAGTGTTTGAACCCCCGGGTAAAACCAGGAAATCTAAGAAGCAAAAGAGACTGGAAAAATGGTCTTGGACTAAGACAAGGGACTCATGTATTGATGAACTCTTACATAATGCTAAAGATATACAGTCATTTGCAACTGACCAAAAAAATGATGAAACACTAACACCTTTGTATTCACAGGTTGTTCCAGAAGGGAAAGAAGGTACACCTCCTATGTATAGAATCCATCAGGAAAAACTATACAGGGTTGTGTGTAAATCCAAAAACAGGAGAACGAGTGGATCAGTTAGTGGTCCCACAGAAATATAGAGAGCAGCTTATTTTTTTGGCCCATGATGTTCCTTGTGGGGGTCATGCAGGAAGGGACAGAACATTGCAGAGACTCCTGTACAGACACTTTTGGCCAGGAATTCATATGCAAGTGGCAGAGTACTGTAAGAGTTGCAATGAGTGTCAAAAGGTAGCCCCAGTGACAAAAAAGGATGAAGTTCCCCTGCAACCATTACCTTTAGTTACAGTACCCTTTGAACATATAGCAATGGATATTATAGGACCCCTTCCCAAAAGTTCCAAAGGAAATAGGTTTGCTCTAATCATTTGTGATTACACTACCAAATACCCAGAAGCTATTCCTTTATGTACTGTAACTGCTGATAAAATAGCAGAGGAACCACTAAAAGTATTTGGGAGAGTAGGCATTCCAAAGAATATACTCACAGACAGAGGAACTAATTTTTGCTCTGCTTTGTTAAAGCAGCTGTACCAGGCCCTGGGGGTGGAAGCTGTGTACACCTCACCTTATCATCCACAAACTGATGGCTTGGTCGAACGCTTTAATAAAACCTTGGAAAAGATGATTCAAAAGTTTGTAGAGGACGAAGGAAAACAATGGAACTTTTATCTACCATTGCTTCTTTTTGCCTATCGGGAGGTCCCTCAGGCATCAACTGGATTCTCACCATTTGAGTTACTTTATGGTAAAAATCCTCGAGGCCTCTTAGATGTGGTGAAAGAACAGTGGGAGGATACCACTGTATGGAAAAATCCAACTACCCTTGAATATGTTACTCAGTTGCGAGAAAGGGTAGCCCGGTATTCCCAGTTAGCCCATAAACACAATCTAGAAAAACAAGTTTACCAATATGACACAGGGGTTGGTGACAAACAATTTAATGTTGGAGATCATGTATTACTCTTATTACCATCTAGTGACAATAAGCTGACCATGAAATGGCAAGGTCCTTATGTCATTCAAAAACGAACTGGTCCTGTCACCTATCTGGTAGAAATACCAGACAGAAGAAATAAGTTACAGATTTATCATGCTAATTTATTAAGGAAATGGAATGAACATCCCAGTAGTGCTATGTATGTATGTCCTACTACCTCTGACAATGAGTTAGATGTAGCATACACTCACTTAGAAGGTGATCATGCACTTACTGAATTAGTGATAAATCCATTGTTAACAAAAGACCAAAAACAGGACCTAGCTCAAATAATAAGTCAGTTTCAATGTGTATTTACAAGTAAACCTGGTAAAACATCTGCCATAACTCATAAAATCCAGGTTCCCCAAACTGCTCCCATTAGGGTGAAGTCCTATTGAATCCCTGAAAAGGTAAAAACTGAAGTTATAAGGGAGATAGAAAAAATGAAAGAAATGGGAGTCATAGAAGAGGCAAATAGTGAATGGGGATTCCCAATGGTTATAGTTCCCAAAAAGGAGGGTGGAGTGCGTATTTGTTTAGACTTCCACAAACTAAATGCCATCTCCAAGTTTGACGGGTACCCCATGCCACAAGTGGATGACATAATAGATCAGCTCAGACAAGCCCAGTATGTCAGCACACTCAATCTGACCAAAGGTTATTGGCAGATCCCATTAGAGGAAACAGCCAAAGAGAAAACTGCCTTTTGTACCCCACTAGGATCATTTCAGTTCACCATGATGCCTTTTGGACTTCATGGTGCCCCCATAACATTTCAAAGACTAATGGACAAGTTGTTATGACTGCATTTGGGCTATAGTGCAGCCTAACTAGATGATGTTATTATTTATAGCCCTTCGTGGACAGAACCTATAAACCATCTAACACAGGTACTGGATACTATTTCACAAGCTAGTCTTACTATCAACCCAGCAAAATGCTCCCTTGCTATGAAGGAAGCAAGGCACTTAGGTTTTTTGTTTGGAAATGGTCAGGTAAAACCTGAGGTAGGAAAGTTAGATGCACTTGCAAAGAGTCCCCGCCCTATCACTAAAAAACATGTGCATTCTTTTTTAGGACTTGCTGGGTATTACAGATGCTTTGTGCCCCAGTTTGCTACCCTAGCCAGTCCTTTGATTGAACTGACAAAAAAGAATAAACCCACTAAAGTTATCTGGATCCCTGAATGTGAAGAGTCTTTTCTTGCTATAAAAGCTGCACCGTGTTCATCTCCTGTATTAAAAAGTCCTAATTTTGATATACCATTTATTGTACAGACGGATGCTTCTAATGTGGGTATAGGAGCAGTGTTATCACAAATTCAGGACAGAGAGGAACACCCTGTACCTTTTATTAGCAGAAAGCTTCATGCCAGAGAGACCAAATACTCAACAATAGAAAAAAGAATGCTTGGCCTTGAAATGGGCAATAGAGACTCTAAGATTTTACTTATGGGGACATCAGTTTGAAGTTTGGACTGACCACAACCCTTTGTGCTGAATAAATAACATGAAAGACAATAACCCAAGATTGATGCAGTGGTACCTAACACTACAACCATACAAATTTACTGTGAAACACAGAACAGGGACATCTAACAGTAATGCGGATTATATGTCCCGATTTGGGGCAGACACAATGACAGGGACAGGAGTAGACCTTGGGGTATTTGTATGTTTATAGATTAGAGGACATATTTTTGTCTTCTCCAAAGTTTAATGAATTCTAGTTTATAAGGGACCCCGAGGTGGAGCTATTGGAGCGGGTGGGCTGAAGCTCCATCTCTCTGGTAGAGAGATCTACATTTCCCTGTCTCTGGTAGTAAGGATTTCTGTTAAGTGATATTTTGCTTAGAAAACCTGTGGTTTTCTCTTGAGTGGGGAGGACTGTAATAGGGTCTGTAACCCCCCCCCATTTAATGTGTCTATACTCCTGGATAGCATTCAGAATCCTGGAGTAGTATTGGATTTATAGGCAGAGATTTTGTTGGTTACTGGGACTATAAATATCCTTCAAAATCTGTTGCAACAGTATCTCATTTTCTCTCTGTCTGTACTTTCCCTGTTGTCTCCTTTATTCTTTGTTTCCCCTACCATAGGGTGGCCTCCTATGTGTAGTCTTACTATCACTAGCTTTTCCTTTCCTTTGGTATTTTATGTCCCATGCCACTCAGAAAACCGGTTTGGTGCTCTGAAAAGCCATTTTCCAGTAAAGCTGCATGATTGTGCGCACTTTCGTGCTGCACGACTGTGCGATTGTGCGCAGACGGCGAAATCGCATCAAAAAGCCATTTTTGTCAAAATAATGAAAAACAAGCAGTTCTTGCTTTCCCTGGCTAGCGCTAGCATTGTTAGAAAGAAGAATACCCCTGGTGCCTTTCTTCGAGGGCTACAAGTAAAATTATTGCTGTTGTAAGCCTTATTCTAGAAATTCAATTTAAAGCAGTGTTCTGTTGTTTTATAGTATAGCCATTATGCCCAGCTGCTTAGACAAGCCTGCAAAACCTCTTTATTTCAGCTTAGTTGCTGCAGCATTGAAATGCAGACTTGTACTGCTGAATTGTTTGGTGCATATAATGTCTCTATTAGGATTAAAAGTAAAGGATAAAAACTTACTTTCAGTGGGTATGTATGTAGCAAGTTTCCAGACCCTTCCCTCAGCATCCATGTTTGTTATAAGAGCTGGCCGGCCCCCTCTTTCCCCTTTTTATAATGAATGCTGTTGGGAGGAGTTTGGGAAACACAGAAATATTGTAAATAAAATATATAAAGGTTTTTTATGTTTCCTTTAAAGCTGATTATGATTTAACTACTGAAAGAATGTTTATTTTAGTTTTGTAATTGTATGTAAAGTTGTATAAACAAGTTAAAGTTCTGTTAGGGAGGAGTTAGCCCTGTCATGTGACCCTCCTGCTGTATAAAAGAGAGGAGTTCAAGTGACTAGATCAGAATGCGGCTGGAAGGAGTTCCTGCCAGATGCCTAGCTGCCTTCTAGGTATGGTTCCTGTGGAGATGAAAACTGCTGGAATATTATAGTTTATGTATTTTTATTTATTTTCTGTACTAAGTCCGTTTATGTTTGCCTGCTTAAAGGAATAAATTTATTTTGGTTTCTTCACATCCTGACTGCTTTCTGGACTCCTTTTTGATCCCACGTGTACAGACACCATAAAATTTGCACATCTGTCCTTTGATGGAAATGTGTGGTTAAAATACGAGGAGCAGTTTCATCTAAAACTATCTTGGCAACCAAATCTCAAATGGGAAAACATACACATAGACCTGTGGGTCCGCTATATGACACGTGGCCGGCCCAATGTGGTAACTTACACTGATAGTGGTCATGTTATTGCCAGACAAACAAGTGGAGAGTACAGGAAAGAACAGAGAAAGGGGGCACGGAGGAAGGCATATTATGACTACAATAAAGGAAAATGTTTTCGTTCCTTTTGTAAGTATGGGCACATCTGCAAGTTGTGCGGAGGAGAACACAAGTTCTCGGAATGCACATGACAATCCTCCAAGAAATCCAACATCGAGGGAGCAAGCAATGAAAAAGGAAAGGGGTCTGGGAAGTTTAGCTAATTCACCAGTATGGTTAGACTGAATGGACCCCTGGCTCGACTGCTACCTGGAAAAAACAATAGCAAAATATATACATGACGGTTTCAAGTATGGTTTTAGGATACCATACAAGGGGCCAAGGGTAGAAACCACAGCTCGCAATCTCAAGTCTGCAAATTTACTTCCCAACATCCTGGAGAGGAAAATTGCCAAGAAAGTAGAGGTTGGCAGGGTGGCGGGACCATTCGATTACCCCCGAGTGCACAACCCCAGGGTATCCCCATTGGGGCTGGTCCCCAAGAAGGAAGTAGGGGAATACAGGCTCATTCATCACCTGTCCTACCAGAAAGGCAATTCAGTAAATGACTTCATCAACCTGGAGGATTGCACAGTGCAATACACAACATTCGATGTGGCACTGCGCCACGTACAAGAGCTAGGCCGTGGGGCAATGATGGCAAAAAGCAACATCAAATCCACTTTCTGTCTGCTACCAGTATATCCGAGTGATCAGGATCTACTGGGTTTCAAAGTTGGAGGCCAATGGTATATGGACAAGGCTATGCCCATGGGATGCTCCGTAAGCTGCTCAGCCTTCAATGCATTCTCAACCTTCTTGGAGTGGGCCACCAGAGAACACACAAAGAACATACATATAGTTCATTATCATGACGATTTCCTATTTGTGGCCCCAGGGGGGGAACCACATGTGCAGAGATGCTGCAAGGTTTCACCTCATTAATGGGGTATTTTGGTGTCCTGCTAGCACAGGAAAAAACGGAGGGCCCTGCTACCTGCCTCTCATACCTGGGCATAGAAATAGACTCCGAGGCCATGGTTTCCCGGCTACCGCAAGACCAGGTGGCACTTTTGAGCAAACTGTTGGGTGAGATGGGAAGGGCAAAGAAGGTGACCCTACAACAGCTGCAATCTGTTATAGGCCACTTGAATTTTGCATGCTGGGCAATTCGCCCAGGCAGGCCATTACTCAGGCAGATGGCATCAGCCACTGGGGGGGCTCTAAAACCATATCACCACATCAGACTAACGCAGGGCATAAAAGCAGACTTACAGGTTTGGGAACTCTTCTTACAAGATTTCAGTGGTATCACCATCTGGCAGACACTGGCAGACCAATTGTTGGAGCTGCACATGGTGACCAATGCTCCGGGTGGCATTGGTTTTGGGGCATTCTGGCAAGGAGCATGGTTTGCAGGACGCTGATCACAGGATTGGGTATTGAGGGGACTCACAAAAAACATCACCCTTCTCAAATTGTTCCCTATCATGGTAGCCATAGGGGTGTGGGGGTACAAAATTCAGAATAAGAAAGTGCTGTTTCACACAGACAACAGGGCGGTAGCAGACATATTGAACTCGCAGATGTCTCGTTCTGAAGAGATGATGAAGGTCTTGTGTGTCTTTGTGTTATGCTGCCTATGGTACAACATCTCTTTTAAGGCACGTCATTTGCCAGGAAAAGAAAATGTTATAGCTGATGCCCTATCTCAATTTCAGCTCAAGCACTTCAGGTGGTTAGCCCCATGGGTGGACCAGTTCCCCACAAAAATACTGGAAGTGGTCTGGAGACTTCGGAA
The DNA here is from genome assembly GCA_016271365.2 of Neoceratodus forsteri. Lineage (NCBI taxonomy): Eukaryota > Metazoa > Chordata > Ceratodontiformes > Ceratodontidae > Neoceratodus > Neoceratodus forsteri. The sequence continues at coordinate 586,202,326 of CM057456.1, read as the reverse complement.
CCATGATTGCAGCAACTGGTACAACTTGCTGTGGCCCCCTCGACATGGAGGAAGTATGTAGGTAGCTATGTGTCATTCCAGCAATTTTGTGGTCACAAGGTAAGCATGGAACTGCACAATATCCAAAGATAAGTTCAAAGCTACGTCCTCCACTTAGAAAGCCTGGGAAAATCCCCAGCAGCTATACACCTCCAACTAGCGGGCATCGCCTTTCTTCACAAGTCCGAGGGTTTCCCTGACCCAACAAACAGTTTCATTATGAAGAAAATGATACAGGGCTGTCTAGACTCGCAGAAAAAAAGGCGGACACAAGGAAGCCCATAGGACTACCTGAACTGTCCAGCCTCCTGAAAACACTGGCAGTCACTTGCAGCTCGGGCTACAAAACCAAGCTTTTCAGGGCCCTATACATATGTACATTTTTTGGGGCCTTCCGGGTGTCTGAGTTGGTACCATAGTCTAACTCATTGAGTCAGAATACCAATATCCAGTTTAATGATTTTGTCATCTGGCAAGACGGACTGTGTCTTCAGCTGCGAAAATCAAAAATGAACCAGTGCAGCCCCCCCCCCCGCCATTATAACACTGTTTAGGGTCCTCCCACGGAACATTTGCCCACGGTTGTCAATGAAGGAGTATGTGGCAGGTCGTCCAACAGGACCGGGGTATTTGTTTGTGCATGGGGACGGAAAAGCGGTCACAAGGCGGCAGTTCACTGCTGTCCTACGAAAGGGTTTATGGATGGCAGGTGTAAACCCAACCTCATACCACAGCCATTCATTCAGAATTGGAGCAGCCAGGTGTGGGTTAAAAGACGGTCAGATAAAAGGGGGTCAGCAGATGGGCATCAAAAGCATACATGGGGTACATTAGGCCTCAGCACAACACAGCAGGAAGTGACGCTAGGGAACCCAGCACAAGTTGTAATTGAAGTTCAAATTGGGAGAATACTCACATGTTTCTATTTTGTCTTACAGGCATGGCTGCAACATCCCCCAGATATGGCTCATGGGTCATTCACACGTCAGGGAGGCATACACGAGGGTGAAAAAATGGTCTTACACAAGACAGCTGGGCATTCCAAGAATTCAAGCTGTGATTAATTGGGCAGGAAAAGGGGGGATGAAGTGGGGGGCATTATGCAAAATGATTTTTAGATTGGGCCTACATTGTCAACCACCGGTCATGCTGGTCATTCACCTGGGAGGGAACGACTTGGTCACCCTAGGGGCACCTAGATTAAATTGGGGATATTAGGAGGGGTTTGTCCTACTTAAAACAAATGTTGCCTTGCACCATTCTGGCATGGACAAGACAGATACATGATGGCGTGGTGAGCGAAAGGCAGGAGCCATGGACAAAGCAGGGAGGTCCGTGAATAGGGAGGCGTCCCATTTCATGGCCTCACTGGGCGTGGAGGTAATCAGGCATTTCTTGATCACCAAAATGGATAAGGGCTTGTATAGCCAGGATGGAGTTCATTTATTGGACATTGGAAATTACATTTTTAACAATACCCTCAACGATTTTTGTGAGACAGTACTGTTTGGAAAAAGTAGGATCCCTTGGGCATTAGTGGGAGAGATGTGTTGGCACCGTATGTAAGTGGCGGTAATTCATGGCCAGAGTTCCCCTCAAACAAGCGGATGAAGGAGCCGGGGTTTCAGCAATACATGAATTATGGCTGCCCAAGGGGTCTTACTGGATGGGATACTTAATGTACATATGTTAAAACAATGTTCTGTATAGTATTGTATGTATATAGGATATATTGTAAAGGGCATATCTGTAAATTGTGATGTACATATTAGGCTTTTATAAATGTTAAGTGTCCCATGTAATGTATACAACTTTTGATTAAGTAAAAAGAACTGCGGACCTTTTTTATACAAAAAAACAGTGTGGTGTGTTATTTGAATTGGGGGTCCACTTTGGGCAATGGCCCCACCGGCCTCTCACCGAGGGGGTTAAGTTGCCAATGGCCCCCAAGAGGTGGGGAGCTAGGGCCGCCACCATCAAGGAAGAGGCAGCCCGAGCAAGTGGCCCAATCTGAGGATCTTCTTGGAGAGGGCTGGCCCAGACCCTCCTACAGGGAGGGTCATGGCAGTGTTCTTAGGAGGCGGTCCCAGGGATCTCGCCCCTGGAACAGCTCCTCAACAAGAAGTTTTCCCACCCTCCCACCCTAAACCTTCCAGGCTGTAACAAGAGCTCTGTCACTGCTCTAGTAAGTAAACCTTGTTGAGAACTGATATAGAGAACAAGAGGCAGCAGTAATTCATGGCTGACCCTGGGTAAGAGGCTCCTGATATAAGAAGAGCTGTGATTGGATGTCACTGGGGAGAGGCACAACCCTAGGATGGGTATGCCTTGGAAGATCGGGAGAGGAAGGCACCCAGGCTGGGGTGGCACCGAAATGCTGGGATCCGAGATGGGGAGTACGGCCCAGACGGGCATGCTCCTCATCAACGGTCTACAAGGCCCTAAATTCGGGTAAGATGGGGGGGAACTGTCTTGCCGAAAGGCATGGCCCTCAATGGGTCTGTTGGACTAAAGGGCCAGAGTTTCTCTCAAACAAGCGGATGAAGGAGCCGGGGTTTCAGCAATACATGAATTATGGCTGCCCAAGGGGTCTTACAGGATGGGATACATAATGTACATATGTTAAAACGATGTTCTGTATAGTGTTGTATGTACATAGGATATATTGCAAAGTACAAATCTGTAAATTGTGATGTACATATTAGGCTTTTATAAATGTTAAGTGTCCCATGTAATGTATGCAACTTTTGATTAAGTAAAAAGAGCTGCAGCCCTTTTTTATACCAAAAACAGTGTGATATGTTATTTGAATTGGGGGTCCGCTTTGGGAAACGGGAGCAAGTCAGGTCATGCCAGGCACAATTCTTCCCCCAGTGGAGGGAGCTAGTACACTTTCTCCTCTAGTGACAAGTAAGCTGCCACCAGCATCACCAGAGTGTACCACAAGCCAGCTGAGACACCCTTATTGCCACTGTCAGGTTTTGTTCCCCTGCATGAAGCTGCAGGGAATTCCATTACAGAAGCCACCTCTGGGACATTGAAAAGAGTCATTGCCCTACCACTGGACCAACCCTCAAGTCTGAGTTTAAAGAGCCCTCAGCTGTAGCCTCTACACCTTTCAAGCAGTGTCTCCTTCTCCTTTGACACAGGGAGTGGGCCATGTGACATCTAGTGGATGGTGTTTTACATCTACAGTCAGTAATTTATGCTATGTTTATAATACTACTGCAAGTATCGGGTTTTTTACCTGTTTTACAACAAAACTTATTTTAGAGACTAACTCATTTTACTTGTTGCAAACATTTTAGACCATGTTGCATCTTACAGCAGCAGTGGAATGAAAACTGTTTTTCCTGAAAAGCTAGTTTCAGAAACAATTAAGAAAATATCAGAATACTTGTCAGATATACTTGTCTTGGTACCTCATATGCTGTGCACCATGAGCCTTTATTTTTTTGATCCTAACCCTTGCCAGGTCTACAATGCTATTTCTATGCAAAATGTGGAGATCACCTTTTTTTCTTGAGAAAAAATCAATTAAAACATTAATAAAATACTCAGATTTTGGTAGCATTAGAAAATGGAATCACCAAATAAAACTGGAAGGTGCCTGGAATCTTTTATAGTTTATAAAAAAAAAAAAAAAAAAGCAGGGTCACATTTTTGGCCAAATTGTGTTGCACTGCTGCTTTAAATTCACTATATTTTAAATGATACTGAACTTGGAAAAGTCTGTGTTTTAAGGCTACAGTGCTTTTAGCAATGTTTAACAAAACAATGTATACAACATATGGTGTTTAGAGTACAGTAACCTAGAGATACAGTCATTTAAAGGTACAATAACTATTTAGATCCCATAGGCAGTGTGAGTCTCTGTTCTGCACCCTGAAAGAAGGTATTGCTGTTTCTTTTGGCATGGCACTGTAGTTCTGGCTATAGGGACAGTCCTGACTGGGCAAGCACAGCACCTTGAAGAACAAACATAGTGGTGGCAAGTTGCTTGATGTGTCAGGGTGCCTTGAGCCTAGGGACACCAGTTTTGTTTTGCTTTGCCCATACCCATATCAGACTCATTCACAAGGGGGTCCAGATTGCCTTTCCTCTTCTAAGGGTATTATTTTAGAAATCCCCTTAGAAATTCACTCCACCCCATCTACTCATACTTTGTCCTATCTTCTGTGCCTACACATTTCTCTATCCTGTAATTGCTCCTGATCCACATCACTTTCACTACTTCTCCTCTCCTCCACTACTGTCTTTTACCAACTTCTCCCCCTTCTTTTCCTTTCACTGGTATGTTGTAAGCCTAGCACTGGCTGGGTCTACATCGAGCAGTGTGGTTTAATGACTAGCCTCCCCCAATCCTCTCTCGCTGTCCCTCCTCACCTTCACTTTCTCTCTTTTCCTTTACTACTGTTCTATTTTTATCAACCTTCACCCCCCTTCTGCCCCTTCCTTGGCTTGCCTTACACCTTTAGCACTGGCTGGGTTTACATTGAGCAGTGTGGAATCTGTTCTGGAAGGTAACTGGTTTGCCTACCACTCCCCCCACCCTCCCATGCCTCCATTCTTTTATTCAATTTTTCACAACTTCATCTGCATTGGTTAGTTGATTCATCACAAGTCCTTCAGTTCTACTGTATTATGGTCTTCCTTCTTTTTATTTTATTTTAGGTGCTAGTGCCAGCTTTCTGTCCCTCCATCTGCCTCCCCTATTTGCTATCAAATGACATTGTGGGATGTGTACGCCAGAAGGGTGAAGAGGGGAAGTTACTAATTACTCCTACTATCTACCTCTTCCTATGCCCCCAGTCTTAGCATTCCCCTCACTTACTACTCAAGAACAAGTCCATCTAATTGTATCAGTGGTAAAGTGTCTGTGTGTACGTAGTTGTATATGATTTATGTCTATGAGAATGTTGTATAGGAGTGTTTATTTATATACTCCATTTTATTTTCCATGTTTGTTATATGTAATGGAATATATGTACATATTCCTTTTCTGGTTGACATGTGCTACAGATCTATATCACATAATGTTCAATTAGTTTTATATATGTTTGGATGCCTGTCCATGCTTGCTCGATACATATATGTAAGTTGATTTTTATTCAAATGTATCCCCTCTCCCCTTCCCCCCGGATGCATCTTGAAACAAGCTATTGTGTTCAGTATGTCTTTCCTGGTGGAACTTTTTCAAATAAATAATATTCAAATCTTGGGTCATCTAAAATAAAAATGCCAAATAGCAACCGATAAAGGAGGATGAAGAGCAAATATTTCCAAAGTTACTCAATCTTTATTTTTAACTCCACACAATCATCAGGCAATGTTTCATGGCCAGGCCACTTCCTCAGGCCCACTGTGTTTAATTTCTTAAACATTCAATTCTAAGTCATAAGTTTCCTTTATTTCCAAATCCAGCTTCTTCTAGATATCGTAAAAGGTAATAAACTTTGCCCCATTGGTAGTCTCCATCCCTGTACATCAGTTTCTTGTGGTCTTTAACAATCCTCAAAGCCTTTTAATGTTGGAGAACTTGTGTTGCCATCAGTTGCCTCCCGCAGTGCCTAGGAGCTCTTAGACACTGCAGGAGTTGGCTGGTGGTGATGCACGGGGCAAAGTGTATTACCTTTTAACATGGGGCAAAGTGTATTACCTTTTAACACGGGGCAAAGTGTATTACCTTTTAACACGGGGCAAAGTGTATTACCTTTTAACATGGGGCAAGGTGTATTACCTTTTAACATGGGGCAAAGTGTATTACCTTTTAAGATATCCAGAAGAAGCTGGATTTGGAAATGAAGAAAACTTATAACTTAGAATTGAATGTTGAAGAATTGAAACAGTGGGCCCTGGGAAGTGCCCTGGTCATGAAACCCTGCCCAATCATTGTGTGGAGTTGAAAATAAAGATTGAATAACTTAAGAATATATGTGGTATTCAACTTCCCTTATTGGTTGCCCAAACCGCCCTGCAGGGTTGAGTCCATGGCATTTGCTAATGATTCTACCTGTGTTCTGGTGAAGTCGGGGGTGAGACTGGGAAAGATGACCCTCTTTTGGTCTGAATCATTTGCTGAGGAAAATAAGCTTTTCCAGTGGGGGTGGGAGTGTGTAGGGGTGAATGCAACCCCCAGGTACTCTGTGGGTTCCTCTACTGTTCAGTCCAGTTTTATTAGCCATTCAGCTTTTAAAGTTTTATGGCAATTACAAACATATTTTAAATACAACATGATACATTTCAAACATAAGTTATATTCACAGAGTACATAAATACACACATATCAAATCTTGCATGGTATACATTAGGTAGAAGACTGGACAAGTGGTACAAAATATAATTGCACATAGTCTTTAAAGTCACTTCACAAGTAAAATTAATTTATTGTCCCAAAAAGGTCAGCCATATTACACAAAAGAGTTCTTAAATTGTAATCAGAATTAACCATTCTCTGATTTTCCTTTCAATTAGTTCCGCCATAATGAACAGTTTACATTATTGTATACCTATCAGTAAAATAATTTGCATAATAGATTGCTGTACTCCATGGTTAAATCAAAACAATCATTACAAAACTCTCTTAATTTATTCAAATTTGGTAACTACAAGTATCTGGTTATTTGGGCTAACAACGATTTAATGCTAACAAGAAAGACAATACGTTCACTAAAACACTTGTATGAGGGGAGAAAAACAAGAACAAAGTAAGGTCCATAGGAAGCCCATATATATCACTCAATCATTTATCTCTTTGGATTTGATAAAATGGACAAAAAAGTACAACAGCATGTGCGAGATCATCCTCTTCCCCCAATCCACATTTACAAAAAGATCATACACCCTTCCTAGGTTGCTTGTAATATAAAAGAGTTCCTGTATTTTATGTCTGGTACTCCAGACTACAAAGGATAAGTTTTCCTGAGTTGTAGTCAGTGGGGCTAACAACAGGATAAGTCATACTTGAATCTGACTTTGAGAGTTGGTGAGAGTGCAGTGTTGCCCACAGCTCATGAATTCTGTGTCTGACTCCATGTCTGTGAGAGAAGGAGAACCCCACTCTGATGTAGTTTATGGCAGCATCCATTCACACAGAGGTCCTGGAGGGGGTACAGCCTGGCCAGAACCATCTGTTAATTGGGAACAGTTAGTGAAATCAGAAGAAAAGTCTGTTGTGAGAGGACTCAACAGTGGTAACAGATAGGATAGAATGAGGGGAGTGGTGCAGTGCAGCAGCTGTAGGGCATAAATCTTCAGGGAGACATTCTGGAGGCTACTAGGCTGAGGGAAGAGGCAGCCAGACTCAAGGCTGAGTTGGCTTGGGTTCAGATGACCTTCTCCCCCAGCCAGGGACCACTTAGTCCACTGCTGCTTCCTCAGAGACTGCCCAGAAGGAGGTATGGCTGGATGACAGTGGGCTCAGGGAAGGTTAGGGTGGTGGAGCATAGGCACATCCCACAACCAATTCTACTACAGCACTCCTACACCCCCCTGGCAGAGTGGGAGTCTGCCACCAAGGCACTCATAGTAGTGGATGCAGTAGTTGTGGGGGTCCTCCACAGTGGAGACCCCAAGGGGGAGACAGAGAACCCCAGAGGAAAAGTAAGAAAATCCTGGTGGGGGACTCCATTAGATTTGGGAGATGGTAGAAATGAGGAGAGGGCTGTGCAGTGCCTTTATGGCACCATAGCACACAAGGATGGAAAGAGGATCCAAGGGATCGCTGGGGCAGCAGGAAAGGAGGGAGGGAGAGCTAGATACAGTATCATTGTCCATCTGGAGACTAATGATCTGGCTAGGGATGAGGCAGCCAATAGTGCAGGAGGAGTTCAGGGACTTGGTGAGGGGTCTTATGCAAGTAGCACGATCTGTGGCATTCTTAGATGTGCTATCTGTCTATGACGGGGGAAGACAGGATTCTCTGCACCAGGAACTTCCAAGTGTAGTTGAAGAACTGGTGCAGAGAGGAGGGGGTTCAGTTTCATTGGGGACTGGGCCTCACCTGGAAGGATAAGGGCCTGTACACAGGTGACGGCCTACATCCATCCAGGTGTGGAACCATAGTCCTCAGTGAGTGCTTTAAATGCTACATTGGCAAGCATTTAAACTTGAGGGGGGAGACGGAATGCAGGAGGGAGACACAAACTGTCTCTCCCCCACAAGCTCAGGAGCTCAATTACAGGAATCCACAGGGAGAAAAAACACAAAATAAAACCAAAAAAATAATAAAATCCAGGGGGCTGAAGAGAAAAGTGAAATGAAGACAAACAGTGGGTGAAATAAGGGAATGCAAATGGAAAAAAGGAGGGGGGATGACACAATCTGGAAAGCCATGTGTGCAAATGCTTGCAGTCTGGGCAACAAGACTGCAGACCTCAAGACAATGATGGTGGAAGAGGCCCTGGATTTAATCACCATTACAGAGACTTGGTGTAATGAAATCCAGGACTGGGATATGGCCATACCAGGTTATACTCTGTTCAGAAAGGACAAGGTAGGTAGAAAAAGGAGAAGAATAGCTCTTTATGCCAGGGACAACATAAAGGCTATGGAAGTACAAGTGGAACCGGGGGAATCGGAGGTACTGTGGGTCACCCTGGAAAAAGGAAAGGTGCAGTTATTCACACAGAAGTGATCTGTAGACCTCCAGCACAAGGGGAAGAAGTGGATGAGGAAATGCTGAAAATAATTCAAAGGATGGCTAGCAAGGGAGTGGTGCTAATAGTGGAAATCTTCAATCTTCCAGATGTGGATTGATGCCTCCCAGCTGTGGCGACAGCCAAGAGTGGGGATATCCTGGACTCCCTGCAGGGGGAGTTCCTCAGGCAACTTGTAACAGAATCCACTCATGGGAATGCATTACAGGACTTGGTACTGACAAACAGGGACAGTGTTACTGACGTTACAGTGGGGGACCACCTGGGGACCAGTGACCATCGTATAGTGTGGTTTACTATAACAAATGGGTTAGAATTGAACTACACAAGGACAAGGGTCCTGGTCTTCAGGAAGGCCAAGTTTAAGAAAATGGGAGTATGCCTCAGGGATGTCCTGTAAGGAATTAGGAAACTAGGGAGAGTTGAGGACTGGTGGGCAAAAATTAAAGAGGACATTGAAAAAGCTACAAATCTCTGTGTCAGGCAGGTTAGCAAGGGCAAAAGAAAGAGACCGCTATGGTTCTCTAGAGAAGTAGCGACAAAAGTAAGGTAAAATAAGTGGCCTTTAGGAAGTATAAAAATACACAGACAGAAGAGGATAGGGAGTGTTATCAGGAGAAACAAAGCAAAGCAGGGAAGGCCATAAGGGGTGCAAAATCACAACCTGAGGAGAGTATTACCAAAGCACTGAAAAAAGGGGACAAGACATTTTTCAGACACATAAGTGAAAAGCGAAAGACCAAAGGAGGGATAATAAGGCTAAAGGGGGAAGGAGGGGCTTGTGTGGAAGAGGACAGCCAAAAAGCGGACATACTGAAAAAATGCCCATGATAAAAGACAAGGGAATTAAGGGACAGGAGGTGGAAACTAGTCCTTTTACAGAGGAAAGAGTCTTAAGAGAACTTTCACAGTTAAAAGTAGACAAGACACTGGGACCAGATGGGGTGCACCCCAGGTTATTGAGGGACACAAGGAATAGCTGGCTGCTCCTCTGACAGCCTTGTTCAACCAGTCACTAGAAACAGGAGAGGTACCAGGAGACTGGAGGAGGGCTGATGTAGTCCCACTCCACAAAAGTGGAAAAAGAGAGGAGGCAGGAAATTATAGGCCTGTCAACTTGACTTCCGTAGTGGGCAAAGCAATGGAATCACTGCTGGAGGAAAGGACTGGGGAATACACCTTGTTACCAGTGCACTACAGGATCTGAGGCAACATGGTTTCACAGGGGGGTGGTCTTACCTGGCAAACATGATTAAGTTCTCTGATTGGGTAGCCAAGGAAGTGGATCAAGAAGGAGCAGCTGAAGAGGCCTACCTGGATTTCAGTGAGACCTTCGACACCATTCCACGTAGAGGGTTGGTGAGCAAGCTGAGAAGCCTAGGAGTGGGTCCTAAAGTAGTAAGATGGATCGAGAGCTTGTTATGTAATAGGAGTCAAGGGTGGTAGGAAATGGAGTCCACTCTGGAGAAGGCAAAGTGACCAGCGGAGTGCCAGAGGGGTCAGTACTAGGCCCAGTACTCTTCAATGTCTTTATTAGTGACATTGCAGAAGGACAGGAAGGGAAGATATACCTGTTTGCAGGTGACACAAAAATCTGCAACAGAGTTGACACACTGGGGGGGGGGTGGAAAGAATGATCAAAGATCTAAAAAAGCTGAAAGAATGGTCACAAGCTTGGCAGTTGGGTTTCAATGCAAAAAAGTGCAAAATCATGCACTTTGGACACAGAAACCCAGGGGCAACGTACCAACTGGGAAGAGAAGCACTAGCAGTCATTAAACAAGAAAGGGACCTAGGGGTAATCATTTCTGATGACCTGAAGGTAGCTAAACAGTGTGACAAGGCAGTGGGAAAGGCTATGGGATGCTTGGATGCATAGGCAGGGGTATCACCAGCAAAATGAGGGAGGTAATAAAACCCCTGTATAGATCACTGGTGAGACACCACCTCAAGTACTGTGTCTGGTTCTGGAGACCCCACCTCCAAAATGACAGACAGGGTGGAGGTAGTACAGAGGAGGGCAACCAAAATAGTGCAGGTCCTGCACCAGTAGCCCTATGAAGAAAGGCTTAAGGAATTGACTATGTACTGCCTGGAGGAATGAAGGGAAAGTGGGGATATGATTGAAACAGTCGAATACCTCACAGGTATAAACAAGGTACAGGAAGGCAGCATTCTCCCCCCCCAAATAAAAAAGATGCTCAAGGACAAGGGGTCACATTATGAAGGGGGGAGGGGGGCTAAGAGGAAACATGAGGAAGTACTTCTTAACCAGAAGGGTACTGGATGCTTGGAACAGCCTCCCAGTGGAGATGGTGGGGACTAAAACAGTTACAGGAATGATTCAAGAATGCATGGGATAGACACAACAGGAACTTAGAAGAAAGGCAAGGGGGGGTTGAAAATCAGAGAAAAAGTGGGGTCTGCGGTGGCATGCTAGGCAGGGAAAATAGGAGAGACTAGGTGGGCCAGCCAAGAGGTCCTTGTCTGCTGAACCCCCTTCTCTGTTTCTATGATTTTGAACTGTGAGACCTTCTATGAGAAAACAGACTGTTAGGTGATTGTATGTCTGTATGGGCAGAGCATTACACAGGTCAGAATGTAACAATCAATCTCTAAACTGAAGTGCGAGTCTGGAGAGGAGAAAACACAGTAGTCACCCTGCTAGCCTAGAGGGAGCAGGTGTTGGCCTGCCACTCAATGGGAACAGACCTTTTGGACTGTGGTTCTAATAGATGTATGTACCCTCCAGAGTACCCCAAAACTACGAGCTGGATCCCCTGGATTCCCTCCAAAGTTCAAGTTACCCCTTTGTCTGGGCAAACAGTTTGCTGTGGAAATGTTTGGCCTTTACAACAACTGACTAGAAATGTGCCCTACATAAACAAAAAAAGGCCACTCTGAAACACACCATCTGAGACACTCTATGCAGTCAGTAACTGTGATAAACAGTAAACTAGAAAACATGGATACGTCAGACAAACACACTTCTCAGGGAAAGAGACTAGTACATAAACTTTTTTTTTTCTTGCAAGAAAGTGCAAGCAGTGGCAAAACACTCGAAGTTTTGAGCCTCAGGCTCGTTGTCAAGAATGAAGTGAACCCCTCTCCTAGCCTGCTTTTATAACAACATTCTTAAAGGAGCCAAAGAAGGGAATTAAGAAGGTGCAATGTGAATATGCAAGATATGCAGGCTCATTTCACCCATGACAAAGAGCTTGCAGCACAAAACATTGAGTGTTCTGCCGCTGTACTTCCTTGCTGGAGTAATAAAGTTTACGCACTAGTCTGTTTGCCTAAGAAGTGCTTTATTCTAATGTGCCTTTTTTAAGTTCACCATGCTAGCACGCATGCAAACTTCTTGTTGTACAGAGAGTTTGGAGGGGTGTGATGCTATCTGTCCAATGCAGAGTGGTCTGCATGAGGTGAGAGAGTGCCACACCAATCATCAAGATGGCTAGTTGTGATGCTGTTTTTTTTTTTTTATGGGCAGAAATGTCCTCTACTTGTGAAGAAAAAGCTGCACCAATCATATGGTGGCTTTTTTCTTTGCTGGCAAGATACTGCCCAGTGCACAACTGATCGCCTCCTTCCATCCCATTCACTCTACCTGAAGTTCCATTCCCCGCTTTTAACCATCCCACTCTCTCCCTCTTTGTGCTGTCCACTGCTCACCCTCTGTTCCTCCACCAGACCCGGCATCCACTTAAACACTCCCTCTCCCTCCCTCTGTGTGTTGCCCACCCCGCATGTTCCGTTCCACTATCAGACATGACACCAAATTAAACCCTCCCGCTTCCTCCCTCTGTGTGCTGTCTGCCCAGCACCCTCCATTCTCCCACCAGACCTGGCATCCAATTAAACCCTCCCGCTAACTCCGTCTGTGTGCTGTCCACCCCGCATCCTCCATTACACATCCCGGCACAAACCTGCAAGTGAACTTTCAGCACTGACAAATGCTTCTTTAAGCCTTGTCCCTGATTTATGAGGCAAGAGGTTGAGAGGTATGACAGTGGTTAAACTGGAATGTTTAGGTGTGGTAAATGTCCCTTCAGCATTTATGGGTGATGGAACTCATGTATTATTCAATGGAGTAAGAGGGCTGATTGAGGTTAGAGGAACTATACAATTTACGAGATAGGGGAACGGAGTCCCAGTGGGTTCCTTCTGTTCACTCCCCATGTTGATTCCTGCTGGTCTTTTTTGGTTCTAAATGTATTTGTATGGTGCAGTACTCAAGTTCACCTGAATGGAGTTCACTTTTTTTTTTTTTAAGGCCTGGATCCCCCCCCAAAAAAATCAATGACCCTTATCAGAGGTATGCACTAGTGATTAAATTGGACATGTTTAGGTGGGGGAAATGTCCTCTCAACATTTATGGGTGATGGAACTCTCATGTATTATTCAATGGATTAAGAAGACTGGTTGAGCTTTTTAGGCCTAGAGTCCCCTCTCCCCCACTGATGACCCTTATATTGGACACTGGGGTATATAAGCATTCCAGCTGCATCTATTTGCGCACATGCTTCAAAGAGGTATTACAACACAGGAACTTTTTTAAATATTGACCTAAAAAAATACCACAGTACTCATTCTCCAGGTCAGCTGACTCCCACACTTGGGTGAATATCTCTAAGAAAACATGCAGTTCAGTGCAAAACAGGATTGGTCTTGATCATTTTACTCTGCCTACAGACATCGCAGACTCATTCAGAGTAGAGATGCAAGAACAGTACCTTCTTGGAACTAGATCCATCAGACAAATTCTTTTGGGGAGGGGTAGTTTAACCTGACTAAAGTTCTGCCTGTGCAGTTTGTCCCATCCAGCACTTTCCATTTCCAAAATGGAGTTTATCATTTGATAAGTTAAATAAATTGTACTTCCTGAATAAGCATGTGATCATACTGGAGCAGATATATAATGCACAAAAGAATGGATAGTTAAGGGTTCTGGCTTTTATTTTTCTGGTGGGGTTTAACAGAGTCTGGGCATTCATTAACAGTTTAGGGAACGGGGGCTATCCTAGATATTATGTGTCCTGACCTGAAAGTCTTAAAATTGGAACAGACTGGATCTGTATCTGTTTAGTGATGCTTTCTGGTGAATTGCTGTCACTTCCCATAATGCACCTGTCTGGGTGTCCCTCAGTACACAGTTATTTTACAAACAAAGGGCAACTGTGCCCCCTACAACCTATAGTGCCCAGCATGGAATTTCTACGCAGGGTACAGTTATTCCACATTAAACCCAGTGAATCACTCTGAGTAGTGGAATTGTTCACCAGCAGAGTACTGGAACTGTTCACTAGCAGAGTAGTAGAATTGTTCACTAGTTGAGTAAAATACAGAACATCAAGCAAATAAAGGAAAGTATAGTAATTCGCTGACATAAAAAATGCAATATCTTTTGTGTATTTTTTTCAACATTAGTAACTGAAATTTAAGTTAAGATTGCTTTAGTGCTAATACTAGAATGCATAATAGTCTTACTGTCTTTTTTGCAGTTTACACACACAACTCATTGTCCCCAGATCCCCTTCAATAAAGACAACGACAAGCATGTCTGTGGTTGCTCAGTTCAGCAAATAGTTTACTGATACTCCAATTTCCACAATTACAATAAATGATCACAATCATTGTCCTTTACACACAGTTCAACCATATTCATAACATTTGTACATATATACAGTACATCATATCAATCACACTGTATGAGTCACCTTCTTGTTCTATTCCTCCCTCCCATTCGTTCTTCTTTCCTTCTGCCCCCCAGATGTACATCATGGGGGTGGGCCCTATTGCTTCCTCTTTAACATGTCCAAGAATGCAGTGCCACTGCTCCTATCCTATCACCTGGTGCCCTTAGTTGCGTTTTCCTTTTTTAAACTCCTCCCTTCTTCCCTGTCCTACTCTTCCTTTCCACTAGCCCACCTCCAGCTTGTGATGGACAGTGGGCTTCCCTCCCCATCCGCTCCCCCCTTCTCTGCTTTGTCATAACCCTTTGTCCCATCCACAGTTTAATGGCATTAGACTATTCTAGGTTAAATAATGCCAGCCCCAGGTCTGAGAGGTATACCCCATCACCCCAAAAATATTTGTCTACCCGTTCCTGAATTGTGTAGTGAATTACCTCTCCTCCCTGGGCCTCGAATAACCTGCCCACCCGTGCACTCATCCTCTTCCTAGCCCTGTCCATACCCTTGTGGTTCTCCTCCTTGCACCACACCCTCCGAGGGGTTATGTCTGACCATGCCAATGTCACCTCCAGCCAGCATTGCTTAATTGTCTCCACATCCTGTTTTCTGTGGTAAAGTATGTCCAGACAAGGCCATGTCCCCAAGTTAGTGCCACCCAGGTGTATGATGATGAGGTCTGGTCTCCCATGGACCTTCCTGACTTCCCTCAGCTCTGGCAATAGCTGCGCCCATTTCATCTCCCCTTTGAACTTTCCACCTCACACGGATGACATCACTATTCAGATAAAGTTGATTGCCCCTTGTCTCCTGGCTGCCCACTTCTCCTCCCAGTGGATAAATGAATGTCCACAATTCCATGTCTCTAGTCTCTTGGTTCTGCCTTCACATGGTAAAACAAAACAAACATTATTTTGTGAAAACACTACTTGCCCCACCCCCTCCCCCCTTTCCCGCCGTACCTGCTATGGGAAACAAAAGAAAACCATTGGTGTGGCACTTTGCGTATGTATTTTTTGTAACATTCAGACTTCCATCTTCCCTTTTCCATGATTGCCCCTGCTGTGCCCCCCATGCGCGGCCAACACTGAAGCTGCCCCAATCCTGAATTAAAGTGAAGAGTAACCTTCCACCGGTTCACCCAAAAATCTGAGGCCCTTGCGCAACTCTGCCGTCACTTGATATCCTGTAACTGGTTTCCCATTACCATGTATGAATAGGACTGAACCTCCCCCAGTGGGCCGCCCCACCACGTATGCGTGCAAGGCCTCCACCGGGCAGATGACTGTGTTGGTATGCCTCCGTAACCATACTCGGTTGCCCTGCCCTTGCTGGTCAATTTTTGACCTTCTCACCTTTACTACCACTGCCTCTGTGTACCACTCTATGTCTTCCCACTGAAGACTGCCTCCCTCGGTCTTTCCGCCCTGGCCCACTACTTCTCTTAACTTGAAAGCCCCTTCATACGTAGTCAGGTACATGGCCTGGAACAACAGCGCCTCATTACTTGAGCTAGTTATGTGGTGCTTTATCCCCACCAGCCTGGCCAGTAAACTTTTGCCTATTGGTTTCCTGATATCTTGCTTCTTGTCCACCCCCGGGCCCAACCTTGCATCATTCTGTGAGTCAGATTACTTTTTGTGGGGTCCTCCCACCCTTTTAAGTTACATACTTGACCTATGGCTGCCAAGTGAACCTCCATGGTGGCGTGTGCACAGCTCTGTTGCCATCCCCCCACTATGAATCTGGCTACCTGCTCCTAGGTTACTGCACCACTTACCTGTCTGCTGACTTGCTCACAAAAATTTTGGAATGCCCTCCAAGAGTTCTCATAAGCTCTAAGGATTCTTGGGGCCCAGGAGTTCTGGAAAAATATTTCAGCTGCCCCGATCCAATTGTCCATACACACGTCAGAATGGAAGTCCTCTTGGCCTCTGCTCCAGGTGAGACGGTCCAGAATTTGTCCATCTGCAAATGGGAGAGGCAGTCAGCTATCATGTTTTTCACTCCATCAATGTGCTTAACCCTGAATGACATGTTCAGAGTCAAACCTAAACACACCATCTTCCTTAAGACCCTCGTCACCCTTTCTGACCTGGTCCATTTTTGTTCAAAACCTTGACCACTGCTTGATTATCACTCCAGAACGTGACCTGCCTGTTCCTAAGCTCTCTCCCCCAGACTACCATTGCTACCCATATGGGAAATATTTCTAGGAACGTGATGTCCTTCATCACTTTCCCTGTAACCCACGCCTTGGGCCATGGTTCCGTGAACCACTTTCCTTGGAAATAACCTCCCATTCCTACCCCCCCACTGCATCTGTATAAAGCTGCAGGTCCGTGTTATACAGGCAATCATCTTGCCAGAATGTCTGCTCATTATACACCTGCAGGAAGTGCTCCCAGACTGCCATGTTCTCTCTGGTACCTTTATTTATGTCTATCCAGTGGTGAGGCTGCTTTGCATCCCCATTGCCCATGCGAGCCACTCTGTAGACGTGCGCCCCTGCACAATGGCCCTCCATGTGAAGTTCAGATGCCCCATTAGCCGCTGTGCTTGCTGGAGCTGCACCCTCCTGCTCCTCATGACCTGTCTTAACAACACCTGCAGTTTCCTGACATTCTGTTCTGGTAACCGGTAAAGCTCTTGTAGCGTGTCTAACTCTAAACCCAAAAATTCTATCTTCTGTAGGGGTCCCTCTGTTTTGCCTTCCACTAGTGGCACCCCTGGTTCCTGGCATAATGCCTTGAAGTCCCCCAGCATCACACCCGTCTCTTTTTTGCCTTCCCCTATGAACAAGAAATTGTCGAGGTAATGCACCACTGTCCAGTATCCAAACTACCTATGGAACAGCCATTGCAACCATGTACTAAACCTCTCGAATGTAGCGCATACTATCGAGCACCCCATCGGCATGGCCTTCATGAAGTAGTACCCCCCGTCTACCTGGAAACCTAAAATATCCCAATCCTCTGGCCATACTGGTAGTAGCCTGAATGCGGATTCTATATCTGTCTTGGCCAGCCACGCTTCTTGCTTAGTCCTAATGAGTCGCACTGCCTCCTCCAATGTAGCGTAGGTAACCCTGCTGTCTTCTTCCCATATGGCGTCATTGACGGAATCCCCTTCCGGGTATGAAAGGTGGTGTATCAACCTATATTCACCCGGTTGTTTTCTGGGAACCAAACCCAATGGAGATACCCGCAGATTTGGCAGAGGAGAAGTTTCAAACAGGCCTTCCACCCGCCCTGCTGCTACCTCCTTTTGGATCAAACGTGCCAGCACTGCACTTTTTCCTTGCATTGACTTAAGGTTCTTTGCCCTTGTCCCCTTTCTGACACCCTGATATTTTAAATTAAATCCTGACCGAAAACCCGCTACCAGCTCTTTGGCTGCCACCAAGTCAGGGTAGCCCTTCAAACCCTCCTGAATTGCTGCCCCTTTGATTGGTGTCCGTGCCATCCTAAACCTGCTCCTCAAAACCTCAGTTGTCCTGATACCGGGTCTGGTAGGAGTGTCCCCTCCCTCCCCCACTTGCCCGCCCTCTGTTTCCCCTTCCCCACTGATGGCCTCAAAATGCACCCTGGTTGGGCCGAGAGGGCTGTTGATGCACCTGTTCATGTCCACCGGTGCTCTTTTCCCAGTTGTATCTGCACTTAGCCGCTGGATGGTGCCCACCACATTTTGAGCAGACATGTCGGAATCAACAATTCGGCCATGAGCAAAAAGCCCGATTGTACCACCAGTATGCCTTCAACACTGCTCCCCCTCTCCTATCCCCTTCTGCCTCCTTGTCTGTCAGCCCCATATAGATTTCTAACCAAAGGTCTATCTGCCGTGCATCACATTTTACGTCCCCAAAGTGCGCTATCCTCTTTCTAAATTTCTCATTGTATTTCAGCCAACTATGCCCCGCCTTTTTTGTATGCGTTCTTGTTGATCAAGGAATACATCAGAAGTGGAGTTGCCAACTCTGGCTTCTTCTCAATGGTGATGGCCGTGAAATAAGTGAAACTTGTGGGCCAGTTGTCCCAGGTCTTCCCTTTGACTAATAACATCACTGCTGCTGCCATATCCTTCTTCTCAAAACTGTCTTTTTCTTCAAACTTGTCCATGTTGTCCACGGTCGCTAATGCGAAGATGTCAACATATTCCCCCTTCCATATTTTCTCCTTTATGGCCAGTGGTACATGATCTGCTAGCCTGATGCCTGGTGCTCCTACCTCACTTCCGGGCATGGTTCCCACCCCCGGCCCCTCCACTTATCCCTGTCCCTTTTATCTCACCTAAGGCTTTCTCCATTTGGCCCAGCCCATTTTCCCCCAATGCTTTTTAACATCTGTTCCACATATTCCTTTACACTGCTTTCTAGGGTCACAATTGGATTACCTGCAGGGCTTGGTTGCAGGACACTCGGCCCCAGTGAGGGGTCTCCCGGTGTCAGCTCAGGCCCCAATGACTGCAGCATCAGTACAGACACTAGAGGTGGGGCCAGCGGGGCAAGGGGCTCCGGCTCCGGTGCAGGGCAGGGGGCGGGAGGAGGTTCTGGTATTGGGTTAATAGGAGGTAGACCTTGAGGAGTCACTGGTGCTGGCACCGGCTCCTCGGGTCCGGGCTCCGGCACCCGTGGTCCCTTTGGTGCCCTCTTTTCCTTCCCCTGTCCCTTTCCTTGCCTCCCCTTCCTCTTAGTGCCTTGGTCTGCCTCATCTGTCTCCACCACCTCTAATAGCCAGTTGGCCTTCTCCACTAGAGCCATGACTGCTCAATAGCAATCATCCTTGTTAGGCTTCCCCTTCTTTGGTGCCATCTTCTAGGATACCTACTAACAGAAAGAAATACATCATAAACACTTTTTTTATATGCCACCCCCCAGACCCTTCCCTTTGTTGCCTCATGTCTCTGTCCCCCCCTTCTGTTAACCCCAGTTCATCCTGTCCCAGCTTTATTCCTGGCACCTCCTATATTTTCCATGCCCCATTCATCCCTGGACTCCCCATAAAAGTTGGGGCAGTGCTCCCCTCCCGCTGATCGAGGCGCTATCTTCCTTTTGTCCACGACTACTTGAGCCCTAAATGCCTGTACCTGGTTTGGCCTCTCATTTGAGGGCATTTTTTTTTTTTTTTTTATATAACCATCCTGCACTTCCCCAGGCCCCCAAGCAACAGGAAACCAAAGCTGTGCTTCTGTAACTTTGTATGCCCCCCCAGGTTGCACCCTATTCTCTTTTTTTTTTAATTCCCTCTGCTCTGCCTGTGTTACAATCATTTGTACCCCCATCCACACATAGGACCTTGCAGTCTAAGACTCTGCACAGTTTTCTTACTCAGTTTGTCTTTTTTTTTTGCTTTATCCTTTGGTATTCTGAATTGAATTGTCCTCTATGCTAGCCCCGAGGGGTTTGCTGTAACTCCCCTGCCTGAACCTCACCTGGTTGTACTGCAAATCAAACCAAACATGCCTCTTACTCCTGTATTCTAAAATGCTGCCAGATTTCTTTCCATACCTTATTCTTGTGCCCTGAGCATCTTCCAAGCTGTGGCACCCAACCCGGGCCTCCTACCCGTGTGGTGATGTCGTCAGATGCCATCCCACACGGTAGGCCCCAGGCTTCTCTCGCGCCCTGATCGCTCTAACTTCTTGTGCACTGTAACAGGGTCCTGTTATGAAGAGAAATATCAAGAATTTACAAGATGCCCCCCCCATACTTTTCAATTTTCACTCTATCCTGTCTGCTTCTATATTCGTATCTATCCTAATTTTCTTGTCAGGGTGGCCAACCTGGCAATCTTTAAACCTTTCTTTACTGTCCCTGATTATCTTTAAAACAATCTGGCATCCAAATCTTGATAAGCTGAAAAGCAGTCAGCTGAAATTCTAGCTGTGAGGAATTTCATAAAAACAAGCATTATGCAGCACATATAAAGAAAATATGTTAGAGGAGACTACTGTGTAAAAAAAGATTTACTAGAATTGTTGTCTTAAATAAATGCATGTTTACTTTCTGGCAATTACATTTAAAAGCAAATAGAATCCTGAAGCCTTGCAAGGAAGACAGATAGGGAGCGCGCCCCTCATCTGTTTTCCTTGCCAAGGCTACTGATTTAATTCAATCTTTAAAAGTGTTTCTTTTCTTTCTGTATTAAAACAAAATGAATGTGTACCTGAATGTCTTGCTTCTCCTGCTGAGGTCCTGCTATAGGGATGGCAGCCTACAAAATAGCTGCTTTTATAGTATTCAGGTAATGTGATGTCACAATAGGAAGGGCTCAGTTCAAGACACACCCTTCTGGAAAGTATATAAACCCTCCACTAGGAGACCTGTTTAGATAGATAGAGAGGAGAGTCAGTATTCGACTGACCACAGAGCAAGAAGGTGTGTGTGTTTCCACACAAAGTGCTGTACAGACAAAAGGAAAGGAAAAGGCAATTCAGGGTCTGTGGAAAGAAGTATTTCCTGTTTTGGGTGTGAAGACTAACACCGATTGTTTTCCTTTCTATGAACTTTAAGTTAAGAATATTTTTTGTTTTGTTTTGTTTTTGGAAATAAATTGACAAACGCATACCTTTGCGTTTTTTATGCATCTTAAACCTTTGGTCTGGACATCTGTTATTTCCCACGCTTCTACACTGGTGTCAGAAGTGGGATTTATTTGTATACTTTTATCATTCATGGGCCAGTCAAGCCTCTCATAAGCAATCTCCAATTCTGTCTGCTGGGGCTCAGGGTGAATGTAGAGTGCTTGGGCCTGTGGTTTTTCTATCCATTTCCTCAAAAGATTTGCATGGTATACCCTCTTAGTTGGTCGATGACCAGGCATTTCAATTTCAAAGTTGACACTTCCTGTTTGTCTGATTACATCAAAGGGACCCTGCCAGTGCATCAACAGTTTGTTCTCTGTTGAGGTAATAATAACAACACTTTTCTCCAGGTATAAAACTTTTACACTTTAACCCACGTCATATACTTCTTTTGTCCCATTTGTTTCTGGGTCACATTTAAATGAGCCATATTTACATATTTGACCAATCTTTCTCTTAATGCAGTCATGTAATCTATGATGTTACTATAGCCAACATTTTTACCATCCTCCCAGTGTTCTTTTACCACATCTAAGGGTCCCCTGGGATTTCTACCATAAAGTAAGGAAAAAGGTGAAAACCCAGTTGTAGCCTGTGGTACCTCTCTGTAGGCAAACAGGAGGTAAGGGAGATATTTGTCCCAATCTCTACCTTCTTCCTGAACATACTTCTGTAGCATTTTTTAAGGTTTTGTTAAATCTCTCTACAAGACCATCTGTTTGGGGGTGGTAAGGTGAAGTACGCACAGCAGATACCCCTAGGAGGTGATATAACTCCCTCAACATAACAGAAGTAAAATTACTACCTCTGTCTGTGAGAATCTCCTGGGGTATTCCCATTCTGCTGAATATTTTGGCTAACTCTTCAGCTGTCACGAGGTGCAGTAACTGTTCGCATAGGAACAGCTTCAGGGTACCATGTGGCATAATCACATACCACTAATATGAACCGGTTACCCTTAGAACTTTTGGTAAGAGGGCCTACAACATCCATTGTGATTCGTTCAAATGGGGTAGTGACATAAGGTATTGGCTGAAGGGGCACCTGATCTCTTTTTCCCCCTTGTGCAACCAATTGGCATTCTTTACAGGCACGACAATATTCAGCCACATCCTGATGTATACCTGACCAGCTAAACCGTGCAAGTAATCTTTGCAAGGTTCGATCCCTCCCCTCATGGCCTGCCATTGGAATATTGTCGCTAACTGCATGACCTTTCTCTATACATTTTTGGTACCATTAGCTGTTCTACAGGTTCATTTATGGTAGTATCAACAGTGACTCTATACAAGATATTATTTTTCACAATAAAATGAGATTGTCCAGGGTGTTTTACTTGTTGAGCCTGTGAAAAAAAAGGTTTTAAGGAAACATCAGCTTGTTGTTCCTTAATAATGTCTTGCAAGGGTACTTCTGGCAAAATGCCAGCAATACTGTTCTTTTGTTGTTCTGCCCACTTTCTCTGCTCTTTTTTCTTCTGATTTTTTGATTTTCTGGGTTTCCCTGAACCTTCAGCTCCTTCAAAGAAATCCTCTTCAAAAGAAAACACTGGCTCTGACTGTTGTTTTTTTGCTTGGGCACGGGTTACCACATTTACTGATTTTACATAGTCTTGTTGTTCTTGCACCAGTGAGTTAAAGTGGGGAAAGTCTTGGCCTATAATCACTGGAACTGGCAATCGAGGTACCAGGCCAACAGTCATACAGTGGTGCTCATTATTGACAGTCATTTCAACCACTGTAGTTAATACTGATGAATATCCTCGTGTATGCACATTACTGTTGTATCATTTGAGGTAACTTTACTGTCCGGGGCCAGATCTGCTCTCAGCAGGGTCTGCTTACTCCTGTATCTAATAAACCCAATGTCTGTTGGTCTCCAATCCCCACATTTGCAACATACCCAATATTAGCCAATGCTAGGTGAGTCATGTCAGTTCTTTTCTTATTTGGACAGTTTCTCATTATGTGGCCTTTGCCAAGACACCCATGGCAAATCAGTTCAGAATATGGTATTCTTCCCCTCTGTCTCGCCTGGTGTAATTATTCTGACGTGCATTAGAATAAAAGGCCTTACCATTTCTGATGTCTGAGGTGGGGTATTTTGTTGCCCTCTGGGTCTAGTGGGTCGAGCAGCTATATAATCCTCTGCCAGCTTCACTGTATCCTCTGCAGATTCAGGCGGATGTTCTTTCACCCATAGCTGGACATCATGAGGTAACACCTGAATAAACTGTTCAATGACAATCATATCCATCATCTGCTCTTTAGTTTTTACTAAAGGTTGTAGCCATTCCACCATAGTCCTTTAATTTTGCATAGATTTCTCTGGTGTATCATGAATAGTCATTCTCTGGAGTGCGAAACTGCTGTCTATAGGTTTCCACGCTAAAATCATAGCGTGCCAATATCTCTTCTTTTACTCGATCATAATTATTTGAGTCCACCCACTTAACTGGCTATACACCATTTGAGCTCTACCAGTTAAATATGGGACCAGTCTTACGACCCATTGATCTTGAGGGCCAGCGCCAAGTTTGGGCAATCCGCTCGAAAGTGGTGAGGTATGCCTCTATATCATCACTCTCTGACAGCTTTGTTAATTTAATGTCTCTGGGTATAGTTCGATCAGGCTGACCTTGTGCAAGTGCCTGAATAGCCTTCAGGGTATCCGTCCATTTCTCATCCTGTGCGGCGTTCCTCAGCCTGGACACGCCTGTCCTCTTCCCTCTGTGGATGATCCTCATCTCTCTGGCGACGATCCTCTTCTCTCTGATGATCCATTTTGATCTGGTGAATACACAGCCACTTTAATAATTCTCCGGGGTCATCTGGTACTGGGGTCACCTGGGCTTCCTCCTGCTTCAGGGGTTCTGTATCCATATTCTCCTCCTCTGTTCTTCTCATTTTAGGCCTTGCTCCAGGTTCTAGGCCAGGCAATAACTGAATACCAGTTTTTTCAGTCACTGCTCTAGTGACATGATATACATCTTTCTTTGTCAGGTCCTCTTCCTCCATCTGTTAGGGTACTTAACTTCAGTACCCCCTGGCAACGCCTCCCAGGCAGTCTCAACGTGCCAGTTATATCCCACTGCTGACACCAGTGTAGAAGAATAGTGGTAAATTGGTACAATCCAATTGGTGTAGAAAAAGCTGTTATTGCTTGGGCAGTGGGGCCAAGGAATTTGCCAGTACCCTGTGCTAACTAGCCCAGATTTTACAAGACCGTTTGAAATTCAAACAGATGCCTCAGAGACAGGTTTGGGGTCTGTGTTAACCAATATGATGAAAAGGGAACATCAGTATTGTATATTGTAGGAAACTTCATGAGCGTGAAAGGAAGTACTCACGATAGAGAAGGAATGTTTGGCACTGAAGTGGGCCATAGAGTCCTTAAGTATTACTTGTGGGGAAATGATTTTGTAGTGATGACAGATCATAATCCGTTGTGTTGGATAAACCAGATGAAAGATAAACATGGATTATGAGATGGTATTTGTCTCTACAACCATATAAGTTTACCGTAAAACACAGGTCAGGCAAGCATTTAAATGCTGATTTTCTATCTCGATATGGTGCTGCAAGAATACCAAAGTAAATTGAATATTGGTGCTAAGTAAGCACTAGACACCTCAGGGATTGTTTTGTACAGTAGTTCTGATAAGACAGTAAATATTGTTTCTGTACAGAACTAATTATAAGGGTCCCTGAGGTGGAACTTCTAGATGGTGGGCGGAAGTTCCAACCCTTTCAAGGTGAAGGGTCTCAGCCAACAAATAAAAACTTATTATGTTGCCTTCTTGTGGTGGGAGGTGTGTAACAGGGTCCTGTTATGAAGAAATATCAAGAATTTACAAGATGCCCCCCCATACTTTTCAATTTTCACTCTATCCTGTCTGCTTCTATATTATTATCTATCCTAATTTTCTTGTCAGGGTGGCCAACCTGGCAATCTTTAAACCTTTCTTTACTGTCCCTGATTATCTTTAAAACAATCTGGCATCAAATCTTGATAAGCTGAAAAGCAGTCAGCTGAAATTCTAGCTGTGAGAATTTCATAAAACAAGCATTATGCAGCACATATAAAGAAAATATGTTAGAGGAGACTACTGTGTAAAAGATTTACTAGAATTGTTGTCTTAAATAAATGCATGTTTACTTTCTGGCAATTACATTTAAAAGCAAATAGAATCCTGAAGCCTTGCAAGGAAGACAGATGGGAGATGGCGCCCCTCATCTGTTTTTCCTTACCAAGGCCTACAATTCTAATTCAATCTTTAACAAGTGTTTCTTTTCTTTCTGTATTAAAACAAAATGAATGTGTACCTGAATGTCTTGCTTCTCCTGCTGAGGTCCTGCTACAGGGATGGCAGCCTACAAAATAGCTGCTTTTATAGTATTCAGGTAATGTGATGTCACAATAGGGAGGGCTCAGTTCAAGACACACCTTCTGGAAATATATAAACCCTCCACTAGGAGACCTGTTTAGATGGATAGAGAGAGGAGAGTCAGTATTCGACTGACCACAGAGCAAGAAGGTTGTGTGTGTGTTTCCACACAAAGTGCTGTACAGACAAAAGGAAAGGAAAAGGCAATTCAGGAGTCTGTGGAAAGAAGTATTTCCTGTTTTTGGGTGTGAAGACTAACACCGATTGTTTTCCTTTCTATGAACTTTAAGTTAAGAATATTTTTTTGTTTTGTTTTGTTTTGTTTTTGGAAATAAATTGACAAACGCATACCGTTGCGTTTTTTATGCATCTTAAACCTTTGGTCTGGACATCTGTTATTTCCCATGCTTCTACATGCACCAACGCCTTAAACCATCCTCTCAAAACCCCTGTTTAAATCGGCCACTGCATTCTGCCCCAAAACATCTGAACTGCTAATGTACCCATTTTCTTTTAGTCTTCACCACTTTTCACCAGCTCTCTTGCTTGTTGGTCTCCTCAGCTCTCTCCGCTCAGCCCGCCACGCATGCCTTTGTCCCACCAGCTGGCTGTTCCCTTCTCCCACTGAACCGTGCTTTAGTCCCTCACTGCTGCTCTCCCCAGCACTCTCTCGGCCACCATATTCTTCACAAACCAGACGCCTCATTGAGCTAACATACTTCCTGGGCCAATTGCATGTCTGCCGAATGCCTCCTCTCCCGACTGCTCGCAGGAACGCTGTCATTAATCAACTAGTGGCTAACTACATAATCCTTGCGCTTCCCTTGCCATTTTCTCCCCTGGTATCTCTCCTGCTAGCCCTGGAATACCGTTTTCTTTTTTTTCCCCATTCTCACCCGCTTTGTCCTCACTCGCTCCACCTCTGGACAATATCGCAACCAAAACGCCCTACTACCTTACCTCGTTGCAGTCTGATTTTTAAGCACTTTACTGTTCTTCTTCCAACTGCTCAGCTTCCACAAATACTTACTGTTGCTGGTGTATTATTGTTAATTTATCTACCTTAATTATCTCTGTATAAGTTATCTAAACTCCAAATATCTATAGATCAACAAGTCCACAGGCTGACTATTCGCTGAACTGATGTGCTTCCAAAGCTAAATTCCTTTGGAGCAAAATTGTGACCTCCTGCTACCGTGCAGCCCCTTTTCAAGCCCCCTTCTGGCCCGACCCCTTATCCAGCCTCACCAATCCCAGCCTGCCCACTCTCTTTTCCACTCTCTCTCCTTCACCCTCCCCGTGACCTCACCAGAACACTCCCACCCTTCCCTCCCCTTTGGTGACCTCATTTCCTCCTTCCCTTTGCTTACCCCCCCCCGAGCCTCCACTACTTCCTGTCTGGGACTTGGGACAATGTGGTCTGCCCCTTTAAATTGGGCAACCCCTCTTTGCTGCTAAAAATCCGATAGTGATCGTCCTTTAATAAACTGTGGGCTGGATTTTAAATGGTGGCAGATATAGATTGCATAGTTTGCTTACATCCAAGTCTGAAGTCGGATCCAAAATTTCACCTTAACTTTAACAGATGCATTTGAGTCCAAATTGGCATCCAAATGTGAGTCTAAAATTAGTCACAAATTCAATCTGCATCTGATTTGTGACACAAATTTAACTAGACAGGAAGGAATGCTAGATCATCTATGAAGTGTTTAGCATTTCCACCCAGATGCAGATCAGTCTTCATCTGAAAATGTGAACAGATGGATCTTGCACATATCTCTAACAATTATTCCCAAAATGTCAGAAATGGTATGTCAAAAAACTAGGGTTATATGGCAAATGTCATAATTTTTTTTTATTTAATTTAAATTTCATCACTTGGTTTAATAACTTGGGCAACAGGTGCCAAGTATATAGGATTTTGTAATTCATTTGGTTAAAACCCATTACAAATATTAAAGCATTAACATAGTCTTCTTTATATGAAGACATAAAGCATTTTGAAACAAAAGTTTTACACATTATTTACAGTACATTTACATAATTCTCAGTACTTCAAGTATATTTCATTCAGTCATGTCCAATACAGTAATAACTACATTTCATGAAACAATATACTTTTTTCAATACATATAATGAATCTGATTGTAGCAATCACTTAATTGCTGCTTCACTTTACATTTTAATCTGACTAATAAGAACACCCACAATAAGATGCTTTTGCTGATGAAAGGCCATACAAGTATCATGGGAAAGTTCAGCTTTAGTGCCAGGCTGGAGAAACAAGGAGGAAACCACCAGAGTTAAACTTAAAAAATAAAAACAAAATTGCATTGGGGGCCCTCAAACAGCAATACCATCAGCAAAGGCAAACTTCTGGCATTGACAAATGCTAGTTTTTTTATTGTTTTATGTAGAAATGTGCCCTGTGGGCTACAAGTCAAGGGCCCAGCTAAGTACTGAGGGCTGTAAAGCCATCCTGAATGCCAAAAACTGATGACCCTGTACTTGTAGGGATTATAGTCACAGCCACTTCTACATAGATACATAGACAGTGTTGGCAGATAAGGGCCTATGGCCCACCCAGTCTGCCCATTTGAGCTTGTAAGTTCAGTTTATGTTTTCCTAGAAGTCTGTTGCCCCTTTCCCCTGACCTACAGAATTCCTTTGTGTCTAGCCCATGCATTCTTAAATTCCGTGATTGTTTCAGCCCCCACCACTTCCTCTGGCAGGGTGTTCCACTTGTCCACCACCCATTCTAACTGCCAAATTTTGAGTGGGAGAAACACTGTACTGGCAATGTTTAACAGTGCTTAACCTATATATTAAAACTGGACTTTGCCCATTTTGAGGGCTGTCAGAATTTTTCTCTGAAATGAGGAATTTTAAACTTGTGTGAATTAAATGTACCATCTTGCCTGCAGTCTGAAACAAAATGATTAAACTGTGTAGTAAAATAAATGGATCCACAGTTTAGATGATCTACCACTGCTGAACTTCAGTTTGTTGCTTGAGAATGTTTCCAGATTAAGGTTTGACTTTTTGGCCCTGCTCCAGCTTGCCTGGTAGTGTGGAGCCCTACAGCATACAATCCTAAGAAGAGTTAGTTACTTAATTTAACATGGCCTTTCCTGATCACTGTTAAGTGCAAATGTTACTTCTGTATGATTAATTATTTCTTCAGAATGATATCTGAATGTTTAATGCTGACTTTTCTTAAAATAAAGTTTACAAAAAAAATTCCTGTAGCAATTTACTATTGATTAGATATTGCCTGCTCATCCCCATCATATTGTGTCTGCAACACTCTCCCTGATGTCATCAGTGATCACTGCATCACATATTGAATCTGCAGAATTGGGTCTTCTGAGGCCCCACCCAAAATCAATAACAGGCACTCACTGAGGAAGTTCCCCCTGTCAAATTTTCTGTCTGATCCCTTGTTTGCCAATTGGAGCCTAATGTATGCTTCCTCTGATCCTGAAGACTCGGATGCATTTCTGCTCTATTTTCCTGGTAGTTTGTGACACCTGTGCTTCCATCAGGAAATCTAAAGTAAGGAGTGTTCACCTTCCTTGAATCTCCTCTAATATTATCAAGCTTCTTAAACTCAAAGATTCTACCTGGTCTGCCGTTAAGGCATCATGTCCCCCACTGATCAGCTACATTATGACAAACACCGGAATCTCTGCACCAGTATTGAGCATGCCAAGGCCACCTGCTTTCATTCCAAATTCATCAGGAATTTACCATCCCCCCAGATGTTAGAATACTGTAAAAAACCTGCTCTAGTCCTGTTTCCTTGAGTACAACATTGCTCACCTTAGTTGTATCAATGGTTAGGGTCACAGACCTTTTGCCATTGCAAATGCCCTAAATACTCAACTTGTGGAAGGTCCCCTGCTGATTGTCTCTCCTCCCATTATTGGTCTCATCTCTGATGCACCACCTGGCAACTCCAGAACCAGCGGCTCAAGCTTTGCCTTCTCTCGTATCACCATATCTAGGGTCCTCTGTAAATTAGCATGCACTAAGTCAAATTCTTGCTCTAGATTTGATGGCATTCCATCTAAATTTGTAGAATTTGGTCACCTCTGTATTTGCTGCTCCACTGACCCACATGTTTAACTGTTCCCTTTCCTTTGGAGTTTTCCCCCCACTTTGGAAACATGCTGTCATTCTCTTTCACAATGGTGGTCCCACTAACTCTCCTGCAAATTACTGGTAACTATCCTTAATCCCTGTTCATTCCAAAATCCTTGACAGACTGGTCACTAGACAACTATCAGTTTATTACATTATAAACAGTTCCTTTTCTGACTACCAGTCTGGATTTTGATTGTCTCACTGTACATTCACTTTCTTCCTAAGACTCACTAACTCTATTCTCATGAACATGGATACAGGCCTACTTACTGGTGTCATACAGTATTTGACATAGCTAAAGTCTTGGACATGATAGATCATACTTTTCTTCTAATGAAACTCACTGCCTGAAGACTAGCCTACCAGTCCCTTTCCTAGTTCTCGTCTTACCTCTCAAGCCACCTAGTCTATCTCTACTGGCTTAAGTCTTCTCTGCCGCAAGGCAAATTAGTATTGGGGGGTCCTCAAGGCACTGTACTAGAACCACTCCTCTTTAATGTCTTTATTAATGACCTGACATGGATTATTAAATCCTGCAATATCCACCTGAATATTTATTATATCATTCTATACACATCTGCCTGCAGTTCCACTGATACCTCTGCTACCCTGCAATCCAACTTCTATCTACTCTCAGCATGGTTCAAATGAAACTGTTTAGCCTTAAACTAATCCAGAATGGTCACTATGTTTTTCAGTGCCAGAAACAGTCTTGTGTGTTGCCCTGACCTAACCAGCAAATCTGCAAAAGTTTCTACTTTGAAATCAGTGACTGAGTTCAAGTATCTTGGCATCCTACTGGATAACTCCCTGAATCTTTTGTCCCATATTTTCTCACTTGTTTCTAAGTGCTAAAGAAAGCTTGGAGCTGTCTATAAGGTGAGAGACTGCTTCTTCTGGGGTATGAGGAAGTGCTTAGCAGAACAATTAATTATGCTGATAATGGACTTTAGAGCTATGGTTTATGACATTGCTGCTAAATGCCAGTTATCAAAACTTAATACCCTGCTAAATTCCCTTTGCAGATTTAACCTTCGTTCCTCCATCCAGATGCACTACTGCATGCTATATGATCACCTGAACTGGCCCTTTCTGAAAAATAAAGGTTTGCAGCCCCTCAATTTCTATGGTTTCAAGCACTGGTTAAATAAACTGCCCAACTACTTAAGCACCCTCCTCACTCCTGATGCACCGTCCACCCATTTACTTTGTTCCCACTCTGGAAATAGACTCCATGTTCCCAGACATAAGTTGAATTTATGCCAACTTGTTTTTAGCCATAGACTGTCTCAGGTGTGGACCAACCTGGATTGGGGGAACAGCTCAGCTTCTAGTATTGCCTGGGTAAACAGTTAATGATATCCTACTGTGACTGCACCTCACATTGCACTCATTGCATGTTGTTTCCAACAGTTCTTGAAGTGCTTCTCCTTTGCTGTTATGCTTGTAATTTGTAACAATGTGTGGAGTTGTTTGTTGAATTTTTTGATATATTTGAGGTGTACATCTTCTCTCCACCTCCCCGGTCACAGATGTAAACAAGATTTTTTTTGTATCTCAGTATATTTACCTGGTGAAACAATTTCAAAATAAATAAAATATGGTCACCCCGAATCCAGAGATCAAGTAAGTGCATATGGTAACTGCAACTGAAATTGCCTTGTTTTCTGCAGTAACCCTGCTGCAGAACACTGTACCAATGCATTGCATTCTGGTGGGCTCCCACTGCACAGTTATTGACATAATGAAACCCTACCTAAAACTGCATGTATCGCTTTACCCCTAAACCAAGCAGGGGATTCAGAGAAGCAGAAAGTCAAAGAAGTATACTTAATTTCTGTAGTTCAACATACACTTAAAACATTTGACAGAGGAAACAAGCTCCATTTTTTCTCCTTGATCTCTCTTCAGCCTTTGACACTGTAAACCATGGGGTTTTGCTCGAGTGACTGGAGTCCATCTGTGGACTGTCTAGTACAGTGCTCAGATGGTTTTCATCTTTTCTATCTGGGAGAACACAGAGAGTTGTGTCGGGGAATTTTTCCTCTGACCCTTTTCCTCTGCAGTGTGGTGTCCCCCAGGGCTCGGTGCTTTCCCCCATGTTGTTTGCAGTGTACATGCTGCCCCTCGGAGACATTGTAAGAAGGTATGGGCTGAGATTTCACCGCTATGCTAATGATACCCAGCTCTACCTGTCTTTTGGCCCCAACCAGGTTAGTGCTCTCTCGGTATTTAATAGCTGCCTCGCTGAAATCCAGGACTGGATGAATGCGAGCTGGTTAAAGTTGAACGCTGGTAAGACTAAGGTTATGGTTGTGGACCCAGGTCATGGGACAGAGGGGTTGGGGTCTGGTCAGTCCTCTGGCTTATTGTTGGGGGGGATCAGATCCTTACCTCTGAATGGGTGTGTAACCTGGGAGTGGTACTTGACAACGGGCTGACTCTGTCATCAGGTGTCAGCAGTCGTTAAGTCCGCATTCTACCATCTTAGGAACATTGCCAGGGTGAAACATCTTGTTCCATCCAGTGATTTACCCGTGTTGGTCCATGCTTTCGTGACATCATGCCTTGACTATTGCAACTCCCTTTACTTGGGGCTTTCTGGGGTTGATATCCTCCGCTTGCAGCTAGTGCAGAATGCTGCTACAAGGTTAATGACAGGGGTGACTAGAAGGACACACATTACCCCTGTGCTGCGCGATCTGCACTGGCTGCCTATACAGTGGCGGAGCACCTTTAAAGTAGGTCTTTTGACCTTCAAAGCCCTGCACGGACTCAGCCCCGACTACTTGAAAGAGCTTCTGATCCCTTACCGGCCCGTGCGACAGCTCCGTTCAGCCGACGAGGGGTTGCTAGAGATTCTGAGGGTTATATTGAAGTCTTCTGGGGCCAGGACCTTTGTGTTTGTGGCCCCAACCCTCTGGAACTCTCTGCCTCACCGGCTTAGGGAATGCACGACCATGGAATCCTTTAAGCGGGATTTTAAGACTTTTTTGTGGAGCAAGGCTTTTATAAATTGATGTTGCTGTGAATGCTGATTTTCTATGTATATTTTGATTTTACGACTCATTTGTACAGTGCCTTGATGCTTGAAAGGCGCTTAATAAATAAAGTTTATTATTTATTATTATTATTATTTTGACATCAACCTATATGATGCAGAACTTGGTACTAACAGAATTGACAAACTGTCCACAGTAAGAAAACAGGAATGTGTGTGCTTGTTCAGCTGCTAAAGATGGGGAGTATATAAGACTGGGAAAAATTGTGTGAAAGGATTTTATTTAAATTGGAAAGAGTCATAAAGTGTATGTTTCTTGATAAAAGAAACTATGTCTTATGATATCAAGTAGAGGCATAAAAACAAATCAAAATTATTCTGCAAACTTATAGAAATTAAAGAAGGGAAATGTTAACTAGGCAAGATATCCACTCAGACATTACAAGATACTACCTGAGGTGCAACATGTGAGGCATTCCATATCCAAGTGAAATGACATACAGAACTGAATAACTTGCTTCTCAGTGAACAGTGAAAACAGATCTGGAGCAACATTTATTATGCTACAAACTAAATGGTCTGAAAGGGTTGCTTGAGAAGCTGCCACTAGATTTATTTTCAGCACCAGGGCCTGATATTTCCCAGGGACTAAATCCAATGATGCAACTTGCCAGTGCAGAGGAAAAATTCTCTGCAGTGGTAGAGATGCTATTTTTAGCATTATGTGTGCCAGGCATAGCATTTCAGTGCAGCTGTGCATAAAAAACTTCTGTGCGCTGCTGTAAATTGCAAAACTGGTCACGAAACAGCTCCTATTTCAAAATTGCACACATGCAGAAAAACATGCAGGTGCCCGAGGGAAGCCCCCCTTACACATAGTTTCTGCCACCTATGCCCATGTTTTCTTCTCTTTAAAAATCCATCCCCAGTTATCTTGAGAAAGTGGAATAAAATAAATTCTGCAAAATATTGTAGGACTGTGGTGCTGATAAAACTGATCACATGGGACTGTAGAAAACTAGGAAAATATTGGGAAATGTTGGTTGGTAGAGGATAAAGAACACATTTAAGGACTATAACTAGACAGCTTATCAAAAAAAGCAATTTTTAGGAATCTTTCAATGAGACAAAATCCATTTTTTATTCTGCTTATTCCACCAAAGAAATGTATTACTAAGAAATAGTATAAAAAAAAAACTCCTACCAGAGAAGAATGGTTAGGCTTGGTCAATGAAATTTAACAGACCCAGACACTAAGATACACAGTACTATAAAACTGTATACAGGTGCTTCTGAAACTAAATAATTACCATGGATGGTGCTTGTCATTCCAAAGGTTCTTGATACTGTCCTTTATGACTACAGCTTGCAATATTAAAGTCTAAGGAGATATATAGTACTGGATGATGACTAGCATGGAAATAAATTTAAAGTGTGATTTAATGGAGGGAGGGGAGAAATCATTAGTGGTAATAAATAATATCCTAGGTTTTTTTCTAATATGCTCAAATATGAAATGAAAAATGATTTCAAGCCAATACGTTTTTAATTCAAGTGAACTGCCAAAACAGTTTCAATTGTAAACTTTATATCTGATGAGACATGTTATGAAGCAGTCATGGCAAATTTTTTTTTTAATTAAAGTGTACCTGACTGTTTCTTGGAAAGTACAGTAAATACAGTTTTTACATATAGAAGCTGTACCAGCCATGTCCTGTGTGTCTAAAGTTTTACCTGCCTTTGGACTCCTCACATTCTGTATTCATTTATTAAATCCAGCTTGTCAAGAAATACCAGAGTAACACTGCACATCCCTGAGCAAGCTTGCTGGTTTTAATAAACTTTAGTTTAAAATTTATCTTGTGTTTTATTTGAGTTGGTTGCATTATCCATCTAAATCATGGCATATCATGGCTTAACCAAGTTTGACCATGGATTGCTCATGATTATATGAGCAGGATTAACATGCTTTATAGAGATGGGCAAAGCTGGTAAATTAGTATGCGAAGTTTTCGCAATTCGTGGAATACAGATCAATCTGTGAAGTGCGGATTTTCACCAAAAATGGCAGAGCTTCACTGTTTGCGGGAGAAATTCTGCATTCATGGGTGAAATTCCACCATTTGCAGATAAATTTCTACCATTCACAGTGAAAACTTCATGATTCGAAGTTGTTAAGGGCAGGAAAAACTTCATGAAACTCCATGGGGGCAAATTTTGGCCATTTCATGGCAACTTCACCGTCAGAGTAAAACTTTGCTTGATTTCTAATGCTGCACATACCCTGGTCTATAGTACCTTTCAAGTCTACTCACTCTTTTTCCTTTCTTCCAATCATTCATGATTAAACTACAGGTGGGGGCTCAGGTTTTGATGAGCAATGTTACAGCTCTCTTCTACTGAGAGGTCATCACAGAGGGGAACCTCAGGTATGCAGTCATATTGGCTAATGTCTTTCCTTGTCTAGTCAATGAGGGATGCACCAGGTGGCATCTTGCTTTGGAAACTGAGTATGCTTCCTTCCATGAAATGTCCATTATTGACAAATCAAGATTCTGTCTCACTTCTTCATACCAGGGTTCCCACTGGAAAGACTGGGCAGGTAGCTAGAGGACCATCCACATCCTCTAATCCTCTTTGAGCAATGCCAGGTTGATTAGGAATAAGACCGCTATTTTTGTGGACTTGATTTCCTCTGTCAACCTGGCTTGCATCATGGAGACCTGGCTGGGCAACGATGGTGGCCCAGTTCTAGAGACCATCATTCCTGCCAGATACTGCATAGAGGGAAGGACCACAGGGGTGATGGAGTGGCCAACATATTTAGAGTCAGCCTGGGCTTCATGGTGCACCCAGTTGGTAACACCTGATCACTTGAGTGCATCACCATATGTGGGGGTTCAGGTGCCGGTTGCAGGATTCTCCTCATTTACCACCCCCAGGTCAGGGGGAGAATTCCTGAAGGAGGTGGTGGACTTCACCATCGACCAGGTATTGAGTCCCCAAGGTGTTTAGTCTTGGAGGACTTCAATGTCTGGATCAATGATGAATCCTCGTGTTTTGGTTATGACCTTCTCCAGTTGATGTCTTCACTGGGTCTGATACAAAAGGTTGCTTCTGCAACCCATCAGTACAGCCATACACTCGATCTGGTGTTCTAGCTGAGTCTTGGGATTGACAGCCTCGAGACTGATCAGGTCTCTTGGTCTGATCACTGCACCAAGGGGTTCACATTTGGGGCCCACTCTGAAAGTCCCTCCCTTGTGGAGATGGTCAACTACTGCCCTTTAAGGAGCTTGCACCCAGAGAGACTATTGGCATTGGCTAACCTATCTAGAGTTGACATGTGCAACTGGCACCAGAGAGGTGATGGCCACCTATAACAGGGTGATTTCTGAAGCTCTGGATGCCATCACTCCAGTCCGTATATGACCCAGATCCTGTCACTTGAGATTCCCTTGGTTTGATGGGGATCTCAAGCTGATGAAGATCAAGGGTCAGAAGTTAGAGCATTGCTGGCAGAAGACCCAGCTGGAGGCAGACAGGCTGGCCCTGCATGCCCACTACAGTGAGTACCAGGGGGCAATCTCCCATAACAAGGCAACATTCCTTTCCAGGGAGATTGCTACAGAGGAAAAACAGACCTTCTCAGCTTCTTTGGACTGTGGACAGGCTTTTCCATCTTGCCTGTATACAGCCGAAGAAGACTTTCATCCACCTTGTGTGAAGAGTTTGCTCCATTTTTCTCTGACGCAGTGCTGACTATCCAGTTGGGGATCCCATCAAGGAGACAACAGCCTCACAGTGGTGGAGCTGAGAAGCTCAGAGGCACTCCACCTGTCTGGGAGGAGTTTAGGCCAGTGGAGGTGTCTGAAGTGACTAAGGTGATCTTAAAGCTGAAGCACACTTATTGAGATCTGGACCCAGCCCCAACGCTTTCTTAATGGGATGTGCCGAGGCTGTTGGCCTGGTGTTCATCAGGATTGCCAGGTGCTTGATGGTGGAGGGAGTATTGCTGGTGGCTTTGAAAGAAGCACTGGTGAGAAACCTCCATAAGAAATCTTCCCTCAACCCAGACGTCCTAGCAAATTACCGTCTGATCTCCAACCTCCCTTTTTAGAGCAAGGTTGTCCAGAAATTAGCTACCCAACAGCTTGAGGATCACATGGTGTCCTTGGACATCTAAGAGCCTTTTCACAGTTGGGTTTTCGGGCCAGACACAGCACAGAAATGACTCTAGTTAGAGTGCATAATGATGTGCTCAGGGCTAGAGATAGAGGAGACAGGCCAGTTCATGTGCTCCTTGATCTCTCCTCAGCATTTGACACTGTAGACCATGTTGTGCTTGTTGATTGGCTCAGTGAGTTTTGTGGACTCAGTGGTACCGTCATCAGGTGATTGGAGTCCTATATCTTGGATAGAGTGCAGCGGGTAGTGATGGAGAATTTCTCCTCCTCTCCAATGCCTCTTTCTTGTAGAGTAGCACAGGGTTCAATCTTCTCCCTGATGTTGCTCACAGTGTACTTGCTGCCCCTGGGCAAGACCATTTAACAATACAGTCTGGAGTTTCACTGCTATGTAAATGATACCCAGCTGTATCTGTCTTTTGCACCTAGAACACCTAGAGCTGTTGATGTGCTTAACAACTGTTTGGCTAAAATTAATGACTGGATGGCTCCCAGCTGCCTGAGACTTAACCTGGATAAGATGGTGGCATTAGTGATCGAGCCTGGTCATGGGCATAATGGGCTGCCAGCGGGGACTAACACAGGCCTGATCCTGTGGTCTGCTCCAACGGTGGCTTCTCCAAGAGTGCAAAATCTGGGTGTGATCCTGGACAGTAGACTGACCTTTGAAGATCAGGTGTTATCTGTTGTTAAAAGTGGTTTCTACCACTTGTGGAACATCACCAGGACCAAGTCCCTCATTCTGCCCTAGGATCTGCCAACACTGGTACATGCATTTGTCACCTCCAAGTTGGACTACTGCAACTCTCTATACTTCAGGGTCATGGGAGGGACTCTCCACAGACTGCAGCTAGTGCAGTACATGGCAGCCCAGTAGCTGACGGGCCTTTCGAGGTCCAGCCACATAACCCTGGTCCTGTGTGCCCTGCACTGGCTGCCTGTCAGGTGGAGGGTCCTTTTTGAGGTGAAGGCCCTCTATGGACTGGGTCCTGGCTACCCTTCAGAGCTCCTGACACCGGTGACCTCTGGTTGCTCCCTCCGCTCCTCTTTGAGGGGCCTCCTGGACATCCCCTGGGTTCGGCTCCGGACATCATATGACCATGCATTTAGCGTTGCAAGGCCAGCCCTGTGGAACGCACTTCCACCTGAATTTTGGGAGGCTCCTTCAACTGTGGTGTTCAAGCTGAGGCTGAAAGGTCACCTCTTCAGCCAGGCCTTCAAAGCTTGCTGGTTGGTGTCTGGATCACCATTTTGTTTCCACAGCAACCTGAAGCACACTGTAAAAGTGTTATGCTAACATACTGAATGTTATTGTATTAATTTTTATTGTATTTTAGCACTTGTTTTTACATATCTATGTTGGTTAGGCACCCTGAGCCTCAGGGAATGGGTGCCCTATAAATAAAATTGCCTTGTCTTACCTTCTCAATCCCAAATGTCCCAGAAAAAGAAGACAGTACTAGGGCCATCATTTATTTAGTTATTAATTTATTTATTTATTGAATTTTGTTGACCAGGAAACAGATATTTTAAATCAAGTGGATACTCAAGCCCAATAAAATTAATTATAAGGTTGGAGGACTATTATATTACATTTAGTGCTCTAATTAGATCAGAACACAAACTTTTGAGAGAGTAAGGAGTTATTAAATGACAATTAGTATCAGAGATATTTCTGCAGGTACATGCATATACTGATTATTTGTTGTTCTAACGAAGCACAGCATAAAGTATTTTACAGGTCACTGTAGGTATCCAGAGGGTTAATAAAGTCTTTGTCCTACACTCATCACCTGTTGTGTGTGTATACTGTACAAGAGAGTTTCTTAGCTGGAAAAGTAGATACTAACTTGACTGTGTGTATACCTTTTGATCGTTTACAATGAGAGAAAACAATAACATGGAGGCAGTGAATGTAATTGATGTACTGGGTCTGTTGGTTCATGAAGGCTCAATTAAGCAACGCTCAATCTGTTTGATGTATATACCTGCAGAACCATCAGTCAATAACACTGAACCATATAGTAAATGCCAGTTTTTTACTACTTTATAAGCTGAAAATACAAAACTAACTGATGAACTGTCTCAAGTAAAAAGTATTGCAAACATACAAAGTTTTGTTCAATCAGTACATAGTGAACAATTGCCTTTAAATAAAATGAACCTAACCAAAAGAAAAAAAGCAGAAAACAGTAATGAGAAAAGTACTGACTCTATAGAATCTGAAAGACATAAAAAAAAGGGCAGGGAAGAGGTTTTAGCATCAGATGCAGTATGGACTAAGGTTACATATAGGAAAAGACAGAAAACCATCCCAATTCAAGGGACAGATTCTAACCAGAAATCCCATATGGATACAATACAAGTTCCTACTAGTGGTGGGCTAAGTGGCCCCAATTCGCTCGGCGAAGTGATTCGTGGAGTGAAGGTGAATTTGCGGAGTGCTCCACAACGTGAAGCGGAGTACTTGCGGTCACCAAATGGGTAGCAGAAGTCCATTGAAAGCAATGACTTCGCATTACTTCACTTTCCCAAACCACTACTCCACCAATTCTTAAGGCAAAGTACATTGAAAACAATGTACTTCGCCTTACTTTGCCTTATTTTTAAGCTCCAAAGGCAAATTTTGCAGTGTTTAAATGGATTTCAGGTCACATGGACTCTAGACCGTTCTGCACAGCCTCAGTTTTGGGTAATGTGTGTAGTAGGAAGCTGTAGGAGACAATTTGCTCTGAGAGCTCTCTGCAATTCAAACCTTCAAAAAGCTGTTAAAAAAGCCTTTTTGAGTAATTTTTTTTGCTGAAACTTTAGTTCATCGATTATAGGAAACCCT
This sequence comes from Neoceratodus forsteri, assembly GCA_016271365.2. NCBI lineage: Eukaryota > Metazoa > Chordata > Ceratodontiformes > Ceratodontidae > Neoceratodus > Neoceratodus forsteri. The sequence goes on along the minus strand of CM057456.1, from coordinate 586,162,801 downwards.
CCTGTGCTCATATCATCGAGTGTTTATTGTTTGTGTATAGATTTTGAATTTTAATGTACAACATTCAGTCTGTGTACTGAGAGACAGTGGAAGTGTGCTTTGGGGGAAGGGTGTATCTGTGGTGCAGTAGATTAACTTGGAGAAAAAGACAGTGCTTTCTGTTTTGGTGATATTTTTCTTATTTAACTGTGTTAATGTACACCCAGTAATATTTTCAATATTTCTTGCCTTTTTTTGCTGATTGTTGTGGTGCAGCAGTGCATAATTTCAGTTTGTTTAAAATATGTGGTTATGTTACTGAAGGTTTCAATTTGCTATGCATTACTTAGTGTGTGTGTGAGTATGTGTGTGATGCATGTCATCAAATAAGACACCTTTTATTGTGCCACATAATAATTTCAGCAATGTGAAGCTGCTATCCACTGCAGCTGTGTGATTTTTGTACTTCTTTGTGGTATCTTTACTGGTACTGGCACTAGTACTAGTGACTGTTATTGCAGCAGTACAGTACACTGCCCCCGCGCAGCCCGCCCCAACCGGTAAAGGTATTCTTTTCCAGATTTTAATTTCTGATGGTGAACACTGGTTAGGTGTTGTACCTTTGTGTCTGCATCTCTTCAGTGCACGGCACAATCTTAATCTGTCTGTGCATTTGCATCTCTTTATTGGCCAATCTCCATCTGTAACTTAAGTCACAGTTGTTTCTTTGCCTTCCCTTCAGAGTACTGGACAGGTGTGGTGCTTAATTCTGCATGAACATTGTACTCATTAATACGCATTTTTAAGTCAGGACCATCATCATGAGACACTCGTGATACAAATCACGTTCTTCATCATCACAGTCACAAATGCAGTCACAAATCACGATTCACGATCATTCACGTTACGAATCACATTAATTTTTTTTCTAGTTACTTGGATGTATTGTAAGCCTGTTCTGTAGTATCTCTCCAGGCTTCACCACCCCACCATTGCACTCATTGATACGTGTTTTTAAGTCTGAGAGTTTTAAGCTACAGCTCATCAGGGAAGTACAGCCGTAGGCAGTAAGCATTCATGTTTCTTCATCATCACGGTCACAAATGCAGTCACAAATCATGATTCATGATCATTCACGTTACGAATCACAACAATAATTTTTTTTCTAGTTACTTGGAGGATGCATTGTAAGCCTGTTTTGTAGTATCTCTCCAGGCTTCACCACCCCACCTTTGTACTCATTGATACATGTTTTTAAGTCTGGGAGTTTTAAGCTACAGCTCATTGGGGAAGTACAGCCATAGGCGGTAAGCATTCACGTTTCTTCACCATCATGGTCACAAATGCAGTCACAAATCACGATTCATGATCATTCACATTACGAATCACAACATTATTTTTTTTCTAGTTACTTGGAGGAGGTATTGTAAGCTTTTTTTTGTAGTATCTCTCCAGGCCTCACCACCCCACCATTGTACTCATTGATACATGTTTTTAAGTCTTGGAGTTTTAAGCTACAGCTCATTGGTGCCCGGGGAAGTACAGCCATAGGCATTCACGTTTCTTCATCATCATGGTCACAAATGCAGTCACAAATCATAATTTACAATCACGTCATGAATCACAACATAAATTTTTTTTTCTAGTTACTTGGATGTATTGTAAACCTGCTGGTCATGGTGCTGAACAGGGATGGGATCCACACCTGGGCCCGGGGGAACAGGCACATCCTGCTCCAGAGGACCTGGTGCTGGACTTGGTGGTGGTGGTGGTTCAACTGCCTCAGAGTCAGGACAGAGGCAGTGCTGGTCCTGCTTCGGGGGGGCATTCACAAGTTTTGAGCAGCCCAACAGGAATGGGCACCCATGCCCTCCACACATGCACATGGTACGATGCTTGCCACTACCACGCTCTCCCAAAGCTGCCCCATCCCAGACATTCCCTCACCCTGGTCCATCTCTCCTACTGAGCTCCCTCAGTCTGAGCAATCACTACTCACACTGTCACACAACACACACACACACAGTCACAAAGACACAGACAAACAACTAACTACTTATAAAGGTAAGAAAAATAAAATTTACAGAAAGAACAAATTAAGTAAAAAAGAGTATAGAAAAGACAAAAAAATGGAGCTTTTAAAAAAGCTGTTGGGTCTAAATCAAAGTTTAAATCTCCTCCTCACTCTGATCTAAAAGTATCAGCAGTCACAAAACACACTACTCTCTCTCCGTCTGCACAGGAAAAAGTAAAAATGTCTGCTTGTGTGACTCACTTTCTTCCTGCCTAGCTAAAGAGCATGTGACTTACAGTACTGTAAGCCATGTGATGTGTGTGGGGGGGCTGCCAAATCTGAAACACTAAGTGAATCACTTAGAATCCTAATGAGGAATGCCAAGTCCATTAAAAACAATGACTTCACCTTACTTTGCATTGCCATTCTGCCTTAATGTGAAGTGGTAATGACTAGGCAAAGTGAGCACTTTGCATTGCCCACTCCATGTAGCGGAGTAGCAACGCGAAGTGCCCACTTCGCGTTCACTTCACTGGTGAAATTTTAAATTCACTGCATCTCTAGTTCCTACTTATAGTAGCTTTTTGGCACTGGATGTCCATCAAAGTGAAAATGAAAACTTGGGTGAATCAGCCACTCCTAACAAACCTGTACTCCCTGGGAGACTGGTTATTGGTGACACCATAATAAGATTCATGGATTCCCATATTTGTAAAACTGCTAGAGAAACCACAACAGTATCATACATGCCAGGAGCAAAAATTAAAAATGTGGAATATGTTTTGAATACTATAAAGCTACTGGATAGATCTGTAATTATTTTGCACGCTGGTATTAAAAACATAGGCAGAGCACATAAAAAGGATATATGTACTGAATTACTTGATTTAGCACACAAATATAAAAATGAAGGACATAAAGTAACTATCTCAGGAATTCTACCAACATTTAGGTCACACTATCAAAAAAAATCTGACCATTTGAAGAATTAATACTAGGTTGCAAAACTGGTGTGAAAATGGTGATATAGCTTTTATTAATAATTGGGACTGTTTCAGTAACAAAAAAGAACTGTTCTCACATGATGGCCTATATTTAAATAAGAATGAGGTGAGAATCTTGAAGAAACCTTAAATTTACTATGTTTAAACTGACTAAAAGGGGAAACAGTCAAGAATAGTATTCCACTGGAAATAAATAAAATTAGTAATTCAAATAGATCTACATCGAAAACAAAGTTGCGCAATGATCTTTCCTTTCTCACATTTAATGCAAGGAGTTTGAGCAAGAACATTGATGACTTGCATGCACGTATAGCCATCAAGCCTTATGATGTTAATTCAATTTGTGAGACAGGGTGGTCCGATAAGATTGAGACATGGGGAGCAAAACTAGAGGGGTACACTTTATACAGGTGGGAGAGGGAGTGCAGACGTGGAAGAGGGGTTGCATTACATGTAAAAAATAATGTGGGTTCGGTAGATACTACTCACAAAATAAAAAAACCTTGACTCACAAACTGAATCTATTTGGGTAAAAATATGTGGTGAGCATTCTGAGGTGATAGTTGTTGGTTCTATTTATTGCCCCCCATCGGCCACTACAGAAGTTACTGAACAATTGATGACAGAAATAGAGGTAGCCAGTGAAAGAGCAGAGAATTGTTTTGGGAAATATAAATCTTCCCAATATTGACTGGGGAAATAACCTAGCTACTGGTTCAGTTAATATTAACTTTCTTGACCACTGTAACAAGATAAGTTTAGTGCAACATAATAAATTCCCAACTAGAGGGGAAAACACATTGCATATTGTGTTAACATCAAATCAATTAGACATATCAAAGTGTACAACACTGCCCCTGGTAGGAAATAGAGATCATAACGCTATAGGTTTTCTAATAAAATATGAATATATTCCAATACATGGTCAAACAGAAATATTTCTCTACAAAAAGGTTGACGTTAACAAAATACATCATACATTGGAACAAACTGATTGGGCTCTACCATTAAAACATGAAACCATAGAAGAGATATGGGAACTAATAAAAATCACAATATTAGGCATTAGTGAGGCCTATATCCCACTGATAAAGAAGAACAGGAATTCAATCAAAAGACCAATGTGGTTTAACAACAAAATGCAAAAATTAATCAAAAAGAAAAATAGATGTTATAGTAAATATTTAAAAACAAAATTAGAATCAGTAAAAACAGCTCTTAAAGGTGCACGAAGAGAGTGTAAAAAGGAAATCCGGAAGGCAAAAAAAAACTAGAGAAGACAATTATAAGGTGTTTTTTGCTTATATAAATTCTCTAAAAAAAAAAAAAAAAGTAAAGTCAGACCCATAATGCTTGGGAATTATACACTATCTACGGATATGGATATGGCTACTATATTTAGTAACTATTTTTGTGAGGTCTACGGACCAACATCTATTGCACAAAATGTGTAAACAAAAATCACAAAATATATTGAAATAAAACAAGAAGCAATAAAACAGCGTATTCACAATTTAAAACCTAATGCCTCACCAGGCCCGGACAGAATTTCTGTACATATGTTACAAATCATGTCTGTACACATTCTACTTCCATTGCAAACACTGTTTGAAGTGTCAGTCAATACTGGAAAAATTCCAGAAGATTGGAGGATAGCCCATGTGGTTCCAATCTATAAAAAGGGAGACAAAGCTAGTGTGAGCAACTATAGATCAATTAGTCTGTCAAGTATAGTAGGGAAAATTCTTAAGGGTCTGGTCAAAGAAAAACTAATCCTTGAAGGAAATCAAAATGACCAGGACCAACATGGTTTTAAAAAAGACAGGAGCTGCACCACCAACCTTGTTTGTTTCTATGAGAACATAAGTAGGGCATTGGATGAAGCTATCCCATTTGACATCATTTATCTAGATTTTAGTAAGGCCTTTGATCTTACCCTGCATCGGGCAATAGTTGAAAAACTAAAAACTATACAGGTAGATCCTACTATTATTAACTGGATAATAAATTGGTTATCAGACAGAAAATGTGTCTCCATAAATGGTCATCTATAAGACATAGGCAGTGTTGGGTAAGTTACTTTTTCTATTACTTTCTATTTCTTTTGAAAACTTGTTCCAGTAAGCTCTGTGCAGTCACTAGCAAGGATGGAGAAGGACTAGAAAAAGTAATACACCTTACAGTTACGTATTTCATTCCATACAAAAACAATGCAAAAGTAATAAAAACTATAACAGATTACATTTTTTGAGTGTAATAGGTTAGTTACTAGTTACTTTCAAATAAATGTAATCAGTTACAGTTACGTATTACTTTTGTTTAAAAAGACATACAGTAAGCAACTGTAAAGTGTGTTACTTGTTTTAGTACTTCTCCATCCTTGCTAGTGACTGCACAGAGTTTCCTGGAACAAGTTTCCAAAAGTAATAGAAAAAGTAACTTACCCAACACTGGACATAGGGGAGGTCAGTAGTGGAGTTCCACAGGGATCAGTACTAGGGCCCATTCAAGTTCAGATATTTATTTCAGATTTCACCAATAAGCTAAACTGTTTGGCAACAAAATATGCTGCTGATATCAAAATTGGTGGACCATGTACAACCATTACAGAAACAACCTATCTCCAACAGAATTTAGATAGTATCTCAATTTTGACCCAACAATGGCATATGAAGTTTAATCTGGATAAATGTAAAGTGATGCATGTGGGCAAGAAAAACAAAAATGTAACATGCATCCTACTTGGGGCACCACTGTCCTCAAGCACAACTGAGAAGGATCTGGGCCTTAAGGTATCCAATACCCTTAGTTCTGATGCACAAACACAAGCTGCAATAAAAATATGTAATAACATAATTTGGTCCATTAAGAGAAATATAAAAACTAGGGACAAATCTGTTTTGGTCCCATTGTATCAAGCTTATGTCAGATCACAACTGGAATATGTGTCACAGATATGGTTCCCATATAGAAAAACAGAAAGGGACAAAGTGGAAAGAGTACAGAGAAAGTACATAAGAACCATCACGGGAATGAAAGATTTAGAATATACAGATTGGTTGTCACAATTACATCTTATGTCTGTAGAAACAAGAAGGATGTGTTCCGATTTCTTGTTTATGTATGATGTAATGAAGGAGCCTGTCCTATTATTTGACCTAAATATTTCCTTCAAATCAGACAATAAAAACACTAGGGGGCATCCACTTCAAATAAAAGGAAACAGCTTCAAACACAATCAAAGAAAATATTTTTTTACTACCAGGATTGTTAATCCCTGAAATTCTCTACCAGAAAGTATAGTAATAAGTAAAACAAAAACTGAATTTAAAGCTAGATTAGACATATATATTACACCAGGAGCCACATTACTTTAGTTTAGAGATTAATATTTATCAAAGCAAACATGGGCTTACGCCCACTTGCTTTGTACAGTCCTCAGTGTGACCAGGTAAGGCCCACTGAGACTAGAAGTCCCTTTTTCCGTGGTGACCCTGAGGGGGGGGGGATACAGATGGTATTCAACTGAAGCTGAATCAGATTAAGCTGTTGGTGGTATTTTTTAGTGAATGGGGGAAATTTGGCCAGGACACTGGGGAAATTTTCCTACTGGTTGATAGGGGGAACCACTGCTCTGCTCTTGTAGGTCGGCAGTAGGCATCAGGCTGGTGAGTGAGAAGGATGCTTCTGAGCTGCTGCCAGAAGTTCAGTCTCTGACTCTGGGCAGTGTTGCAAATGGGGCTGTAGCTGTTTGTGCAATGGAGATTCCGAATGATTTGCTGGATAGGGTTCCAGTAGCGGAGATGTCTCTACTGAGTGAACGCGTAACTATGCAGAGTGATGTACCTACTTTGTGAATGGCTGTTACAGTGGAGCAAATTGTGGTTGTATCATTGCAAGCCACTAACCAGGAGGATTTCTTGCCTCAAACGCAGATTCAGAGTGATTCAGGAAGTGTGCTGACAGCTTTTCTAGCTGGAACTGACAGTCTGCGGGTTGCACCTCAGCAGAGTTCAGCTGACGTAGGAGTGACTGTTGCAGAGAGAATGCGGAAGTCTTTCAACCTTTCAATGCCTGATGCTCTTCTTTCTGTTACTGATTGGTCTAAGGAGACTGCTTTGACACAGATGGGCTGGTTACAAACTAAAGCCGGGAATTGGATTCCTGACCCGAGATGGGTCTCCATTTCTCAAGGTGAGAAACTTATTCCTGAGACTGTTAATTCTGTCGTGGACAATGACCAGTCTGTTGTGCATGAACCCCAAGTTCATTCTGATCCGTAGCTTGCTGACAAGGCTCATGATATTATTGATTCTGAAGGTTTGCCTGAGGAACCGAACAATAATGCTACTTCCCCTCCCTCCCCAAACTGAGACAGAAACGAGATGGCCCTAAGTATTCTGATTTCTTTAAAAATAATAAGGTTGAACAGGCTCCTAGGTGGAATGCAGTTCAGCTACGTTATCGTGTAGGGCTGCAAGAACACCCTGACAGACATTTTGTAACCAGAACCCTTTTGATGGACTGTATGTTTTTTTTTGGCTTCTGACATTTATGCCTTGATTAATGTTCAAGGTGAAGATACTTTTGACATCAGTTTTCAAACATTTTCAGGCTTGACATTTTTGGGATAAAATATGAGGCTTTTAAGTCATTACCTCTATGGATTTCTTTTTGGGCTATACCCCCTACCAATCCTTTGTATAAAACTGTAAACATCCTGTTCAGAAATGAGGGAGTGAATGTGGGTGACGTTTTATTCTGGTTGGAAAAAAAATGTCAAGTTTTGGGTTTACCTGAAGCTATCATTGATGCGGAGGGGATCTGGACAGAGGGTTGGAGGTTTAAAGTTTAACTTCACATGCTTGGTAATGATGTTTTACATATTCCCAACAGCTTTTCTTAGGTAAGGATAATGGGGTAGTTTTCTATCAAGGGCAGCCAAGGGACTGCTACAAATGTGGTAGTCCTCGACACCTTAGTAGTACCTGTGATAGGGTAATTTGTGTGTTGTGTGGAGATTATCACCATGATAGTTCAGTATGTAGAAACCCCTGTAAGTGTAATCTCTGTGATGAAATGGGTCACGCATACCATCAATGCCCTTGGGCAGGTCAGAACAGACAAGGAAGCCTGAACCAGGAAGACCTGGTTAATAATGCTCAGGAACAACGTCGGCCTACAAGGCTGGAGCAGGCTCCTCAGGAGGGACTGAGTGCGGAACCCCCTCCACCTTCCTCTGATTCCACACCTACAGAATCAGATCTGAACATTTCTTCACACACACATCCTGTAGTTTCTGATGAGACTCCTAGTACCTCTACGTCTGGACAGGAGAGATCTACCATGCTCTCCCCCCGCCAGAGAGTGGCTTCTCCTTGGCTAAAAGGGTAATGAGATCTTCAAGCCGGCCTAAGGGCCCTAGTACTCCTATACCCACTTTAAATTATTTTCAAACCCTTCAAGATATGGATGGGGACTCTGAATTGGATATTTCTTCTCTGTCTGGTGTAGTATCCGATATGGAGTTTTAAGATGCCTCTAATTTCCCAGTTAGAGAAACCAAAAAAAAAAGACTGGAAGAAAGAGAAAAAAGGATAAGGTGATGGGATGAATTTTCTTTTTGTTTTGTTTTTTCTCTCTCCCCACATAACACTTACATCACATGATGACTTTACGGTTAACTACTTTTAATAGTTGTAGCATCAAAAACTTTAAGAAACGGGTTGCGCTTTTTTTTTTTTTTTTAACTTTTTTCTTTTGATATTCTTTTTTTACAAGAAACCAGATTTTCTTCTCTTTCTGATGTTTCACAAGATAAATCTTTTTGGACCTTTGGAGAAGATGCTGCTGATGGGATTGGAATTCTTTTCTGTTCCCCACATGTACAAGTCCAGAGATTGGTGGACATCTTACCTGGCAGAGGCTTGATATTAGACTGTCTCTATAAGGTTGTTTTTTTTTGTGCCTCATTAACACTTATGCTCCCCAGACTAAAAGTTTAAGAAGTTATTTGATAGTATTAAACCTTATTTGTTTACAACTAAAATGGTAATTTGGAGAGGGGATACGAACTGTAGTTTAGATGTTAAAATTAGGGACAGTATACAACAAAATGTCTATTGCAACACTCATGTTTTGCACAATATTTTAACTACGGCTAGAGTTTATGATGTTTACAGGGCACTTCATTCTGATGGAGGATTTACTTATATGAGAAGTGCTTATTCCACACATATTGATTATTTTTTTATCTCAAAACTACTTAATGCTAGTAACTGTAAATTAACTTAAAGTGAATTTTCTGATCATCTTATTTTTCAATGTGATGTACATATGTTAAATGCTCCCCCTAGTTTTTCTTCTGTTTCTAGATGCTGGAAGTTGAATTCTTCCTTATTGGATCAGCAGGATATTAAACAAATAATTTATCTTTTGTTCCAGTACAGGAAATCCATTCTTGAATTCTATAATAGCTGGCTGTTATGGTGGCAAGACACCAAAGCTGATTTAAAACATTTGTTTATTTCTTTAGGTAGGAAAAAAGGGAATATGGAGTATCTCAGTTGTCTGAGTTTTAGAGACCAATTTTATAAATTGATGTCCCTACAAAATGACTCAGATGCTAGAATTAAATCTCAGATTGATGAATTAAAATGTAAGATGCGGAGTTTTCAATATAATAGAGCATTTTCTTTATTTGCTGAATTTAAATTTGGTGTAGTTTCTCAACCATTTTCTGATCCTTTGAGGCCTGTAAATATAAACTGAAGCATAAAGTCATGGATGGTCTTTATGACCTGGATGGGGTCCTAAGAAAATCAGAAGCTGAAATGCTAAACATAATCTCTCATTCGGTGCAAAATACCCTAGGGAAGGGGTTTGAACAAAAAACAGTTGGGAATCTTTAGTGTCATGTAATATTCCTATTTTGCCCCTGGCTGGTGCTCAAGAAATAGAAGGTCCTATTTTATTGTCTGAAGTTCAACAGGTTATTTTGATTCTCAGACCAGGTATTTCTCCAGGTGAGGATGGTCTGACAAATGAATTTTGCCATTTTTTTGAATCTGTTTTGGTGGAAATTTTGCTTGAAGTATTTACTTCTATGTTAATGGAAGATACCTCTTTGCAAAATTTTATAACTGCTATCACTATTTATTTACATCAAAAAGGTGATAAGAAAAATATACAAAATTGGAGACCTATTAGTCTGTTGAACACGGATTACAAAATGTTATCCTTAATTGAATGTAGAAGACTGCAGAAAGCAGCAGTTTATCTAGTACATCCTATTCAAACATGTTCCATCCCTCAATGGAATATTCAGCAAAATTATAGGTTTTTAAGGTATATTTGTGAATTTAGTGCACAACGGAAATTACAGGGTTTTTTAATCTCACTTGATCAATGCAAAGCATTTGATAATGTATCCCATATTTTTTTATTACATGTTTTACAGGAATATGGTATCCCTCAAAGTTTGATTGACTGGATTAGGTTGATTTATAACAATTCTGTAGCTATTTCTTCCCTTAATGGTTTATTGGGGGATCCTATAGATATTAAAAGGGGAGTTAGGCAGGTTGCCCTCTCAGCCCTTTGTTGTACACTTTCTGGCTGGACCCTCTTATACAGGAAATATTACATGATCATACCATTATTGGTCTTTCACCTGACCCCGCTATTGAATTGCAGAAAATATCTGCCTATGCAGATGATATCTGCCTTTTTGTTCAGGATGAACAATCTGGGGCAGCTGCATTACGTATCTTTGAGAATGTCATGGCTTTAACAGGAGCAGGTATTAACTATCAAAAAAATGCTGCAATATGTTTGGGGAATGATATGGGTATACAGTACGTGTATCCCATATTGGACAAATCATAGTATCTACTCAACCAATTAAAATGTTGGGTATCTATTTTGGTGCTGGGGATTTAGCAGCTAGAAACTGGGGGCTGGATATTCAGACTGTGCTATTCTGTGGCACAAGCCTTTGCACTGCACAAAATAGTTGCACGGGGTGTGGCCGGGGAGATATTCAACAGAGTTGCGTTATTGAGCAACTCCTTTGAATATCACCCCAGAGCCACAACCACTGTGCATGGCGCTGGAACTTGCACCACACTTGAAGTGGTCAGGCGAAGCATTCAGATGCGGTGGCACAAGTACCATTAGCCATCATGGGCTTAATATTCAAGGTGACATGCAAATACGGCCATAATTCATGCAAGGCGCAGGGGGAGGCATTTGCATCTATTTATGCCCCCATTTGCATGCCATTAGTATGCAGGTGCACCGATCCCCGAGGACTTGCACCTGGCGCCCTGCCAGGCAGCAGCCGTCGGGGACCGACACCCCCTGCAGCCTGATCATGGGCATAAGTTATAAAATCCCCCCACCCCCCCGACTGGCCCGATCATGGGCAAAAGTTTAAACATCCCCCCAACTGACCCGATCGCGGGCATAAGTGAAATAAAAATCCCACCCCCACCAGCCCAATCATGGGCGAAAACAGTTCAACTCCCTCAAAAACATATCCCTGGTGATCAGTGGACCTCAAGCCCAATCGCGGGCAGAAATGCCTTCAACCCCCCAAGTACATATCCCTGGTGGTCCAGTGGCCCTCAAGCCCGATCGCGGGCAGAAATGCATTCAAACCCCACCCCAGGACCACCTACCCTGGTGATCTAGGTGGCCCCCACCCCACCCACCCACGGGCCCACCGCCCGCTCCCCATCAGCCAGCGGGTGGCAGCATCCACCTGCCTGCCACCCCACCGCCTGCCGACTGACTGGCGGTGGGGCTGCATGCCCGATGGTTCAGAGCAAGAACCAATGGGCATGCAGCCATACCATGCAAGGCAGTCAGATATGTGAATCATTCACATATCTGGACTGCCGCTATCGTATGGGCTGCATGCCCAGTGGCTCTTGCTCTGAACAATAGCAGCAACACCGGATCGTCATCGAGCAACAGGGTGGCAGGTGGGTGGGATGCTGCTGCCGCCGGATGATGGGGGCAGGGTGGTGGGACTCCGTGGGTGGGTGGGGGCCACTAGATCACCAGGGTAGGTGATCCTGGGGGTTTGAACACATTTCTGCCCACGATCAGGCTTAGGTCCACTGGACCACCAGGGATATGTGCTTGGGGGTTGAAGGCATTTCTGCCCACGATCGGGCTTGAGTCCACTGGACCACCAGGGATATGTTCTTGGGGGTTGAACTGTTTTCTGCCCACGATCGGGCTGGTGGAGGGTGGGATTTTATTTCACTTATGCCCGCAATGGGGCCAGTCGGGGGGTTGGGGGTTACTATATGCCCACGATTGGGCTGTGGGGGGGCACAGGGAGTAGGTTGAGGGCCACCCACAGGTGGAAGCTGCTGTGTTGCACCCTGCAATGCAGCAGCTTACCTGTGGGTGGCCCTCGACTTACTCCTATTTTTTTGGCTCAAAGTTGTGGAGGCGCAGGTTGGGGGTTGCACCTGCACAACTCTGCACAGCCTGCTGAATATCGGGCTGTGCAGTTTATGCATGGTTCCTCCCCCTCCGGTTCAGCATGCCTTCATTAGCATTGCGCTGTTGCTCAGCTTGACTTGGGGGTGCAACTGCCTCCTGCTGAATATGGCAGAATGGCACAATTTTGGACTTGCACATGACGCAACCCTTTTGAATATCCAGCCATGGGAAGATAAACTCAAGATAGGTGAATCTAGGGTGGCACACTGGAAATCATGGTCTATGGGAAAGAAAAAAGGGTTATAATAGTTAAAAAAAAAAAAAAGGTCTTCTTCCCATTTTTTTATATATTTCACATATATATCTTATTCCACTTGTTTTAGAGACTCGTTTGTTTAGTTGTTTTTTTCAATTGATTTGGGGGAGCAGATTAAATCCTATTAAAAGGGAGTTTACATGCTGTATAGCAGGTAGTATTAGTGCCTGATATATTTAGCACGATGACTCCAGTTGTGCATATTAGCACCTGATATAATTAGCGCTCAGTGCTTACTGCTGGAGTACAGTTAGCATGGCAGATTATATTAGCGGTCTGTTTATATTGGCCTTTTTTTGCTTTCAGCTAATATAGCTAATATAAACAGAAAGCTAATATAATCTGCTACATAGTATCTTCCTATTAATAAAGGGGGTTTGGGTATGATAAATCCATTGGCATTTTTTCATTCTTTTTTTTTTTCTTCCTTTGGTTCAGTAGGAAGGTCACGAGGTTTGTGGGACTCTTGGACAAATGCCCTTTTTCTTCCATTTTTGGATCATTGGGAAAACCTTTTACCTAGGTTACATGCTTCTTATTTCACTCCTGGTTTTGCTAAGTCTTCCTTAAAAAACTACGGATTTGGAAAATTACAAAACCTGAGGTATTGACATTACATAGGAAGGCTTTGTACACTAGGATTATAGAACAAAATCATGCCTCAAGTAAATTTTCCTAGATGCCTTCCTACAAAATTAAAATATGCATTACTTATATTAACAGACAGAAGAATACCAGTTCATATGTGGGATATACAGTGATTAAGTGCTCATGGCAAATTGGGGGTGAAAGGGAATTGGAAACACAAACCGCTTACTGACAGACAATGTTTACAACCTGAATGTGGGGGACAGGAGGAAGCCTTAGAACATTTCTATATTTCCTGTTTTTTTGCTACTCATTTTTGGTCAGATTTGGCTGTTAGATGGCAGTGGGCTCCTGTTGCACATATTTCTTATGAGTGTTTGGTTTTAGGGGAATATACTGGATTTTATACAAGATATCATCCCAGTACTTTAAATGTGATATTTTCATGTATTAAAGTATTTCATGTGGCAAGCTAGATGTACATTTTCATTACAACATATTAATACTCCAAATCTGATAATCTTGAAACAAATTGAAGCAGCCTTGAAACAATTAAAACAGAAAGAGAATGCACAATTTGACAGGGGGAAAATTTCTATGCTCTGGCAAAATATCCATTGGTTATCTGATTTCTATGGAGTGGTTATTACTGGTGATTTCTCTTTGGTATATTCTTGTGTGAGATTTGAATTCTATGCTTTATGTACCTAATTTTTTTTATTATGTATCCTTATTTACAACCCTGTTGTAAAATTTTGTTTATTTTTGAAAAATTTCTTGCAATTGTTTTTCTGTTGTTGGTTCAAAACTGATGTAATGTTTTTTTCTTCTAATAAAAATTCCCCTACTCTGCAGCAGGTGGCACTGTCCCATCTGTATGCAGGATGGAGGGTCCCAGTCAGAAGGAATCCACTGAAGGAGAAGGAGTTTTATAAAAGGATGGATGAAGCTGAGAAGTAATAAGCTATGGAGAAACAAAAAGATAAGGATAAAAAATAAAAGCACCTATCTACTAGCCCAGAGGTATTGTCAGGAAAAAAGTTTCAACAAACTGACCTGGACAGTGATACCAAATTTCTGGACGCTGTAATGGATGGCCCAGGTACAGATGCAGCTGTTGTACAAGGAAAGCAACAGGACTGGTCTCCGGAATGAGCGCTCCATGGAGCAGGCTGGATTGAATCGCCAAAAGGGACCTGGATACCATACCAGACAATTTCTTTGCCAGGAACCACTGTGTCACCAAGACAGCAAGTTTCTCAATACATTTCCACTTAAATAGTGGAAGAAAATATTGAATACAGACCTTTTCCAGAAACTCCAGAAGAGATATTAATGGAACATCCTGGCACTGTAGATACTGAGGAGCCAGAAGTGAGGCTATCTGGGCAACATCAAACAGCCGAACAAAGCCTCTCAGACAGCAGAATAGCAGCTGGTACAGCTGCACAACATCCTGGCCCTGTGAAAGCTGTAAGCTTGGAAACAATGGAAACTGATGAACCACCAACTGAGATACATTTCACAGAATTTTCCGGAGAACAAGCTATGACTTCAGCAGCCCTACAAGCACAGTTTCCAAGGGCTAAACAGATGGGAGTAGAACCACTGGGGAGAACCCCTACCATGGCTATACCCACTGAGAGAATTTGACAAAGAACGTAAACACTTGGGGTAGGACACCCTTTAATACAGCACATCCAACAATGTTGGCAGAAGAAGAAAGAAGCAACTCCAGATACTACACCTGCAGGAAATGTGAGTTATGCCAGTTTACTTAAAAAATAAACCAGCTGAAGCAGCAAAAAGAAGGTTTGCAGTCAGGAAAAGATATGGGGGGGCTCCATTTTTTTAGACAGATTATGTAGGGAAAGAATTAATCAAGAACTCATTACAATTTATCCCAGCTGATGTTTATGTATTTATCCATGCTCCAGGAGACTTTAACTTTGATATAAGTTTTTTACCCCAACAAAAACTGGATAAATTCTGGGCCCTGTACCCCCAAAGTACGGAACACTCCACTATGGGCCCTCTTCTTTGCAATATCCCTCACAAAGCCCATGTTTAAAACAGTAACAGTTTTATTCCGTAATAAAGAAGTCAATGTAACAGATATAATTTATTGGCTAAAACAACCCAGAGCCTTTAATTGATGATGAAGGGTTCTGGATTGGGAGGGTGGTGGAAATTTCATGTGCAGTTAAGACATAATGATTTCAGGATTGATCACCTCCCAAACTGCTTCTTTTTAGGGTGGGACTAGGGTATCCTATTCTACCCAGGACAACCCAAACATGCTACCTATGTGGCTCAGAGGGACATTTAAATCACGAATGTGACAAAAGAAAGTGTCTTCAGTGTGAAGCCTTGGGTCATACCAGTGCTTTTTGTAAAAGTCCACTAAAATGCAATCTATATGATTCAATAGAACATGCATTTAGCACATGCCATGGGCTGCACACAATACTTCAGATTATGATGAGCAGGACTTTTATATACATACAGCAACTAAACCCTTCAGAGCACAACACGCAGCTCAGGCCCAGCAACAGGCAGCAGAAACCACCCCCAACCCCACCACCAATGCTCAGCTGGTAATCAACCCACAGGGAAGAACCACAGAGAGAGCCTACAACTCAAATGGCATCAGAGGAATCCCCTATAGAAACTGCTACACTGAATGGTCAAGATCAGACAGTGGGAGATATGCCCCCCTTCCCCCAAGCAAGACAGGATCATCATACAGGGGAAGTGCAAAGGAAAAAGGACTCGGTCTGGTAGGAAAAGAGTGACAATAAACCCAGATTTTCCAACAGAAAATAGATTTGAGGTTCTACAAAGCTGGGGAGAAATCATAGATGAGGAGGATTCAGATATCTCAGCCTCCTATTCACAGAAAGTCCAAAGTTCAGACAGAGAGAATGACAGCCCTGCCAGGGCTTCCACTGCAAAAAAGAAAAAATGGTAAACTAGAGCTGTGGTCAAAAATAAATAATAATCAATAACATTCTGCTCATGAGTCGAACTTGTCCTTTGCTACACTGAATGTGACTAGCTTAAAATCAGAACTCAAAAGTACTACAACACTTTCAGTGCTAGAACAGTTTAAGCAGGATGTGTTTTTCTTACAGGATACTAAACTGACTACTCTTCCAGAAATACAAACAGCAAAGGACAGTTGGATATGGGAAGAATCAGTTTGGACAATAGGGGAGGAACTTTGTAGTGGCTAGGAACTGGGGTTAAAACTTCCAAAATTAAAATCAACAAAATGGTGGATATCTGTCCTGGCAGAGTTCTATTGTTAAATAATTCCCATAATTACCACCTAATTAATGTATATGCCCCCCAAACAAAGACAGCTAGGATAAGTCTCTTGAAGTTTATTCAGTCCTACTGTATCTTCACACTGCCAAAATAGTAGTAATGGGAGGGGATTTTAATATAAGAATACTGCCCTTAGATAAAAGTGTATATACAACAAAAACATACTGTGATGCAGCCTTTTTATGAAATATGGTAAAACAAGCTGGTCTAGTGGATGCCATTGCCACATTAGACAAAAAAAACTGGCACACACCTTTTACAAATAGTCTCTCTCTTCCAGAATAGATTTTTTATTTGTTTCTTTCAGGATTAAGTTTTCAAATCCCCAGTTACTTCCAATTGAATACTTAGATCATTGCCTAGTGGGGATACAGCTGTGTGCGTATAAAGACAACTCCATAGGCCCAGGCATCTGGAGAATGAATACAAGTCATTTAGAGGATGAAGAATTGCAACAGAGTTAAAAATAATTGCACAAGACAGATTTTTAGTTTTATGTTTATATGACACCATTATAGAGTGGTAGAAGGACAGTAAAACCTGCTTTCAATGTTTTTTTTAAAGTTAAAGGCACACAAAGGGCAACAAAAACAAATAATATATATAAAAAACTTAGAGAACACTTACAAAACTTATCATACTTACAATACTCTACAGGTAATGACTATTCAACACAGATTAGTGCAGTAAAAATGGAAATGTGCGAGTTCCAATATAACAGATTTAAATCCTCGGAATATAAACAAAAATTTGGTTCAAAAGGAACTTCCACACAAGTAAATCCCTTTGCAGACTGCAAACGTAGGATGGAGAAAAAATGTATGGCTAGTATACTTTCCTCAAACAGGGAGAAGATTAAGGGACATCAGCAAATTTTGAAAGAAATACACAAGCAAGTCCAAACCCAATTTGGAACCCCCTTCTTGAAGAATATACAGTAGACATGGGAGTTTTAATAAAAGCAGCTCAAATACCTAACTTAACAGACCTACAAAAACAAGAACTACTTTCTCCCTTTATAGAGGCTGAAGTAGGTGAAGTTATTACAAACTTACTAAAAGGAACTTCCCCAGGCTCAAATGGCCTTCCTTGGGAATTATATCAACAACTTTGGAAAATATGTCCTCAAGAATTAACTGAACTGTATAATACATGTTTTTCTTCCACAGATTTACCACTCTCAATGTATGAAGGCCTTTTGATTTATTTATATAAAAAAGGGGATAGCGCGGACTTGGCAAACTGGCGGCCAATAACACTATTAAATACGGATTTTAAAGTTGCAACACAATTGTTATGTAAAAGAATTAGTAAAATTCTGCCAGATTTTATACACCACGAACAACTGTGTTCAGTTTCTGGATGGAAAATATCTGATGCTTTAATGCTTCTCAGAGAAATCTTTGATAAGGGTAACTCGGGGCAAATATGTTTTTTTTTTTTTTGATTAACTATGATTAGGCAAAGGCCTTCAATAAAATCTCCCATGATTTCTTATGGTTGATTTTAGAATCTTATGGTTTTCCTTTTTCATTTATATCATGGATTAAACTACTCTACCAGGAAGCCTCATTTAAGCCACACATAAATGGCAGATTAGGAGAAAAATGTTTACTAAAAAGAGGACTATTACAAGGGTGTCCATTAAGTCCACTCATATATTTTGACCATAGACCCCCTGATACGAATTCTGAATCAGTCTCCAAAAAGTATAGGGATACATGGCCAAAATCTTTCAGAAGACAAAACAATTTCATATGCAGATGATTTGTGCACACTAGTACAGGATGATAGTTAAAGGGATATAATAATAAAAAAGAAAAATAAGGTTTATGGATTACATAAAAATACATAATACTGAAGCTACATGAAGCATTTTTAAAAACTTATAAAGAAAATGTAAAAACAAAATAAACAAGGCAAAGAAAAACTTCGAACATAAATTGGCAAAACAAGAAAAAAAATCTAACAGCAAAAAAATTCTATGGTTACATTAACTCAATGAAAAAATCAAATAAATAATTAACATCAATAATAATGGATAGTAAAAATTTCACTGACCCAGTAGAGATGGCCAATACATTTAACAAATGTTTTTGTTCAGTATACACTAAGCCAATAAATATACCTCATGTAAACACATCAGTAAATTGGAAAAAAGACATATGAGGTAACAATAGAAAAAATAACAGAGTTAATCATAAAATTAAAAGATCATAGCTCACTGGGACCTGACAACATAACAACTGAAATGCTAAAAGTCATATATATGTCCCATTAAAAATACTATATGAAAAGTCACAATATACAAGAGTCATTCCTACAGATTGGAAACTCTCTAATATCATCCCCATTTATAAAAAAAAGGATCCAAAGCATGTACAACCGATTACAGACCCATCAGTTTAACTTATGTTGTATGTAAAATGCTTGAAACTATAATTAAGAATCAAATTCTGTACAAACTTAATAACACAAGCACATTTGATCATAATCAACACGGTTTTAAAAAAGGCCGATCATGCATGACAAACTTAGTTTTTATGAAAACATAAGTGAAAAACTTGACAATAACAAATCTATGGGCATACTAATGTTTGATTTCAATAAATCCTTCAATATGGTCCCCCACTGGGCAATAACTGAAAAGCTGCTTAAATATGGTATAGACAAGGGCATTATTGTATGGATAAACAATTGTCTGGCTAACAGAAAACAAAAAATATCAGTCAGGGGTCATCTGTCCAGAGAGGGTGAGGTAACACATGGAGTGCTCCAGGGTTCAGTGCTGGGTCCAATAATTTTCCAAATTTCTATTGCAGACCTAGACAAAGGGGTTATTTATTTATTTACTTAAGAATACAGGAATTACAACCATTTGAGTCATAGACTCATTTCCAATGGCTCCACAACAGGTACAGAGTTAAAGTAAAAAACAATAGCAGTATTGAAACAGTTGAGTACAATAAGGTGTCATACAAGCGTGGATATGCACTTATACACAAATACACAAAAACAATATATACAAATATGAGATTAGCCTATACAAGTGGCAGCTAAACACAGGATACATCACAGGGATACAGTTTGATAAGCAGAGATTTCATCACAGGTTACAGATTAGATAACAGGGTGCTGCCCCAGAAAGGCATTGTCAAATTCCTATCACAGTGAGTGTACAGTGAAATTAATTGAGATAGACATTGGGACCATGGGATTCAGAAGTGTAAGATTGCTTGCTGCCAAATATGGCATTGTCTATGGGCTGTGTATATCCTCCAGTGGTACAGCAGGGCCTAGGAGTTAGGCTAGCAGTCACACTGGCAGTTGTAGAAAGACAATATGTGGGTTTTCAGGGCAGCCTTAAATGGACCTAGTTTGGATATAGTGGTGATGGCAGGTGGGAGGTCATTATACCATGATGGGGCTCTGAATGGGAAAGTCCTTTGAGCTAATGTGGTCCTAACCCTGGGCACCTTCCAGATGGTTTTGGTGGCCATGCGAGTGGGCACAGAGAGGGTAGCTGACTCAAGGGCGGCTGTAACCCAGGCTGGGGACAAACTCAGGTGGATTTTTTTGGTGAGGAGACATTTCTGATATTGCAGTCATTCTTCTAGTGTGAGGACATTGGTGAGTGCATAGATGGTGCAGGTGTGCATTCACTTGTCTGCACCAGAGAGGAGCTAACATGCTTTATTGATAGTCAGCTGGATTTGGTGGAGAGCGGCGGAGTCAGAAGCGACACATATTGTGAGTCCATAGTCCACGAGCGACAAGACAGAGGATGTTACTGCCAGGTGGAGGGCTTCTGGTGGTAGGCAGTCCTCATGCCGATATAGGTGGTCAATTTGGGTGTTGGTGGCTGAGGAGAGTACTTTCATGTGTTCATGGAATGAGAGGGTGGTGTCGAAGGTGACACCCAAGTATTTATAGGTGTGGACTTGGTCCAGAGGAAGGAGTGAGCTGGATGGGGTTTTCAAGTGGATGCCCTTCACCCTGTTTTGGCTGTGTGCAAAGAGCATGGATTTAGTTTTTTTTAATGTTGACAACTAGCCTGTGGTCAGCAAACCAGCATTCTATCTGTTTGACGGAGTCTTGTAGGGAGAGCTGGAGAGCAGAAGGATCAGAGTGGGAGGTGTATAGAACTACATCATCCATGTAAAGGAGAATGTTCCCGGTGTGGAAGTTGGGCAGGGCATTGAGGTAGATGCTAAAGAGCAGGGACCCCAGGATGGATCCCAGAGGAACTTCAGAGTGCACAGGTCATGTGGAGGACAGGGTGCTGTTAATTTTAACACACTGTGCGCTTGTGGTGAGATAGCTGGAGAACAAGATGAGGCAACCCGGAGAGATGGGTGAGTTGAAGTGTGTTCAAGATGAGGGGGTTGGAGACTGTGCCAAAAGCCTTGGAGAGGTCAATTAACACGGCCCCGGCAAGGTGTCCTTTATCCAGTGCAGAATGAAGTGTGTTGGAGAATTCTGTGAGGGCAGTAGTGGTGCTGTGACCTGCTCTGAAGCCACATTGTTCCTTGCATAATAAGTTGTGATTGAGAAGGTATTCAGTGAGTTGGTCAGCTAGAACTTTTTCTAAGGCTTTAGAGAGTGGGGGGAGAATTGCGATAGGCCTGCAGTTGTTAGGGGAGGTGCAATCATCAATTTTATGTATTGGGGTTATAACTGCCACCTTTCAAGTGGTCAGGAACTGTCCCAGGCACAGATTAGGAATAATATCTTCACATATGCAGATGACACCAAACTACCAAATTTAGCGGACCATGAGAAACTGAACAAGAGATATCATCATTACAAAATGACATAATCTCTATCGCCACATAGACAGCACAATGAGGGATGCAATTAAGTACTGAAAAATGTTGTGTATTACACATGGGTAAGAAGAATCGAAAACACAGGTATATATTAAACAACAAAAATATTCAGAACAAATTATCTGTTAGGGATTTGGGCATATTAATAGATGAAAAGTTTGAATTTATACAACAGTGTACAAATGCTATCTCAAAAGCCAATAGAACTATTAGAGCAATAAATAAAAACATAAAAAATAGGTCTAATACCGTTCTTCTCCCATTATATCTTTCATATGTTAGGCCACACCTTCACTATGGAAGCCAGTTGTGGAATCCTTATAAGAAAGGAAGTATAAATAGAATAGAGAAAGTACAATACCGGTTTACTAAATTAATCAAGAATCTGAAAGATAAAACATATGAAGAACAACTAGCCTCTCTAAGACTTCATAGCTTAGAACTGCATAGAATGTGGGGTGATATTTTATTTTGACCTAATGAATGACCCTGAGTTAATGACTGAATTAAACATACAGTATAAACCTGATAGATTTGAAGTAAGAGGTCACCCCTTACAAGTCAAATCTAAAAAGTTTAACTCAAGTAAAAGAAAAAACTTTTACACAATCAGAGCAATAGATTACCTGAAAATGTGATCATAAGTAAAAATAAAGAAAACTTTAAAAGAAATCTAGATAACTATATAAATACAGGAGGTAACATAAATTACTTCATTATGTTACAAAGAAGCTATCACATGGGCCTCGGCCTTTTATTGCTCTTAATTTCTTAGTGAATATAGCTAGCAGTGTAATTTTGGCTTATACAAAAAATACAGGGGTGGGCATTAATGTGACTAAAAGCCGGTGTATAGAAATAGGAAACCCCTTAGGAAACCGGCAAATGGTGGCAAACATACAGGTAGAACAAGTACCAATTAAAATATGAGGTATTTACTATGGAAAGGGAGATATGGCTACTTTTAATTGGGAGAAACAAATCTCAATGGGGAAAAAAGTGTCAGTATGGAACCAGTGGAGAATGGTGAAGTTAAAATGAATATTTATGGTTAAAACATATCTAATCCCAGTTTTGCTTTAAAGTTATGTCCCCCCCCCCAAAAAAAAAAAACAACTAAACCAGTGTGTTGAGTTGTTTTTTTCAGTGTGTATGGGGAGGGGCAGACTGAATGTAACAAAGAAGAGGGGTAGGTATGCCTTGTTGAATCGCAGGAACATTGATCATTTCCATAAGTAAATGTATTATGTATAATAATACAATATTGGTATTAGTAGTAGAGGGATTCCTCTAGACTCCTACAGCATATGGACAGACAAATAAAGAGGGAGAGCTGATGCTGATTATCCTGAAGGTAGTATATTGCCTTTTAGAAATGTTAGTTAATTACACAAAATGTAGAGACTGGCTTTGCAGGGTATATGAATTCGGAAACAAGGGAGAGAAGAGAAGTTTTAAGTGGAGAAGAAGTCATGGGGTTATGATTTCTGGAATAATGTAATTTTCTTTTCTTTGTCATATTAGTTAATGCTTTTGGGTATGTGATTTGAACATGTATGTACTTTCCGATAAAATACACAAATACGACAGTCTAGAGGTTGGGGGAAAGTTGAGAGGTTTGATGTAATACCCATGGCTTTTAACAATGTGAGTTATGGGTTAAGTTTTGCTGAGAAGTGAATAGAATTGTATTAAGTTGATGTGTTAAAAGCCATAATAAAAGATTCACCTACTCTTGGATAGTAGTTAGAGGGAGGAAGGGGGTATGACCAAAATACTTATTTGATTTATTATTCGATTTGTATGTTGATTTGTTGTGATTATAACAGGTTTCATTGATTGATTTTGAAGTTGTAATACAAATTCCCCATCTCTTTTGGAGACATGCCATAGGATCTTTAGCATCCACCTGAACAACCACCAGGACAGGCAGACAGGACCTCAGCTTAATATCTCAACTGAAAGACCGCACCTGAGGAGTGCAGCATCCCCCTCATGAGGCACTACAGTGTCAGTATTGGGATTTACCTAAGGTGGCTGGTCTGGGGCTAGAACCCACAACCTTTCAGTCTTCTTTTCTCAGAGGCAAGTGTGCAACCTGCTGATCCACTGACACTGCTTACAGAGTAAGAGAAGAACATTCCTCCTCACATTCCCATCCAAGTAATGCTTTACAGAATAAGAAAGAGCTCTAAAATTGCAATGTAATGCCCATAATTGATTAACCTTTAATTGTGTGCCTCCCTTTCCAGAAATTCTCCTGCCCTTGGGTGTACTACTGTTACAGTACCAGGCTGGAAATCAAGTTATGTTTATAAATTTCTGAGGAAATAGGCCACAACCTTTTCAAACATGGGGCTGGATTGTGGAATGTCTCTCTCAAATGCCTATCTGAAGGAGTAGATAAAGTAACTAACCTCTCGTTGCATATATGAGGAAAGTTAATTATAAAACAAAATGCATTTTAACATTTATTTATTTAGCACTATGGACACTTATCTCCTCCCACCTGCTCCCCAAGTTCCCCTGTTTCTATCATGACACACATTCATGAAAATCAGCTGATATATGCCTTAAACACCTAAAGCCAGGTTTTTAGAAAGGTCAGACACAGACATTGCTGCATGTATTGTATCTGTTTTGGAAAAATTGACACAAATGCAATTTGCATAACTTTTGTAGCAGGTGTGTCTTTTCCAGATGCCAATTTTGGACACATTGAGACAATTTAATAGACTGTTTCATAGATTGGATTGACTCCCTCAGCTCCTGAACTACCTACAGTAAGCATGAATCTAAGCATGAACCTAATTATTTCCCTTTTAAAAATAGCAGGGGAGGATATCGGACAAGTCTTTTGGAATTTTGGTGATATGGCAGCTAGGAGAAGTGATGCTGTTGTCATACATTTTAGTGTGTCAATAATTCTACATTAAATTAATGGGAAGCTATATATTTTTTGAAGGAAATAATGCAGTCCATGTAACTGAGGTCCTTTATTTTCGTAATATGTATTTTAAATGTACTGTAACATGAATGCATGCTGCTTTAAGGCTTAAAATTTCTTCATTCAGCTTCAGAGCAGAATGAACAGACAATAATGTCAAGCATTACAAGTACATTTTTGATTGCTCCTCATGACTGCCCTGCTATAATGTGGATTAGTCTGATTAAACTCAAATTAAACTTGACAAAGACACGTTTTGACAGACCTTTTGTAATACTCTGTTAAGTATTTGTTTCAATGCCTGAAGCTAGGGCAATACTTATTTTTAAATAAAAGACAAAAAAATATAGATTTAAGAGTCAAATGCTCACTTGTTATCCTGATGTGGCTTAAATCTTGCAATAGGAAAGTTAACATCTGAGTAGCTCTGTCTTTCTTTAGCAGATCAGCAATGGAGAAAGAGGCCTTCTGGCTTAAGAACCAATAAATGATGATTAAAGGGACACTGTCAACTTGTTTCTCATCATATTATTTCTAGTTGAAAGCCCACATTTTATGATTATTTACCCTCTCTAAAATTCACTGATGTTGCTGTTTGTTTTGTCTGTCTCCTTGTTCAGTAGAACTGAAATGCATGGCAATGTGTATTTATAAACAACCTTGTTTTGTTTACAGTCCTGGTTCTGTTCTTACTGCATACTTCCTGAGCATTAGAAACACACCCAAACAGTGCAGTCACTCATAAGAAAGAAGCCTGGTAAACTCCCACTGTATCATGAGGGGCTAGTCTGTTTTGTGGGTGTTCCCAAGTTCAGGAAAGATGCATTTGGAGTTGCTCAAGGGATATAAACAAATCTTTTTTGGTGTGATAACACCAGTATGTTGGGCAGTCTGTTTTTCACTTTTTTAAAGAAAATAAGTGTCAGAATCAAACTACCAGCTACATCAGCAATCTTTACTGAATATTGGCAGTCATAAAGTATGTTTTTTAAACTAGGGACACTTTGAGACCTAAGGGGGTTGACAGTGTCCCTTTAATGACCATTTCAAGATAATGGATTCTAGTAATGAGTTTTAGAGACATGATATAAGGAGTTTAGCATTCCCAAAGAAAAACAAACATTAGCCAGTGCCAGTCATGTTTGCTTGCCTATATTTGTTGTGTAGTAGTTGGGCATAGATGAAATTGTCATGATTGGGACATGAAAAGATTTACATACAACACTGTTGTTGTTTTCTTAGACTGTGACCCAGAATTTTCAAGGGAATATTTTTATTACCCCAGCATAAGGACATGACAGTCATCATTAATCAAATCTCACCCAAAACTTTATTTTGAGGAACAACCACAAAAACATGTTTGGGAGGAGGATTTGAAAAAATGACACCTGCCATGTTCATGAGGCGGGGTATAAAAAAATGGCTGTATTTAAAATGTAAAAAAAAAAAATTCATTGATATGAGTAAACATTGGAACATTTTTTCTTCATATCTTTTTTCAGATTTTAACCCCAAATGCTCAACATAGTTCTGTACCCCACCTTATGAACAGGGTAGAAGTTATTTATGAAATCTGGCCCAAAACGTAATTTTGCAGTATGACCGTGAAAACACATTTTGGGTGGGCTTTGCAAAAATAACACTTGTCATGTTCATGAGGTGGGGTAAGAAGATGACCACATTGAAAATATGGGGTCCAAATGTCCAAAAATATGAAAGTTATGAGTACACATTGATCAATCTCAATATTTCATCATAATTTTGTTGTCTATTAAATTTTGACTCCAAATTTTCTAAATTGTATTTTTATTATGAATGTTGCATGTAATATCTTTGCACTGGAAAGAAAGAAGAAAATCTTGGTGTGTACATAATGGGTGGCTCACCAGGACACTTCTCAAACAAATGAAGGAGTGTGATAATCTATGGCACATGGTAAAGGCCACAGGAGCACCACACGACTTCCAAAAATATTGGGCAACCAGAAACCAATGTACCAAAGATATTAGGCAGGCCAAAGCTAACTGCTACAAGAGTCAGCTGGAAAGAAACTGGGGGAATAGTAAGAAATTCTGGGACAACATCAAGGACTTGACAGGAAAAGACACCAAAACACCTCCTACACTGCTAAATGTCATTGGTAAACTCACTAAGGACCCCCAAACTATTGCAAACACCTTTAACAAAGTCTGTACACACATGAGTGCAATCCTTCCCACTATCTCTCCTCACAAGTCTCTCCAGCTCCTCAACCCCAATCTTCTACACTCCCCCAGGAGCAAATTACACCACAGTTCTACTTCAAACAAATCACCATTAATGAAGCCAAGAAATATGTCAAAAGGGTACAAGTTAAAACTTGCATGGGCAGTGACAACACTGGCATGAAATTGGTGGCACTTGCCCTGGAGGAGGTAATAGCACTCATTACAAAAATCTTCAATAAATTGCTCACCCTAGCTAACTTCCCTTCTTTCTGGAAAATGGCCTTCATTACACCTGTACATTAAAATGGAGACCACACAATTACATCCAACTAAATGGCCCATCCTCATACTATCCCCCCCATCCAAGGCCCTAAAGAGGATAGTAGCTGACCAATTGAATGACCATCTTCAAAAACACACCCTGCAGTGCCCCAATAACATGGGTTCTGCAAACGCCATAGCACCAACACTGCCCTAATTGAGTTCTCAAGCCTTCTAAATGAGGCTGTTGACAGTGGACACCTAGTGGGGTAAATTTTCATTGACCTTATTAAACCATTCAACACAGTGAACCATCACATACTGCTGAGAAAACTACTGGAACTTAGATTGTCCCGTATCTCCATCAGCTGGTTCAGAGATTACCTCACAGGTAGAACCCAATGTGTTAAGATAGGCCCAGCCTGGTTCAGCACCAGGAAGGTATTTCTAGGGGTTCCTCAAGGGTCCATTCTTGCACCCTTGCTGTTTAGCCCATTTCTAAACATCCTACCTAATGCCAGTCTACCCAAAATTATACTCTACACTGACAATGCCACAATAATTAATCACAATACTCAACTACATCAACTCACCAAAGACATGCAGAACAGATTCAACCAGCTTAAGGACTGGTTTGCCAGTCACAAACTACTGCTTTACTACAAAAAAAAAACAAAGACTATGCTGTTCACTAGCCCACACACCAAAAAGGAAAACCTTAGTAAACAACAACAGTGAATCCTTGGAACAAGTGAAAACGTCAAGTACCTTGGGGTGCACATAGATGACTCCCTCTCCTTCACCTTCCACATAGATACCATAGTCAGAACTGTCAGTTCCAAGCTAGGGATCGTGCAAAGACATAGAAGTTACCTTACCCCAACAGTTTTCTGCCTAGCCATCACCAGCTTGGTACTGTTAGTAATTAATTATGTGCTGGTGATATATAGTACTGCCTCTGACATGGCACTTCAGTGTGTCAGAACCACTCTCAGCAAAGCCTGCTGACTCATCCTGGGAGTTGACAGGCTCACCCATACATGTAATCTCTATGCCCAAACACAATGGCTAAATCTACCTGGGTGTGTAAAGTTCCAGGTCTGTCTCATGGGAAAGAAGGATCTATTGGGTGTCACTCCTCCTGCCATCTGCAACATGCTACAGTTCCCCCAATCACAGCACTTTACCAGAGGCATAGCTCAGAGTTCACTTCTTGCACCATTCCGAAGAACCTCACTAGCACAATGGTCCTTCACCTACAGAGGGCTCCATTCAGAAGTTATGGTGAGCTACAGAGGGAGGAGTATAGAAAGGTGTATCATGAGAAACAGAAGGAAGCAGGGAAAACAGTAAGGATCACAAAGGCACAAACTGAGGAGAGACTAGCCCAGGTAGTAACAAAAGGGGACAAGACATTTTTAGGTATGTAAGCAAAAAGAGGAAGACCAAGTGAGGGATTGCAAGTTAAGAATTCATGGGGGTGAGTGTACAGAGGGGGGACCAGGAAAAGACAGATATCTTGAACAAGTTCTTCTGCTCTATGTTCACAGAGAAAGGGGAAAAGAAGGGACCACAAAAAAATAACAGAAGTGTTGAAGGGGGCGAAGGTGGACATTTGTACTTTTTTGGAGGAAAGAGTCCTGAAGGGACCTGCAATTCTGCAAGTGGATAAAGCAATGGGGCCAGATGGGGGATTCATTCAAGGGTATTGAAGGAGCTCAGGGAGGTACTGGCTGTACCTCTAACATTCTTGTTTAAGAGATCACTAGAAACTAAAGTAGTTTCAGAGGACTGAAGGAGGGCAGATGTAGTCCCACTGTACAAAAGTGGTAGCAGGGAGGAGGCTGGCAATTATAGGCCATCTCATCCGGTCATTGGTGGTGGGAAAATTAATGGAATCCCTGCTGAAGGAAAGGATTATGGAATATTTTGAACCCAACTGGGTTACAAGATCTGAGACAACATGGATTCACTGTGAGGTGATCATATTAAACAAACCTGACAGATTTCTTTGACTGTGTAAACAAGGAATTAGATTAGGGTGGAGTGGTGGGTGTGGCCTGTCTAGATTTTAGTAAGGTTTTCAACACTGTTCCACATAGGAGACTAGTAAGCAAGCAGGGTACCTTAGAAGTGGGACTAAAGGTAAGAAACTGGGTAAGAAACTGGTTAGGGGATAGGCAACAGAGGGTGGTGGAAAATTGAGCTCACTCCAAGGAAGGGAGGCTGGCCAGCAGGGTTCCTCAGAGATCGGTGCTGAGACCAGTCCTTTCTAATATCTTTATAAGTGACATCACAGAGGATCTGGAAGGGAAGGTCTGCCTCTTTGTGGGTGACACCAAACTCTGCAACAGGGTGAACAGTCCAGTAGGAGAGGAAAGGATGAGCAGTAATCTTACAAAAGCTGAGGTGTGGTCAAGGGTATGGCAGCAGCATTACAATACAAAAAAAGTGCAAGATAATGCACTTAAGGCACAAAATTCTGGGGGTGGTACAAAATGGGTGGAGTGCTATTGATGACAACCAAGCAGGAGAGAGACCTATGAGTCATCCTATTGGATGGCTTAGAGGGGGCCAGGCAGTGAAACAGTGCAGTTGGAAGAGCTAGTGGGACGCTGAGGTGCATAGGGAGGGGTATCACCAGCAGAAAGAGGGAGGTGGTGTTGAGGCCCCACCTTGACTATTGTGTACAGTTCTGGAGACCACATCTCTGGAAGAACATAGACAGGGTGAAGGTGGTCCTGAGGAGGGCAACTAAAATGCTACACGGTCTGCATCAAAAATCCCACAGGGAGAGACTAAAGGACTGCAGTATGTACACCCTGGAAAAAAGGAGTTGTTTATGAAGTGGGGTACCAAAAATGGCATGTTGAAAATTTAGGTCAAAAATATGAAAAAATGGCCAAGTTATGCCAGTAAGCTCAAAACAACATTGAAATACATTGAATCCCATACCTGTTTGTTCAGTTCATGGTCCAGCTTTGAAGAGTGAAGAAGTGTCTGTGGTCCAGAGAGGATTATGATGTTTGACCCCCCAATGGGTAAGTAAGGGCTTGGGTTGTGCAGGGTGGAGGGTGCTGAGTGGGAGTATAGGGTGGGGGCAGTTACGGGCACAAAAGACATGGATGGACATTTTACTTTTACAGGATTAAAGAAAATGGAGGATTCTTGCACTGCGAGATTGGACACCACCCAGTGTGACTGTTGTGTTTCTGGGGGGTGAGGTGGTGGGTGCTGAGTGGAAGGATTGGGTGGGGGGAGGAATGTTTAAAAAAAAATAACTGCACATGCACTGTGTGGATGGGGGAGGGAAATGATTCCTGCACTGAGGGATTGTTCACCCCCCCAGTGCCACTGTTACATTTCTGGGTGGGGGAGTGGAGTGTTGGGTGCTTAGAGGGAACCTTGGGTGGGGGGAAATATAAAAATATATGTTAAAAAATCACAACCGCGCATGGGCTGTAGTGGATGTGGGGGGGGGATTTTTGTGATTGGGACACTGGGAGATTGGGCACCCTCAGTGTCAGCATTATGTTTCTTGAAAGGGGGTGCTGAGAGGGATGGTTGTGTGGGGGGATATGTATATTTTAAAAGAAATTGACTGTGGTGTCACAGAGTCACTCTGTGAAGGGTTAGGGGCCCTGGAACTCCTTGTAATTGCCTCTGTATTTAAAACCCTGTGTTAGGACCCCCCCAAAATGTCAAATAAATAACAGAAAATAATGTTGGGATCCTGTTAAAATGATGAGACTGAAAATGCAGAGCTTTAAAAAGAAATAAATGCATCCGTAAAAGCGCTTAGTTTAGTGCTGCTCTGCACCGCGAAGTGCCTTTAGTTAATAAAAGAAAGGGAGAATGAGTTTTGAGTTATAAGACCCCCCCCCCGGATGAAAATGGCAGAAAGCTTTGGAAAGTCTGTGAGAGGGTACTAAGCCACCTATTAGTTGTGGAAGCTGTTTCCCTCACCAGCTTCACAAGCTTTTGCTCGTGATGTGAGTTTCATAACATTTTCCTTGCCAGCTTGCATGTTATGATGTGCGAATCATAGTTTATGTATTCAGTGCTGTTTAAGTCTGTTTACAAATGCAGGTTATCAGTGGAAGCTGCCACTCGGGGAAAAACACATGGTAGAAATGGGCTGAAGCTGTAGTGGATTTCCCCATCTTCATTCCCTGCAGGTAGTTGTAGCCTGACAGAAAGGATAATATGGCAAAACAGGGAGCAGGCGGCTGAACTGAGGTTTTGTTGATTTCAGCTGCCACTCCTAGTGCTTTAAAAGTGGTAGCGAAAGTGCTGCAATTAAAAGAAATGCAGTGTATTAGTGAAGGTGCTTGGTTGAGAGCTGAACTGTAAAAATACTCCTGAGACAGAAAAAGAAGTTAGCAGCTGAACATTAAGGTTGCTTCTTTCAGCTGCTGGCCCGGATATTCAAACTGTGCCATTCTGAGGTGCAAGCCCTTGAGCTGCGCAAAATAGTTGCGCAGGGGTGTGGCCGGGGCGATATTCAAAGGAGTTGCGCTATTGAGCAATTCCTTTGAATATCACCCCCCAGCCACAGCCACTGTGCATGGCGCAGTGGAACTTGCGCCACCGCAAGTTGTCAGAGTGGAGCATTCAACTTGCGGTGGCGCAAGTACCATTGCGCCATGCGCAAAATCACAATATTCAAAATGTGACATGCAAATGGGGCCATAATTCATGCAAGGTGCAGGGGGGGCCATTTGCATCTGATTATGGCCCCATTTGCATGCCATTAGCATGTAGGTGCGCCGATCCCCGAGGACTTGCGCCTGGCCGCCCTGCCAGGCAGCAGCCGTCGGGGACCAATGCACCCTGCAGCCCGATCGCGGGCAGAATGTGAAAAGAACCCCCAAACGCATCTCCCTAATGCCCGATCGCGGGCAGAGCGTGAAAGAACCCCCACCTAAACATCTCCTAATGCCCGATTGCGGGCAGAATGTGAAAAGAACCCCGTGCCCGATGGCGGGCAGAATGTAAGGAACCCCCAGCCGAATGTCTCCCTGGTGGTCAGTGGACCGTAATGCCCGATTGTGGGCAGAATGTATATTAACAACCCCCAAACATCTCCTGGTGTCTAGTGTCCCCCACCCCACCCACCCACGAGCCACACCACCCACTCCCCCCTGGCAGCGGGCGGCAGCATCCTGCCTGCCGCCCGCCGCCCGCCGACTGACTGTCGGTAGGCTGCAGCCCATAGGCTCTGGCTCTGCACCAATGGCGTGCAGCCCCCGGACAGTCAGCGGCGGCGGCAGGCGGATGGTGGGATGCTGCCCTCCGGCCGCCGGGGAGTGGGGTGGTGGAGCTTCATGGGTGGGTGGGGTGGGGACACTGACACCAGGGAGATGTTTGGGGGGTTGTCATATACATTCTGCCCGCGATCGGCATTACGGTCCACTGGACCACTAGGGAGATATTCGTTGGGGGGTTCCTATTACATTCTGCCCACGATCGGGCACTGGGGGTTCTTTACATTCGTCCATGATCGGGCATTAGGGAGGTGTTTGGGCGGGGGGTTCTTTCGCATCTTCTGCCCACGATCGGGCATTAGGAGATGTTTGGGTGGGGGCTTTTCACATTCTGCCCGTGATCGGGCATTACGGTCCACTGGACCACCAGGGATGTGGAACGGGAGGGGGCGCACTTTGATGCCCGCGAATCGAAGCTGGTGAGGGGCACAGGGACTGAGTTGGGGGCCAGCCATGGGTGGCAGCTGCTGTGTTGTGCCCTGAAATACAGCAGCTCACCTGTGGGTGGCCCTCAACTTAAGCCTTTTTTTTTTGGCTCAAAGTTGTGCAGGCGTAGGTTGGGGGTTGCGCCTGCACAACTCTGCACAGCCCGACTGAATATCGGGCTGTGCAGTTTATGCATGGTTCCTCCCCCTCCTGTTGAGCATGCATTCATTTGCATTGCACTGTTGCTCAGCCTGTTTTCAGTGGCGCAACTGCCTCCTGCTGAATATCGCAGAATGGCGCATTGTAGGACTTGAGCATGCGCAACCCTGTTGCGCATGGCGCAACCCTTTCGAATATCTGGCCCGCTGTGTTTAAATGTTCTGTGAAGAGAGTGTGTTAAATCATTTGTTTAGAAGCAATTAGTGTATATTCTGATAAAAGTCTGCAAGTTATGTTGGAGTCAAGGATTAGGTAGGGTTTAGTGAGAGGAGCAGGAAACAGAAGCAAAATGTAGCCACATGAAAAACTAAAGAGAAGCAACTCTTTCATGTGGTTGCTCTGTACCAGTTTCTCTACTTTTAATGTGTCCTTGCGGTTTCATTTCCTTAAGTACACTCACTTGTTTGGGGTAACAGTTTTAGGCTTTGTGTAGCAGGCTGTAAAAATGATTTTAAAAAGCAGATTATTTTGAACTACTTCCTGCCTGAAGTCAGTTAAAACATACAGTAGATTAAAACTGCTCAAGTAATAATAAAACACAGAGGAATGTTTGAAATTACCTGTTTTTGTGTTTAAGTAGGTTTGGAAAGTGCTGCTGCTGCTTCATGTCTCTCCCATGCCTCAGTGCTCTATAGTGCTGTCCGGCCATAACTGAACCCCTTATATACTGCTACAGTGATTGATGGGTGGTGCTTCAGGGGATGTTTAAAATAAAAAAAAAGTTTAAAAGCCATTTAAAATAAATCTGTCAGACTGTATAGTTACTATTATGTGTTAGATAGTGAATACAGTAATCCTAGTAAGTTTAAAACAATTCCAAATGAATTTAATAAGTTAAATGTTAATGGGAAGAGTGCATCACATGATTGCTTTCTTCTGTATAAAAGCCCTATTCTTTGGGTTGTGAATTCAGATAGGTTTTGGGTCTGGAGGTAGACTCCCGGAAGCTCTGAGAATTGCTCCAAGATGTTGGATTAAACTATGAGTAATCTTTGATTTCCACTGTCGTATCAGTTCGCTGTAACATATGTGTCCTGATTTGACTTAACTTTTGAAGAAGAAAAATAAATTTGAAAACTTAAAGAATGCTTGAGTGTTGGACTACCCATATTGTCCACTTGTTCACCTGTGCCCTACTACATGTGGACCATAAAAAAGTGCATTGCGGAGTGTTTAACCCAGATGCAGAGGCAACTGTGTTGACACTCTAACATGTTGTTCAGTAGCAAGGAATGCAAGAGTCCTTTTCTCACAGCAAGGGATATGTAGCACTCCACCCACTGCAGCCCTAGTGAGTCTTCAAATGCAAGGGAAAAGATGGGTGTTAAGAGCACTTTTAAAAACGTCAGCACAGGAGATTTGACAAAGCTGATTTGGTAAGGCCTTCCACATGAGTGGGGGTGGCTACAGGAAAAGGTCCTTTCACTGATGATTTTCAAAGGATACAGGAAACCAATGGCAGATTTTCCTGTATTGTGTGGAGTGGTCAAACAAGAGTATTTGGGAGCAGGATATTTTTAGGTAGTCAGGACCCAACTGCTACAACAGTCATGCATGATGCATATGTGCATAATTACCACAGTCCCTGTTGGCAACATTTTCCCAGGAGTAAATGGAGATAGTCATCTGCAATGGAATAGTGTCATCATTTCTGTGATTCATATTATGTGGCTGGCATGCTAAAGACCACATACTTATGGCATGCACAGTGCTAAGGGACCATTTGCATGTCATGTCACAGTTAGCAGCTCGGCACAATGCACACATGCACAAATGCAGGAGGGATTCTACAGAACTTTGGTCACCCCAACACAGCAGCTCTATTCACTTATGCCATCCCGGGTAGTTTAGGAGAAGCCACCCCCTCACCTGATTCCTGTTGGCGTTGTGAACGTGTACTAAAGACTTTCCCAATCTGTCTAGTTATTGTGGAACTGTACTAAATTTCTTTCCAGGCTGCCTAGTGGACCTCCCCTCCTTCACCTGATCTGGTGTTGTGGAAATGTACTGATGACCATCTTTGGCACATTAGTGTTACCCACCGCCTAAAAAAATCACTGTCAGGGCCTCCTTCCCCGGCGCACCCAATGAGCAACCACCAGCTCCACCACATCATTCCCTCACTCACCCATCCATCTATAAGTGACTTGTCATCAGGTTCTCAGACACTGACTGGCTATGATCCCCCCCCCCTCACAACAACCACCACCACCACCTCATTCATCTGATATCTGACCGACAGGTAAAGAGCATATGGTCTTTCTACAGAATGCATGCAATCACTCCTTATCAGTCAGATTGCATCCCTTTAAGGTGGTGAGAGGAAGGTCTTTGCTAGTTGTTATCTTTGGACAAGATGGCAGCTGACCTATTGACAGGTAGGTAAGTTGGGATCTGACATGGGGTGTGGGTGTTGGGTGCTCATTAGTGAGTCAGGGGGACATTGATAGTGATCTATCAAGGGATGAGTCTAGATTGTCAGGGATGGGTTTCAGTACCATTTCACAATACCAGATTGGGTGAGGGGACAGGGGTCCACTAGACTGCCAAGGAAAGGCTTTTGTACATTTATGAAATACTGATGGGGATCAGGTGAGGAAAGGGGGTTCACCAGGCTGCAGGGAAAGGGCTCTACTACACTAAGGATATCAATTTCTTGTGTACAGTTTTATTTATTTATTTATTTAAAGTTTTTATGACTCCGATTTTTTTCCCGTTTTCTCCTGGCCCCTGTCCTGGCTGTGTGCATGCATGTAGAGGCACGCATATGCCACAGTACCTAGACACTCCTCCCACTACTTGCTACCCCCTCCAACCTATGCTGACCATTGGACCTCCACCCGATGGCAGCAGAACTAAGGGGGGGGGGCAGCCTCCCAGGACAGGAGATCTGCCTTTCAGCTGCTCGATCCTGCTCCCTCCCTCCACCAGTGCCAGCTTTCAGATGACCAGAGTCTGTTCCCG
The DNA here is from genome assembly GCA_016271365.2 of Neoceratodus forsteri. Classification (NCBI taxonomy): domain Eukaryota; kingdom Metazoa; phylum Chordata; order Ceratodontiformes; family Ceratodontidae; genus Neoceratodus; species Neoceratodus forsteri. The sequence continues at coordinate 586,126,991 of CM057456.1, read as the reverse complement.
AACCCAGGTCACCAGCATGATGTGAGATAAGGTGTCCAGCTCCTCAGCCCTCTGTGCCACCAGGCCTACTTGTGTACATTTTTATGTATTATTTTCATTTTTTATTTCTTTTTCTGTACTACCTTTGGATGTTTTTCTGTGTACATATAGTGTGTTTAACTGTTATTGTATTTATTGCTTGTGATATATTATCTGAGAACAGACATTCATTATATGTATTGTCCTATATATGACTGTTGCTTTAAGAGATTATGTGTATAAAAGGAGCACCAGGAGCAGGCAATAGCATCCTCTGGACAAAGCATGCAAGTGCAAAATGTTGATGTTTGCTAGGCCATGTTTTAATCTTGTTTCAGGAGATTGTTATCACTTCAATAAAGTTCTGCACTTTATCTTTCATGTTGAGCAGCATCTGTTTATTCAGAGAGTGGTGAGTGCACAGGTTTTTTGCCTGACTGAGATTTTAAAAATCATTATGCAGCATGAAGATTTTGGAAATGATTTTGCATGGGACAATCCATCAGGGAAGATGTCTGACATGAGAGTTCTGGGGAGGAGGTTTCTGATGGGGGGCAGTGGGGACAGATCTGAGGGGAACCAACTTGCCCCAGCTGAGGAGAATAAATACCTTTATAGACAAGCTCTGGCCAGAGCCGGTACATATGCAGCTATGACTGCCAGTGGAACATGGCACTGTACACAGTGTCCAAGATCAATCAATCAAAATCTTTATTTAACCACATGGTCACCGGAGTTACCTGCGCAGCGACTCGTGCATGCACACTGAGCTCCAGCAGCCATCTTTGACACGGTGGACTGTGCCACCATTTTTCTGGTGTTCAGTGTTCATGCATAAGTTCTCAAGTATGGATAGTGGACAAAATAGTATGGTGAACTCACAGTGATTGCCATTCAGCATCACTATTTACAAGTCTGGCCAGTATACGGTAAGCTTCTTTTACTCTACTGTGCTCGCAAGACGCCTGTAGGGCTATGCTCATTGCAACCATGAAAAAAGATATCTAAATACTGTTTTGTGTAGCTTTAATTTAAATTTAATATTTTTACCTGTTGCTTTTATTCAAGGGCAGTTTGTTTTTGGAGGCGGTGGCTTGTTTTACAAAATCAGATTTTTAAGTGCTATAAATAAAATATTACACATCCTGGATGTGACTAAGTTATTGTTATGGGTCTACTTTATATTAAAATGAATAACAGAAACATCAACTTAATTAATCATTTTTTTTTAAATCTACAATAATGATCCTGTTTACAAAGATGAAAACCACAGAGTCCCACCCACAGTGTTTAATCTGATCTGCGATGTTACAGTAGGTAGGGAAAATGGGCAGACTAGGTGGGCCAAGCAGTCCTTATCTGCTGTAAATATCTATGTTTCTATGACTTCAACCCTGACTAGAAGCTGTGGCTTGTATATGAGGGTTGCTTTTATAAAAAGTATTAATTTTCACCAGCAGTTTGTTTTTGAGGCTTTTTTTTCATTTGAGGGGGCTGTGATTTAATGAAATAGGGTATTTAGCATTTTTTCAGTGGACTGAGCATATGCGAGTAATAAATTATTAACTTCCAAATGAATTAACTTTTTTTTCACCAAACCAAAAAAAAAAAAAAAAGGATCAATAGATTCATAACCTCTAACAAACCTGTAAGTTTCAAAATGTATCTCATTATAGATTGTTTTAGCTATGTTTTGGGCTAACTGAACATGTGTGAACAAATGCTGTTAATAACTGCAAAATAAATTATCTTTTTTTCACCTAACCATGAAAAAGACTTATTGCTCCATAACATCTAACAAACCTCTAGGCTTCATAACTTGACTACTTGTAGTTTTTTTCTCTATCCTTGAGCAAAATGTTTAGTTCAAAAACAGACAAAAATACATATATTCAACACTTTATAAATCCAAAACAGATACTAGGATTGAGATTATACTTAAAATCTAAGATGGCTGAGTTATAAGTGTTTAAACTTGCCTTGTTTTTTTAAAGAAAATCCAACATAGCATTAAATATAGGCAGTTCCATGCCCGCATGATATATATCTATTGACATCTACATCTGCATCTGCAGCTACAGCTACATCTCCTTCTACAGTTACATCTACAGCAACAGCTACAGTTCATCTACAGCAACAGCTAAAGTTCAGTTACAGCTACATCTACAGGAACAGCTTCAGCTGCAGTTAAATCTACAGCAATAGCTACAGCTAAATCTAAAGCTACAGCTACATCTACGTCTGCATCTACAGCTACATCATCTACATCTACAGCTACAGTCACAGCTAAATCTACAGCAACAGCTACAGCTAAATCTACAGCTACAGCTACTTCTACAGCTACAGCTGGTGTAATCAGATCTATAAATCTTGTGTGGGTTTCATTTCCCCGGAGAGATGTTACCAAAAACAAAAAAAAACACAGACGGGGACACACACACACACACACACACACACACACACAATAATTTTCCCCTACCGAATGTGTTTTTATTCTAAGTAATCTGATAACAAATGTATGAAGGACCAGAAACACTTACAATGCCAATACCCTCATGGTAGATGCTGTGGTCACTGTCAGGGCCATATGGTGAGCTGTAGCTGAGGAGAAAAGAATGTGACAAATGCCCTCCTTAGCTCACATATTCTTATACACTCTTCCAGTATGATGTCATCACTTATGAAGTTTCCAGAACTTGCACATACTCAGAAGAAATTAGGAAGATGCCTCGCTGAACTAGCCAAAACTGGTTTTCTCTGCTACAGAAACCACAGACCGACTGTTAGTGACCCCTGTCATGAACTTTCTGTCACCTTCTGGATTGCTTTTTATAGCAAAGCAAAAGTCATGTTTCTTGCAAATATATCAATGCTGCAAATGTCATTTTGTGTGTAGGCCTATGCTGTATAACTCAGGCTTGCAAACTCATATTACATCAGTCCTCTGCTGTATGCCTTAGTCTTGCAAGCTCATATCACATCACAGCTACTTCTATAGCTACTGCTACATCTACCTGTGCAGATACATCTGCAGCTTTATCTCCAGCTACAGATACAACTTCTTCTACATCTACTGTACACCTACAGCTACTTCTACATCTCTGTCTGTCTGTCAGTCAGATAGACAGATAGGTAGACTATATATCTATTTACATATATCTATGTATTTGCATCTGTCTATATATTTATCTATATCTTAATATTCTTTGCAAAGAAATGCATTAATGCACTAGTCTGCGTTCAGCTTACTGCTACAAAATTAGGGAAAGGTGGTGTTACATAGAAACATAGATTTTGACAGCAGATAAGGACCGCTTGGCCCACCTAGTCTGCCCATTTCCCTACCTACAGGATAAGCCGCAGATCCTAGTTAACCAACAGCCTATTTCTTCCTACCCCCAACAAGAATTGCCTTATGTCTGTCCCATGTATTCTTGAATTCTCCCACAGTTTTAGACCCCACAACCTCCACAGGAAGGCTGTTCCATGCATCCACTACCCTCTCTGTGAAAAAAATTTAGGGTTTTCAATTCTAATTCCCCACCTGTCGAGTAGCAAAAGTACAAGCTCACACATGAAACCACAGACAGCTATCACCAAGTAAGACAAATACCATACAATTGTTTCCAGATTACACAAATGCAGTATTACAGATGTGCTAAGTCATATATGTGTGTTTATGTCATACAGCTTACATGAGTACATGTGGCTGCAGAAGAACAGGCCTCATGGGACCAGACAGAAGGCTCCATGGGCCAACATCTGTGCAGACATAGGTACTCATGCATGCTGTATGAGGTATCTCACTAGATAGAAAATCCTCCAGTGGCAGATCATGCTATGTGCAGCTGTGCAACTGAAAAATTGCTACCCCCTTGAAAAAGTTTAAGATCTGCTACTGAAACCATGACACCCGCATTTGTTATACCTGAGTTATGCCCCCTAACATCCCACATACACCTCACACTGTTTTTCTGGTCTATTGTACTGTAATACTGCTATTTTGTAGTATGCTGATGTTTATCATGCATGATTCATTATGCCTCACTATAATACATTAATCTAGATTATGTTTGTCATTCATAGATATTCCATATATAATCTACCTAATTACTGATATGATGACTCTGAGGGATCATCAGTGATTATTGTATACTTATATTCTCATATAATTATATGTAGTGTGTGTTTTACACTCAGGCAGATATGCCATGTGTAATAGAATCCCGTCAGCAGTTCTCTTTGTCTCTAAGCAAGCTGACAGAGAGAGAAAGCCATTGTAATGTCTATGTCTTACACTATACGTAAGCAAGAAATGCCACATGTAGTTTGAACCCATCAGCATTTCTTTTGTCCAAGTTATAATGCTAATGGGAGCATATTCTGTCTCGTATGATACTCATTAGTAATTCTGTCTCCTAAGTCATTCTCCAATGGAGAATGATTTAGGACCAATACATATTGTTTCTCATATCTGTACTATGAGGTAATCTCTGTTGCTATGCTGTTATCTGTAGTATTTAGCTGTCTGCAACCCACTGTAGCTTCTCTAGAAGAAGGGAAGAGACCTGGAGCACGGGGAGAGCAAACAAAATCTTAGACAACCTAAGATCTACAATTCTGGAGATTATGTACATTCTTCAGAAGAGTGGTGAGAACCCCATCTCCCTTGTGATTTTCTCTGTCACATGCTTGGCATAAGTAGTATAATAAACTTTATTAGTACTCTTTGCTTGTTTACGAATGTTTCTTGGCCGACTCTGAGACACAAGAATCTGTATTATTATTATTTACCCATCACACCAAGAGTGTTTAGGTTACACATTGTAACAATACCTCCGACTGTGTAACTGCAGGCCCAACAAAGACCTACAGTTGTGAAGCCAGAAGTCAGTATGTATGTCTTACACCTGTGGGTGAAGAAATGCAGGACCCTCAGGGGCCTGCACTTCTGCAAACATAAATACTGTTGCAATGTTGGTATTAAGGATTTTGTGGCACCTGCACTTCTGTAGCCAGAGGTTGATGTGTATGTCTTATGCCTGTGATGCAGAAGAGCAGGCACATCAAGTGCCTGTATGTCTTACAGTGTACATGAGTACCTGAGGCTACAGAAGTGCTGGCCCCAAAGAGGCCTGGGCTTCTGCAGACAAAAGAAGTCTTGTAATTTGTGTATCATGGATTTGTATTTCTGACTGTAGGGCCTATGCTTCTGCACATAGAAGCAGTGTTGTGATCTGACTATGTGGATTTCTATCTGCAGCGACAAGTGAGTGTTATGTCTTGTGGTGTGCATACCACAAATACAAATCCACAAGGGTAGCACATTAGTTCTACTGCATTTGCCTCATCTGGAAACAGTTGTATGTTGTTTGTCTTACCTGATGATCACTGCCTGTGGTTGCTTGTATGGTGTTGTCCTTTTTCTGCATAGGGGTGAGTTAGGGTTGGAATCTCTAATATCACATTTCTTTAATTTTGTGCTGTTAACTTGAACCCTAAGTGGTGCATCAATGCAGTTTTTGCAAAGAATTTCCATTCTTTGAGATAGTTTGAAATAGTGGAATCCTATCCTCATTCATGCAGGTCCCTCGGGGACCTGTGTGAACAGATGCAGATGTGGAGGTCCCTTTGGGCCTTGGAACAAGGGAAGACTCTGTTTACCTACAGAAGTACAGGGCCCTGCACTTCTGTTCAGCAATGGATGTCAAAAATTCATGGGGCTCTCTGATGGGCTACAGAACTGTAGGGCCCTCTGGGCCCTGTGCTTCCAAGTGACTACAGATGCAGATGTACAGGGCAAAGAATCCATCTCTTAGCCAAAGCACAGAGCCCCCTGGCACCCACAGGTGCAGAACCCTATGCGAAGAGAAGAGTTTTCTTCACTATATGGTACTTGAGCCCATGTGGGCAACCCTGCACCTTCCCTTTCCAGGCTGGGGGTGTGGTGTCACATGACTGCTACCATCCCTAGCCTTGGCCTATCTTGCTGGCTTACCTCCAAACTCAGCTCACTGACACGGGATCACAAAGCACTACCCATTGGGGTAAAGGTTGGTACTACACAAATTTCCTAATAATGATTACTTTTTGTTTTAATTTTGACCCCAAATTTTCAAGATAGTAATTTTATGACTCCCATTATAAACATCACATGTGGCATTTATAGAACACTGGCTGAAAAATTATTTCACACCACAAGTTCAAAAATGTGCTTTGTCCAGGATTTTATTTATATGGCATCTATCACATTTATGAGGTGGTGTAAAAAAGTGGCTATGTAGAAAGCTTGGAGTCAAACTTTTTAAAATTAGCAACAATAAATTATTGCAGTGTTCAGTCATGACAGTTCAGTCATAACAAATCTTTTAGAGTTCTATGGTAAAGCTAGTAAAGCCTTGGATGAAGGAAAGTCTGTCGATGTTATCTTTTTGGGCTTTGCCAAAGCTTTCGATAAGGTTCCACATGGTGAACTGGTCAATGCTCTAATTGAACTGGGAGTACATGGGAATATATCGCATTGGATTGAAGCATGGTTGAAGGGAAGGAAACAGAGGGTCTGCATCAAGGGGGGATTCTCAGGGTGGGCAGACATGACCAGTGGGGTTCCCCAGGGCTCTGTCCTGGGTCCATGTCTTTTTAATCTGTATATTTTTCTTCAATGAACACTCAGTCAGATGTGTGGCTTTCTAAATTTGCCGACAATACTCATATCGGCTTTTGAGTTAACAACCATAAGGACGTGGACATTTTGCAAGCAGCCCTGGTGTAATTGGAAACATGGGCTCTGGATAAGAAGTCAATATTTAACATTGATAAATGCACTGTGATGCATTTAGGAAAAAATAATCTGCAGTTCCAATATAGGCTGGGGGGCAGCGTATTAAGGGTGGTCCATGATGATAGAGACCTTGGCATAAGAGTCAGCAATGACATTAACTTTAGGATGCATTGTATTCAAGTCATCAAAACAGCCAGTAGTATTCAGTACTGTATCCACAAGCATATAAAAAGTATAAATAGGGAGGTCTTGCTCCCCCTTTACACATCATTGGTGCACCCCCATGTGGAGTATTGTGCCCAGTTCTGGGCACCCAGGGGCAAAGGTGAAACCAAGGCCTTGGAGAGGGTTCAGAGGAGGGCAACATGGAGAATAAACAAAGTCCAGGGTCAGGACCATGAGCATCGGCTACAAAATTTGGGAATTTAATCACTGGAGTTTCATAGACTGCATGGCAGCATGTGCTTGATTTTTAGGGCCCTTACTGATGTATTAATGAGGGAGCAGCTGGGCTTGTCACTTACGGAACAGATACATAGTACCAGAGCCCATCCATTGCAGTTAAGTGGGGAGAGATTTAACACACATAGGAGAAAGCAATGGTTTACTGTGAGGATAACTAAGATCTGGAATGGGCTCCCAACTGAGGCGGTGGCCAGTAAAACCATGAATGAATTTAATTAGTAAGAACATATTTGGGTATTCCTAAAACAATATTGGCGAGCCAAATGGACCATGGTCTCTGAAAGCTCCATATCAACCTATGAAACCTGGTCATTTTACCATATTTTTATACCAAATTTTCAACATAGTCTTCTGATGACCCATTTCATGAACCCAGAAGGTGAAACTGTTTTAATTTTGCCTGAAACAGGATTTCATGCTGTGACGATGAAATCACATTTCACATATCTGAAAAATTCAACTGCCTTGCTCATGAGGTGAGGTTGCAAAACAGCCATGTTGAATGCTTACTGGAAAAATATTGAAAACTGCAATGACCAATCATATCTTAGTTACTGTAACAGATTTTTACACCATACATTCAACATAGCCTTCTTTTAACCTCATTTTAAGAACCTAGTAGGTAAGAATTTTCAAATCCTGCCCGAAACTTGTTTCATGCAGCTAGCATGAAATCACCTTTTGAGACAGATTTGAACATTTTCACCTACCTTGTTCATTAGGAGGAGTACCAAAAAGGGCATGTTGAAAATTTGGTGTAAAAATACTGAAAGATGCCAAAGTTATAAGTAACAGTTCAAACCCTTTGAAATACATTAAACTAGACTTACCTTATTTTCTCATATTACTGTTGCTGGTTCCAGCAGTAAGTATTTTTTGATTGCAGAACACACCCTCACTGTGCGACATGTTCAGGTGAGTAAAGGTTTGTGTGTTGGGGGTGTTGGGTGGTGAGGCGCACTTGGGGCTTAGAGTGGGGTGGGTGGGGGTCTGGGGGTAATATCACTAATGGACCATTTTCTTCTTTGCTGGAGAGAGAAACAGGCAGACAGAAACTGACAGCTGTGCTATTGCATGCCCCAAGCATGGACAGAATAACAAATATATAACACAAATCTGCAGCTCTGGGTAGCCAGGTTGTTTTATATCTTTCTTACTTTTGCCTACATTAACTACTTTCACATATGAGTAAAGAGTTTATGACCACACAATTTGCACATGAAAGAATGTAACCCACCTTTAACTTAGAGGTAGGAGTCAAAGATGTTTTTGCTGAGAAAGCTGATTGTAAAAATGAAGTGCAGGGACTTTATTATATGATTCACATGGAACAGATTCACTACAAACTTGTGGAGAGACCACTGCACAGCCAGCCACAAGTGAATCTTTACTTTTGAATAATATCTGTAGTTTGAAAAATAATTCATCTCAGTTCAAGGAAGAGGAAGCAAACCTTTCTTGCATAGAAATGAATAGTTCAGGAGTCACATGATGCAGGCGCTGGGGTAGGAGCAGAAGGAGAGAGCTCCTTCCTGACCACACTATTAAACTACTTTTTTTTGCCACCCCTTTGCATGATTTCTTTAACATTACTGAATATTGAGTGACTACTTACATACTGGATGACCATGGAAGAGGGGAAAATGGAATTTGCAGCTCCAGATGTACCAATGCAATCATCTCCTCTCACTGCTGACTCCATCCAGATGCTTGCCCTAGAACCTAAATGCCCATGCTGCAGTAACTCAACAGTCTCCGCTCCACCAAGTGCTCCCGTGGATCTCTCACCGGGGCAAGTTTATTTGGAGCTGGCCACGGTTAAGGAAGCTGTGTTCCCCATCATAGCTGACTTGAAGGATATTAAACCTGCCTTGCAAGGGCTCACTCAGATGGTCTCTGATACAGAGGCCTACATTTCATCAATTGAAGACCAGTGAAACCATCTAGATTCAGATATCATCACCATGAAGACGGCTATTGCTAAACTTGAAGAATAGGTGGACAACCTGGGAGGGAGGACTAGAAGAAACAACCTGGCCCTCCTTGGTCTCCTGGAGGGGGAAGAAGGACCCAATACTGTAGAACTTCTTCAATGTTTCTGCCAAAATGTTGTTGGTCCTTCGCTGAATAGCCCGTGTTATATCATCAAGAGGGCTCACCGGTCGCTTCGAGACAAGCCAGTTCCTGGTGCCCCCGGACTCTTAATTTTTAAACTTCTAAATTATCTTGACCAATATTATATTCTCAAGGTTGTAAGGAAGCTGGAATCATTACAGTGGACTAGTGTCAAACTCTGGCTAGTTCAAGACCTAACTTTGAAAGTGAGACAAGCTTGTTCTGCTTATCATCCCATGCAGTTGAAACTCTGGGCTGCACAAATAAAACACTACATGCTTTATCCTGCTAAACTAGAGATCTACACTAAGGATAGGACTAGGTGGTTTAACTTGGCAGAACAAGCAGTGTCTGAGCTTCCTAAACTTTTTCCCCAATCTGTTTAGCAAAAAGGCGTGACTCAGGAGGCTAGATATGGACTCCTACTATGGGAGGTACATGATGTTTTTTTCCCAAATTTACCTCCAAAAACTGGCTGAAGGACAGAACCCAGAGAGTGGTTGTGGGGGGAGAGTTATCTGGCACCAGACAGGTAACCAGTGGGGTCCCGCAGGGCTCGGTGTTGGGGCCAGTGTTGTTCAATGTCTTCATTAATGACATTGGAGGTGGCATTAAGGGCAAAATGTGTCTATTCATGGATGACACTAAACTCTCTGGGAGAGTGGATACAGCTGAAGGGATACTGGACTTACAGGAAGATCTGGAAAAGCTAAGGAGGTGATCCAGGATATGGCAGCTTGGCTTCAATGCCAAGAAATGCAAAGTTATGCATATTGTAAGCCAAGAATCCTTGGACAGAGTACTAACTGGATGGAGTCTGAGTATCTGCATCAGAGGAGAAGGGCCTGGGAGTGATGATCACTAGTGACCTGAAGCACTCCACGCAGTGCAAAAAAGCAGCAGCAAAGGCAAACAAGATGCTGGGAGGCATATCTAGGGGGATCAGTATTAGGACAGAAGAGGTTATACTGCCCTTGTACAGGTCACTGGTAAGGCTGCATCTAGAGTATGGAGTTCAGTACTGGTGCCCACATCTCAAAAAGGACATTAACCTGCTGGAGAAGGTCCAGAGTAGTGCTACAAAGATGACAGCAGGTCAGCAGGGTAAGGCATATGAGGAGAGGTTCAGGGCACTGAACATGTACTCCCTGGAAGACAAGAGGGGGGGGACGTGCTTGGAAGCTTCAAGTACTTGAAAGGGATAAATAAGGTTGATAAGAAGAATCTCTTTAAGCTGAGTGGCAACCATAACATGAGGGTGCACAGTCTTAAATTGGAGGGTGGGAGGTTTAGGAGGGAGGTCAGGAAGCACTTCTTCACACAGAGGGTTGTGGAAACTTGGAATGTGCTTCCAGAAGAGGTAATCTCATTGAAGACAGTGGGCAGCTTTAAGAGAGGCTGGGAGAGGATAAGAGTCATGGGTAGGGAGGATGGGAGAAGTGGGGAGGGAGGACAGGGACATTAGCTCAAGCTATGGACCCTGCAATATGAGCAGACTTGATAGACCAAATGGCCTTCTTCTGCTGGCTTCTTCATATGTGATCTTGCTTGGCAACCTGGTGGACTTTTTGTAATGGTGTCCTGGCTACACATCTAAGGATTGTCCTTACTTACTGATCTGGAATGCGGTCTTGGACTATGTTCCTCAAACTCAGTTTCATTTATAGCTGGTAATGGTTGTGTAACCTCGCCATTCTGCGTTTTATAGCCCTTTGGTTCAATATCTGGAATAATTTTATTTTGATTGCCTTTGTTCCTTGGGCTTCCAGTAAAGGGGGGGGGTTATTTATTATGACCTATTTATGGTATTGGCCAGGACAGGGAGCATCCTCAGTCCCATCACGGACCTTATGAATAGGAGCAGGCATTTGCCCTGGGTTGTCTTTTTTTACCCTGTTAAACTGGTTTATGTTACCTTTATGTTTAGGCTGCTCATTTTTCGGTTATTGGGTCTTTGTTGGTTGAATGGAGTTTGGGGGTGGGTTTTATCTCGTGCTTTGGTGAGATTCCTGGAGTATGCTGGCTTTTACTATCTTTCTTAACTCCTTACAATTTACATGGCAAATTTCCTTAACACTATAACATGGAATATTAAAGGGGGGAGAGATAATTGTAAAAAACATGCTATCGTCTGGCATTTGAATACCCTTCACCTTCACATCATCTTCCTTCAGGAGTCTCATCTACTTGCTAACCAGGTTCAGAATTTTTGTAAGTCTTGGGTCGAGCAGGCTTTGGGGGCTGGCAACAGCCCTTGCAAGAGGGGTGTAGCCATTCTCATAGCTAAGTCCCTCCCATTTGATTTTCTCAGTGAGGTGCAAGACCCAGAGGGCAGGTACCTTTTTGTGCATGGAAAGCTGGGCCACATAGAGATAGTCCTCAGTGCTATATATGGCTCAAATCTAGACACTCCCATCTTTTTTCTAGTCTTAGCCTCAGCATTGGCCCCATATAGTCATCTTCCATTAATTATTGTAGGTGACTGGAACCTGGTAATTACAAATGACTTGGACAGAACTTATAGAACCCAGGCTGGTCTGTCGCTGACCCAGCAGGCTCTTAAGGAGTTCATGGACCACCTGGGGCTTGTTGACCCATGGAGGCTTCTTCATCCTTTAGAATTAGACTTCGCATTTTTATCTATCCCACATAAAGTTCTTTCCAGGACTGATTACTTCCTAGTTAGCCAAAACATATTATCCTTATTGCAAAATTGTGAAATACAAGCCCAAATCCTGTCTGACCACTCCCTAGCAACTCTTTCAATAGATCCCTCCCCCCCCACCTGAAGGTCAGATCTCAAACCTGATCCCTTAATAACTTGCTTTTGAAGGATGCAGATACTATTTCTCACTTTAGGTTCTTTTTATCCCATTCTGTTCAGGAAAACCAGAGCTCGCTCCAGGCCTTAAATCTGCTTTGGGGAGTACTCAAGGCAACCTGGAGAGGTGAACTAATTAGGATGGCATCAGTCTGTAAAAAGAAGCAGATCACTCAGGTTGAAGCCTGGCTTCATAAAATTCGTGAACTGGGAAGGAACCTATCCCCAACTTCCCCTGATACCATCCGGACTGAATTAGCCCAGCTTCAAGCAGACTATTCAGCCCATCTTCTGGAGAAAGCTGATAAGGCCTCTGCACAGCTTAAAGCCACTTGTATAGGCCAAGGTAATAAAGCTGGAAAACTTTTGGCCCTATGTTTAAAACAGCGCTCTGCATCCCACTGGATTTCATCATTAATGAACTCTAGAACTGGCTCCATTACCTGTGATCCTAAGACGACTGACATTTTTCAGGATTTTTATCAATGGCTATTCTCAGACCCCCAACCCATCCTCAACCACTGTCTCAATGGAATTCCTGGATTCGGCTAACCTCCATCGTTTAACAAGGGACCAGCAAAGTCTTTAACTTGGCCTTATAACTAAAGCAGAGATCACTGCGGCTAGATCTGCTCTTCCATTAGGTAAAGCCCCCAGCCCTGATTGTTTTTCCTTCCTTTTTTTTTTTTTTTAAACTTTTAAAGATGATTTGACCCCGTTGCTGTCCCAGCTGTTCAAATTTTGGAGCACATCCATACCCAAAGAGATATCATTATTTGAGGCCCACATTGTCCTCCTTCCCAAGCTGGGGAAAGATCCCTCCAAGCCTGAAAACTACTGACCAATATCACTGTTAAATGTAGATGTAAAGTTCTATGCCAAAGTCTTAGTCTGTCACTTGACTCAAGTTTGGATGTCCTTTTTGGGGTCAGAGCAAGCTGTCTTCGTAGTAGGACATAACCCAAGTGACTATTTTAGGAAGTTGTTTCATCTCGTCTCTGCATCCTGGGGGACCAGTGATAATTTGGTGCTCATCTCGGTGGATGCGGAGAAGGCATTTGACCATGTTAATTGGTCCTATCTTTTTAAGGTTCTTGTTAGATATGGGATCCCAGCTGAGTTTGTCCACTGGATACAATCAATCAAAGTCTTTATTTAACCAGGTGATCACCATTCAGCAAGCTCATTTTCGAGGTGGACCTGGGTTTGATAACAAGGAACAAAAGACAATATACATGGGATGCAACACACAAGAAAATAGTAATAATACAAATAAAGTGAGATACAATAATACAGTATATACAAAGTATCAGCAGGTAGCATTGACAGTAGTATATGTTTGGAACAGAAGATACAGCTAGTTTTGGGTAGGACGTAATGTTTCATAAAAGTAAAGAAATATACATATCAGGTGCACCGAATACAAATAAAACTTAATATAAAAAGATATATAGTGATATGGTATAGAGAATTTAGAGCTGGAACCAGGGTCAAAGGAATGTGGAAGGGACACTTATGGGGGGTAGAAAAAGGGGAGAGGGAAGAGTCGATTATAGATGTGATCAGTCTTTTAACAGTAGTAATTAGAGTGTGCTTGGACTTATAGGAGTCACTATTTAGGGTAGACAGGCACGGGACTCCTTATTATGATGTAGATATAGAGATTTAAAAGCTGCTAGGCTGATGGAGTGAGTTAATTTCAAAGTTTTTTGCAGCTTGTTCCACAGTAGAGGGAGCACAAAGCTGATGGCTGCTCTGCCAATGCGAGATTTTGCTTTGTAAACATAAAGGTAGATATATGAGGTGCTTCTCAGGGCATACTTCCCCAGAGTGCACAAAGGTAAACAGACAGAGTTATACTGGGGCAGTTTATCTGAGATAGCTTTGTATGTCCAAACTGCAGCATTTTTTTGCCGTCTGTAAGCAAGGGATGACCATTCCACTGCTGTGTACAATGCACAGTGGTGGGTTGATTATGGAAGACCCATGATAAATCTTATGGCTCTGTGATAAAGCGTATCGAGTTTGGCTAGGGTACCTGCAGGTCCCTGACTATATAGAAAGTCTGCATAATCCAATAGGGAAAGAAAGGTAGTTTGAACCAGTTTCACTTTAGCGTCTCTTGTGAGGAGATTATTAATCCTAGAGAACAGACCAAGTATTTGTCTAAGTTTCTTTGCCAGTTCTTCTAAGTGATCTGTTAAAGTAAGTCTATGGTCTAACCAGACCCCCAGGTACTTGAACTTTGGTACATAGTCCAACTGCTCACCTAGAATGGTAGTGATCTGCGGGAGTGTTCCAGCTATTGCAGGATTTATTGCATTTTGAAGGGGCGAGAGGAACATTGCTTTGGGTTTTTTTTGCATTTAAGAGCAGTTTCTGGTTTATAAGCTGATGTTGCAGCAGATTAAATTCACTTTGAAGGGCTTTACAGGCCTCTTCAGGTGTAGGGATACTAGCATAGAGTACCGTATCATCCGTGAATAGGCGTATTTGTGCTTCTTTGATGGGGGCATCTACGCTGTTAATATAAACGGTGAAGAGCAAGGGACCAAGAATGGAACTTGCAGTACACCCTCAGTAGGGTTTTGGTGGAGAACTTTCCCTTCTGTCTTTATTTGTTGAAGTCATCCTGAGGGTAGTTGGAAAACCATTTAAAGGATAGGGAATCCAAACCAATGTTCTGGAGGGATGACAGAAGCAATCTGTGATCAACGGTATCGAGTGCCTTGCTTAGGTCCAAGAAAACTCGCAAAGTTTTTTTGTCTAATTCAAGCTGCCAGTCATTTGTCACCTTAGCTAGAGCAGAGATTGTACTGTGCTGTGCTCTAAAACTGGATTGTAACGGGTTGAGCAATTTTTCTGATTCCAGGTACTTCCGAAGCTGGGAGTTCACTATTTTCTCCAGCATCTTTGACAGGAATGGAAGTAGGGAGATTGGCCTGTAGTTATTGAGGTCACTAGGATCTCCTGACTTAAACAAAGGGACCACAAGTGCATTTTTCCAAATGGGCGGTAGGTAACCCTGGGACAAGGATAAGTTGAAGAGACGAGTAATTGGGACTGTGAGGACATGGTAGCTGACCTTTAAGGAGTATGGGTCAATGAGGTCAGTCCCAGCACTTTTCCTAATGTCCAGCTGAAGGAGAAGATCTTCAACTTCTTTCAGGGAGGTAGGCTGCAGAGAGAAGGATGGACTGGGCATGGGTTTTTCTTGTGTATCCAATCTAAGTTGTTGGCGGAGGATATTCACGGGGAGAGGAGTCAAAGGCTAGCCCTGCAGTGGCAAAATGATTACTGAGAGCATCAAGGATAGACGGTCTGTTGGAGATGACAGTATTGTTGATCAATAATTTAGTAGGTAGGGAATTTACGGTGGTGTGACCTTCAATGTCTTTGATAGTCTTCCAGAATTTGGAGGCATTTCTTGAGGAGCTCTCCAGCTGAGAGTGGTAGAAATTAGCTTTGGCTTCTCTGACCATTTTGGTGCAGAGGTTTCTCGCCCTCCGGAAAGAATTCCAGTAATTTATTAAATTAGTTTTCCTAGCAGTTCTCCAGAGTACATCTCTACTCCACAAAGCATCTTTCAGGTCTTCTGTAAACCACTTACAGGATTTGTTTCTGGCACAAACTTTTACTATGGGAGCATACTTGTTGAGAGTCCGTAGCACAATTTCTGAGAAAATATCATAAGCCGTATTCAGGGACTTGGCTAGATAGAAGTCCTGCCATCTCATGGAGTCTCTTAGGTCTGATGTATACCCATGGAGATCAAAGTTGCGTATGCACCTTTTAAAGGAGAATTTTGGTACAGTTGTGGATTTAAGAGTGGATCTTACACACGCGATGAAGCAATGGTCGCTAATATCAGAGAAAAAGATGCCAGCATGGGAGAATAAATGGGGTTTGTTAACTAAAATGATCTCCAAGTTAGTACTGTTATTAGGGTTGAGCTTGTTAGGATGATTAGATTTGTTTATTAGCTGTGACAACCCAAGAGAATCACAGAACATTTTAAGTGAGGTGGATGCACTGGAGAGCCAGTCTAAGTTGAAGTCCCCTAGTATGATACACTCTGAAGATGCCGAACCCAGGCACTGTACTCCACACTCTCGGCTCATATTTTATGCAACAACAAACTGTCAGAGGTCTTTCCCTTGTCCAGAGGGATGTACCAGGGTTACTTCCTGTCACTGTATTTATTTAATCTTTATATTGAGCCCCTGACCCATAAAATAAATGTATCCAAGGACATCCACGATAATAAAACTGGTGATCTGGAATTAAAGTTATCAACGTTCATGGATGATGCAGTCCTTCATATTTCCAACTGGCAGACTTCCCTACCAGCAGTACTGCACCTTATTTTTCAATTTAGTTTGTTTTTGGTTACAAATTAATTTACATAAAACAGTGGTCCATCCCCTTTCGTCTCTTTCGTCAAGGGAATATATCCAGAAGCTGGGGTTACAGTGGGAGCCTAAGGCCCTTTTATACTTGGGTATCTGAGTATCCCTGAGATCTAGGTCAATTGAAATCACTCAATTTGTATTCCATTCTAAAACAAATAGACTTGGACTTACAAAGATGGTGCGACCTACCTCTATCGTTATGGGGAAGGGCCAATATTATTGAAATTAATGTTATGCCACTTCTTCTATACCCTCTCAGCATGCTTAATATTTTCTCCTGAAAAGCTGGTTTTCAAGGCTGATCTCTGTTTGCTCGGCCTTCCTGTGGTTGAATAAGCCCCCAAGGAGGGCTTTCCATAAACTGTGTAGGCCATGCCGGCTGGAGGGTCTTCAGTTGCCAGACTTTTATCACTATTATTTATCCATGCATGGGGCTAAATACCTTTGATGGTATAATACTGAGCTCAATAGCTCATCACCTCCTACCTGGTGTATTATTGGGCAAACACTTGCCCATAAGTACCAGTTTGCGTTACCATCTTTAGTATTTATTTCCCTATCTAATTTACCTAAAGATTTGAAGACCACTCCTGTTAGATGGTCCATAAGGGCCCACTGTCAATTGTATAGAATTTTTAAATACTCACATTTAAAAGGTCAATCCCTTTTTTCATAACCACAACCTTCATATTTCTGGTACTCTCCTGTATTAGAACCTCATTGGAGGGGTGTCAAGATTGGTACTATTGCAGATCTTATTCAAGGGTGCAAAATTATTAACTTTTCTGAGTTTCAAGCTAGAATCTCTTGCCCTGCTTCCTATTTTTTTTTAATTTACACAGCTTTGCCATTTTTTAACATCCTATTTGGGGTCACCTCCAAGGTCAAGTGAAGCCAGCTCCTTTTTTCACAAGTTAGCCTCTTACTCTTTTAAAGACAAAGCTGTATCTTGTCTTTATCAGGAGGTGGGGATGCAGGCCTGGAATTCATGTTCACCTACAGCTTGTTACTGGAAATATTCTTTTAATATTATTCACCCAGATACTTACTGGAACATGATTTGGGTAGATGTGTATCATTTTGCTAAGCCGGACTGCCTTAGATTATTACAATTTAATATTTTGCATGACTTTTGCTATTCTCCCTTTAAGTTATATAAGATGGGTCAGCTTGATTCCCCTAAGTGTGAATTTTGCAGACAAGAGGACGGCACCTTATTTCACATGCTGTGGAATTGTCCTAGAGCCAACTCTCTTTGGTCTGTGGTACAAACAGCATTTGAACCATTTTTTTGGTGTTCCTTTTATTTTACAAAGGAAATTTGTCTCTCAGTGGATTATTCCACTACCCCTACAGTTCAAGAGCAATCATATAGGGCCACGATGTCTTTAGCCACCAGATTACTAATCTTGAGACACTGGAAAGGGGACTGGATGCCCTCATACTCTGAATGGCTTCAAGAATTCCTGTGTGCACATAATGCAGAGCGTGTAATAGCCCTCTCCAGTCATGTGTGGCACAAGTTCCAGGCCTGTTGGACTCCACTATACTCTTATGTTATGCAAACAATTCAGTTTCCCTTGCTCCCCAGTTAGGTTCATGCAGATTAGATTTTTAGGTTATTGGCTTGCTTCTAGGATTGAGGTCATTTTCACCCTATTGTCTCCGGGATTCAGTAGTTTTCCCATTGGTTTTCTTTAATGATTTTTTTTCCCCTAAGTGTACGGGGGTGTCAGAGGGGAGAGGGTGGGGTTTTTGTTCCTTTAATTGAGTGTGTTGTATTTGTAGTATTGTCATGGTTTAGTTTCTTGTTTATTCCTTGTTCACTATGCTCCCCATTGTTCTCTTATATATCCATGTTGATATTGTTAATTGTTATTATTGTTGTTATCCTTCTTGTAATGTGTTATCTTTTGGAAATTATTAACATAAAGTTAATTATAAAAAAAAAGAACTGAATAGTTCACCTGATGTCTGGAATTCTTATTCTTCTCATTTAGTGCTTGTACTTGGAATACCTCATTTGGTGATTTTATTTTGGTGATTCTCAACAGTGCAGTTATTCTTGCCATATTCACTGCAAAGTGCCCAATCTGGCCTGTATGCATCCTTTTCTGTAAACGGGCAGTCTCAGACCTTAGCAAGCCCCTTGGGCTTTTTGATTGTCCTGCTGTTTATGATAAAACTAGATAGCATCATCTGTGGATCCAAGGAACTCCTCTTAGCCTACACCATCTCTATCATGTGTATGCTGTCCACCCTCAACAACAAGACAAGCATTGTAGTTGAATGGTACATCAAAGTAGTCAACTCCATGAAGCTGACTGGCAGAATTTCTCAGTGCCAGACTTTGACTTTGCAACTGTGATCAACTTGGCAATTGCTCTTTGGTGAGCCACTCATGGGCTGGAGCTGTCTCCAAGAAATTGGGAACTCATCAAATTTGTACAGCCCATTCTGAACTGACAACATAGAATTTGCCTTCATCCTTAACATGCTGTTCTATTTATCTTGCATCTCTTCTCCTACTCTGGTATCATAAAAATCCAAAGAAGACAAAATTTGGTCAGCATTGCAGCAGGTGATCAAATAAGTAACACGTTCAGGATGGCAGTGGTGTGAGTTGCAAAGACTAGTGTCATCATTTGGATTTTTACTGTTATTTCCTATGTACTGTTATTTGCAGATGTGCTCTGGTATGCCTATTCCACTGGGCAACAAGAGTTTGATAGCAGTCCTTTTGTTTGTAGAAGGCTTGCAGCTATTATGATAACCCTGAATTCTCTTGCAAATCCAATGATACACAGTCTTAATGTCAAAAGCTTGGTAAATGATCATATCTCCCTGAAATGCCTTTCTAGGAACAGAATCCACATATTTAGACTGAGAGAGAGAGAGAGAGAGAGAGTGAGAGACAGACACAGATCAAGCAATTTTTAGTTTAGTTTTGGCAATCAAGCTGGCAACAGCACTCCATCTGTGGCTGCAGGAATTACAAAGTCCCACTGTTCTCATACAGTTACATGGGTGAATGGCTCCTCTTACTAAGCAGGGCACCCTGGATTTTGGAGTGCCCAGAAAAGGTAATTCTGGATGTTTTTTTTAAAATGCAAACACCAGAATCTAGCAAAATGGATCGTGCTTAGCTAGGTTCATATGTTTTTTTTTTTTTAATAAATTTTTTTTTTTGTATTTTCCAGGTCTTTTGGTTTGGTGGGGTAACAAGGTGACGGCCGTCAGAACCCAAAACATTTTTTTCAAGTTGCAAGAAGTAACTGTTGAGAGAGCAGAAAGCTCTCATGACTCCAACATTTTTTATCACATCAGAGGGTTATCCAAAAACAATACTGAGCATGCTCAGAAAAAAAACATGTATAAACACTGAAACAAAAGAACAAGCCACCGAGTGTGGTCGCTGGTACTTCACTAGAATCAAAGTCACAAAACAGAAAAGAGCAGGCACTCAGTGTATCTTGGACCCAGCAATAATTTAAACAGCCATCGAAGTAAGGTGCTTCATGACTTTATTACATTTAAAGTGCTCAGATGCTATAAACATAGAAAAATTGGCAGGCAGCCAAAAAAATCAATCAAAATCTTTATTTACTCATGCGATCACCATTGAGCAAGCTCATTTATAAGGTGGACCTGCAGTTTGCAAGGATGAGGGTACAGAATAGAGTACAAGTAAAATATACATAAAACAACAGTAGCAAGACGTATACAACAAAATATATACAGTGTACAAATAAAGGTAAATAATATATACAGAGATGCCTTTATAATCCTGTCCATCAATAACACTTTCATAGCCTGTAAAGGAGTCCCTGGGATATGGAAAAGTGCACGCGTAGGAGGCAGGGATGCTGGCAGAAAGATTCTGGGATACTAAGCAAGTGGTATCAGGGCATAAGAGTGGGCAATGGGGGGGTGTTGCAGTGAGTGCATAGTACTGGTGGGACTGGAATGGACTGAGGTGAACCGGTAGTACCGGTGGGATTACAATGGGCTGGGGGGGGGAGTAATCTTGGTAAAGGGAACACTTAGTTTGAACGGGAAGGACTTAGATTGAGCAGAAACATCAGCTGGACAACTAGGAATGGTGGAAACAGTTACAGAGTTTCTCAAATGTTTTGCATACAGGGTCTTGAACACAGCAAGACTAACAGAGGAGCTAAGTCTCAGTGATTTCTGTATCCTATTCCAAAGTGTGGGCAGGGCAAAGCTTATGGCTGCTCTTCCAAAGCGGGTACCGACCCTAGGTACTTTCAGGGAAACCAGCGAGTGACTTCTCAAAGCATAATTCCCAATCAGGCTTAGTGGGAGACAGTCAGCAATGTATTGCGGGAGTTTGTTGGTAATGGCTTGAAGCATCCAGAGGGCTGCATTTCTATACCGCCTGTGTTGAAGGGAAGGCCAACCCACAGCTGCATATAATGAACAGTGGTGGGTGGAAAAGGGGAGGCCTGTTATAAATCTCAGAGCTCTATGATACAGTACGTCCAATTTAGCAAGGTGTGAGACTGGGCACTGGCCATATATGAAGTCAGCATAGTCAATCGGTGAGAGGAAAGTTGATTGGACGAGCTGTCTTTTGGCGTCTGCGGTCAGGAGGAGATTTATTCTCAAAAAGAGTCCAAGCCTCTGCCTCAGCTTTTTCAGCAGTTCTTCTATATGTTCCACAAAGGAGAGTTTATTGTCTATCCAGACACCCAAATACTTGAATTTTGGTACGTATTCAAGATGTTCACCTAGTAAGGTGGAGATAGAAGGTAATGGACCAGCAGTGGCAGAATATGCCCCCTGGCCAGTTGGTGAGAATAGCATTGCCTTGGTTTTCTTGGCATTAAGTAGTAGTCTTTTACTGAGGAGCTGGTGCTGCAGGATGTTAAAGTCAGTTTGCAGGTCGACACAGGCAGCTTCAGGAGATTCACAGCTTATGTAGAGCACCGTGTTGCCAGTAAACAGGTGAATGCTTGCTTCCTTAATGCCTACATCCAGGCTGTTGATATACATAGCAAACAGCAATGGTCCCAATATGGACCCATGAGGGACACCTCTTTTTATCAGTTTAAGTGAAGAAAGCTCCCCTTCAGCCTTGATTTGTTGTTGCCTACCAGTGAGGTAGTCATGAAACCAACACAAGGAGGTTCGGTCTAGGCCTATTGTTTGTAAAGTGGAGAGGAGCAAACAGTGGTCGATGGTGTCGAAGGCCTTACTGAGATCCAGGAAAACTGCACAGATGAATTTTTTGTTGTCCAAGTCCCTTTGCCAGTCATTAGTTACTTTTGCCAGGGCCGTAATGGTACTGTGCTTTGCTCTGAAGCCTGACTGCATAGGGTTTAGTAAGTTCAAGTTGTCCATGAAAGATCTCAGCTGGGTATCCACAATTTTTTCTAGGAGCTTGGAGAGTATGGGGAGGAGGGAGATCGGCCCATAGTTATTTAGGTCACAGGGATCCCCTGATTTAAACAGGGGGATGACGTGAGCAACTTTCCATAACTGAGGGAGGGAACCTTGCGATAGGGACAGGTTGAATAAGTGTGATAAGCAATTTTCAAGTAATATGGGTTGAAGAAGTCAGCCCCAGCACTTTTTTTTAGTGTCTGCTTACCAGTGCATTATCGAATGTGACTCAGTGTTTCATTTTATTACTTCTACTCTCTGGTGATGTGCAAACTAGGGACAAGCTTTTGACCTCATTACTGCAGTTTTAATTTCTGAACCCTTTTCTCTGCCCCTACCTATCCCTTCTCTCCGCTCTGTAGAGCAGCAGCATTGAAATTGAATGACATTTGACTGTGGCTTACTGCCCCCTGTCTGCATGGCCTAATCTTCTGACATAAGACCCTCGGCCAGCTCCCCCACCACAGCTATCTCTGCTTGCCCCACCCTTAATCCCTCTTTTGTGTAACCTCCACACATTCACCTTTTCTCTCTGAATCCCCTGCTTGTGTTTATCCTCAACAACCCCACCCCAACTCCCTGCCCTGTCACCAGTCTAGTCCTCCAACTAATTCCCCTACTCTTTCTCTCACAGGTAAAGGACACCAGGCACTGAGCGGGTGCAAGTGCCCCTTCAGTGGTGTGGTATGGCCACAATCTCGGCTGCTGCCCGCCACCTTTTTGCCGACTTCCTGGAACAGCAGCTTGGACACAGCTCCCAGGTACAATCACTGAAATTGAAAGACCCGCAAGCTGCTTTCTCCTGCAACCTGATTTGTGCAGCAGTTCCGTAGTGGACACTGATTAGTCTGCCCAGCCAGCTGCTGCAACTCCATTGGAGCACCTTCTCAGCGGGCTCCTGGGGGACTTTTTATGAGAAGCAGCTGTAATTTCTGCCTCCGCACTACTACTGTGGTGGTTTTTCTTCCTGCCTCCCCACCCCGCCCAGGCCTCCTTTAAATAAGCCTTAGACACTTCCACTCTCTCACCCCTGCTAGCTAATTGGCCCAAACAGGCCCATGAAAACTATTCTGATTGATGGCCTTTGGTCAGGCTACTCCACCTGCCTTTCCTCTTCTGTGAAGTCAGTCCTTTCTCCAGGCCAAGAATTACAAATTGAACTACCGTTCCCCTGTACTTACTTTGTAACAATGACACTGGAACATCTCCTGTACTGGTTATAGCCTCCACGCAGCTTCCTACCCTGCCCACATAAACTCCCCCTGCTCCCCTTTCACCTCCATTTCTGGTTTCTAAGGCCACTATCTGCCAGGATAACTTCATAGCCTACTCACACCCTGACGCACCACTGAAGATGGAGTTCCAACAATGTACCCTCCAGGCTATTACCCTGCTTACACTAGGTGGGCATATCTTCTGCACTGATACCAAGAAAGAGCCTAGTTCTCCCATAAGGATTCATCCAGTACTGCACTACACTCCTGGCTGCATAACAGATATTACCTACTTCACAGTGCCTGGCCTTGGCCATTTCAGCTGGCTCCCAATATGACTCCAAAGACTGCTGACCTCTCCAAACTCCCTGCCTTTTTTATATCTGCCAAACTCCCTTTGCCTCCACATTCTTAACAACTGGAAAAGATCCTCCACTCAGCAGCAAAAGAATAATAATCTCTGTCAGAAACAGCAAAAAATACATCTACTCAGACTCATCCTCCTGCTACTATTAATATCTGGCAATGTACACCCAAATCCTGGCCCAGCTGGAGACACATTGTCAAGAAACAATAATAAGGAAGGAACAATTACACTCGCCAACATAAATATCTGCAGTCTACTCAGAAAGATAGACTGCCTGCAAGTCTGGACATTACAACACAACCTGACATACTCGCAGTCGTTGAGACATGGTTCACCCCAAAGATACTGGATTCTGTGGTCTCGATACCAGGTTACACACTTTTCAGGAATGACAGGATCTCCAAAAAAGGAGGGGGCTGTGCGTTATACATTAAAGACTCG
Source organism: Neoceratodus forsteri (assembly GCA_016271365.2). Taxonomy (NCBI): domain Eukaryota; kingdom Metazoa; phylum Chordata; order Ceratodontiformes; family Ceratodontidae; genus Neoceratodus; species Neoceratodus forsteri. Next base: position 586,102,951 of record CM057456.1, on the reverse strand, counting down.
ATAAAGGGATTTGCTCTTCCTCTACCCCTCCTTACCAGTACTTCACAAATTCTCCCCATAAAAATTCTGTTGGGGGCGCACAATAAAGCACTAACTATGCTTACTGTATACATCCCTCCGGAAGTGAAATTTCCAGGATTTGAAGAACTCATGGAGGTTATCAGATGTCAGTATCTCAACTTTGAATCTATTATTCTAGGGGATTTCAACATAAATTGGTTGGCACTCCGATTGGCACATATAAGGACACTGTTGCAGCACTACATCTTACACAACTCATTGACTCACTCACCAGAACAAATTACAAAACTGGATCTAGCACACTATTTGACTGGATCCTCACAAACCGCCCGGATCGTATTTCCAATGTGACAGTCCACTCAGACTCACTGAGTGATCACTCTCCAGTAACCTGCAACTGGACCAACAAGTTCAATGCAACACCCCCCAAATGATCTCCAATCGTGAACTAAAAAGGGGTCACCTGGAGTACCTTAAGAAGCAGCTGCGCAACACTGACTGGAGCCCCCTAGAGACAGCAGTGGATATGGACACCGCACTTGAGTATTTCATCAAACAATTCAATGCTGCCTGTGACTGCCATGCCCCTGTGCAGAGGACAAAAAGCCATGAAAAACATAGCCCCTGGATCACACCGGACCTAAAAGGCTGCATACAAAACAGCGACAACTGGTGGCATAGGGCACAGACCTTGGGCAAACAATCAGAGTTCCAGGAATACAGAAGATTATGGAATGACTGCACCTGGACTATCCACTCTGCCAAAAGTAAGCATTTTAGGGAAACATTACAAACAACATGGGGAAACAGCAAGTCCGTTTGGGATAACATAAAAGATGTGACAGGGAAAGTCAAGAAAGAGGCTCCACAAATGCTCAACATCAATGGTGCACCTACTCTTGACCCCCTGACTATTGCCAACACATTTAACAAAGCATTTACTGACCTGAACAGTGTACTTCCAACAAATTCTTTTGAGGAAACCAACCGAAGCCTAAGCCAAAACCTAGGGCCCACTCAAATATCACCTCCTCCCTTCTACTTCAAAACTGTCAACTGCAACCAAACAAGAAAGTACATTCATAAGGTACTTGTAAAATCCAGGAAAAGCAGTGACACGCTTGACCTCAAACTTATCTCCCTTGCACTTGATGAAGTCCTGGCTCCCATTATTAAGCTGTTGAACTTATCCCTGCAGCTGTCTCAATTCCCCCAAGCTTGGAAATCAGCCCTAGTAACCCCTGTGCACAACAGCGGTGACCAGGTATTGCATGCCAATTACAGACCTATTTCTATCCTTCCACCACTGTCAAAAGCACTGGAATGCATTGTCTTAGACCAGCTGGTTGAATACCTAATTAATTACAACATCCAGTGTCCTGAACAACATGGATTTCGGAAAGGGTATAGTACCTTCACAGCTCTGCTAGAGTTCATGAGCTTCATACACAGTTCACTGGACCAGGGTAACCTTGTTGGCGCTGCATTTATTGATCTAACAAAGGCTTTTGACATGGTCAGTCACTCCCTATTCATTCAACAACTCACCTCGATAGGCTTCTCTAATCCAGCTACAAACTGGTTCAAAAGCTACCTAGCTGATCGTTAGCAACAGGTAAAGATTGGAAACATCACAACTGGGCCCCTAACAGTCCATTGTGGGGTCCCCCAAGGATCAATTCTAGGTCCCTTCCTTTTCAGCATCTTTCTAACTAGCCTACTTCGATCATGTGACCAACAGATACTTCTCTATGCAGATGATGCTGTGATTTTTACTTCTCAACATGACCCGCACACCCTAGAAAATCTGCTACAACATGTTTTCAAACAAACTGAAGACTGGTTCAGAGCCCACAAGTTGATTCTGAATTATAAAAAGACAAAAGTAATGCATTTTAGCAGTAAAAGAAACAAACACAAAGCAGTCTCCCCTAACATCATTAACTGCGTAAGGGTCCCTCTTGAACAAGTGGAGCTATTCAAATACCTGGGGGTTACGCTTGACAGTTTCCTCTCCTATGCAGAACACATTAAGAATGTGGCCAAAACAGTCAACATAAGAATTGGGCTTCGGCACAGACACAAGAAATGTCTGACACCCAAAGCCCTCCAAACCACAATCCATAGCTCAATTGTCTCCGTCATCGACTATGGACTGGTTATATACAGTTCAGCCACTCCCACCGCACTACATAGGATAGCAGTAGCCCTAAACAAAGCCTGCCGACTGCTCACCAATTCCCCCCCCCGACTAACGCACACATGCGACCTTTATGAGCAAGCTGGGTGGCTACAACTTGAAAACATGATACAATACCAAATCTGCCTCTTAGCTAAAAAATCAATACTCAGACTATAACCTCCCTGAGTGACAAACCTATTAAACTTATTCACAGGCCCGGACTGCACCAGAAACTCCCACCATCAGGTTCTCTTTGTCCCTCACTGTAGAACCTCCCAAGGGCAGAGGTCATATGTCTATTGAGCATCACTTTGGCTCAATAACCTTGACACTGAACTTAGCGGCATGCAGAGATTGGGGCTTTTCAAGACCAAGCTAAGACAACATCTACTGAAGAACAGCTTCTGTGACTGTACTTTCCAATTACTCCACACACCCCTATATTTCTGACCCTGGACTATCTCATTTTCAGGCCATCTCACCATCCCTCATTATCTTCTGACTACTACTACTCCAAACTGCCCCTGTCTTGCCCTGCAATCCCTGCATCTTCCTCCCATCCCCCAAATAGTCACACCCCACTTTCCTTTCTGATTAGCTGCTTACTGACTTTTACCTGACAATGCCACCTTGGCAGCTTCTGTAACCTGAATTATCCTAATGTTAAAACAGCTGTTTCCTATTTACAATGAATTATGTCTATGTTTACTCACCTAGCAAGATATTCCTATACCCGCATTGTATGTATACCCACCCTCTATGACATGGAACCTTTGTAAAAGAGCGGTCTCCTGTTCAAAGGTATTGTAATCCAAGATTGAAATAAATAAAAAAAAAACAACACTGAATGCTCCCCTAACAATTATAGAATCTGCTCCCCCTCTGACCCTAACTGGGCCTTCATAAGGGGTCTAAAGATGATCCACATAAATAATAATAGCCTGAGACCTAAGATACATGAACTTCAAAGCCTGATCTGCTGGTTATATCAGAGACCTGGTTACAACCACATATCTTGATGCAGGAGATAGAGCTCACTTGTTTCTTAGTCATTAGAAAAGATAGAGAGGGCAAGAAAGGGGCTGGGGTTCTAATTTATACTAAAGATACTTTGTGCATCCATAGCTACTCTCCTCCCCTTAGAAAGCACTAATAGTGAAGCCCTGTTCATTAATATAACCATTAGAAACATTAAGCCTCTCATGGTGGGCTGCATATTTAATCCCCCATGTGCTGCTGCTTCTGCTCTTGATACCCTTACAAAGTTCCTAGCTGAATATGCTCATACTGAGGTTATCATCCTAGGCAATTTCAATCTCATCTGGTCCACAGACACAGAGGTAGGGCTCAAGGTACAGTCATTAGATGCTCACATAACCCAGGTTATCAGAGAACCCACTAGGCATAATGCAAAAACAGGAAATCATACACTTCTGGACTGGGTCCTAGTATTCAAACTCGACAGGATACATGCCGCTGATATATTTTCTGACTCCCTAACTAACCATTCCCCTGTTTTTTGTATGTGGAGGAACTGCTCTCTCACCAAGTCCCACCAATAAATTTTGTCATGGGGGACTATTCTAATTTCTTGGCTGAATCATTCCAGACCTCCCTCTTCAAGATTGACTGGAGCTCAATTTACAAGCTTCCCAGTATAGATGATGCCTTAGACTTCTTTGTGAATCACTTTCTCTCAGCGGCCAATAAACACATCCCATTTAGGAAACTTGTGCTCAAAGGAAAATGCCAAAAATGGCTAAACCCCAATCTAAAAAAAAATGATGCTCCAGTGGGATAGGGCCTGGGGACGCTAAAAGAACTCTGGGATACAGGCTGATTGGGTCAAATACAGAGAACTAAGGAACCAATGTAAGAACATGACTTGGATAGCCAAAAGGGACTATGTTAGAGGACTTCAAGAAAATAATGTTTTTAATCCTAAAAAAATTTTGGGCACAAATTAATTCTCTGATCAAGGGTGATACAGGCACCACAGATGGCCCAGTCACTGCTAATGATCAAATTATCTGTGACCCCCTGATTGCTGCCAATGTCTTCAACCAGTTCTTTACCAATCTGAACAAATACTAAACTGGGCCCTTCATCAGTTCACGGTCTCTCCCCAGCCCTGTAGGAACTGGTCCTCTGCCCCCCCCCAAAATTCCCACTGTCAATTGATTACAAGAAATGAGGTGCTAGCTCAAGGGAATAAAAGGCAGTGCTCAGTTGGTCCTGATAATTTAGAACCTAGGCTACTAAAGATTGTAGCCTCAGGCACAGCTTCTCTATTTGCCAAGTTTCTCAAAACGTCATTTCTTGAATGGAAAATTCCTAGTGATAAGTGGAAAGAAGCAGTTGTAGCCCCTCTTCACAAAGGAGGACTCAGGGAAATGGTGGGAAGCTACAGGCCTATCTCCCTTCTTTGCACTCTTACCAAGGTACAGGAGAGACTGGTATATAATCAGCTTTGAGACTATCTTGAACTGCATCACCTTCTATCTGATATTCAGCATGGTTTCAGATGGAATCATGGCATGGATACAGCTTTGGTTAAGCTCTCTACAGATATCCTCCATGCCCTGGAAAATAGCTACATCCACGGGAACTCAGATTGAGGTAGTGGAAGTGACAAGGTATCTTTGTCTTCTTATTGACCAAGACTTTGCTTTCACAGCACAGGTGGATCAAATAACCCAATCCATCCACTAAAAATTAGGTCTTTTATACAGACTGAATAGCCACCTCACAATGGACTCATGGCTGTCTATGAAACTGTCTGATTTTGAAAGCAGCATAAGGGAAATCACAGACTATGGAACTGTCTGATTTTGAAAGCAGCACAAGGGAAATCACAGACTATGGGACTGTCTGATTTTGAAAGCAGCACAAGGGAAATCACAGAGTTTGGAACTGTCTGAATTTGAAAGCAGCACAAGGGAAATCACAGAGTTTGGAACTGTCTGATTTTGAAAGCAGCACAAGGGAAATCACAGAGTTTGGAACTCAGTGCTTTGGCTTCTCAGAAGGAACTAGAAGGGGGACAAGATCAGATCTACAGTACAGTAGCTTCTTGTTGTTTTACATTGTTTCTTGTGGATTCTACTTGGTAGAAGGTTATTTCTTTTCTTTCTTACTACTAAGGGGCTAGCAGGGTATTGTTTGGGGCTGTTGGAATTTTGAAACCTGTTTTGGTAGCTATAAGTGGGCTCATTTGTTTGATTCACTGTGTGGCAGGCTGCATTTGTAGAGGCCTATTTCTTCTGTTTTAAAACATAATGGGTGTGGTTTAACTGGGTCTGTTTCTTTGAATTGGAGACATATATCTTCTAATTCCAAGCCTATTTTGATGTGTTGTTGGTGAAACTGTTTGAATTGGAGTCCTGTTTCTTTGGGTAGCAAACCTATTTTGGTGGCTTTGAGTAGAATTGTGATTCATTGTTGCTGGCTTCACTAGCTGCAAAGTTTGAGTGCAGAGTGGGGGAAGGGTGCTAATGGTCTGACCAGAGGCCTCAGCTACCTGATTGTTTCTGGAAGACTTGGGCTGGTCCCACCCTTGGTCCATTATTTCCTTTATACCAGGGGTTCTGACATCACTTCCTCAAACAGGCAAAGGATATGCACCTGTCATAGCAAAAGCAGACATCCAGGAAAGGAACAGCAGCAAGTGAAGAAATGACTGCTCTCTCAGTGGAAGGGAAGTAAATGCAAATCTAGGAGCTTTCATTATTACTTCTTTGCAATGATATTGCATTGGGGAAAGGAGGAGTAGGAGTTTGAAGAAGGTTGTGCAATGGCTACTTAAAGTCTGTTTTTGAGTGTGGATAGGAAGGATAGGAATATAAAAAGCAGTTGCTCAATATATCTAAACATGTGCAACAAAGGCGGTAAGGGAAATAAAGAAAATGTTTTGCACTGATAGAGGAGGGAGCTGGGAGACTTGAGGGAGTGTTTGGTATCCTGCATCTGGAAGGGTGGGGGGTTGCTGGTGGGCAACAACAGCAATGGGTAGGGTGGTAGGCTGCAACAACTGCAGTGCACCAATCTTTCTAAAAATTGCCTGGAGTGTGGGAGGATGTTTAGTGTGAGACCACATAGAAAAACTTAGAAGGGAGATTGAGGGTCTGCAGGAGGAACTAAGACAGGCAAGGCAGATTGGGGGTGGGTTTAGCCCAATACTGGAGGGAGGAAGAAAGGGAGATGAGGGAAGGCGATTTAAGCCAACAGTGGTGAGGAGAGGGTCAGAAGAAGGGAAGCAGAGACAAAGGGGCCCAGGCCAGGAAGAACAATTGCCGGGGAAAGCAGGTCAGGAGACAAAAGACAAATGGAAGGAGGAGATAGGGACTTGTGAGGGGAGGTGAAGAAGTGGCAAAAGTCATGGAGTGGAAAGGAGAGAACAGGTTACTATGAAGAGAGAGGGAGCGGGCATTTGTGAAGGGCCTTCAGAAAATAGTTGTGCACTGCTAGAGAGGAAGAAGGTGGAGGAGGGAAATTATGAAATTAGAGGAGTAATTGATAAATGCCTGGACCAAACTGGAGCGGGGGGAAGTTCTGCTAGGAGAATTGCAACAGGGGTAAAAGGGGGAAATAATGTGCAGGAGGAAGAAGAGGAGCTGGAAATGAGAGAGGGAGATGAATGGAAGCAAGCAGGGAGTAAGAGGGGTGGAATCTTAGTGCTGGGGGACTCAATACTAAGAGGAGTTAGGTGGGGTAGCAAGGGGGAAAGGCATAGTCGCATTTGGGTGGAGGCCATGCCAGGAATGACAGCGGAAAAGGTGGGACAGTCTGTTCTGAAATATGCTAGAAGGGGTAGGGACAAGCCTCATTTAATTATACATCTTGGGACAAACGACCTGGCTGACAAGACAGTAGATACAGTCCAGAGGAGGTTTGAGGAACTAGCACAATTATGTGAGGGGGCAGGAAGATCAGTAACTTTTTCAGAGATACTTCCATGCCAAAGGCAAGCACAACAAGAAAGCTGAGAATAGAGGAATTTAACGGATGGCTAAGAACCTGGTGTTGTGCTAAAGGGTATGGGCTGTTGGGGTGGTGGGGAGGGACCTGGGAGGACAGTAGTCTCTATGCCAAGGACAGACTACACTTGAGTGAGGAGGGAAAGAAAGTGTTGAAACAGAGGATGGAAGAGTACATAAAGGAAGTTGGGAATTTAAACTAGGAGTGGGGGGTGGCAGTTGGGGAAGAGAGATGCAGAAACCACAGGTTGGGAAACCATATGAGCTTAACCCCCATAACAGTGACAAAGGACAAATGGCAAGTACTGTTGGTGATGCTAGGAAAGGAGGGCAGGATGGGGGAGGGTGGAAGGTGGGGCCCTTAATGCTAGGAGCCTTGGGAGAAAACTGCAGAGTTACAGGTTCTCATGGCAGAGGAGAGGTGGACATTGCAGTCATCACGGAAACATGGGCCACCCAATACAATGACCGGGACCTGTCTGTACCAGGGTACAGGTTATTTCGTAGGGACAGGGTGATTGGGAAAGGAGGGGGGGTGGCACTATATGTGAAAGAAGGACTGAAGTGTGTAAGGGAGGAAGGGGAGAAGGGTAGTACGGCATCACTTTGGATACAAATCCAGGATTCCAGGAATAGGATTCTTAGAATGGGAGTGGTGTACAGGCCACCATCTGAGATGGAGGAGTTAGACAGGGAACTAGCGGGACAGATCAGGACGACCTCAGAGGGTAGTGTGGGTGATTGTGGGGGACTTCAACATGCCAGGAGTGGACTGGAGCACCCCAACAACCAGGAACAGAAGGGAGCAGGTACTGCTGGATGCCTTCCAGGACAGCTTTCTGCTGCAAATGGTCAGTGAACCAACCAGGTTAGGAAATACCATTGACCTTGTGCTGGCAAATGGGGACTTTGTAAGAGAACTTACAGTGGAGGAACCGCTGTCAGGGAGTGACCACCGCTCAGTATGGCTCACATTGGATATGGGCAAGGAAGGAGTGGAATCTGGCACAATAGTGCTGGACTTCAGGAGGGCAGACTTTGGGAGGATGGGGGAAGTGGTAAAAGGGTACCTGGCCAGAACTCAATCTAGTATGGACACTAACCAGAGGTGGGAGCTCATAAAGCTGGGGATAGTGGAGGCAACCAAAACCTGCTGCAAAGCCCAGAGCAAGAAGGCTAGGGCTAAGAAACCAATCTGGTTGAGCAAGGAGGTCATGGAAAAGGTAAGGAGGAAAAGAGCTTAGGAAGTACAAGAAAACAGGGAGGGGGGAGGATAGGGAGGAGTACTTGACAGAATCGAAGGAGATGACAAGGACAGTAAGGGGAGCCAAAGCTTCTACGGAACTCAGGCTGGCACAAGGCATTAAGAAGGGAGAGAAGGACTTCTTTAAGTACATCAGGGAGAAAAGGAGCTGTAAGGACCACATAGTAAGGATTAGGAAGGAGGGGGGGTTGGGTGGAAGCAAGGTGAGATAAGGCGGAAGCACTAAATGAGTACTTCTGCTCAGTATTTACTAAAGAGAAGAGGGGGCTGACACCCAAGGTGGGAGAAATGGCAGAAGCAGGGGGGGAAGTGGTGACAGATGGGGAAATCATGGAGAGCAGAGTTCGAGAGGGCTTGAAGGCACTGAGGGTGGACAAGGCACCAGGCCCAGATGGCATCCACCCCAGGGTACTGAAGGAGCTGGCAGAGGTTCTTGCAGGACCTTTGGCAGACCTATTTAATGTCTCACATTCGGGTGTGTACCTCAGGACTGGAGGATGGCTCATGTGGTGCCCCTCCACAAGAGTGGCCCCAAGGATGAACCGGGAAACTACAGACCAGTGAGCCTCACATCCATCGTGGGTAAGCTAATGGAGACTATCCTGAAGGAGAGGCTGGTGGCCCTCCTAGAGGCCAAAGGACTACAGGACAGCAGACAGCATGGCTTCATACATGGCAGATCCTGCCAAACCAACCTAGTCGAGTTCTATGACTGGGTAACTAGGCAACTGGACAGGGGTCATGCAGTGGATGTCCTGTACCTGGACTTCAGTAAGGCATTCGACTCAGTGCCACATGGAAGGCTGGGAAAGAAGTTAGTAGGCACAGGGGCGGGTGCAAAGCTGGAGAGATGGGTAGGAGACTGGCTGCAGGGAAGGCAACAGAGGGTGGTGGTGGGTGGGGAGCTCTCACACCCAAGGGCAGTGATGAGCGATGTTCCACAGGGCTCAGTGTTGGGACCAGTGTTGTTTGGGATATTCATTGCAGACATATCATGGGACATCAAGAGCAAGATCAGTCTGTTTGCTGATGATGCCAAGGTAGGCACGGCGGTGGATGACCTGGGGGGATGGCAGGATGATCTTGCAAAGCTTGAAACCTGGTCAGACACCTGGCAACTGGGCTTTAATGTCAAAAAGTGCAAGGTGCTGCATTTTGGGATGAAGAACCCAAGGAGGAGTTACCAGCTATGGGGAATGCAGCTAGCCCAGACAGAGGAGGAGAAGGATCTGGGTGTGCTCATTACAGGGTCAATGAACAACTCGGCACAATGTAGGAAGGCAGCTGCAAAGGCCAACAAAATGCTGGGTTGTATTGCAAGAGGTATATCCTCGAGGAGGGAGGAGGTGATTCTGCTACTGTATAGGTCATTAGTTAGACCACACCTGGAGTACTGCATGCAGTACTGGTGTCCGTATCTGAAGAGGGACATTGTTACTGGAGGGGGTGCAGCACAGAGTGACAAAGATGATCAAGGGATGAGGAGGTTGAAGGAGTTGAACATGTACTCACTGGAGGAGAGGAGAGACAGGGGTGACATGATTGAAACCTTTAAATACATGAAAGGAATAAACAAGACGGGTACAGAGGGGCTGTTCAAAGTAAGGGAGGGGAGGGCCACCAGGGACCATGATATGAGACTGGAGCGAGGAAGGTTCAGGAGGGAGATGAGGAGACACTTTTTTACAGAGAGGGTGGTGGCTGGGTGGAATGCGTTACCTGCTGAAGTGGTATGCAGTAGAACAGTGGACTGCTTCAAATGAGGATGGGACAGGACAAGAGGGAGGGTTAATGAAGGGGAAGGGAGGGGCAGCTGCAGAATAAGGGGTGCTAGCTGCACATTCAAGCAGACTTGATAGACCTCTAGGCCTTTATCTGCTGGCAAATTTCGTATGTTCGTATGTTCATAATAGCAAACAGTGTCCTGCTCCCAAAACATTTCTATACAGCCCCTGTCATGCAGTCTCTTAGGAAATCCAAGACAAATAGGCTTCAGACACTCTACAATAAAATAAGACATTTTACAAGTGTCCCCACCTAGGAAGCATCATTGTGATGTCCTTGCCTCCTTAATCTAGCACCCATTTGAAAGTCACCTTCAGTACCCATTATAGAAACAAAGAAACAGAGAACATAGAAGTTGATGGCAGATAAGGACCGCAAAGCCCATCCAGTCTGCCCATTTCTTTTTCTACCTTATGAATGTGCCATTGGCCTTTGCTTGGTCAATGGCCTATCTATTCATACTCATCTGTACTGCTCCCTTATGCCTGTTTGAAGCCTTGCACTGTATTCATATCCACCACTTCCTGAGGTAGGCCGTTCCATGCATCCACTGCACTTTCTGTGAAAAAGAACTTCCTCACATTACCCCTTAATCGGCCTCCCTCTAATCTCATGCTGTGTCCTCTTGTCCTTCTATTTTTCTTATATTGAAACATGTTAGACTCTTTCATCTTGTTAATGCCCTTAAGGTGTTTGAATGTTTCAATTACATCACCTCTCTCCCCTCCTTTGCTCTAGAGTATATATATTGAGCTCTGTTAATCTGTCCTCATATGTTTTCTGATGCAGTCCCTGCACCATTTTGGTTGCCCTTCTCTGGACTGCCTCAATTTGGTTAATGTCCTTGTGAAGGTGTGGCCTCCAGTACTGCATGCAGTACTCCAGATGGAGCCTAACCAGTGTCTTGTAAAGAGGGATTATTACCTCCCTCTTCCTACTTGTAATACCCCTACTAATACACCCCAACATCCCTCTAGCCTTACCTACTGCTTTAGTGGTCTGCTTGGATGATTTCAGGTAATTGGTGATGATGACGCCCAAGTCTCTTTCTTCCCTTGTGACTGCCAGCAACTCCCCTCCCAGCCTATAGGTGGCTTCAGGGTTTCTCTTCCCTATGTGCATGATTTTGCACTTCTTTGCGTTAAATCCCAGTTGCCACTCTTCAGACCATTTTGCTAGTTTATCCAGATCTCTTCTCATTCTACCCACCCCATCTGGATCATCCACTGTGTTGCAGATCTTGGTGTCATCTGCAAACAGGCAAACCTTACCCTCCAGTCCATCTGCAATGTCACTGATGAAGATACTGAAAAGGACTGGCCTCCAGGACTGATCCCTGAGGCACCCCACTTGTGACTTGCATCTCTTCTGACTGTATACCATTTACCACCACTCTCTGTTTTCTGCCCCGTCAACCAGTTTGTCACCCAGTTGACCAACTTCTGACTCACCCTGAGCCTACCCAGCTTATTAATCAATCTTCTATGTGGAACGGTATCGAAAGCTTTGCTGAAGTCAAGGTAGGCGACATCAAATGCTCCCCTTGGTCCGCCACTCTGGTTACCCAGCCAAAGAAATCTATGAGATAAGTTTGACAGGACCTTCATTTTATAAACCCATGCTGTCTTGGATCCTGTGCTCCTATGGATTCCAGGTGTTACACTTTTCTTTCCTTAAGGGGTGTCTCCATAATTTTGGCCACTACTGAGGTAAGACTGACTGGTCACTGCCTTCTTCCTGCTACCACTCTTGTGGAGTGGGATCACGAGACCTTCTCCAGTCTTTTGGGAACTCTTCTATGCTCAGAGACTCACTAAACAGTTCTGCTAATGGCTCTGCTACTTCCACCCTCAGTTCCTTTAGTACCCTGGGATGTATGCCATCAGGTCCCATTGCCTTGTCCACCATGAGCTTCTCAAGCTCTTGTAGGACCCGTTCTTTTGTGAAGGGACTAGTGCATACCTCCCTCCCCCCTGTGTCCATGGTGCTGAGCTGTGGGCCCTGCCCTACCATCTGTTTAGTAAATACTGAGCAGAATTATCTATTTAGGATAGATGCTTTTACATGGTCCTCCTCCTCACATGCCCCCTTATCCCCTTTGATCTTAGCAATACCCCCTCTGGACTTTCTCCTTTCACTAATGTATCTATAGAAACTCTTGTCACCTTATTTACTGTTCGTGCTAGTGTTTCCTCAGTTTGGGCCTTTGCCTGCCTTACTGCCTTCCCTGCTTCCCTTAGGGAAGTTTAGTATGCCTCCCTATCTTCATTCTGCTGCGTTCCCTTATATTTCCTGAAGGCCAGCCTTTTGGCTCCGACCTTTTCTGCTACTGTGTTTGAGAACCAAAATGGTTTCCTTCTTCTTTTGCACTTCCTTTTCTCACTAACACAATGGGATATTGCTTCAAGTATTGTATCTTTAATGCTTGCCCACTTTGCCTGTACCCCCTCACCTGTATTTCTTTTTGCCATGGCTAGCTTAACTCTGTTGGCCATCTTATCAAAGTCAGCTCCTCTGAAGTCCCATATGTTTGCCTTGGAATGGGATGATTTTGTTCTAGTGGTCAAGTTGAACCATACCATGTGATGGTCACTGGCACCCAGGTGACCTTCTACCTGGAGTTCTGTGATCATTTCCCTGTTAGTACTAGATCTATGATAGCCCTGTCTCTTGTGGGATATGCATAGTGTTCAAACTAATCTCTGTCTATACACCACCTAGTCTGGCTGCCCTTCTTATTCCCAAGCACTCAACTAGGTTGCTCCGTATACCCAGTATAAAATTGCTTGAGGTGCCTAGATTTTGTACAGCTCTGGGGCACAGCTCCTTCATTTTCTCAGCTCCTTCACACTGGAATGCCCTTCCAGAGTCCCTGCAAAACTCCAGTTCTCTCTCCTGTTTCAGAAAGGGGCTAAAAATATATCAATTTGAAAGTTGCCTATGATTCTGCTACCATTGATCACTCCTTTGACCTAGACTTTATTGCATGTGAAACTAGATCTTTGCTTCTGTACTCTGTGTTGCTATATGTTATTGTAATCTAGCTCCTGTTCTTATCTGTAATTTGCAAAATGGCATATATGTTCATGATCAACTTGTAATTCTCCTATTGTTTAATTATTCATGACAAATGTACTTCTTGTCCCATTGACAAACTGTTTACTATGGCTTTGCTGTTGCCTGATTATTGTTGACTAATAACCTGAGCTGTTATGTACACTTTCACCTTGTAAACAGAGTTGTATCGTGCATTTTTCCTGTACATATAGTACTTGCTTTTACATGTAATTAATCCCAGTTCACCCCTGAAAAAGGGACCCATGGTCTCAGTGGGCTTACTCAGTTATCAAAATGAAATAAATAAAATAAATAAATGCATTTTCCTTACAAAAGCTTTGTCAAGAGTGATGACCCCTCTCTAGTGGTTACTATTTATACTGAAGTGTCTTAAAGAGATAGTCATTTCAGAAAAATGTTTTAAAAATGTACTAAATTGAACACCAGGGATCACCATATATAAGTGTGCGACACCAGATTATGTAAAAGGTGCAAGTGCTCTTTGAAAACAATCAATAGGAATAGATACAACTTCTACAGACAATCTGGACAACAAATAGTTGCTGTATATGTCCCCAGTCAGATAGGACATCTGGAAGACATAAAATGCAAAAGATTAATCACATGATAGACCATGACTATTATGAATTAATGATATACACGTGCAAACATGTTTTACTATGCTGCGAATCTAGTGAGAAAAGAAAAATGAGAGTTTTAATATACACAAGATACAATTGCTTATCCAAACAGGCCAATAATTGTAATCCAAAGGTATATTCAGATTATTACCCTACACTAAGAAGGGGAAATTTCAAAGTACCCATTAATGCCAGGCCATGTTCTTGTGCCAAGTTCATACAGTATCCATAAGTTTTCTTTTTTTTTTTTTGTTATACCTTTTTTTCTCAAACTCCCCCCTTCTCTCTCTGATTGCTTCACCTTCTCAATGGTTTGGAATTTGAAGGCATTTTCACCTGTTTCCCTTTGGTCCAAGGGGTGACTGCCAAGAGCACTATTCCTACATACTTTTTCAATAGCATGCATGTTTTCACCTATTCATGTTTTAAAACTATGAATAGTCTTGCCAACCTAGAATGTTCCACAGGAGCAAGAGGCTAGATACACCACCCAGATGTGTTGCAGTTTACAAAGGATTTGATGTGTAAATCGTTTTACAGGGGAAACTTGTGGGCAATATTTACAGCATCCACATCTGAAGTTGCCTGATGGCAAAGGGGGCAACCAACTGTTGTGTTATGTGTAACTTCTGCTTTCTGGAAACTATGTACTACTTTGCAATGGATTGTAGTTGCCCTTTTATATACCATGATGGGGAGGTTAGAGACTATATGATCTAGTCTCCCAACAGTGTTTACAACTGGCTAACATTTCTCAACTGTTTTTGCAATCTCTGATGCATGTGTACTATACCTGGCAACAAATATGACCCTGTTTTCTTTATTAGACATCATTTATTTGTTTGTCTAACAAATTTGATGGCACCTTTGATGAAGCAGTAGTTACTGCTTCTTTAACAACGTGTCCAGAATATTCCCTTTCAAGACAGCTTTGTAACATTTCCTTAGATCTGACTTCAGAAGACCCAGTAGCGTACAATTATACCTCACTTTCAGAAATGATTTTGGAATGTTCTTCAGGGTGTGGCCATAGTGGCAACTACTGGACAACAGCAGCGTGTTCTGATCCATTTCTTTTCTGAACAAACTATAGCCAGTGTTCCATCTTACAACTTTATAATTTTCAAATACATAAAATCAATACACTGTTGGCTTTTTGGCACAGCAAATCTGAGACCTGAGGTATCTGATAGATATTGTACAAACCTGTTCGGTTCCTGCTCGCCACCACGCTACATCATCAGGACATTCCTGTTCAGTTCCTGCTCACCACCCAGCTACACCATAAGGACATTGTCAGTAAAGTGCCTCCACAAGTCCAGATGGCTAAAAAAGAGTTAATATTAGAGTCAAATATAAAATCACCCTCCAATTTTCCTAAGAAAAGACTGGCATAGTGGGGGGCACAGTGGCCCCGGTTGCCATCCCCTTCATCTGGAGATAACATTTTTTGAGGAATGAAAAATAATTGGACTCCAAAACAAATCTGGCCAACTGGACAATGAGCTGGATTGGTGGGCTTGTGTCTTTACTATGTCTTTACTATGTATCACCAATTGTGAAGCACCAGAGCTGTAAAGGACAGTGTTGGCCGCATACATGTGTATATGTGTTGAAAAGCAGACAGCAGGTAGGTCATTTAAAAAGATAGAAAATAGGATTGGGCCTAGAACTGAGCCTTGTGGGACTCCAGTATTGATGGGGAGGAGGGAGGTGCCAATCTTGACTGATTGCAACCTACCTTCTCTAAGAAGTGGAACCAGGCAGTGACTTAGGTGAATAGACCAGCTGCTATTAGTTTGTGGAGGAGGGGGTGTAATACTGTATCTAAGGCCTTAGCCAGGTCAACAAATATCACAGATGTGATCTGCCCCTGATCTGTACCTGTAGGTATGGAGTCAGTAAGCTGAAGGAGAGAGGTGGTGGTAGAGTGGGACTTATGGAAACCAGACTAGAAAGTGGTGAAGAAGGAAGATGAGTCAAGATAGGAGGTGGGTTGGGAAAAGTCAATGTGCTCCTGTAGTTTGTCTAGGATGGGGATTAAGGAGACTGGGCAATAGTTACTAGGGTTGGTGGGGTCACCACCTTTTGGGAGTGAGATGACAGTTGACAGCTTCCATTTTGAAGGGACAGAAGCAAGACAGAATGATAGGTTTAGGAGTGCAGCCAGGGGGAGGAGATAGCGGGGCAGATAGATAAAGGAGTTTGGAATCAAGCCTATCTGGGCTCTTGCCTTTGCAAGGGTTTAGATCTAAGAGGGCCTTAATCAATCAATCAAGTCTTTATTTATCCAGGTGAACACCATTGAGCAGGCTCATTTACAAGGTGGACCTGTGTTACACAAGGTCAAGAATAACACTTTTATGTACAGATAATATATAGACATAATTATACAGAAATAGAAAAAAAAATACACAGAGCAATAACAAGCATTCCAGGTATAGGGTTAACAAGGTTAGGGAGAATGGTATGATAAGGGGAATTAAAACATTCTGGAACAGCCAGCATATTAAAACATTTTCAAACAGCATGGCATATCATTGGTCAGGACATATACAAACTTAAGGGGCAGATATAGAGATGGGTACAGGACTGCAGCTGTTCTAGGAGGGGTGCTATGGTAGATGGGCTGGGGACATATATGATGGGTGTCTGAGGGTAAGAAAGGTAGTGGATTAGCAGAAAAAAAGGAGGTTATAGGGGGAGACAATCATGGGGCCGGGTTAGGTGGAGATGTAGTGGGCAGGTGAGCAGTAGGCACCCTAGCACACCAAGTGTGCTGGAAACTGCTGCATAGCTCCTTAACAGCCTTGGCATACAAAGTCTTGAAGGTGGTAAGACTAACAGGAAGACTCAGTTTCATATATTTCTGTAGTTTGTTCCAGAGTGAGGGCAACACAAAGCTTATGGCCACTCTGCCAAAGCGTGTATTGGCCCTAGGTACCTTCAGTAGAAGCAGAGAATAGCTTCTCAGTGCGTAGTTGCCTGCCACGTACAGTATAACGGCAAACAGTCGGAAATGTATTGGGGTAATTTGTTGGTAATAGCTCTGTAAGTCCAGAGAGCTGCATTTCTATTCCTTCTGTACTGAAGGGAGGTCCACCACACAGCTGTATATAAGGAGCAGTGGTGGATGGTGATAGATAGGCCAGTTATGAATCTCAAGGCTCTGTGGTATAAGGTATCCAGTTTAATAAGATAGGAGGCATTACACTGACTATAAATGAAATTGGCATAATCAATTAGGGATAGAAACGTGGATTGAACTAACTGCATCTAGGCATCTTTGGTCAGGAGGCAGTTTATTTTAAAGAAGAGACCAAGCCTCTGCCTCAGCTTTTTCAGCAGATTCTTGATATGCTCCACGAAGGAGAGTCTGTGGACTAGCCAGACCTCTAGGTACTTGAATTTCGTAATAAATTGCAACCTCTCTCCTAGTAAAGTATCTATGGGAGGTAAGGAGCCAGAGATAGCAGGTTCGCCAAATGAGTAGCCAGAGAGAACAGCATAGCTTTTTTTTTTTGGCATTGAGTAAGAGTTTTTTATTTAGGAGCTGATTCTGCAGCAAGTTGAATTCTGTTTGTAAATCTCCACAGGCAGTTTCCGGAGTTAGGCACCTTTGGTACAACACCGGCTTCATTAAGGGCTTCATTTGGGGATTTTGGTGAGAAAGAAGAGGGGCATACTGGTGCTTGAGGGTAGGAGGGTAGGTGGGTTGGATGTGGAAACAGAGGTGGGAGAGTGGCAAGGAGGGATGAGGCACAGGAGGTGAAAAAGGTGTTGAAAGATGCTGCTACAGAGAGTGGGTCAAGTCAGGGTAGAATTACCTTCCTTGAGGCGTGGCATGGGGATGTTGAGTAGGGGTTGGAAGAGGGATTGGACAACTTTTCAAAATTTGGATGGGTGCCTTATGTTGGTGTTAATGGAGCTGGAGAAATATTCAGCTTTGGCATATCTGGTGAATCTGGTGCATGTGTTTCTGAGGTGCTGATATTTGAGTAGCTCTGTGTAGGAGCTGGAAGCCTTATAGGCTTTCCAGGCTTGGTCTTGAGCATGCATGCAGTCCAACAGTTCAGCATTTCCCCAAGGGAGGTGTGACCCTCTTACCATAGCGTATTTGATGGAGGCATGCGGATTCCAAATTCCCTGGAACTCAGAATTGAAATAGTTAAGGGCGTCATCAGTAGGGGGATGCAGTGGAGATAGGCAACCATTCTGTATGTTCTAGCTCAGTGATGAGAGGGGATAGGTTTATTGACTAAAATGCGCATAATGAAATTAGTTTGGGAGGCTTAAGTTTGATGTTCTTTGTGGATGCAATCAATCATATGGTGATCATTCAGGGAGTCTGGTAGGATGCCAGAGTCAATTACGTGGTGAGGGTGTGTAGTGAGGGGTCGATCTTAAAGGGAGTGGTTGTGAGTTTTGAGGTTAAGTCAGGTTGGCTCGGAGATTAGTTGGGGTAGGTTGAGGGATGTAACCTCTGAGCAAGCTTTACTATGTGTAGGTGAGAGCCAGTCCAGGTTAAAGTCACCTAGCATGTATAGCTCACCAGAGGAGGCAAGCGTATTTATGGTGGAGATGAGTTCATTGTGTGTTGAGGAGGGGAGTCCAGGACAACACTAGGTGCCACCTATAAATATGGGTAGAGTGTGTGATAAGGAGATTTTATTAATAAAAGTTAAAAAGCTAATGGGGAGGAGATTGAGAGCACTTGAGAAAAGTGGAGGTTGGATGAGAGATGCATGGCTACACCTCCACCTTTACTGGGTTGGTCTTGCGAATAAGGGAGTAGCCAGGTATGTGGAGGATTTTATCAGTTATTTTGGGGGACAGCCAGGTTTCTGAAAGGACCACCACATTTGGTTGGAGGTCCAACATGAGGGGCTGGAGTAGGGAACATTTTGGGATTAGGCTTCTTATGTTTAGGTGGATGATTTTCAGGCCTTTGGGAAGCTGGGTGGTGGAGGGGGGCTGGGCTTGGGTTGAGTTTGATGTCCTCAGCAGAGGGTAATAGTAAAGTAATGAGGAGTCTGATAAGCTTGTGTGATCTCTTAAGCTTTGAGTAGTGAGTGGGCTAGGGAGGAGAGGAGGGGTTGGAATGTGATGTGGGTTTGGGCATTGGTAGGGCAGCTAGGAGGCTAGTGGGTGTAAGGATTGCTGTTCCAGGTTGCCATGGGCAGTAGAACAATGCTTGGAGAGAGAGAGAGAGAGAGAGAGAGGGGTGAGGGGAGAGTGGGTGATGCAGTTAGGTCAGGGATGGGTGAGGCTGGGATGGAAGTGTGCTGGAAATGGGGAGGGGCACTAGGAGAGAAGGAGGTGGCATATAATGTGGAACATTTGAGGAGTAGAACTGCTAGTTGAGTAGAAATGTAGGAGGCTTGGGTAAGGAGTGTAAAGGGAGATGGGGTCTGAGGACTGAAAGGAGTGCTAGCAGTACAGTAGGAAGGGGATTTATGTAATTATTAGGTTGAGAAGAAAATAGATAGATCTTGCAGATGTATATGTGGGGGATGAAGGAATGAGAGTTATTTGAAGGATATTTTAGATAAAATGAAGGTGTAGGAGGGAAGTTAAAAATGGTGGGTAAGTGATGTGAATTAGGACTTGAGAGGTAGTAATAGGTGCTGTAACTAGATTAGAACCACTGTTGCCTGCTTTGCAGGTTGTGACTTAACCTGTACACCACTGGAACTGCACTTTGCTTCCCTACAGCTCTGTGGCACATGGAATGTGTGTTTGCTTACCAGACAAAGGCTTGGTGGTTCTAATCCAGGTAGGCATATAGTATATTTTATTTTCTTCAAGAGGCACAGTTCAAACCTTGACAAGGACTTAAATGTTTTTTAACATTCTTGGTTTTCAGAATGTTTTAAATAGCTAACAGAACCAAAATAGACAGATGGGAAAAGAATATAAATTTTAAGAAGTAGTGAGTTGTAACTTTATTTTTGAAGTATTTTTTCTTTTTCCTTTGCTCATTAGAAAGTTTGCTATGTGACAATGTGCTGGATGTGTGGAACAGCTCTCAGCCAGGCAACTGCTATATCTATTTGTATTTCATACTCACTACATCATCAGCGTTGACTGTGGCATCACAGGTAACTGACCCAGCAGCTACTGAGTGGCTATTCCTAAGCAGCAGTGATGTCACAGTCATTGAGGTCACAATGCTGAATATGTAATGGTGGGAACAGAGCTAGATATGACAGCTATCAGTCAGAGTGCTATTGCTCACATCACACCTAACATCAGGTAAACAATCTTCTAATTAACCAAAGGGAAAAGAATAAGTACCTCAAATGTAAAAGGTGATGGTTGACTATTTTTAAACACTTAAGATGGAATTTCACTTGTGAGGAAATCTCCGGCATTGTGGAGTTGGAATAGTAAATTATATGACAAGTAAATATAGCTAAAAACAACAATTTGTGCAGGAAGAACATTCTATTTTACCTTTACTAAGCTTGCAGTTTGAGTTGTGCTAATAAGGTTGGCATGAAATTTTCCTTTTAGGACCACTTCATCTCTTCCATAACTTGTATTTTAAAATCCCATGATGGGATTAAAACCCTAGTCTCCAGCATTGCATGTTATAGCACAACCTCTACAACACAGGAACTGCAGTTCTATTTCATGCTGCTCAGTGGCACACTAAATGTGCATTCACTTAGCAAGCATGGGCTCAATAGTTCAAATCCAGATAAGCACACAGTATATTGTAGTTTTACAAGAAACATGGTTCAAATCCTTGCAGGGATTTTTTTTTGAAGATGGAAACTCACTTCAGTGGTTATCCATGGCAGTGCAGAATTGGAATGGTGAATTATATGACAAGTAAATTTAGACAAGAACAAAAATTTGTGCATGTAGAAAATTATCCTGTCAGGACAGGAAGTCTTGATAGGAAAATGTCATGTCATCTTTTTTAAGCTTGCAGTTTGAGGTTTGCTAATGAAGATGACATATTACTTTTCTGTCAGGACTACTTCAGCCTTTCCACAGCTTGTAATTTATAATCACCCACTGGTATTAGAACCCTGGTCATCTACAGTACTATGCAGGTTGTGATGTAACCTCTGCACCAGAGGAACTACAATTCCCTTCCCTGCAGCTCAGTGGCACACTGAACATCTGTTCGCTTAGCAGGTAAACTATCAATGGTCCAAATCCAAGTAGGCACACATTTCTTATATTTTCTACAAGAAACATGGTTGGAATCCTAACAGGGACTTAAATATTTGTTCAATTTTTCTTTTAAGGTGAAAACTCACTTGCGTGATGCTTCATGGTGGTGTGGCATTTGAATAGTAAATTACATGAGAAGTAAATTTAGCTAAAAAACCCTATCTGTACAGGTAGAAAGGAGTTAGTGGCAGAACAATTTATTTCACCTTTACTCAACTATGTGGAATGATAGCACAGTAGCAGCGCACCAGGATAGTAGCTGGTAAGGGGCCTGGGTTTGATCCCAGTCTTGAACATTTTTTTTCCTCTACAAATTACATTGTTAGCATGCATCTGTCTCTAGAAACTTCTGTCATTTAATTTGGAATAGCACAGTGGCAGAACACCAGGACAGTACTTGGTAGAGAAGCCTGTGTTTGATTCTCAGTTGTGAAAATTTTTTCTTTCTCACTACAGTTTTTGTTGTTCACATGTATCTATCTATTGAAACATCCTAACTTGCCATGCAGAATGATGGCACACTGGCAGAGCACCAGGACAGTAGTTTGGGCTGTGTCTGGGTTCAATTCCCAGCAATGAATATTTTTTTCTTTTTCACGGACAATTATGTTGTTAGCATATATCTCTCTCCAGAAACCTTCTGTCTTAATATGGGGAATGATAGCACAGTGGCAGAGCACCAAGACAGTGGTTGGGAGTGGGCCTGTGTTTGATTTTCAGTTGTGAACATCAGTCCTTTCTCACTACAATTTATGTTGTTAGTACACATTTATTGTACAAGAGAAATTGTTAGATGTCATTGCTGATATCAATAATAGGGCTTGGAGTAGGTATTCAGACCATGTAACTATTAGTGAGCTTGGAACAAAGAACATGGACACATACAGTGGTAGTTATCAAAATGTTTCCTACCTCGAGGTACCACTGAGGTAATTTGCATTGACTGTAATGTGATCCTGCCTCATTCTGCCTCAGTATACCTAGGTATACCTCAGAACCGCAAAACTTTTCTATGACTACCACTGTAACTGTCCCAGTCCATTGAGATTAATCAATCACAAGAGGGGGGTACCAATCATAGCTCATGAAAATTAATTTTCTTTTTTTTCCTGAAAAGGTCATGCTGACTCTAAAGGCATTAGTACAAGAAGAGATCAGGTTACAGGTTCAGAGTTTGTATATTGTATGTGTGCCTCTGTGCAGGCATGTGTCTGTATTTTACAGCAGCTACATATACAGTGTTCATCATGTATATTTTTCTCTTACTTTTTTAAACATATTTTACCAGGTAAACAAACAGAGTCCAGGAGGCTTGTTTTCTGTTGTGACCTATAGATGGGGGAATGAAGGGGTAGGAGGGTTATAAGAAAGAATACATTTTCCTGAAAGGGCCTTGAGTATCATAACTACAAAGACAAAACTACATAAATGCTGGAGTATATTTTTTCCACATGGGACCCTGTAAAAACATCAGCTTTTCATAATGTTGGAGACCATCACAGGTGCATAAAATGTACAATATTTGGTTGGCACAGTTGAACTTGGTACAATAGAGACTCTATACAAAAGTGACACATACCCTGGCACAGCTCATTACCATTGGTACTTTGATTTTTTTTTCATTTTGTAACAAATTTTGAGGGACAGGGCACTTACCACCCCTCCAATTGACAATGTAATTTTGGTGTTCCAGTTTGACTGTGAACTTTGTTTTCAAGGTCACCCAATTTGACCCAAGTCTCTGCACATGCACAATAGGTCAATGGACAACAGAAGATGATGATGACTGGCTGAGGGTGAAGGAGGGATGTGCCAGTCACTCACCATGAACCCACTAATGTGCATGTACTGGGTTGCCAAGGGGTGAGAGGAAGGTGGCATAGGTGCTAGAGGATGGGTTAGGTTGAGGAATTGATATTATTCACTGATCTTGGAGGGGAAATGAGAGTAGGAGATGACTTCCTGGATATTTGGTTGGTGAAGGATTTCTATGCTGTGGTGGGGAGTGGAGAGTACTGGTGGTGGGGTTGGGCACCCTAATACTGGTGATTTTACTGATCAGGGTGGAGGTACTAGCAGCAGGGTTTGCCACCTGACTACAAGTAAATGTAGTGATCAGGGTGGAGGGTATTGGCAGCAGGATTGGGCATACCAGACCATTGGAAAGTTTAATGATTGAGGGTGGAGGGACCAGAGGTAGTGTTAGTCACCCGACTGCCAGAATGTTTAATGATCAGGGGCAGGGAAGGGTACTGGTGGTCGGTTTGGGCACCCAACCATTGGTTATTTCAGTGATGGAATGGAGGGGTAACAGTGGAAGTGTAAGGCACCCAACTGCCAGATTCCATACTGCTGAAGGTCACAGCATGTACGGACAGCAGGGGGGGTGTTTCAGCAAAAACACATGCAGTTTTCATTCATGACTGACTGCCTGTTTTGCCAGATATGAATGGAAACAAGGCTTGGTTTTTTTCTGTCTTTTTTTGTACATGAGCACTCTCCATGGTTTAAAAATAGCTATAACATTTTAATATGACCTTTTTTCGTTATGAAACCAACAAAAGACCCTATTATGGCTGGATAGCTAACAAACTTGAATGTTTGAGGTTTGAAATCAATGCATTTTTCATGGTTTGTGCAACAAAAATTCTTTTGTTTTGTACTTTCGTGTAATTTTGGTGCTGAATAGTACCAAAATTCCTGTCCTTCCCCACTCTAGATCTTACCTTTGTACTCCAGGCACCCATGGTGCAGATCCTGCATCCATGGCAAGCTCTGTATGGGGGTTGTACATCAGCCTGTATCTGGTCTGTCTTATGTGGGGGTGTCAATGTGGACTGTAGGGTCAGCAGGGCCAGAGGGGTGCCACTGTCATGCTGTGCATTTCTTGGGTGTTCTGCCTTGTTTCTTCCTCTTTGATGCCAGCATCCTCCTACTCATCAGCTGCTCAGACTGTCTCACCCACTGTGGTCAACTGGGTGGCAGTGCTACAGCAAAGCCTGCAACCTTCTCAACCCTGGAGGAAAAGATCATCCGCTGGTGTGCATGATCATCTTCCTCTGCCTAGCAGGCTCATTTCTGAACCAGGGTTGCTGGCATCAAGTAAAACTTTTCATGAAGTGCTGCTACAGAAACAGAGGATACAGATCATAACAACATCATCAGAAAATTGTGGGCCTAAGAAATTGAGAAAATCCAGGAAAACAGCATTGCAGTGCAGGGGCTTGGTGCACTCTACTAGGGTGGTAGCTCTAACCAAACAATTCAGGCAAGAAAATCAATTACAAATGCACTTCTTTGTGGACACAATAAAACAGCAGGTTGGAATTGCACCAAAAAGTATATTATGTCTTCTCTTTCTTGCTGTCCAAACAAAACAATCCAAGGTAAAGTGCAAGAAGTGCTAGAAAAAACACCACGTTGCTGTACATAAACTAGGGCTTCACACACAAGACAACCATCTCCTATGGGAAGTTTTCCATCAAATCTCAAATACCCCAAGCACTTCAAGGACAAACTGCCTCTTCATCAGCAAGCAAGTTGCCTTGTGTGTGAGACCCTAGTGTATCTATTGCAGCAAGGTGATTTTGTAGCTCTTTTGACACACTACCTTCGATTGCTTAGTTAGCTCAGCAAGAATGAAATAGTAAAAGAAAATGGTACAATTCCATTCTGCTGTTTGTTTGTTTTTGGTTTTTTTTGTTTGTTTTTTTTTTTTGCACAAAGAAGTGCATCAGCAATTGATTTTCATGATGAGACTGGGAAAAGAGCAGCAAAGCAAAAGACATATAAGCACACCTATAGTAGATTTAAGGAAGTTTTTTTTCTAAACACACTTTTTGTATTGCTAGCATATGCTACTAGAAAAAATAACATATTTTACATTTTCAGTGATCTTCAGTGAAACAAAAACAGTATTTCAGGAATATAAGGAAAGATTTCAATGGCCATTTGCTCCAGCCTAGTCATAAAATGGATCGATTTCATAAATCCTTTTTGGGGGCACAGGAACCAATACATTATTTGTACTAGTCACAATCTACTAAGGAATATTTTGTCATTGCTACCAGTAGTACACATTTTTTGGGTGCCTATATGTCCCTGAAAAGAGACAAAAAAATTGTGAATGATACATTTTGAACTCCCTCACTTTACAGTCTATACATTTTCTACATGGTCCCCCACTGCCATTGAAAATAGCTAGTTTCCTGAGCAATTCTCTGTCAGCTTGCAGTCTAATGGTTGCTGGTGGGGTGGGGGAGGGGAGACATGCTTCCTTTGCACAGTACACACCAGCATCTATAGCACTTAAGAGTGACAGGAATACATGGCCTGCTTGCTAATGAGGTACTGGCCATCATTTCCACAATGCAGTCATGGAATAAAACATGAAGGCATGGGGGCAGGAGCAAAAATTGTGGGAAGGATGAAAAACTGGCTGCAGGAAATGCAGCAGAGGGTGATGGTGGAAGGGAAACTCTCATCCCCAAGGGCAGTAACAAGCAGGGTTCCACATGGCTCAGTGCTGGTACCAGTGTTATTTGAGATATTTATTGCAGACATTTCCATGGGCATAAAGAGCAGAATCAGCCTGTTTGCCGACGACACCAAGATAGGATTGGTCGTGGATGACATAGAGGGGTGGCAGAGTTTGCAGGAAGATTTGAAATAGCTGAAGACCTGGTTGGACAATTGGCAGCTGGGGTTCAATGCCAAAAAGTATAAGGTACTTCAGTTTGGGGCAAAAAATCCATGGAGAAACTACCAATTGGGGGGAGTGCAGCTGGCAGAGACTGAGGAGGTGAAGGATCTGGGGGTGGTCATCACGGGATCAATGAACAACTCAGCACAGTGTAGGAAGGGAGCAGCAAGGGCCAACAAGATGCTGGGTTGCATCACAAGGGGAATAATATCAAGGGGGAGGAGGTGATTCTGCCACTGTATAGATCATTAGTTAGACCTTATCTTGAATACAGCATGCAGTACTGGTGCCCATACCTGAAAAGGGACATTAAATTACTGGAAGGGGTGCAGCGCAGAGCAACTAAGATGATCCAGGGACTGGGGGACTTATCATATAAGAGTAGGCTAAAGGAGTTGAACATGTACTCACTGGAGGAGAGGAGGGACAGAGGGGATATGATCGAAACATTCAAATATATGAGGGGGATAAACAAGACTGGTACAGAGGGGTTATTCAGGGTAAGGGTGGGGAGGGACACTCAAGGTCATGACATGAGATTGGAGGAGGGAAGGAGACACTTTTTATAGAGAGGGTGGTGGAAGGGTGGAAAGCATTACCAGCAGAGGTGGTAGCCTGTAAAACAGTGGCCTGCTTCAAAAGGGGCTGTGACAGGGCAAGAGGGAGGATAAAGGGAGGGGGTGAGAAGGGAGGGAAGGGCAGCTGCAGAATAGGGCTGCTAGCTACACAATCAAGCAGATTCGATAGATCAAGTGGCCTTTTTCTGCTGGCAAATTTCATATGTTCGTATGGCACAAGCAACCCATTTTAGTCATGCCAGAATGTCAGGCACAACCATAACCAATATGGGTTGTTCTAATGCAAGCCCAATTTGTAGTACTGTGCATAATGCAGAATTCTGCCAGTGGAATTAGCACAGAATGACCATTCTGCCAGCAGAATTTCCAACAGAATGTTGTTGGTTCTTTTGCAGAATTCCACCTGCTGTGATCCGAAGAATAATATTCTGTGGAACAGCATTTTTTCCATGGAAAATTGTTCCGCAACCATTTCCGCTGAAAATATTGTGACCTGAAGAATGAAACTCCACCAAAATGTTGTGGAAAACTTTCCGCAGTTTTCTGCAGCAGAATTCTACCATTCCAGTTCCAGTGAAAATTGGCAGAATTTCAGCAGAAATTCAAAATTTCCAAAAAAATTCTATTCTGCCAGAATTTGAAAATTTCACTTAGCACTATCAATATGCATGAATGGAAAAGTTATTTTGCATGTATTAATTGGCCTACAAGGTTTATAACATTGGGCCTATACTGGAGCAAGATGGCAGCCTGAAGGGAGAACACTGTCAGCTTGCAGCATCATGGTGAATGTGTCTAACTGAGTCAATACATGCCCTAAAAAGATGGATTATGATGCATTGTTTCCCTGCCCATATTTTAAACTTGAGACCAACATATGTCAGCACCGCAACTGAAAATGTCATTTTGGAAGGAGGAGTGAGATAATTTAAAGTGAAAAAGGCAAGGCAACAATGCAAATTAAAATTGTTTTGTGAATGCCTACCATGCTTTACTGCTCCATAGCCTTGATTAAACCTCAACGTGGAACTTACTACTTCACTTCTTGACGGTGCTATGTCTACATCTGTAAAAGGAGTTAAAGATATTTTAAAGCATTTTCTACAGATCAGAAGATCTCAATGAGTCTCTAAATCTCTGCAAGCAATCAACCTGTCAACTTCACTACATTTACAGCAAGAGCAACCCTCAACTCATTTATCCCAACAGTCTCTCTTCTTACAGACCAGTTGATTCTGTTACCAAATCCTGAAAGGGCATCAGTGATCCAAACAGCTGCTTTCGTGTACAGCTCTACAATATCTAAGGATGTCCAGCAGATGTTTACTTTTACTAATTCAACAACTACAGTTAAAGTACCTATCGTTACCGACTCTCAGAAAATATTATCCCCAAGCTGTATTCTCTGTGCCTCAATACTGGCTTAAGCTCTCTCATGTCCCTGAATCTTCCAGTAATTCAGCTTTACAAACACCTGACATAGTTAAAGGTCCTACAAAGGGTGAAAAATCTAATAACTTGATAATGGAATCATGTACCATATGGGGGAATACTCAGAAAGATTTGGATGTACTGCCAGCTCCCAAACCAAGCCTTGCAGTTACTCAACCCTCTGAGAATGAAAATCCTTTGGCAATCTCCCTGGATATGTTGGCTAAGACAATGCTGGCTATACAGAAAGATATACATTCATGGTTTGAAGAAATTGAGAGGTCCATGCATAACATAAATACATCCATAGCTAACTAAAAAAGATGAACTCTGCCATGCTCCACACTGGAAAATTAGAGGAAACACTGAACCTGGTTGAGGAAACCATTACACCACTTGCAGATACTGTGTCAGAACACATGAACCAGCTAAAAATACTGACACAAAATAATTAATGAACACGAGGGTAGATCCAGGAGAGGGAATTTAAGACTGGCTAAAATCCTTGAAGGAACAGAAGCAAAAGGAGAGCCAGTCCATTTTTTTTTTGAGAAATGTATTACAGAAGCCATGGGGCTGGAACTCCCTGATGATGTTAGCAGACTAGACAGAGCACATAGAGCCAGAGGCTCTACTACAGATAACCAAAAATATTCTTGCTTTGTTTGTATAAAACCCCATAGGTTTCAAGACTGGGACAGGATACCGTGGAAAATTAGAATGGAAGGAGCTAATCAAGGTAGGAGGGTCACAAAAGAAAAAGGTGCATTAGCCAATAAATATGTCGGAAACACAACAGAAGACTCACACAGCTGAGGTCAAAATGGAGTACAGATGTGACATAAACATATGAGAAAGTGCAAAATATTTATTTTATTTACACAGAAAGTTAAAACAGCCAGACATATATAAAAAGTGTCCCCACAGTCTGAAAAAAACAGACAGTGTTTCGTACCTAAACTAGTACTCTCAAGGGTAACCAGATCACAAATACATGCTGCTTAAATATCATGAAAATGACGTCATCAAAGCTATTTTAGATAACAGAGTGAACGCGAAACCTTAACAAGATATAATAAAATGAAGACAATCAATTGAAAACTAATTACAGCACTCTGTATTAAAAACCTATGTACATGATACCAGGAGTCAATGAAAATTAGGGATGGGCGAACTGGTATGTCCAAAATATGAACTGACCCAAACATGCCGGAGTGTTCATAAATGAATGACTTCCAAAGACTTTTGGCTGTTCAGATCAGTTCAGTTGACCATTGTATCATGGGAAATGCAGCGCAAGAAGAGCCAGAGCAGGAGGAGCCCACAGGAAAGACCAGAGACAAGACTCTGGTTCCTCACTGAATGGCTGAGTTATCCATCTCTCTAAGGTGGCACCTGATTGGATTTCTGCTCTAGCAACCCACGTGGTCCACCTTAGAGCTACGCAGAGGAATAGGGACAGAGAAGGAGCAGCAGCTTCTGTGTGCTTGACTTGTGCTGCTTGCATTTTTTTGGCCCTTGGGCAACAGAGGAAGAACTCGACCTAAAAACTGAAAGTATATTATATATATTATATCATAAAAAGTACTAAGCTAAAAGAAAAGAAGTGAGGGGAAGTTGGGGGTGGGGAGTAGGGGACTGGGAGCTGGGGATTGAGCCGAGGACTGGATGTGGAAGTTTGGGATTGGGGTTGGGAGGGGAGTAGTTATTGTTGGGAGAGGAGACTTGGAGGGGAAGAGGAACTGGGAGGAGACTGGGGGCAACTTGTTGTGAGAAAGAACTTGAAGGCAGAGTGCTGCAGACAAGAAAGAAGAGAACAAGAGTTTGAAGAGATACTTCATTATTAAGTGCCACAGGCAGACTGCCCAGTTTTTTTTGGGGGGGTAGCACTCTAGCAGAGGGGTGAGGTCTGTTGAACTGTGCCAGTGTGCCACCCAATACCACACCACTCCCAGTTAGCCTTCTTGCTGTTTGCCCAATTGCCCCCCAACAACAAGAAGTCAGCTCTCTCAGTTCTTCTGCTGGAATAATGTAATAACGGTGACTCCTAATGAGCGCTGACCACAAAGAGCGAGAAAAAAAAAAACACCTGACAAATACAGCAATGGACATTAGGACGACCATCACAAATAGCGATGGTCACTTACTGCAGCCAAAGAAAAAACGTCATATGTATTTTTATGTGGGGGGGCAAGCCCCCAGAATAAATATAATCAACTCCGCGGAGGGCGGGGAGTTAGAAGAAAATGGAAAGAAAAACAAACATTTCTATTTTATCTGCCACTAGACCTGAGCCCAGATCGCTGGCTCCAGGAGTGGTGGCATATACAGCTACACTACATGGGCAGCTCGGTGGAGCTAGGCCAGGTATCGTCCCATATCCTTCTGTAGCAAGTGTAGCTCCCTGCTACACATGCTCTACAGGATATAGCGACTTTTTCCACCAGTCGCTCTACTTCCAAGCGCTATTATTGAGTAGCTCAATAAAAGGCTCTCATATAGGGTGCTACCCTCCTGCCAGTGCTCAGTCACTTCAATAGGGATTTCTTTTATTTTTTATAGTGTACAATCTGTGTGTGTGTATGTGTATGTGTGTGTGTGTGTGTGTGTGTGTGTGTGTGTGTGTGTATAAAAAAATCTGCCAGGCCACCAGTTGTCACCATCAGTGCACCAGTGCCACTTCTTGCATACTGTGTGCCCCCACAAGAAGTCAGTCATCTGTCATCTTCCTCTCTGTGCTTGCTCAGTGGAGTATAGGCTTTGTCTCAGTGAGTAGGGCATTCCATCACATTACATGGAATAAATAAAAAAAATCCTTGAGGGGAAAAAGTACTGTGTCAGAAAGGGTTAGGCCAGGCAGGATCCCTGAATCTGTGTGGGTAGCAGCAGTGCCCTTAGCATAGGCTGTGCTTGAAATAAATTCTGTGTGTGTGTGTAATAAAATCTGCCTGCCACTCACCAGTGCACCAGTGCCATTTCTTGCATACTATGTGACCCCCCTCCAAGAAGTCAGTCATCTATCATCTTTCTCCCTGTGCTCACTCAGTGTGGTATAGGCTTTGGCTCAGTGAGCAGGGCATTCTATCACATCACATTGAATAAATAAAAAATTATATTCCTTGAAAGGCAAAAAGTACTGTGTCACAGAGGGTTAGGCCAGGCAGGGTCCCCAATTCTTTACTGGTAGCAGCAGTGCCTGCAGCATCTCCCTTAGCATAGGTGGTGTGTGAAATAAATTCTATGTGTGTGTGTGTGTGTGTGTGTGCACAATAAAATCTGCCAGCCAGTCATCAGTGCACCACAGCCACTTCTTGCACACTGTGTGACCCCCCCAAAGAAGTCAATCATCTGTCATCTTCCTCCCTGTGCTCACTCAGTGGGGTATAAGCTTTGGTTCAGTGGGCAGGGCATTCTGTCCCATCATGTGGAATAAATTAAAAAAAAATCCTTGAAGGGAAAAGGTATTGTGTCAGAAAGGGTTACGCCAGGTAGGGTCCCCCTAAAGTGTGTGGGTAGTAGCAACGCATGCAGCCAGTCATCAGTGCACCACTGTCACTTCTTGCATACAGTCTGTGTGACCCACCTCACACAAGAAGCCAGTGATCTGTAATCTTCCTCCCTGTCCTCGCTCGGTGGGGTATAAGCTTTGGCTCAGTGGGCAGGGTATTCCATCACATCACATGGAATAAATAAAAAAATAAAATAAAATCCTTGAAGGGCAAGTACTGTGTCAGAGAGGGTTAGGCCAGGCAGGGTCCCCGATTCTCTATTGGTAGCAGCAGTGCCTGCAGCATCGGCCTGTAGCCTAGGTGGTGTGTGAAATAAATTCTGTGCTTGTGAAATAAAATCTGCCATCCAGTCACCAGTGCCACTTCTCGCATGCTGTCTGTGTGACCGCCCCCCCCAAGAAGCCAGTGATCTGTCATATTCCTCTCTGTCCTTGCTCGGTGCGGTATAAGCTTTTTCTCAGGGGACAGGGCATTCCATCACATCATGTGGAATAAATAAAAAAATAAAATAAAATCCTTGAAGAGAAAGTACTGTGTCAGAGAGATTATGCCAGGCAGGGTCCCTGATTCTCTATTGGTAGCAGCAATGCCTGCAGCATTGCCCTTAGCGTAGGTGGTGTGTGAAATAATTCTCTGTGCGTGTGAGAAATAAAATCTACCAGATAGTCATCAGTGAACCAGTGCCACTTCTTGCATACTGTCTGTGTGACCCCCACAAGAAGTCAGTCACCTGTCATCTGCCTCCCTGTGCTCGCTCAGTGGGGTATAAGCTTTGGCTCAGTGGGCGGGGCATTCCGTCCCATCACATGGAATAAATAGAAAAAAATTCTTGCAGGGAAACAGTACTGTGTCAGAGAGGGTTAGGCCAGGCAGGGTCCCTTAAAATCTCTGTGGGTATACAGAGCCTGCAGCATCACCCTTAGTGTAGTTGGTGTGTAAAATGAATTGTGTGTGTGAAATAAAATCTTCCAGCCAGTTGTCAGTGCACCAGTGCCACTTCTTGCAGACTGTCTGTGTGACCCCAACCAAGAAGTCAGTCATCTGTCATCTTCCTCCCTGTGCTAACTCAGTGGGGTTTAAGCTTTGGCACAGTGTTCAGGGCATTCCATCACATCACATGGAATAAATTTAAAAAAAAATCATGTTCACGGTCATCACGGTCACGAATTTCATATTTGGCAACAATTTCTGGAAGCTCTGTTCCAACTAGTATCTGAAGCTTCGTTACTACTATTACACAATTCCTCATCCTCACGATGAATCAAGTTCACAGTCACAGTCATCACAGTCACAAAGAAGCTCAGTTCCATCCAGTATCTGAAGCTCAGGGAAGCACTGCCACTGTTAAACAATTCCTCATCCTCACGACAAATCATGTTCGCAGTCATCACGGTCATGATCACGTTCACATTCACAGTCATCATGATCATGATTTTCACATTTGCCAACTATTTCTGGGAAATTGTTTTAGTGCAATACCACAGCAGTAGCAAACCCTACCAGTAGGGACAGTATCCTCAGCTCTGAGATACAAAACACTTACATTTTGTCTTCTTCAGAAAGAGAACACATGCATCATTACAACTCTTGAATTTGTGTTGCCCCATTTGGGACATTACAAAGGAACTATCCATTCTTTAAACACATACTATGTTTTGTTCTGTTCTCAGAAAAGAGACATTACTAAGAAAGTATCTAAAGGCTGCAAAACAAAGTTTACCTCTGATTGTACTGACACAGAAATCCTACAAAAATACACCTACAGTACCTGTTTCACACGTCGTGATTACAGAACAAACAACTTTTTTTAGTGCATCAGTTTTATTTTTAATCTTCAGTTTCATCATGAATCAGGACTCTTAGTTGTTATGTTACATCACTCACGAGCCTCGGTTCAGTATGATGCTTCTGTTAGTGTTCTCATTCTGCATGATGCCCTACTAGCAGATGGACTCGAATCTTTGTCCTCACAAGCCAGCTGTACTTAATCCAGTGGCTATAATTTCAGAGCGAATATTGTTTATAGTATGTGTGTTTCTCAGTCAGACAGTTCAAGGAAGTACAGCCATAGGTATTTAAATTTTTTTTCAATGGAAACTATTTGTGGAAGCTCAGTTCCATCCAGTTTCTGGTGCTTTGAGAGGCACTGCCAATGCCAACACGACTCGCATCAAGTCACGACGAATCACATTCATGGTCATCACAAATCACACCACTTCAATTTTTTTTGATGCAACCCTGTTTTTTTTTCTTTTTTAATCTTCAGTTTCATCACGAATCAGGACACTCAGTTATCATGTCACATCACTCTCGAGCCTTGGTCCAGTCAATGCTTCTGTTAGTGTTCATTTTCTGCAGGATGCCCTACCTGTTGTGTTCCATACCAAGAGCTGTTGCTGAACATAATTAGTGACATACATTACAGACACGTTGTCCCCTTTTACAAAAAGTCAGACTCAGGATACTGGTTTTAAAAAAAAACGGAGATCTGGGACTTGCCTGTCTTTGGACCATATCATCGTCATCCTCCAGTAGGCACATCCACAGTCACATTATTCACGCCTCATCTCATTTCACTACTCATGCATTTTAGTACTATGGAATAGTGATTTAATTGCTTTTTTCCATAGATATGTTGATGATTAAAAGCTGTTTAAAATGTTTTTTTTCACATACAGTCACCATAATAAAAGTTATAAAAGGTTCGGATAAGCATCCAAACCTTTTTTTTTTTTTTGCTTATCAGAAGCTTTTAGAACCTCAGAACCTTTTGAGGTTCTCCCATCCCTAATGAAAATCATCTTAGTGATGTAAGAGATAAACAAAATATAATACTGGTGGGATTTGAACAAACATATGCATGAAAAATGTCCATAGAGTTAATTTTGCAAATCATGTTCCATCCCAATCTGTGTTTGTCCATCTTTTGATCATAGCAGCCACTTGAACTCCTTGGAGACATAGGTCAGAAAACGTCTGCACAACAGGGGTGACTAATAGTAAAGGACTAAAAGACAAGTGTAAATATTGAGGTAGTATAGACAATGCAGATAAGTAAATCACAAAACCAGACAGTGACCTCCTTAATCTATATGTTAAAGGCACTATAAAAACAGAGTCATTTCCATCCTCTCATTTAATCCAGGTATTTTCAAAGTATCCAGTTTAAACATTCAATATGCTTGCCATTTCAACAATGCCACACCTAGGTCCCCTCCCTGTATTCCTAGGGTAACCTTCTCAATCCCATAGAACATCCATTTATGATTAGTGGAATCTCTGTTTTGAAAAATGCGGGCAGCTAGAACATTTTCACACCCAGCATTGTCAATATCTCTAATATGTTCACTCAGTCAGAGTAAAAATGTTGGTTTGGTTTTTCCAATATAGTTTGCACCACAAATGCACTCTGCTGTATACACTACTCCCATTATATTGCAAGTCACCTAGATTTTTAGCTCTCCTAAAAACAAACTGAGGGAGACCATACATAAATTGATTGCATATTGGGTCTGCTTGCACAATATGCCAATTCCTATTAATGATCTCTTGTACTTCATTAGATTTCCAAACTTAAATCTGCTGTCTTCACAGAAATTGGGAACATTTTCCTTTGGCACCAGCAGTGAATTATACTCTTGCATCCCTTCCCATTCTTTTGCTGACAAAATATCTGTCATTCTCTATCCCCTTTCCCTAAATCTAGTTGACATCTCTCCAGCACATTCTTCATACTTTTCATCAGCAATAGTACCTGTCTTTTTTTCGATACAGACCTGTACTGATATTCCAATCCTGTCCCTTCCTAATAGTCAAATCCAAATAATCAATGGTCTCCTTAATGTATTTCAGATGAGGATTAGAGTAATGCAAGTAAATCATCTATATATCTTCCATACAACTGAATATACCTACAAAACGGATTCAGGTCTGGATCCTGTATTGCCGTAAGCTCCCACAGCCCCTTATACAAATTTGCATAACTGGGAGCATTGTGAAATTGTACTCTAAAACAAGTACTTTATTTTTTAGGTAAACATTTCTTACAGTTAAAGGGAACAGTGATGGGTGTGGCCCTGGCTCTCAATTCTGGGGCTGTGAGAGCTTATGCCACTCCGGGATCCAGACCTGAATCTGTTTTGTAGGAATATTGAGCTGTATAGAAGATATATAGATGATTTGTTTTTAGTACAGTGTGGCTCTGAAACACAGCTTCAACAATTTGTTATTTACTTACTTACATTAGTCTAATCCCCATCTACGCTTTACTGTAAAATACAGTAAGGAGACCATCGATTATTTGGATTTGACCATTATAAAGGTACAGAATGGGAATATCAGTACAGATCTGTATTGAAAAAAGACAGATACTAACTCTATACTGAGGGCATCGAGTTGTCACCCATCACATATCAGTAGACATATCCCCAGGGAGAGTTTCTAAGAATTCATTGGAATTATAGTTCTGATAAAAAGTATGAAGAACATGCTGGAGAGATGTCAGCTAGATTTAGGGAAAGGGGATACAGAGAGACAGATATTTTGTCAGAAGAAGAATGGGCAGGGACACAAGAGCATAATTCACTGCTGGTACCGAGGGAAAATGTTCCTAATTTCTGTGAAGACAGCAGATTTAAGTTTGACATGACCTACACAAAGACATCTAATGAAGTATGAGAGATCATTACTAGGAACTGGCATATTGAGCAAGCAGAGCCAATATGCAGTCAATGTATGCATAGTCTCCCTCAGTTTTTAGGAGAGCTAAAGATCTAGGGAACCTGCTAGTCAATTCACTTCAACCTATGTGAAGTTTGGATAACCATAGTGGTGGTCCAATATCAGGATGTGCCCCTTGTGGCAAATGTAAGTTTTGTGTAAATGTGAAAAAATGTAAATATTTCCACAATAATTTAGCAGGACAACAGTTCAAAATTCAAAAGGTTATCACTTTTGATAGAGTGGGAGTAGTGTATAAAGCTGAGTGCATTTGTAGTGCGAGCTATATTAGAAAAAAACAAATGAAAATTTATACTCAGACTGGTCAAACATATTAGAGATACTGACAATGCTAGGTATGAAAATGTTCTAGCTGCCCACATTTTTCAAAACAGAGATTTCACTAATCATAAACGGATGTTCTCTGGGATCTAGAAGGTTACCCTACGAATATGAGGAGGGGACATAGATGTGGCATTGTTGAAATGGGAAGCAAATTGGATATTTAAATTAGATACTTTGAAAATACCTGGATTAAATGAGTGGATGTAAATTACTTAGTTTGTACAGTGCCTTTAACACATAAATTAAGGAGATCACTATCTGGTTTTGTGATTTATTTATCTGCATTGTCTATACTGCATTAATATTTACACTTGTCTTTTTTGTCCTCTCCTATTAGTTACCTGTGTTGTACAAATGTTTCCAAACCTATGTCCCCAAGGAGTTCAAGTGGTCCACTATGATCAAAAGATGGATGCACACTGATTGGGATGGAACATGATTTGAAATACTAAATCTATGGAAATTATTTTGAATATATTTGATCAAATCCCACCAGTATTATATCTTGTTTATATCTTTACATCACTAAGATGATTTCCATTGACTCCTGGTATCTTGTACATAGGCTTTTAATATAGATTCCTGTAATTAGTTTTAAATTGTTTGTTTTTGTTTTATCCCATCTTGTATAGGTGTAGGGTTCACTCTGTTATCCAAAACACTTGTGATGATGTTATTTTCATGATAGTTAAAAAGCATGCATTTGTGATCTGTTTAACCCTTGACAAAGCGCCAGTTTAGGTATGAAACACCATCTGTTTTTTTTCTCAGGCTGTTTGCTACACATCTGTACTCTGTTCTGACCTCAGTTCTGTGAGCCTTCAGAATGGATAGAGGCCTTATAGCCATGGGTATAACATTTTTAGTATACTCGAGCTTTTGTGCCAGGACCAATAAAAATGTAAAACCTTTGATGGTCTGAAAACAGAACTGAGAAAAAGAGTGATAAAATACACCTTCATACCTCCAGCTAAGCTAAGGTTCTTCTACCAGGGAAGAATGAGAGTCTGTACAGAGCCAGAAGAAGTGTACGCAGTCTTACATGATCAGAACCAAACCACTCAAATTGATCTACTTTGGCACATTTCAGAGACCCCCCTAATCAAAAAATGTATCAAAATTCTCCTACATCACCACAAAATGATGGGCAAATGAAAGAAACAACTGTCAATGAGGGTTCCATGTCATAATAGTGAGTCAATTACAGCGAACATCAAAATAGTGAATCAATAATAGCGACTGCAAATTGAGGAAATCCAAATAGTACCGCACATAACAGCTAATATAAGACCAGACCTGCAGCCCCCACTCCTTGTCTCATCAGTAGATAAATCCTCCCTTACAGTGCAAGGGGCATACCTTTCTAGCTATGAAGAAACTCAACCACCATCCTCTCAGCAACCAGAACAGGTAGGCACAGCACCCCATTACATGCCCACATATATCACCAGTCAACAGGTGTTGGTGATACTTTCATATGTGGGGGTCTCTGCCTCCACTCCCCCAACTGCCCTATCTTTATTATTCTAACACCATGCTTCTCATTGATAGTGGGGGTATCAGCATATCCACAGTCATCCTTAATAACCGATCGTTATACTGTACTGTTCACCATTCTGTACTGTTCGCTATTATATGTGGTGCTACAGTATTATTGATTTGCTCAAATGTATTCGCTGTTAACTACTCACTATTATTACATGATACAATCAATGAGGGACTTAAACCTGGTTCTGCATCTGAAGTTCCTGGGCTTGATTTTCAAAGCCCCATGAATGCCACATGTCCTTGGTGTGCCGATGGTTTGGGGCACAGGGCTTATGGCATTCTCCCGGCTGGAGATCGAGATTTTCAGTACTGAGCAACAAATACCACAAGTTAAACCATCTTTTCACTCGTCTAATTTGCACCATTTGAGGGACTATTTTTACAGGGCTTATGCCAAACCCTTGGCACAAAAATTGAGGAAACTGTCACAATTGCGCCCAATGTACTAAAATTTGGTGCAGCTGTGCCAAAAACATAGGTCTGACACAGGGTTTGACACAAGTCCTGCATTACTCTTTGAAAATTGAGCCCCCGTCTCTGTATCTACATCATTAAACCACCCTGAATCTTGGGGTGATGCTACTAAGGAAGCCGAAGATGTTTCTTTAGACACGGGTGGAAAAGAGCAATTAATAAAGTAAATCAAAATATAATAATTAGCTAGGGATTATGTATTTAAAAAACTAAAAAAGAGAATAAAAACAAAGAGGGTTGCCCATGTAAAAGGGCAGACCCCATTGTCACAAGGCCCTTATAAAAAGTGTGTGGGAAGGTCAGGGGGAGAGGGGAGGTTTGAGGGAGGGGTGGGAACCAAGAAAACCATTAGGCACAGAAGGGGAGGACCTGATGAGGTCACGGAATAGGTGTGAAAAGGGGAGCGGTGGGAACAGTAAGGTGGCAGCAGGAGAGTGGCCCAAGGGAGCCAGGGGGAGGCACAAAAGGGGCCTCTTATAAGGGGCTGCACAGCAGGGGGAGCTCACAAAATTGCTCCAAGAGTTTTTTGCTCTGGAAGCACATCAGTTTGGTGGAATTATGAGCCATTGGGCATTTACAATAGTCAGGTATTTGGAGTTTAAAAAAAAAAAACAAGAAGCAGATAAGGTAATATTATAAATAAAAATAGTGCTGGAGATCTGAACTGGAAGGAACAAGGAAGGTGGAGAGGAATCTGAGGCAGTTTCAGTGAGTAACCCAGTTATACACAGAACAAGGTAAGCAGCAAACTATGGAATGAAGTAGCAGCCTGGTGCCGCATTTTGCATAATGGAACAGCCTTAGGCTACAGAGGGCATTTGCTAGACAAAGAAAACGGTGCAACAGGCAATGAATTTCCCTAGGGGAGATGATATTTAATGGAACACCACGTTGGGTCTGTGAGCAGCAGGTGGCAGGGAGAATAATTAGGGGATACAGCAGCTGTAGTGAACCACAAGGTTTTCAGTGTGAGGGTAAATTGTGGAGGACTGCAATCTGGCAGAGGGGCGTTGCGCCATGGGAATCAGTAGAGTTATGGTGTAAGAAATGCTAGTTGTGGCATTCATTCACAAGGGTAATGCAGTATGAGTTCGGGAAAGGCAAGATTCAGAGGGAGGTGATGGAAGCTGGGCCTTCCATGTGGGATGGCGTCTGATGTCATCGCCACATGGTACAGGGCTGAGGGGGAGAACATAAGTGAGCAGGCTGGTTGGGCTGTAGTGGGCTTGTTTACCAGCACCTAGTGTGGGGGCAAGGCTGCTCCTGGAAATGAGCAAAAGTTTTGGCGAACAGAAGGGATAGGGTAAAAAACGAAGGTTTGCACAGAGGTACGATTAGCCATTTTGCAAGCTGAATAGATTCTGGCTGGTTGTTTAACGTTATAAGGAGAATCGATAATGCAGGATGGATTTTGGCTGGTTGTTTAACTTTATAGGCAGGACTGGTAACAGAGCCAGGGGCCACCGCGTGGGATGGCGTCTGATGTCATTCCTGTGCAGTGCGGGACCATGGGGGCTTAGAACGAACAGGGAAAGGGGGCATACACAGAGCAGTAGGGCTCCAGTCCACAGCAAGGTTTGAAGATTAAGAAAGGTGGTGAATTAGGGCAGAAATAAATGCGGATCATGGGCACGAGTACAGAACGAGCATGGAAGGGTTTTTTAAGGGGAAAGGGTGACTGGGCCCACCGTGTGGGATGCCAGCTCAGGTCAGCTCTAAGAGGAGCCAAAAAGTGAGTGACTAGGAAAGGACAGTGGGGAATGAAGAACTACTGCTGGCAGAAAGAGGATATAGTTAGTTGAGAATGGCCCAGGGGGAGACACCGTGTGGCCTGGCATCTGACATCATCGCCACGTGGTGCAGGGCCCAACATAATAAAAAAAGCAGTAGGTTTCAACAGGAGAACAGGGTACTCGGGGGGGGGGGAACTGCCCCTTGCTGCAGCAGGAACTGTTTGTATGGGACAGTGTTTTGGCCTCTGGGGGGCAGGTGGTGATGGCACCTCCCAGTGAGGGAAGACAAGAGAGAGAGAAGGCCAATTGGGAGGCAGTGAAAGGCACACAGGTGCCTAGAGTAATCTCAGGTGGGGAGAGTCCAGCTGGTGAGGGGTAAGTTTGAGGCTCAGAAGGTAATGGTACAGGACGGGAAGGCAGTGCAGAATAAATTAGCAGGTTTTCAGTTCCACACTGCATGTGTATTTCTCTTCCTCCCACAGCATGGCGACTACCTCTCAGGGTTGGGTTTGAGAGGTAATGGGGGAACGAGGAAAGGGATGGTGCAAGAATGGAGACCACAGCATACAAGGGAGCTGGGCCTCAGCAGACAGGGCTGAAATTTATGGTGTCAATTTCTTTTAGCAGGAACAACAAAAGGATGGCACCAAAGGGAGTCAAGCCTAGCAAAGAGGAATGCTACTGGGCAGTGATGGACCTGGTCGAGAAAGCGAACCGTTTACTGGAGGTGGCAGAACCGGATGGGGAGGGAGAAAGGCACTAAATGGAAAGGGAGGATGGGGAAGGAACAGGAGAGGAGTAAGAGGGTGCCCAGAGGGCAAGCAGTGCCAGAGCCTAGGATTGTGATACCGGTACCGGATCCGAAGCCGATTTCGGGGGGAAAATGGAAAACAATCAAAGGACACAGCACTGAGAAGCAAGAGGCAGGGGTATGGTGTGTACGCTCATACCCCTTGACAGCATAAGAGGAAGAGGCAGAGCCCCCTCCCCCAGGATGTACATCTGGGGGGGGCAGAAGAAAATATGAAAATTATAGAATGTATCAGTTGAACAGAAATATAGATGCATATACTCTACATAAATATAATGGGGAAGAAATGAGAAAATGGAAATGTGGGAAATGTATCATGTGATGACAATGTATTGTGTACAATGATTTTGACAAATTAGTAAATTTATTGCCAAACTGAGTAACCACACTTAAGTTGTTTGTGTCTTTATTGGAGGGGTTCTGGGGACAATGGAGTGTTAATAATACTTGTAGTAAATGGTACTTCAGGAGACAGACAATAATGACAAAATATGAAGGTATTAAAAGCATGGTTAGATGCGTTATTCTGATTTTTCTTGTATTGATGTTGGATTCCTTCCCCCCATGTAAGGAATATACAGAATCTCTTACATGAACCATAATATGGGAAAAAAAAGAGAGCTCATAGAGCCACATTGTATAACTTTATACTACTGGATGGTGCCCAACCTAGGGGTCTGGGCTCCACCCAGATAGCCTCCCTTGACCACCATTCAATTATGATAACACTCCTTAAGCCAAGGAAACAGCACTTATAAGTAATTTGACATATTATAAATGTCAGATAAGCCATGGGGGTGGGGGCCACACCCCATATGCTCACCGGTAAAATAGCTTTTGCCCATCATCTCCATACACTCTGGAACTCCCTTCCCCTCTCTGTACGTAACCTGCCCACAGTGCTGTCCATCAAGAAGTATTTCAAGTGCCTCCCACCCCCACCATGCCAATGTTTCAACCCACCCTAATGCCAGCTGCTGCCAGCAACTCTAAGCATTCCCTCCTATTATTCTGCCAGCCCGGCTACTACTCCTATCCTGCTGTCCACTATGAGTTACTGTGTCCTCCACCCCAGCTGTTTTACTTGGGCACCCCTGTCTGTTACAAAGCACCTTACTGGATTTGCAGCCATTGTGCTACTAACTCCTATTATTTAATTGTATATTATTAGGTAAACAGCTAGGCCCTACTACATGTACATTCTGTAACTGCTGTCTATTCTCATGTCTGTGTATCACCTGCTGTTCTTACCATTTGTATGATTTAATTGTTTATTGACCATGTGTTCTTACTATTTGTATGATTTAATTGTTTATTGATTTTGTGTACTTGTTCCCTTACCCTGGGTCACACCTGGAAACAAGCTTCGACTCAGTGTGCCTTTCCCAGTAATCAACTTTTAAATAAATAAAATATTCATGTAAAACAATAGGAACTCTCTACTTATATTGATCTTTTATAATTGTTTGCCTGTCCTTTGAAGTATCCAACTGAGATAACTATACAAATATAAAGATGATTACTAACATAACATTTATCCCCTTCTCCTTTCTACAGTAGCTTTCTGCAGAAGGACAAGATTATGAATTGCATGAGCAGCACTTGATCAGGTCTAGCATTACAGTTAATGGGCACTGCATATAGTCACTTTTAAGCTATAATTAAACTTAACTCACTGTGAAATTACTGTGCCACCGGCACACCATCACCATGGTAAGCCTTTCATTAATGACTTCCTCATTTGCCATTTCGGTATATGCATGGAGGGGACTTAGTCAAGGGGCTGTGGAAGGAGGGGGAGGAAAGTTACAGGGGCACTTATCTGAGTGGTGGGCTGGTTTAGTATTAAAATTGAAACAGAAATTTTTTTAGTATGGCAGAGAGGTTACAAATGTTTGGAAAATAAACATAGAAACATTTGTTGCTCTGAACTTGTATAATGGAGTGCTGCTAAGATGATGACTTTGAATGTGTTAACATGGAACATAAAAGGATTGAAGGATCATAGTAAGAGTTAGAGAATGTTTGATTATGCTGACAGGAATTTTATTAACTGCATATTTGTACAAGAGCCACATTTAGACCAAAGAGAATTTGATCTTCTTTGCAAGAGATGGGGACCTGGTTTTAACACTCCTTATATATCTAATTCAAGGGGTGTGTCCATTTAAAGAAAAAAACCTCTGTTATTACTGTATTACAGAATAATATAGATGAACAGGGAAGATACATTATTTGTGAAATACAGCTAGGAAAACACAGGGTCACACTAGCCAATTTGTATGGACCAAATGAGAATTGCCCAAGTTTTTTCAATTAATTTTTTGTATTACTGGCTACATATATAATCTCCCTTATATTATTGGAGGGAACTTTAATCTAACATTAGATAATAGTCTAGACAGATCTAATACATCACTGAATAGAATCTATTCTGTAACCAAGGTTCTTTTAGATTTCATGAAATACCTAAGATTAATAGACCGGTCAACCAATGAGCACATAATGTATACTGTATGTGCTCCATGACAGTTCAGTCATTGGCCGGCTGTAGTGGTGTGAGGTGGGTTGTGCTGGTTGCTGGCTCAGGTTGGGTTAGGGTGGGGAGTGGGTTTGTGTGGCGGGGGGCACTAGACTACCAGGGACCTGTACTTTTGTGAGTCGAGATGGCAATCAGTGAGCGGGGAAGAGGGTGGGACCATTAGACTACCAGGGTTTCATGTATTTCTATTGTATCAGATGGGATCTGGACTGGGGAAGGACCACTGGATCACCATATATTTATATTACAGTATGTTAAGGGGGATCGGGACAGGAGGGACCGCTAGACCACCAGCGAACAATTTTTCTATTATATCAGGGAGATCAGGGCTGGGGAAGGACTGCTGGACAAAATTAATGTTTCTTTTTTTTAAAACATGTGTGTGGGGATCTGGGCTGGGGAGGAACTGCTAGACTACCAATGTTTCTTTTTTTCATGTGTGTAGGGATCTAGGCTTGGTAGGGACCACTGGACCACACGGGTACCCATCCCCCTCTGCATACTGTTAAAGACTGGGTTTCAGAAGCATTAAACTGTGCCAACGCTGGTGACCATTTAGCACTTCTGAAAATTTCAATATTGTGCTGTGCTGCATATGCATGAGGGATCCCTCATTTGCATAGGTGCAGCACAATATTGCATGCAATGGTGCTGTCAGCAGTGCACTGAGCATCAGTGGCCTTTGAATATGGCCATGCCCCTGACAGCTGGCACTATACTGGGTTGGGGCAGGACAAACCCGGTTTGTGCCAGGCTAGTCCTTTGAAAACAGGGGCCTTAATGTTTTAGACCATACTCAAAAATTCACTATGCCACTGCTTTCACTAGATGCTAAAAAAGCTTTTGATAGGACTGAGTTGGATTACATAAAAACAGTTTTTAGCTATATAGACATAGGACAAAATTGTAGGTTATGAGTTAATCTTTTATATATGAAACCCACAGCAAAAATTAGGACTAACCAGCAAAACTCTGACTATATTCAGATTACAAGGGGAACCCGACAAGGTTACCCATTATCTCCCCTGAACTTTGTCCTTGCTATAGAGCACTTACAATAGCTCTTAGGAATAATGCTAAGATTAGAGGTATCAAAATAGGTAATATAGAACATAAAATAAACTTGT
The DNA here is from genome assembly GCA_016271365.2 of Neoceratodus forsteri. Classification (NCBI taxonomy): domain Eukaryota; kingdom Metazoa; phylum Chordata; order Ceratodontiformes; family Ceratodontidae; genus Neoceratodus; species Neoceratodus forsteri. Next base: position 586,058,318 of record CM057456.1, on the reverse strand, counting down.
ATGTCGATGATGCTCTTCTATACCTCAGCAACTCGGAAGACTCAGAACACAAACTGATATCTTTAATACATAAATTTGGTTTCATTTTGGGTTACAGAGTAAACTTAACCAAGTCATAACTGCTACAACTGAGCCCTTCTAAACCTTCATCCCTGATTCAACCCTCTAGAGTATCTAAAATTAAATACCTAAGGGTAATAACTAGTAATAAATGCGATCATTTATATAAAACAAACTTTTCCCCCTTTATAAATTCTACTAAATAAGACCTCTCTGAATGGTGGGATCCTTTGTTAAGATATATTGGGGTGACTAAGTAATTATTATTTAAAGTTACACTATGTGTTATTATTTGAGTATATACTACTTATACACGGAGGGCATATTTATTGACTTACTGTGGAATGTTTAGAGAATGGTGGTGTCTTACTCTTTTACTCTCTTATTTGTTATAATTGTATTTTTCTACTTTTAGATTGCCATACACTTTTTTCAGTGCCAACATTTTCACTTAGTTGCCATACCTAGGTATTCTATTTGAGGGTAGTCATGTCATGTAATTGTAACCAGTTCATATTATTATGCTATGTTTATGTCTTAAATGGAATTACCGGTTTACTTTATCCTGATTATAGTTTGCCTATGGTTGTATTTGGTGCTTGATAGTTTGAATAACAATTAATAAAATGTTTCTATTTAAAAAAAAAAGACCTCTCTCAATGGGAAACATTACCTCTAACCCTACTTGATAGAGTTAATGTAATTAAAACAAATTTATACAATAGTGGTGAGTGTCTATGCCATTAGTTAAATATCAGTAAACTCACCCCCATTGTATAACCTAGCAATTACTTACCCACAGTGGTTTAACCTGAAATAAATGTACTGTGGAAACATCATCAACTAAATAAACTACCCCAGATATGTAACAGCCCCAGAATGCCAACCTACTTTCAGAAAATGAAAGTAAAAAATACAGCACAGCTAAAAATCCCAAAAAGTACCAGCTACCTCCATGGGTATCTCATACACCAATATATCATGAAACACAGCATAGGATACGCCATAATTTCTTACTCATAAAACCCAGCACATAACATGAAAAGCGCATTTTACCTTAGATGCACGAATCAGTAAACTGGACACTCAACCACACTGCTCCTACAGTGTCCAAAACCTCCTCGAAAAACCATGTTCCACTATTAAGTGAAAAATACCCCCCTGCACACAAACCCAACTACAACCTCACTCAGCACTATAGCAAAACAAAAACGAAAATTAAAAAAAAACACAGCAGCACAAATGATAACGTCTTCCTACCACGAAGCTGATCCTGTAACTTGGAACACTGAAAAGAAATCTGCCATCTTCCAAAAACTCTCTGGCCCTCCCACAAACAAAACATAGGCACTCACAATGCACACTGTACTCCTAAATGTCACACACCAGGCACTAAATCGCTTCTCGGCCTTTTGGCTAAGATCAAGTGTAGTAAACCATCAGAATCAACACCACCCAGAAAATAAACCCTGACAAACGAAAAGCAAACTAAATAAAAATTCTAAAACAACGGACTTAGCAAAACTTGGAGAGACTATTGTATAAATAGTACACATGATAGGCAACTCTGTGGAATATGGTAAATTTTTGCATTCGTGCAGAGTGACCTGAATAATATCAGTCATGGCTCCGCCACTCATGGTATTATCCGTGGTCACTCTGCACCAATGCAAATATTTGCCATATTCTACAGTCGCCCATCACGTATCCTTTATATACTTCCCAGATTTAATTTCCTTTTTCAAGCTCTCCCAATTACTATCCAAAGGGAATTCTTTAACACTCTAGAAAAAATAATAAAAACATTCTTATGGAACGGTAAAAGACCAAGACTCAAAATGGAAAAATTATATTTGTTTAAATGTGTAAGTGGGTTAGGACTATCAAATTTCTTTTGGTACTATTTATCCGACCAATAGCCCAGACACACTTGTGGTTTACTAATAAGGGTCAAGCTACTCCATGTAATATTGAAACTTATCTTTGCCCATTAGAAATGATAAAACATTTCATCTGCACTAGCCCTTATAGAAAGAAACTGGGCAATTTAGTTTCAGTTCTCAAGTGTCATGTCCAGTATGGGACAAAACCCTTAAAATTGCCAAAATATCAATTAAATTCTCCCCCTTTTCTCTGATATATCAGAATGGCTATTTCTGACCATAAACAATAGACAAGGATTTTTAACTTTGGCATAACACCAGCATTAATGAAATCAAGGATCTATATCTACAGTAAATAATACTTTTACAGATACTGATTTCCCAGAAAAAATACAATATACCACCCTTTCAGTTTTTAGGTATCTTCAGATAAGAGATTTTATATTTAAAAATCTGGTTGCTCCATACTCACTAAAACTTATTCTTATTGAAATTATAATGTACAATAGTGACCATACAAAAATTATTTCAAGATTATATAAATACATATCGGCTGTATGTAATACTGACCCCAATCATATAAGAACCAAATGGCAACAAAAAACAGAAATGACTTTGACTCAGAATGGAACTCCATGTCCAAAGCAATTATACAAGGTACTATATCATGCAAATTACAACAAATTCAACTTAATCTATTTCATAGGATCTACTACACTCCTGACCATTTAAATAAAATGAGCAAAGAACTATGTAAAGAGTGCCCTAGATGTAAAATAGTGGCATGTACATCAGAACACATTTGTTAACTGTGTATACTTACTGTAACTGACTTGTGGCATAGGGTTTGGTCAGCCTTGCAAATGGCTACAGCTATTCAATTTAAAAAAATACTGCTACCATACTTCTTGGATTACAGTGGTGTGATAACAACACTATAGTTACATAGATACATAGATACATAGACAGTGTCGGTAGATAAGGGCCTATGGCCCACCTAGTCTGCCCATTTGAGCTTGTAAGTTCAGTTTCTTTTCCTAGAAGTCTATTTCCCCTTACCCCTGACCTCTAGAATTCCTTTATGTCTATCCCATGCATTCTTAAACCGTGATTGTTTCAGCCCCACCACTTCCTCTGGCAGGTGTTCCACTTGTCCACCACCCGTTCTGTGAAGAAATTCTTTCTCATGTTTCCTCTGAATCGTCCTCCCTCCAACTTCATCCCATGCCCTCTAGTCCTGAAACATCTTTTTCGCTTAAAAATAGTGTTTTCCTGCACCCTGTTCCTCCCTGTAAGATACTTGTATGTCTCTAACATATCCCCTCTCTCCCTCCTCTCCTCCAGGGAGTACATGTTCAGTTCCTTCAACCTGTCTTCATAGGACTTGTGATGCAACCCATGCACCATCTTTGTTGCCCTCCTCTGAACCTTCTCTACCCTGTCTATGTCCTTACGTGGTATGGTCTCCAGAACTGTACACTGTACTCCAGGTGGGGCCTCACTAGTGTCTTGTATAGCGGAATTATGACCTCCTTTTCCTGCTGGTGATGCCCTGCCTATACATCTCAGCATCCTATTTGCTTTACCTGATGCCTTGTCACACTGTTTCCTACCTTGAGGTCATCAGAGATGACAACCCCAAGATCCCTTTCCTGCTTGGTGCATGCTATATCCTCACCCCCAACTGATATATTGTGCCAGGGTTTTGTGCCCCATATGCATTATCTTGCACTTCTTTGCATTGAATTTCAACTGCCAAACCCTTGACCATTCTTCAAGTTTCTGCAGGTCCCTTCTCATTCTGTCTACACCCTCTGGTGTGTCTACTCTGTTACAGAGCTTTGTGTTATCAGCGAACAGTGAAATTCTGCCTTCTAGATCCTGTGCAATGTCACTGATGAAGATGTTGAATAGGACCGGTCCCAGCACTGATCCCTGTGGTACCCCACTGGTCACTCTTCCCTCTGTGGAGTGACAGCCATTTACCACCATCCTCTGTGTCCTGCCACCCAGCCAGTTACCTACCCACCACACTACTGTCCTGCCCACACCCATATTCCCCAGTTTGTGTAATAGTCTTCTATGTGGCACAGTGTCAAAGGCCTTGCTGAAGTCCAGATAGGCCATGTCCACTGCCCTCCCTGATCCACCTCCCTAGTCACCCAGTCAAAAAATTCAATGAGGTTGGTCTGACATGACCTCCCCTGGTGAAACCATGCTGCCTTGGGTCCTGTAGTTCATTGACAACCAGATGTTCCACCAATCCTCCTTCAGTAGTGCTTCCATGATCTTTCCCACTACCGAGGTGAAGCTGACTGGTCTGTAGTTCTCTGCTTCCTCTTTGTTCCCACTTTTGTATAAGGGGACTACATCTGCTGTCCTCCAGTCTTTGGGTACCTCCTGTTTCCAGTGATTGGCTGAACAGGATAGCCAGAGGTTCAGCCACCACCTCTTAGTTCTTTAAGGACCCTGGGGTGCACCCATCTGGACCCATTGCTTTATCAGCTCTTATTACTTCCAGTTCCTTCAGGACCCTTTCGTGTAAAGGGACTTGTGTCCATTTCTGCACCATTCTCACCCTTGTACTCCTTCAGACCCATTACCCCCTCTTCCTTAGTAAAGACTGAGCAGAAATACCTGTTCAATATGTCAGCTTTACTGTTGTCATCCTCCACGCCGCTCCCATCCTCCCCTTCAGTCTCACTATCCCTCCCTTGTTCTTTCTTTTTCACTTATGTACCTGTAAAGGTTTTGTTCCTTTACCCACTGATTTTGCAATCGTTCTTCTGTCTGAGCTTGACTTCCTTACTGACTTCCCTGCCTCCCTTGTTTCTCCTGGTACTTCTCCCTATCCCTTCTGCCTGTGTCTTTTGTATTGCCTGAATGCAATCTTTTTGGCTTTCACTTTCTTTGCTACCTCTTTGGAAAACCATAATGGTCTCCTCTTCCTTTTCCTCTTGCTAACCTGCTTAATGCATAATTCTGTTGTTCTTATAATCCCCATTTTAAACACTGCCCACTGTTCCTCAACCCCTGATTCCTGTCCCATTCCCCTTAATGCCTCTTTCAAGTATCTCCCCATTTTCCCAAAGTCTGCCCCCCTAAAATCCAGGATACGTGTTTTTGTGTGGTTTGGTTCTGCTCTTTCTGTGATTTCAAACCACAATGACTGGTGGTCACTGTTACCCAGGTGCTCCCCCACTGTTACCCCCATCACACTGTCCCTGTTTGTGAGCACAAGGTCCAGTATTGCCTTCTGCCGAGTTGGTTCCATGACCAGTTGCTTGAGGAAGGCACCTGAAGGAGTCCAGGATAAATCTGCTCCTAGTTGATGCTGCTGCTGCTGGGATGCTCCAGTCCACATCTGGTATATTGAAGTCTCCAACCAGTACTACCTCACCCTTGTCTGCCATCCTTTGGATGGCTAGCATCAGCTCCCTATCTGTTTCTTCCTCCTGGGCTGGTGGTCTATAGACCACACCTGTGCGGATGGCTGGCCCCATTTTCCTTGCCAGCTTAACCCACAGTATCTCTCCCCCATTTTGTTCCTCCTGGATCTGTGTGGCCCTTATGTCATTTTTCACATACAGTGCCACTCCTCCTCCCTTCCTGCCTGCTCTGTTTCTTCTGAATATGTTGTAGCCAGGTATGGCCATCTCCCAGTCAATGTTATCATTACACCAGGTTTCAGTGATGGCCACAATGTCCAGGTCTGACTGTACCATGACAGCCTCCAGATCTTCCATCTTGTTGCTAAGGCTCCTGGCATTTGCTCACATGGCTTTCCATGATTTGACCTCCCTAGACTGCTTCACTGTTCTACTCCAGCCCCTTCCTTGGTTGTCATTTATCCATGGTTCTCCTTGCTGTCTGCCCTTCTGCTGAATTTTGCCCCTTTTCTGCTTATCCACCTTTTGGACACTAATCTCCATCTTTTGCACACTGCTTTGCAGAGATAGCCACTCCTCTGGTTCACTGGTTCCACTGCTAGCTGTGGGGGTGAGCAAGTAGGTACCGTCCTTGCTGGCCTGCCACCCCTTGCTAGTTTAAATGCTTGTCAATGTAGCATTTAAACTTATCATTGAGTGCTTGATTCCTCCAGGATGGATGCAGGCCAGTCAGGCTTGAACAAACTCCATCCCTCCAGGTGGGTCCCCAGTCACCAATGAATCCAAACCCTTCCTCACAGCACCAGTTCTTCAACCATGAGTTAAAGTTCCTGGTGCATGCACTCCTATGCTCTCCCTTGCCTCTCACAGGTAGTACTTCTGAGAAAGTGACAGAAGTAGCTACTTGCTTGAGACCCCTTCCCAGTTTCCTAAACTCTTCCTGAACTTCCTTTGGCTCCCCATTTGCCAAGTCATTAGTACCTAGGTGGATAATGACATCCAGCTCACCCTCCCGTCTTGCCTTCCCAGTGATCCCCAGTATCTTCCTTCCATCCCTCCATGCCGTGCGCCTGGTAGGCACCTCACTCCCTGTCCTCCCCTCCTGTGTTCCTAGCTGGATCCCTCTTACGATGGAGTCCCCACCAGGATTCGCTCCTCCTCCTCCTCCTCCTCTGGGGTCCACTGCTTTCGACTGAGGTCACCTCCTTGCCTAACCTCCACATCCTTTCCTTCCACTTCCCTGGGTACCTCTATTTGGTTGTCCTCATTTGCCAGTGTGGCATATGAGTTCTTGAGAGGAATAGGATCTGGGATGTGCCTCTGCCTGACTGCTCTAACCTCCCTGAGCCCACTGTCATCCAAGTGCTCCTCATTCTTGGCATCCTTGAGGCAGCTGCATTGGACTGGGTGGTCCCTGGATAGGGTGATGGTACTCCTGACCCAGTTTACTTCCGCTCTGAGTCTGGCTACCTCATCCCGCAGTCCCGAGAGATGCAGGCAGATAGGGCAGCACCTCAGTGTCCAGAAGGTCTGCCTGAATATGGCTGCCCCACAGCCACTACATTGCACCACTCCCCACATTATACTGCAATTCCACTACTTCTCTCCTACTGAAGCTCTCTTAGTTCTCTTTTTATTTATTTAGTGGGTAGTTAGGGTTGAGCAAGCAGTTTAATGTTAAACCCCAATTTTTGCACTTTAATAACTTCAGAGCCATTCAATGGATTTGCATGAAAGTTTGTGCGTGCAGTTTCATGGAGTAGGTCTGTAGACATAACGGGCCAGATATTCAAAACTCAGTCTTGGGACTAAATTAGCACTGCCCAGCATACTAAAATAACCCAGAAAGGAATAGCCCAGGTGGTAAACCAGCTGAATATAGTATGCAAATTAAGGAGTGCAAACAGGGCTGAGGGTGCTGTGCAAAAATTGAATTAAATACCACACTGTTTAAAAGTGGATTGATGGTGCTCTGCCACAGTGTGATGCAGAGGTGCACACACATGAGCCATTGGTAAGTTTTGTAGTTAATAAGGGACTGATCCATGAAGACACCCAGAACATGTACAAATTGCACATATCTGGGGAGCTTACATCTGCACCCATGAATATCAGTGCACATACAAGTTTTCCCATCCTTTGGCCCCCCAGGATCCATGCACAGAGTGCAGTGCTGAGGGGCAATGTTTAGGTCAGGGGGAGGTGCTGTGCAGGACACTTAGCATCCAGTTGAATGCCCATAGGACAACTCTGTGGTGGATCTTTTTACCACATAGAGTAGAGGAAGATGGAATATGGCAATCCTCCAACAACTACCGTATCCTCATCGGGACCACAATGCCAGTGCTACAATGTTCAATAGACTGCCTTTTTTATTAAGAAAACTTTATTGAATAAATTTTCCAACAATACAACAGGAACAAAACACAATACAACCAACAAATGACAGTCCAGTAGACTGCCTTACCTGCACAGAGAGCAGGGGTCAGGTAGAAAGGGGGCTGAAAGGCTTCTGAGGAATGTCCTGCAGCCAGGCAGAGGAGGCATGTAAGCACTATGGCAGCTCCACAGGCAACATAGCCTATACCCCTTCTGCCAGCTCTCCATATCATGGAGATACTTTTGTGCCTTGCAGCTCACATATCAGTACTCCTTGCTTGCCTCTGTAACTGGATGACTGACTTGGGATTGTGTTAGATGGGGGGGTGGGCACACATCCAGGACTGTGTATCTTCAGAGGTCTCCACATGTGAAGCATAGAAACATAGAATTTGATGGCAGATAAGGACCACTTGGCCCACCCAGACTGCCCATTTCCCTACCTAATGGATAAGCTGCAGATCCTAGTTAACCAGCAGCCTACTTCTTCCTACCCCCATCCCCTAGAATTGCCTTATGACTGTCCCATGCATGCTTGAATTCCACCACTGTTTTTCACTCCACAACCTCCTCCAGAAGGCCGTTCCATGCATCCACAACCCTATCTGTGAAAAAATACTTCCTTAAATTACCTCTGAGCTGCCCCCCATCTTCAAACTGTGTCCCCTTGTTCTTGCACACCTCTTTTTTTGAAAGATGCTACCCTCTTGGACTTTGTTGATTCCCTTGAGGTACTTGAAAGTTTCTATCATGTCCCCCCTCTCCCTCCTTTCCTCAAGGCTATACATATTAAGCTTCTTAAGTCTCTCTTTATATGTCTTCTGGTGCAGACCCTGCACCATTTTAGTTGCCCTCCTCTGGACAGCTTCCATCCTGTCTATGTCTTTGCAGAGATTGGGTCTCCAGAACTGCACACAGTACTCCAGATGGGGTCTCACCAGCTGTCTGTACAGAGGGATAATAATTTCCTGTTTTCTACTGGTGATGCTTCTCCCTATGCATCCCAGTATCCCCCAGCCCTCCTTGCTGCCCTCTCACATTGCTTGCCCACCTTTAGGTCATCTGATATGACTACCCCCAGGTCCCTTTCCATTTTTTTTTTGTTAGTATCTCACCCCCCATTGTGTACTCTTGCCCTGGGTTTTTGTTTCCCAGGTGCATTACCTTGCACTTCTTAGCATTGAATCTAAGCTGCCATACATTTGACCATTCCTCTAACCTTGCCAAGTCCCTTCTCATCCTTTCCACCCCACCTTGTGCATCAACTCTGTTGCAGATCTTTGCGTCATCTTCAAAGAGACATACTTTTCTTTCCAGTCCCTCTGCAATGTTGCTTATAAAGACATTGAGGACCTATGCACACCACCAGCACATACAGGCATAACTGCTTGGGTTCACATCCCATCGTGGATGAGGCCCCTAGTTTGTAAATGCTGCCAAAATGCATTAGCATGCTTCTTAACAACAGTAAGGTGACTCTGAGGGGTGGGTTACTGATTGACAATCCCACCCCATGTCACATATAGAGGAGGGGTATGATTTCCTCACAGTAGCCCACCCCTCATCATGCCTGGTCACTTAAGAGATTAGAAGAATTAGGGAATCAGAGTTTGTTTCTAAATCCCCAAAAGGCTTAAAACAATACTGTTTTACCCTCCTACTCCTACCCCACCTTGCCAACCCTCCTTTGCTCACTAAGGACATTAAGCCCCTTAAGAATAAACCCTCCATCCATCCTAAACTACTCAAACAATTCCTACTCTGGAATGTTCTGCTACTCCTTCTAATGTTAGAAAACATACACCCTAACCTGGGGCCTGTTCAGCAGCCTCATCTTCTCATCAGTAGGTTGGGAGCTATTAAACTGGCCTCAATTAACATCCGAAGCCTACTACCCAAAATTTACCTCCTACAAGTGTGGGTGGCTCAGCACAAACCTAATGTGCTAACTGTGGTTGAAACCTGGCTCTCCCCCAAGGTGCCAGATACTGCCATTTCCCTTCACGGTTATACGTTATTCAGAGAAGATACTGTAGGATTGGAAAAGGGGGGGGGACCATGCAATATACCTAAAGGATCCACTCCAAAGACACGCCCTTCCACAAATTATCTCTGGAGGCAGCAACCAAGCCCTTACAATAAAATTAATCATTGAGCAACAGAGTAAAGTCCTTACAATTCTCAGTTTACATCCCCCATGTGACCTGACCAATGGCATCTCTCCAGCATTCCCCCTCACACCGAGGTTGTACTTCTTGGGGATTTTAATGTTAACTGGCTTGCCCCTGAGGCAAACCCTTACAAAGACACTGTCGCTGCCATATACATCACCCAAGTAGTTACAACCCCAACCAGAATCAACCACAGGATTGGAAATAGCACACTGCTTGACCTAATTTTTACAAACTGCCTGAAGAGGATTTCTAGAACTGAGGACCTCCCTGACTCTCTCAGTGACCACTCTCTGGTTGTGTTTTTGGTCAAACAAGTCCCCCAAACAACCGGGCAAAATGTCTTCCAACATATACTTAAGAAAGAGCAGCTTATACATCTCGAGGCACATCTCCAAAAATGTGACTGGTCAGCCTTGGACACTGCAACTAATATCGATCATGCCCTGGAATATTTTATAATGCTATTTATACAATAGGGGTGAGTATATATGCTATCAGGTGTGTAGAGTATATATAAATATATATATATATATATAAACTTACCCCCATGGTATAAAACTATGACGTATCCACAGTGAAATAATTAAAAATAAACTGTACACTGGATACGACATCACTGAAATAAACCAATCCAGATACATCACCAAATGGCCAGCCGACCTTCTTTCTTAAAACATTTACAACTATTAAAAACACCTGTCATTACCTTCCCAAATGACACTCCATGAATCTCTCATGCAGTGCAGGAAACAGAGAGGAACAAACAGAGTAGCACGCCACACCACTTGGATCTGAAAAAGGAAAATAAATGCTCAAAAAGGCTGAAAGTCTAATACAGTATCAAAAAATGGATTTGCACAACAAAATGGACAGCAATTTAAGTGAAGTGATCCCAGACTTGGCAGATGAAATACTAGAGCTGTGTACTTAATACGAAAATGATCAGGAGCCACTATTAGATCCAGAAGACACACACGAGATCATTAAAAAAGATGCAGTGGAACACCAATGTGAAGTACAGTTATATCACTCATCTCCTGATAATGACTTTATAACAGAATTTATACAAAGCACTAAGAATGCGAATACCAAATAAACCACCCAATTCGGACATATTGAACTTCAAAACTTACTTGGGAAAGGAAAGGAAAGGAAAGAAATGTTCATACAGAACTACATCAAATACCACCTGAACAACTGGACACTTTATTATCTCATTATTTCATTTCATGTAAAAGAAGAGATGGAACTCCACACAAACTGTTCACTGCAAGGTCCATATTTCAAAATACCGAATGCCACTTAAAAATACAGCAATATCCCGAATCATTAACTTCTTCCAGAACATTTATGAAGACAAGAGACATAATAGCAGCTAAACAAAAAGTACTGAAAGAGCAGGGAAAGGGAAATAGACCGATGGCCGCAGACGAGATAATGGATGATATACTGGAGCAACTGTATGACAAAAAGCAGCTAGGACCACACAACCCCCAATGTCTGTTAAATGCAATGTGGGTCACAGTAACCCTGTATTTTGGAGTATGAGGCAGTACTGAAACTCATAACTTGAAGTGGGGGGGGCATAAAATTAAAAACCGATGAGGCTGGAAAATGTCTTCAAGGGTTCACAACTGAAAGACAAACGAAAACAAAATTGGGAATAAACCCAAAAAATATTCGTAAAGTGAAACCCAGAGCATATGACACCAAACAAGAAAGCAAATGTTCAGTGATAAATGATATTATATGTCAAACTAGATGACCACACAAGCACTTACAAGATGACTCGCCTTTCTTTCTAACAGTTAATTACCAGCCTAGATCTCAAATACCAATCACTTGGTACAAGAACCAACCATTAGGAATAAACACCTTCTGAAACATTGTAAAAAAATATGGTCATGAAAGCTGGCATAAAAACTAATAAAAGACTAAGCAATCACGCCATCCATAAGCACTTGGTCCTAAAACTAAGTGATAGCGGGATACCAGTTACAGAAATAATACAAACCTCGGGACATAAGAACCTTCAATCAGTTAATAATTATTGCCACATAAACAAAAATAAACAGTTGGAAACCTCAAACATACTCAGTTGTGAAAAGAAATCTTCCATCTCCATATCCCAAATAACGGAACAAAACACAAACTCCAACAGAGCTAAAAATGAAGATGCAGATCTATAGTGGGACAAACCATCAATCTCCAAAGCAACACTTACTAAAAGGGCCTCAGCAAGTAAAACTTCTGACTTCCAAGACACAAAGGTACACGTAGAATTCAATATTATTAAACCCTGCCCAATAAACCAGTTTACTAATACTATACTTTTCTATCTTCCACAGGTGAGACATGCAAGAAGATGATGAACAAGAGACCCAGAGTGATTGAGATGGAGAGAGATTCGGACTAAGAAACATTCAAGATGGAAGAGTACAAAGAATGAAACACACAACACAGGAGAAAAAATATTATAAAGGAACAGAGAATGCACCAAAAAAAAAAACATTATGTAGCAGTGAAGCACTTAAACACTTCTATCACACAATAACACCCTACTAAAAATGCCTAGTGTTGAAAACACATATCCCACACAAAAAGAAAGTTGTCCCTGTAAAATGAAACACATACCTGGGATAACAAAGTAGTGAAACACATCCCACATAAAAAAAATAAACACACAAGAAATTACAAATAAAATATGCTATCCACCCAAAAACATTGCAAACTCTGATAGTTGATAAACCTGACCCTGTAATAACGCCACCCAGTCAAAACACATAAAAGCCTGATGTCATCAGTAACCAGGTAAAGAACCCCAACATACAAAAAAATAAACCATCTAATAAAACAGCAACACGCCAGACACCTGAAAAAAGCCACCAGCAAGAACAATACAAGACAAAATAAACCCCCTTCAAATAAAACAAGAAATAAAAATAACTAAAAATACAGAGTACAACACACTCTGTGACTATTGTATAAACCGAACACACAATGGGCGACTGTGTAATACAGGAAATATTTGCTAGAGTGCAGAGTGACCTCAGATAGCATCACTAGTGGCTTCACCACTCGTGACATTACCTGAGGTCACTCTGCACTCATGCAAATATTTCCTGTATTCCACAGTCGCCCATCATGTATCCCTCCATTTAATTCAGCCTACTACAACTTTGCCCCATATAAAAAAAGAGGAAGGTCAGAGCCGCTGTTAGCCCCTGGATCACCACCTCCCTCCTAAACCTCATGGTTACTACAGACATCCTCTGGCACAAAGGGAGGGCCACAGGGAAACAAATGGACTGGCAGCAGTACAAAGCTGACAGAAACACCTGCACCCAAGAGATCCATTTAGCCAAATCTGCACACTTTAAAGAAGCACTCTCAAATTCTTGGGGTGACAGTAGGAACTTTTGGGAGAATATCAAAGAACTCACAGGTAAACCCAACAGGTCCCCTTCCTCCATGCTTAGCATAAATGGGGAAATCATCCAGGACCAAAACGTAATCGCTGACACTTTCAACTTAACCTTCACCAACCCTAGTAGTGTACTCCCCCTGGTTTCTTTGATAATTCCTCAAGCCCACCCAACCCCAAAATGTCTATCCTGACCCTGAATAATCCCCCTTTCTAGTTTAAGAAAGTCACCCTGAGAGAATCTACAAAATATCACCTAAAGGTCCTTGGCGAGTCTCGTTTCAGTGGTGACTCACTAGATCTGAAGCCTATACCTTACCTTAGATACAGTACTGTTGCCACTCACCAAAATCCTTAACCTTTCACTTTGCCTTGGACAATTTGCACTACTGTGAAAAGCAACAGTGGTGACTTCCATTCACAAGAGTGGAGACAGGGTCTGCACTCAAACTACTGGCCAATTTCCATCCTCCCACCCCTTTCCAAAGCCTTGGAGTAGACTGTACCCGGATAGCTCTCCGACTACCTGACCAAGTACGGCATCCAATGTCCAGAGCAACATGGATTTAGAAAGGGTCACAGTACCACATCTACCCTTATAGAGTATACTGATTACACTCACATCGGGTCAATATATATTGACCTCACTAAGGCTTTCAACACAGTCAATCACACTCTCCTTCTCGAGTCACTCCCTGCCTTTGAAATCTCCCATGGAGATGCAATCTGGCTTAAAAACTACCTAGAAGGCAGATCTCAGAAGGTAAAATTCTATGACACCCTATCCATCAGTCATCCAGTCTACTCGGGGGTTCCCCAAAGCTCCATACTGGGTCCCTTACTCTTCAGCCTCTTCTTTAATACCCTTCCCTAAGTTTGTACCAGTGAACATCTCCTCTATGCAGATGACATGATATTATTTACTAGTAACTCTGACCCTCTCCCCTTAGTTAGAACCCTACAACAGAACTTCCCAGCCATATGGTCTGGTTCCTCCAGCATAAGCTGATACTAAACTATAAAAAATCAAAGTCAATGATCTTTGCCAGTTCCCACAATAAGCATAAGTCAGCCCCACTTATCATCGCTAACAGTGACAATGTTCCCATCTAGCAAGTCCATACCTTCAAATACCTAGGTATAACTCTCGACAGTACATCGTCGTTCACCAAACATGTTAGCCTTATGTCAAAGGTGATCAGTGCCAGACCTGGGATCCTTTACAGGCACAGGCACAGCAAGACCCCTGAAGCACTAAGGTTAGCGGTCACCAGCTCAATAGTTGACAATGGGTAGATGTGGTTCTTGACCAGGCCATGGACCTCTCAATTTCTGGAACCTAAACAGTTTTTCAGAAATCCTCTGTACTACAAGGGATCCAGCGTGCCTTGACCAGGCCACGGACCCCTCAATTTCTGGAACCTAAACAGTTTTTCAGAAATCCTCTGTACTGCAAGGGATCCAGCGTGCCTTGACCAGGCCACGGACCCCTCAATTTCTGGAACCTAAACAGTTTTTCACAAATCCTCTGTACTGCAAGGGATCCAGCGTGCCTTGACCAGGCCACGGACCCCTCAATTTCTGGAACCTAAACAGTTTTTCAGAATCTCTGTACTGCAAGGGATCCAGCGTGCCTTGACCAGGCCACAGACCCCTCAATTTCTGGAACCTAAACAGTTTTTCAGAAATCCTCTGTACTGCAAGGGATCCAGTGTGCCTTGACCAGGCCACGGACCCTCAATTTCTGGAACCTAAACAGTTTTTCAGAAATCCTCTGTACTGTAAGGGATCCAGTGTGCCTTGACCAGGCCACAGACCCCTCAATTTCTGGAACCTAAACAGTATTTCAGAAATCCTCTGTACTGCAAGGGATCCAACGTGCCTTGACCAGGACATGGACCCCTCAATTTCTGGAACCTAAACAGTTTTTCAGAATCCTCTGTACTGCAAGGGATCCAGCGTGCCTTGACCAGGCCACAGACCCCTCAATTTCTGGAACCTAAACAGTTTTTCAGAAATCCTCTGTACTGCAAAGGATCCAGCATGCTTTGACCAGGCCACGGACCCCTCAATTTCTGGAACCTAAACAGTTTTTCAGAAATCCTCTGTACTGCAAGGTACTAGCCCTGACCTTTGGATTTGGTACCAGTGGAAGCTGATTTCCAAGTGGCCCACACTATCTCCTGCTGAACACACCTCTAACTACTGAATCTCCCTCTGTGTCTCTAGTTGAATTTATGTGCTAGGGTTTAATAATTTGTTTAATCCTTACAGTCATTTTAAGTTCTGAGTTGATATTAGAAGTGAATTTAGAGCCTTGACTGTGTAAATCTTTCATTTGCTCTCTGTCCTGCAACCTCTCTCCTCCTCCCCCACACCATCTGCTTTGCTCTCTGAACTTGCCCACTTATATTTATTCTCTTTGTTCTGATGTGACCAGCCTACTTCTCCAGCCTTTAAAAATCCTGTTTTTCTACTTTATTTCAGGGATCAAGCGTGCCTTGACCAGGCCACGGACCCCTCAATTTCTGGAACCTAAACAGTTTTACTGTTGATTTTTCCATTAGCAGATTATATCCTCTCACCACTAGAGGGCTATATCTCTATCTCTTTATCTAGTACATAAGCCATGTGGGCTCTTTCTGCCTTTCTCTCACCTCTCCTCCTTGCCCTGGCCCCCCCTCTTCTCTCTCCCTGGTCCTAGCCACCCCCACCCCACCCCTGCCACCCTCTACTCTGGTTTCCACTGTCACTCCAAGGGAACTCTCCACTTCCACTCGAGACTTGTGCTTGGCGCACCGTTTGGATATTCCTGGTTACTTAACCCGACCACTACTCTCAACAAGTGTGGCCACCTCTCTACACTGTTCCACCTTGCAGTCCATATGGGACACCACCTGGAACCTTGCAACTTCTACTCCAGGAAACAACAATCAAAACTATCTCTCAAAGAGCTGCGACTCTGCTCCTTAAAACTTCTACTCCTCCTCCTCATCTCAGGCAGCGTCCATCCCAATCCTGGCCCTAGAAGCTTAGGCCACACACACAAACTCCAGGTGCCCTTATCCTTGCAACCATTAATATCTGCAGCCTACTACCAAAGCTGGATGCACTCCAAGCCTTCATCACAACTCTGACATCCTTGTAGTGGAGGAAACTTGGCTGACACCTAAAGTTCCTGACTCAGCAGTAACAATACAGGGCTACAATGTCCACAGGCTGGACCAGATGTCCAAAAAAGGCGGTGGTTGCGCAATCTATATCAAAGACCCCCTGTCTTGGCACCCTGTAGCAACTCCATCACTTTCTGCCTCAGCCCAGATTCTGCCAATAAAAATCATCCTAGGTGCCAACCATAAAGCCCAGACTATTGTCTCCCTATACATCTCGCCCAGGGACCCTAAACATGGATTCAACGACGTCCTAAACTTTATCAACTCTCATCCTCCCGAAGTTGAACTTATTCTACTAGGGGATTTCAACATAAACTGGTCAGCATCGAGTACCAGTGCCTATAAAGACTCCATCTCAGC
Organism: Neoceratodus forsteri; assembly: GCA_016271365.2. Taxonomy (NCBI): domain Eukaryota; kingdom Metazoa; phylum Chordata; order Ceratodontiformes; family Ceratodontidae; genus Neoceratodus; species Neoceratodus forsteri. The sequence goes on along the minus strand of CM057456.1, from coordinate 586,041,476 downwards.
TGCTAACCTCACGCAAATGGTAAACTCCCCTACTAGGATTAACTACAAGACTGGCACCAGTATTCTCTTGGATTGGGTCCTCACCACTCACCCCACAAGGATTTCTCATATGACCATTCTCCCAGACTCACTCAGTGACCACTCCTCAGTCATGTGTGCATGGTCTAACAAATTCCTTAAGCCCCCTCCCAAAATTATTGCTAGCAGAGTCCTTCCTCTTGGAAAATTTCCACATCTCAAACACCACCTGCTTCTACAAGACTGGCTACCCATCTATGAAGCAACAGATGTTAACTTGGCTCTTGATCACTTCATCTCAATTTTCAACAAAGCCTGCGACCTCTTTGCCCCTGCCAAAAGGCGCAAAACAAAATCTCTCTCTCTAACCCATGGGTCACCGAGGCTCTTCTCTCACAGATGAAACTAAGGGATCACCTCTGGGCAGTTGCCAGGGCCACTGGAAAACAACTGGACATCCAAAATTACAAACAAGCACGAAATGCCTGCACAAAAGCCATACAGCTAATGAAATCCACCTATTACAAAGACGCTCTCACCAATACATGGGGAAATGGTCGTGCTTTCTGGGACAATATCAAGGATGTCACAGGGAAGCAGCCAAAAACCTATCCAGCTATGTTAATGGTTGATGGATCCTCAACCCTTGACCCCAAGGTGATCGCAAACATCTTTAACACGGCTTTTTCAGACCTTAGTGCTGTTCTACCCCATGACTTTTTCGAAAACAGGGCCTACTCCCCAAATACCTCAGCCATTCAGTCTAACCATCCCCTCTTCTACTTCAGGAAGGTAAGGCTGAATGAAGCTCACTGCTATATTACTGCAGCTATCTCTAAATCTAGATCTAGTAGCGACACCCTGGACCTTAAGCTTCTGTTGCTCACCCTCGATGGAGGTAATTCATCCATTAACAAAATCCTAAACCTCTCTCTCAGCTGTGGAAAATTCCCAGACCTATGGAAAACAGCCACCGTGACACCCGGTCCATAAAAAGTGGGGACAAGACGATTCACTCACCATTTCCCATCTCCATACTGCCCCACTCTCATACAGCACTTGAGCGCATCATGGCTGATCAACATACCGACCACTTGGATAAATACAACATACCTTGTCCACAAAAACACGGCTTCCAGAAAGGTCACAGCACCACCACAGCCCTTCTTGAGTTCACTGGAGCTTTGCACAAATCCCTTGACAACGGCCTTCTCACAGGGGCCGTTTTCGTCGACCTCTCCAAGGCCTTCAATACAGTACACCGTGGACTACTAATACACCAACTACTGAATGCCGAGCTATCACCTGACTCTTCTCTCTGGATTAAAAGCTACTTAGAAAACCAGTCACAGAGAGTAAAAATTGCGGACGCTCTGTCTAACACCCTGCCTGTTCGCTCGGGTGTCCCACAGGGATCCATACTGGGACCCCTCCTTTTTAGCCTTTTCTTAAACTTTCTCCCTTACCACTGCTCTGAGAAGATCATACTGTATGTCGATGATGCTGTTGTATTCTCCACTCACAAAGATCCTGCAACTCTTCAACACAACCTTCAACTTGGTTTCAGTTCTGTAGAGACATGGTTTCTTAATCATAAACTGGTCCTCAATGTCAAGAAAACCAAATCTATGCTCTTCTGCAGCTCTCATAACCCACACAAGCTACACCACTTCTCCACCACCCAGGGAACACTCTAGATCAGATGGTGTCCTTCAAATACTTAGGGATACAGCTTGACCCTAATTTCTCCTATGGACTTCATGTAGATAATGTAGCTAGAGCTGCCAATACACGGCTTGGTCTCCTCTACAAACACAGACCACACCTCACGCCAGAAGCTTTGAAGGTTGCAGTCCTGAGCTCTGTGATCTCTGTAATAGACTATGGTCTCATCATTTATGGCTCGGCCACAACCACAACCCTTAGATGCCTCTCAACTGCCTTAAATAAAGCATGTCGGCTCATCACTGGTGCTCAGCGTCTCACCCACACATGTGACCTGTACACTCAGACTGGCTGGCTGCAACTATCAAACCACATAAAGTTTCTCACCTGCTCCAAGGCCAAAAAAATCTACCTTTGCCTTGCACCTTCTGGGGTCTCAACTCTGTTACAACACTGAATTAACAAATGGTGCCTTAGGAGATCCATGCTACAGCTACTGAAAGTCTCCCACTGTCACACTTCACAGGGACAACGCTCTTTTGCTTATCGAGCGCCACTCTGGTTCAATGGCCTCAGTCCAACCATCTCTTCTGCCCCAACCATTGGTATGTTTAAAACTAGGCTTCGGGACTATCTCACTACCAACAGCTCCTGTGACTGCCCAACTTAACCTTGTTTCTCCACTTCCCTTTCTGCTCTAGTTGTCCCCTCCTCCCCTCCCTTCCTCACTGGATTCTACCCTCACATCTTGGTATACCCAATGCTGCACTTTTCACCCTCTCACCACCCTTCCTACATTCCTTCTCCCCCCCCAACCTCTTCCCTCTCCCTATGACTCTGGCACTTCTTCTCTGTTGTCTTTTTTCTCTGACAAATGCTGCTGGCTACCTTGTTACAATGCTACCCTTGAACTGTATTAATCTGCACTCTGTTTGCAATGTCCACATTGTTGTAATGCCTGTCTTGATGTTCCACATAATTTGTATTTCTCTGATGTGGAACCTTTGTAAAAGAGCCATGGCTCAAAGGTATTTGTAATCCTAGACTTGATAAATAAAATAAAAATAAAATTTATGGATCTGCCACTGAGACTACCCTTAAAAGAATTGCCATTGCTCTCAACAATTCATGTAGACTGGTCTCAGGAGCTAACAGACACACCCACACATGTAACCTATATGCCCTGACAAACTAGATTCACCTAAAAGGGAGGATCTGTTAACAGATCTGCCTACTGGCAAAAAAAAAAAAATCAACCTAGGGCTTACCCCACGAACAACTCAGCACCTTCTCTCACATGCACCTCACCTGCATAACACTAGGAGTGTGTCTAGACACACTTACCAGGTCCCATTCTGTAGGACCTCTCAGGCACAAAGGTCTTTTATGTTCCAAGCCTCTAACTTGGTAAACCAACTCCCTTTGGAAAGCCTTGATCAACCCAAGCTCAGCCCCTTCAAGTGCAAACTCCAACAGCACCTTACTGCACTTAGCAGCTGTGACTGCTCCAGCTAGCCTCCACCCCTGTAGATCTACTCCACCACTACTCTTCATATGGGCTCCCCCCACTACTTCTTCCCACACCAAGCTACCCTGTCCTTCTCTCCCTGACACCACCCCCTCACTCTCCTCCTACCCCTACTCTCAGACATCTTCCAATTCCATATACCTCCCCTTGATCCCTCCCTCTGGCACCTATAGACCCCTGTACACCCTACATCCCCTCCCTTTGCCTACTTCCCCTCATTTCTCTCACCTAATTCAGGTTTGATCAGGTCTCTCTATTGACTGCTCACCCTCTCCCCCATCCACTTCCCAACGTTACCCCCCTGCTCCACCCCAGGGTACAACATCTTTGTGCTGACAGATCCACCGTTACCCCTCCCTCCTTCACTCTGGTGCAAGACAAAGTCTATGAACTGACTGCGCTAATGTTTCAACAATGCACAGTTTGAATCTCCTATCTGTAATCTGTAATGCAAACTACCTGTAACCTACCTGTCTGTTACACATATACTGTACTTTCATTTTGAAACCATATCCTTGCTTGTTGTATGAATAGTCTTGTATTGTTAGTCAATCCATTCCATACTGTTAATCAACTGTTGATGCTGACGTGGAACCTCTGTAAGAGAGTCTCTGGCTCAAAGGTATTTGTAATCTGAGCTATATATAAATAAATAAATACTGTGCTTGAAACCTTGTGATTGCCTACACCATATTTCTTCTGGTAATTCTTTGTTTTTTTTATGGAAGGCTAATGTCATAAGGTATGCTGATTTTCTTTACAGAATATAATGTAGCATCATTTAATGCATGTGGATGCACAATACTTTTTTTTTTTTTGAGAACCACCTATAGTTCAAATCTGTTTGGGTTAATGTAATTCCTCTTTTCCACCCTGTGTAAGATATATATGTGTTTTTAAAGGAAAATCTTTAATGGATTTTAATTTGTAAAAGTGATTAAACCCATGTGCAAATCCAGAAAATTCTGCAAGTACTAACTGTCAAGACTTTTTTTTGTGGATGTGAAAAACAGAACTATGTAAATATTTTCTAGTGGAATGTTTTTCCCACCACAAAGCTATTTATCTCCTCAGCTTCTTTAACTGGTCCCCATATTGACCGGTCTCCCTGACCTAGTCACCTGACTTCTTTATGATTTACCTTCTCTACTGGGTCCTGCCACCTGACTGTGGTCAGATGGGCCCAGTCATCAGTGTTGGGCCTGCAATAGACCAGGCAGTCACCATGCAGTGGTTGGAGGGGGTTTTCTCCGATTTTCTCCCCAGTAGGGCCCACATGCATGCAATGATGCATTGTGTGTGCTCTACCTCCACAGAGATGTCCCCGCATCTGAACATGGGGGGCTGTATTCTCAAAGGAAAAGAACTGGCACAAGACATATACATTGAACTCAATGGTGCAAGGAGCAGTGTGCACCAACAACAGACCCAAACGATGTTCTCAAATGCACGGTGCACCAAAGGCATGATGTGTGCACCACCATGCCGTGTGCCACAGCAGTGTCAATGCAAGCACTGCAACCCAGCACAATGTATGGTGTGCCCAAAGGATACACCATCCCTCAGTCCCATATTCTCAATGCAAGACAGTGCTGCCAAAATCTTATACTGGCTAGACCAGCCAAAGGTGATCTAAGGCTAGATAGAGCATAAAATGTGTACATGCCACAGTCAGTCCCAGTAGCAGCACTGATGAGGCAACATCACACCAGCAGTAGCTAAGCAAAGAAGAGACATCAGGTGCAGTAGTTTTACCCAGAAACCAGCTCTGAGGTAAATAAATCTGATTCTTGTATGTCTACAGTGTCAGCCAAAGAAACAATCACACAAGCGGAAGTAATAATGATAATTTATTACAGTACTTACACCAAGCATGTGACAGAAAATCACAAGGGAACTTGGTTCTCACCAGTCTCCAGAAAAATGTACAAAATCTCAGTGAGGAGCTGGCTTACACAAGGTTATATACACCATAGATAACATCATGGCAACAGAGATACCATTATGGTTATGGATAAAAGGAACATAATGTGTTGGTTCTCTATTATAAACAAGGGGATACAAGGCGTTCTTCCTAGATAATTACTTAGGAGACAGAATTATGAATGAGTATAATGTGAGACCAAAGGATTTGTCTTTGTCAGCATGAGCTTAGACAAAGAGAAGTGCTGACAGGCCACAGATACACGTGGCATACTGCCCTAAGTGCCAGACACACACTATATATGATTATATGAGAATATATTATAACTGTATACAGTAATCACTGACAACCCATGACAGTCATCTTATCAGTAATTAGGTAGATTATATATGGACTATATATAAAAGACAAATGTAATCTAGGTAAATGCATTATAGTGAGGTATAATGAATCATGTATGATATAACCCTATAAAGATGTGAACATTAGCATATATTAGCAGCAAAGCACATTCCCGACACTCATGCTTGTATGATGGGTGCCTAAATCTACATGTTAGTGCAAAATACCAGTATCATAGTATAACACACAAGGAATACAGTGCAAGGTGTATGTGGGATGATAGGGGGCATAACCCAGGTGCAACAGTAGTGCTGATGGCCATGGGGATGGCCATACTGGCACACCAATGGAGATGTGCCCATCAAGAGGGTGGCACTGCCCATGGACATGCTGCACACCCACACGGCAGATGCTATAGAAATGCAAGGCATGTGTATCGCCACCAAACATTATACCATGACCTCACAGAGGAGCAATGTATTGCACAATACCGGCTGGGCAAGGCAGCCATAACCAAGCTATGCCAGGACCTGAATGAGGAAATGCAGACATGCATACGCTGGGGGAGAGCTCTATCAATAGAGGTGAAAATCAGTGCTGCACTGCATGCATAGGCCACTGGTGGCTTCCATTCACCCAATGGTGATACAGTGGGAATATCTCAGCCCCTGTGAGCCAGTGCATGAGGCAATTCATGCATATACTGGTGCACCATGCCAACATACATCAGCTTCCCAATGGGTTCTCAGCAGCAGCATTCCATAAAACAGGCCTTCTATGGCATTGCCAGATTCCCCTGTGCACTAGTTGCCATTGACTGCATGCACATTGTCATCAGGGCACCCACTGAAGAACCAGCATTGTACATTAATGGGAAAGGATACCACTCACTAAATGTCCAGGTGGTGTGTGACAGCCAGAGCCACATCCTGGACATTGTGGCAAAATACCCAGGTCCCTGCCATGATGCATACATATTCAGGAACTGCAGACTGTGCCAGGCCTTTGAGAATCAAACACTGCAGGACAGCTGGCTCATAGGTAAGATATGCACATGTTGGCATGTACACAGCAGACACAAACCGCTGCATGGTGTGGAGTGCACACATGGGACACACAAGGAACACAGACTATGACATGATGGGCAACAGCACACATGGCACAGAATGGTGGAGTACATAATGGCACAGAATACATAGGTGGCAGCATGAAACACATCCACACATGTATGGATAGCAATAACCCACTGAACACCGCAATCATAGTGTGATGGACAGGTGGCATTGACAGCTAGATATGTGGCACGCCCCATACATGCCATCCTAGAGTGTAATCACATGGACATGTGTATGATGGCCATACAACAGTAACAATCATGCTTTCCCCTGCAGGTGACTGTGGATATCCCCAGCAACCGTGGCTCATGACACCAATACGGCACCCAGTGGTTGCTCTACACACGATATAACAAGGCACATGACGCATCACAGTGATTAATTGAGCACACAATTGGACAGCAAAAGATGTGGTTCTGGTGTCTTGACAGGTCAGGCAGAACACTCCAGTACACCCTAGACATGGCATGCAAAATTGTTGTTGCGTGCTGTGTTCTCCATAACTTCACGAAAGCACATTGCATCAGAATACCAGAACTGGATATAAAGAAGCACTTAAATTAACAATTGATGTTCTTTGTTATAACTTTTTTTTTGGTCCCCTTTTATTTACTTATTTATTTAATTATCCGTTAAATGGTTGAAGAAAAATATCTGAAATCAAAAAGTAGAATAAATAAAAAGGTGAATATTGAGAACTTAAACTATAAATGATAAAGCAGCATTGTTTGTTGCAATTTGGAGTATGTAGCACTTGACCTAAGTGTTTTATTTATTTTCAAAGTGAACATATACAGGAGGCAATTCTTGAGGATACTTGGCAGATGTTTGGCTTTTGCTGACATTGTTAAAAAGTAAGTCAATGCATTTTTCATGCATTTATATTGGTGGCATCTAGTTGGGCAAAATGTATAAGAATTTTATGACTGTTAATGAATGTAAAGGATAACCAGGCAGTTAAAATATAATTTTGGTTTTAATATTGCTTTAATAACTACAATTGAAAGTTGGTACATCCAGTCTTTTATGACTAGCATGGTCTAATATGGAAAGATATTACAAATTGAAAATAAAAAATTAAATATTATTTTCAAATGTGAAATGCAGTAAATATTTGTTTATAAATCTTTTTACAGTTCTCCAGAAGAAGCCTAATACTAGGCAAAACATTGGGACTTTATATAATAAAAATAACGAACTTTAAAAAGGCTTTGTGTGTAGTAGCATTCATTGCTCGAGCAGGCCAGAACTTTGTTGTTGGATTTGAATGTACCGGAAACTTGGCGAGCTCCACCAGAGACCTTACTGAATCATTTGTACAAGACTGGTGATTTCCCTGGGACACAAACTTTTTGCACAGAGCTGGATATGGAGCATGGAGAGGTAGAAATGGATGCAGAGGAGGACCATCCCCCACAGATATATGCATAGGAATAGGTGTGCACAGTATACAGTTGCCAGGCAAAGGCGATGCGCAAAACTTGTCTTCTCCCACATCAGCTAGGCAACAGGCGGCATCAGCAGAACCACACCCCAGGGAGGTGTGTGGCACACTAAAGGCACAGGGATAGTCACAATGTGGACTGTAGGGACAACTCCAGCACACAGCAGTTCGCATGACCATACAGTGGTCCAGTCGGCAATAGAAACACAGCAATGACAGGGCAGTGCGCCAGACAAAGGCACCATCCCTCTGTATGGCTGTGCATGACATGGAGAACCCACACCTAGTGTCAACACAACATGAGGCATGCTGGGAATGACACTAAGGTACATGTCCCATATCCCAGAGGAGTTGACGTGGAGGTGTCACTGTCTGGGGTTGCCACACACAGTGTATGGCAGCACTGTACTAATGAGTGTGCCCGTGGACTGTGTGCAGTTTCGGGCAGCCACTCACGGCTACTGGAAGGTCACAGGGCAAGGTAGCAGAACAACAGGGGAGCACCAAATGGACAAACATGGCAATGGGGCAGCAGTATGCAGCCACAGAGGGCAGGGCAGGCTGTACCATACCACACTGCCTGGCCCTCACAGTGCACATATGGTGACATTGCACAGAGACACACACACGCAAACAGTCCCAGTTACACATGACTAGCACAGCCACCAGTAATTGCAGTAGCACATTTAGTGCCCCTGCATCAACAGTACAATACATTTCAGTAGAACGCATGTTCCATCATAGAACACAAGGTTCAGAAGCACCATGCCAGAGTCTGTCCACACAGCATGCATAGGCATGCACTGACAGTGCAACATGAATTCCCAGGGTGCGTGAGCAGCTAGCATTAGCATCTACTGACAACGCAACATGTGTCCTGACATGTGTTAGTGTGCCCATGTGTAGCAATGTATGCTGCAGCCTAATACCATACCGCTAGGTAGAAAGAGTGGCAGAAATGTGTTGTAGACATTGGAGCAAAGCAGGCTTCCACTGCAACACACATTAGCCACATAGTCCAGAATGACAAGAAGGGCTAGGTCACCCAACTTTGGTGATGAGGAGGCTGTCATTCTCATCAGCCAGGTTGAGCAGTGGTCATGGGTCCTGCTGCCACCAGGCAGTTCAAATAGCACCCCCTGACAGAGGGACCTCATTTGGTAAACCATTGCCACAAAGCTTCAGCGGGTCAGTGGCATAAGGAGGATGGGCAAGCAGGCCAGGCACTGCTGGAATGACCTGGCCTGGATGGAGGCTGAGCTTTTGCGCCACCAGCACAATATGGATCATGAAGCAGATGTCCAGATGAGGGGTAGACCATGAAATACAGGTAGCCACATACTCACATGCATGTGCCCATGTATGCATGACTGGATTTGTACCACCAATGGTGCCACTGTAAGCATACTAACATGATGCACATTATTTCATGTCTCCACAGCTGCCAAAGAGGAGGCACAGCATGGTGAGCATCGCCAAGGGAAACAGTCAGAGGGACAGCAGCATGGCCAGGATAATAGCATGTCAGGACTCAGTGGAACATTTGGTAGAATCCCACCAGACACACAGGACATGGGGGGGGTGCAGTGTGCCATGCTGCAATGGCAGCACAGGCACATCACTCCTCTACATGGACCACAAGATCCCACATGGGAACATGTGCCATGCGTAACTGGGGTGTGTGGGCATTAGCCCACATAGTACATGTACACAACTGCAACATAACCATACAGCAGTGAATGCACATGTGTTATACGCTCTGTGCAAGGCATACAGGTGGGAGACTTGTGGCATTACTCATGTGTGTCCAACATGGTGGAATGTGCAAACAAAATGGCCTGCTAGTCATGCACACCGCACATGCCACAGACCACATGTTCCCCAGTGGTGACCATCCCATCATAGACATTGGGATATGTACAGCACAACTGCCAGGGCACATTGCTTGATACATATGCCTACATAGTACATGCCTGTATATAGCACGTTCAGGCAACAATGCATAACACATAGGGATAGCAGCACAGTTGAGCCTCCACAGGCATTTAGCCAGTTGCACAGGTCCCTCATACATGGGCACACCCATGATAGATGGCTTGCTGTGTGTGTACTTGGCCAGAAGTGGACATGACACACATTACCGCACCCCCATGTCAGACCTGCCCCATAGCTGCCACTGCAGCAACATGGCGCGCCAACATTGGGGAGGCCCTGCTGCGATTCATACATCTGGGGTATGGATGTCAAGCATCTCAGGCCACACAATGGGCCAAGAAATGGGGACCATAGCAGCATGAATACTGATGCTGTGTTATGTGCTCTGTTGCAGGTCCCACTGGGAGGGGTATCGGGAAGACCATAGTAATGAACACCTTGATGGCATGCCATGGAGAGGGCGATGTGATGCCTGAAGTGGTCTGAGGCAAGGGCCTATGCCATGCTGAATCAGAGAATTTAGAGGCAGCAGGACTGACACGTGGGGCCAGCACACATGGAGCATCATGGACCTGACCAAGTGACAGTGGTAGAGGACAACCAGGATGTGGATGCAGTGCCAGACTTTGTGGGTGAAGACAGAACAGCCATGGGTGTGCAGCAGGAAGGGTGGGAGGTGTTGATTGCCCTCATCCCAGCAGGGGCAGAATCCAGATGGGGGACAGTAATTGGGATGACGGAGATGTGGACATACTCACAGTGGAGGTGGATGAGGAGGCTGTGGACAATGAGGATGTCGATGACAGGCACATGATGGGGTGTGGGTCAACGCTGTCATGGGCAACAGTGCAAATTGGAGGGAGGATCTGCAGTTGTTCACCAGAGGACTTGTTAATCTCACATGGCCCATACTACATCACATTGCTGGACTGCACACGGCACTGCAGGCAGTGCTGGATTACATTGAGGAACACTCTGGCCCATGAGTGTCGGACATGTGCATTGCATCTGTATGTGTGATGCTGCACACAAGCATCACACACACACACACACACACACACACACTGTACCTATGTTGTAACAGACAGTTATCATGCCTGGTGTGTTTTACATCTGCCTGTACATGTATGGTTTTCATAGCCATGTTACAGTCTATTTTATTTTATAACTGTTAGTGAATTGATAGGTGTTAATTGCTAGTAACTGTTAATCTGTTAGTAGTGTATTTGCTGAATGTTCCTTTCATATAATGTTATTGTTATTGTTACATGTTCATTAGTATTATACAGTGTGTGCACTATTGCATACTTTATAGTAGAGTAGGTTGATTAGACCCCTTTTATACTGTTGCACATATGTTTAGTTCCTGCGTTTCATATAGACTGTAGACAGTGGTTTCCACAAGTTCATTCTGTATTGCCACTTATAATTGCTGTCCCCATGCCCCTTCCCCCATTCTGTGTTACAATTACCTAAGGAATAAAGCTTTGTTTGTATTCACTGATGTTGTCTGGGTCTGATTCCATTGCATGTACAGTGTTGTGTGTCTTGCTCCTGTGCTGTGCTGTGTCAGCACTGGTGCATTGCATGACAGTGCCAACTGTTGCACCACATACACCCCATAGGCAGGCCAACCCCCAAACCCTCTGGCCATTGCTCTTCAGTCATACCAGCCCCTTCACATGATGCCATACACTGTCCATGGTGGACAGTCATCAGATGTCACAGAGTATACATCATATGTTGCCAGTATGTGTGATATGCCCTTAGTATGGACCCCCGATGTCTACTGGCCCATACATAAATTAACATTCCCCATCACAGTCTACATTGTTGGATGTGGACTGTGCACATCTGTCCTGGCCACACACATCCTATTAGATCCCCTTTGCATACACAGTGCCCTTGGCAGGGTGGTAATCGCGTTGCCTGTGCAGGCCACCAATGTGGTGTTTGTGTGTGTATCCAGGTGTATGGGGTGTACCATACATGCATATGAAGAAACACCAGTACAGTGTCAATAGGATTTGTGGAAGGAGGGCGATGGTGTACTGTACTCCATGGCTGCTGCCATGTCCCATGTGTACAGGCGCCTAATGCCATAGTGACGATGGCGGCTGACGGTGTGACTCTGGTACACTCCTGTTGGGGAACAGGCATGGTATACGTATACATTGCTGGATGGTAGAGTGTTGCATTGTGGGGAACATGGTCCCCCACAGGAACCCACGCAGTGTGGCACATGGTGTATCTGTGTAAGGATGACAATGTCTGTGGGTGATCACTGTGCCATGAACGTGCTCCACCTGCCCTAAGGCCACCATGCAATGGGCACTGGTCCATGAAGGTATTACAGTTCCCACATATGTACTGCATGTCTCTGTCAGGGAGTGTCACAGGCATTTATGCTGTGTGCCTACACCATGACACCATCCAATATCGCACACCTGTAAGGCATGTGCCATCATACATATCTACAACATGTTTTGTGTACACCACAAGGTTGGTGTGTAGCCAGTGCAGTAGCTGTTATATGGGTTGTCATGGGCCACCCACCACACACACGCATGTTGGGGTATTTAGCTACATGGGATGTCTGTCCACCTCATATGTGTAGACAGCATTACACACACACACACACACACATATGCACACACACACAAACACGAGGCCCAAGGATGTGCCCACATTGTCCTACAGCCTAACACCCTGTGTGCAGCATGTACTTGGCCCGAGCACATGTGGTATTGTGGGTGGGGGGTTGTATAGTCCCAATACTAATGGCACCACTGGCTGACATGGCTCTGCCATGTACTGCTACCATTGTGTGTGTGAGTGGGGTAGTTGGGGGGGTGTTCTATTGCTGGCAAGGGACAGTTCAGCTGGTACTAACTCTACTGCATGTAGTGGCACGTGGTATTGTGGACGGATTCGGGTATATTTTGTATATGTGCATACTGCTGCCATGGAATGACTGCAGACCATGAAGTATGTGGACACCAGTGTTCGTTGGTGCCATGTGGGCTTGGCATGCTACATGTGCCAAGGGTGTGAGCATTTGTGTCCCTAGCATAGGACATCATCACACTCAGGTCGACGTAGTTCAGGACATAGGTATTAACTTGGCCACTGTCTGTAGCATACTGTAGTATGGGTTTGTGTGCAGCTCGGTACTGTGGTGTTGATGTCACCACATGTGCATGATGGCAATACACCAAGGATCAATGGGAGCTGTTGTTTCAGACTTGTGCAATACCTGCCACCACATGCTGTGCTGCACCTGCACTGTGTATAGCATTGTACATTGCTGCGCTCATGCACATCCATGTGGTGTCTGTCAGGGCTATGCTGCACGTGACCCAGTGCATTGTGCTGCATTGTGATGCGTTGGCTGACTGCCATGTCCCAGACATGCATAGCACACATGTTTGCCTGGACATGTCTGTGGTACTGCCTGTATATGCACCTGCGCTCTGTGTAGAAATGCACAGAAAAGTTCACTTGGCAACAGGAATGCTCACGTGTTTGGACATGGCTGTAGGGGTTCTTTTTAGTTACATATATGACCCCCAGTGTGCACGCTATTGTACACCACATGGCCAGATGTGCATGTCAGCTGTGCACAACCACTGTTGGCCATGATGTGCAGACAATCACATGCTTTCACATGATGGCACAGCCATCTACACAGTGTATACACCCGTGGGGTGGTTGGATGACAGCTCGTCTATGACCACCACACACGTACAGCACCTGTGCATGGCATGCTGCATGGGCTGCAGGTGGTAGCATTGGCTATCGATAATGGTGTACACTGAACGGTATATGTGTGCAAGCCAAACTACCATATGACAAGGTGGGACCCTACAGTTTAGACCTACCTAAGTATTGCAACTTCTATTCCTGTGTCGTGGGTATGTGGGCAGCAGCCCATATGGGTATTGTCTGTTTATGCTGTGTATGGTGTCCATACCATGTACAATATGGATATGTGACTAATGTCTATGTTCTGTGGGTCCTATTTAGCATACCATGCTGGTGTACCACAGACATTGTTGTGCGCTGCAGCTCAGGCATGCTGTCGGCTGTCAGCAATGCGCTATGTGCTGTTTCCATGCCTCCTTCACCCCCTGCCACATCCACCAATCTTTAATTGTTTCCTGTTGCCACTATGTCCTACTGGAACAGGCTGTGTGGTGTCCTTGCATGTGGCACTGTGTGCATGCCCATAATCTGTCCTGGTGGTCATCTGGTCCCTCTGTGCAGCATGTGCATTTCCTGTGCTTTTTGAAATCTGCTGCAGCATTGCTCTTATCAACACCCATGCTACATGTGCCATGCTGTTGATGCCTCTTTGCTGTGGGCACTGTGAACTTCTGCACATGTTTGCCCTGTGTATCCATGGCCATGTGTGACATTGTGGTTGGCATGGTGCACTTCCTCTTTTGTGATGATCGCCTTGGATCATCAAGCTGTCCCTGTGTCTAAATGTGGTATGCATTTGTTGCCTGCATGGCTACCATGTCTGTCTGTGCCATGTGCGGCCCTGACGCCATGACAGCGGCATCACTGGTAACGGTTGCTGTGACCTGTGCTTGCAGTGTCCCCTTTGACACATGTACCACATGTGCTGTGGTCACCTTCACGGGTGTGTGTGTCTTCCTTTCCTTGGTGTTCACTTTGCTGGTGTCACTACATTCCATGCTATTGTCCTTACCGATGTGTGTGTGTCTGTGGACATCATTTGTGCTGCTGGTAGCACATCTGCAGATGTGCTTACCGGTTGGACACCCACAGGCATTCTCATGGACATGCAGGTTTGCTGGTTTGCCTGTGCATCTGTTGCAGGTGCATGTGCATCTTCCACAGGAGGAAGCCTTTGTACCAAGACCATCATCTCCATCCTTCCCATGGCTATACCTGTGCCATGTATGTTTGTGGCTGGATGTTATTCTTCCATCCTTCCGCCTCTGCCTGTCTGTTCATGCTGTGTCTCTGGGCCAGTGGGTGTGGCTGTGTGCTCCCTCACCATTCCCTCTTGCTGCATCACACATTGCCCTGTCCTTTGCTGGGCATGTGGCTGTTGCTGTTGTGCAGGTGGCCCCACTACCTTACCCTTGAACATTGCCCCTCCATCCATTATGGGCACATCTAGTTCAGGCAGGTACCTGTCGGTTTGTTACAAGGTGTGTCGCTGTTGTTGTTGTTGTGCATGGCCACATCACTTTGCTGGACGTGTGGCGTCCTGTGTGCCATGACTGTGTGAGGGGCCCTTGCTGTGTTACACTGGTGTTACACTTGGCCTGTGTTAGCCCGATGATTGCAGTCACCATAGCCATAATGACCTTTGTTTCTGTGTGCTGCATTGCAAGGCCATGCTCCACTGTGATGGTCAGGTGCTCCATGGCTTCAGCCTGCCACTGTGCACACACATGCATTGCATTCTGCATTGCCATCCTATCAACATGCTGATTGGTAGCATCTAGCACATGGTTATTCAGTGCATCAGAAATGCCCTGCATGGTCACCTCTACACACATCCTGTGCTCCCCTGCAGTAGTGGCATCCTGTGGTGCAGCCCAAATGTCTGTGACTACATTTTGGAGGTTGTTCTGGTACCCCACCACATCCTGGAAGTGCCTGTTCAGGTCATCTTCCTCATCTGCCTGTTGCACTGGGGTCACTCCCTGGACTGACTGACATTGGTTCATTGTTTGTTACGCTCATTGTGAACTTGCCACCCTACTGTATTTTAAGGGTGGCATTCATATTTTTTAGAGCTCATAAATGTATCCAATCTATTTTTAAATGTAGCAATGGCATCACTTTCTATTATATTCTTGGGTAATGCATTCCACCTAGTTATTATTCTCTGTGAAAACCATTTACTACTCCTTTCTCCAGTCATCTGAAAATCATGGGATCTAGTTTGTTTCTTTTTAGTATGGCTTACTTTACCTGTAGTCTCCAGTAGGAATGGATCATTCTTAGCCTTGCATGTTAGACAAAGATCTCCTCTAGTCCTTCTATAATCCATAGAATACAGCCCAACTTTATGTAACCTTTTGTGGTAATTCAGGTTATTCATGTCTAACTTTTTTGGTTGCTCTCCTCTCTACTTTTTATGTTTGCTTGCTCGCATGCACAAGAAACATTATGCAGCAGCTTAGAAGTGGGTTGTGGAGGTGTGGCACTATAGCAGCCAACGGCAGCACTGCACTTGGGGGCTTGGCACTGATGGACCAATGCAGGCACACTGTGCTGATGACATTTGGTTTACAAAAGTGCCACCAAGTTGAAAAGATGTCACTGCTGCAATCAGGGGCTGCCTCGTCATTGCAGCATCAACCATTCTGAGTGACCCTTCATTGCAGGGTGGTACCTTGCCGTCCGCATGACCCCGACCCAGTTCATTTGCTGACAGGGGAGCCCACTCCCCGTTGGCATACTGTAACCCCTCTCCCATTTGTAGTGTGCCGAGGGGGTGCTCAATCCCCCTCGGCATCATGTGCCCCCAACAGTCTTTCCAACGGGGGCCCAATCCCCATCAGCTTCAGTCCCCACCCTTTCCAGTAAATTTGCTGATGGGGAGCCCACTCCTGTAGGCATAATGTCCCCTAAAGTTGTTAGTGTGCCAAGAGGGTGCTCAACCCCTGGCTCTTCCCCACTCGGTATGTGCTGATGGGGTGCCCAATCACCCATCAGCTACAGCCCCCCAAAAACACTCAGGGACAATTGGCACACTGGGATGGGCTCCCGGCATGCCACCTGTTAAAAAAAAAAGACCCGCAAGGTTTTTGGGTTTTTTTTTTCTTTAAACCTGTAAAACAGAAAATGGTCCCTCATTGAGTCCAGTGGCCCCTTCCCCAACCTGCGCCCACCCTCTGTGAACCCTGCTCCCCCACACCCCATACTTACCTCTGTGCCCAGCGCGACGATCTTCGGTGGACTAGGAACACTTCTGCACTCTTCAAAACCGACCATGAACTGAAGAAATGCCGGTAAGCTGTATAATGGCATAAATAGGGTTTTTTCAACTTAGGTGCAAATCTCAGGCATTTTGAAGAATTTTGGCCCAAATTTTCAACATGGGGTTATTGGGACCCCTCCTTATGAATTCAGCCACTGTCATGGGGTTATTCAGTCCTGAAAGGTGATATCACGGTCACTGTGCGAAATCACCTTTCAGGACTGATTTATGAAACGACAGTGCCAGTGTTCATTAGATGGGCTTTCAGAAAGCCTATGTTGCAAATTTGGTGGAAAAAAATCCAAAAAATGACTGCTTTACAAGCGTGTTGTGCAGTTTCTACACATGCTTGTATCTTCGTGAATTTGTAATATTTTCACTCCAGATTTTCAACATTCGCATTTTTCCACTCCTCCTTATGAACAGTACAGCTGTCATTTTTCACATCCTGACTGAAATGTGTTTTTGCACTTCTGGCGCAGAATAGCACGGTCGCTGTGGGAAATCGGTATTTGGGACACAAGAAAATCACAGTGACACTGTTCATGAGTAGAGGTCCTAAAATGCCTATGTTGAAAATTTGATGATGAAAGTCCATAAAATGACTGTGTTA
The DNA here is from genome assembly GCA_016271365.2 of Neoceratodus forsteri. Lineage (NCBI taxonomy): Eukaryota > Metazoa > Chordata > Ceratodontiformes > Ceratodontidae > Neoceratodus > Neoceratodus forsteri. The sequence continues at coordinate 586,023,922 of CM057456.1, read as the reverse complement.
CGAGCATGCGTTGCGCAGTTTCCACGCACGCTCATAACTTCGCAAAGTTGTAATATTTTTCACTCCAGATTTTCAACACTGGCATTTTTCCACACCTCCTTATGAATAATATAGCTGTTATTTTTCACATCCTGGCCGAAATGTGTTTCTACACTTCCAGCGCAGAATAGCGCGGTTGCTGTGGGAAATTAGTGTTCGGGACGCATTAAGAAAATCACAGTGACACTGTTCATGAGCAGAAGTCCTAAAATGCCTATGCTAAAAATTTGGTGACGAAAGTCCAAAAAATGACTGTTACATGCATGTGTTGCACAGTTTCCACTTATGCTAAGAAGTGTGAACATTTCTAATATTCCCACTACAGATTTTCAACTCTGCCATCTCTTCACACCTCCCTTTGGATGGTACAGCTGTCATTCTTCATATCCTGCCCAATCTGTGTTTTCATACATCTGGTGCAGAATGGCACAGTCGCTGTTGGAACTCAAAGTTCGGGACACATTAACAAAATCACACTGCCATTCTTCATGAGAAGAGGTCCCTAATGCTTTCATGAGGTGGGGTCACAAAAAGGCCATGTTAAAAATTTGTAGTGCAAATACCAACAAATGCCCAGGGTGTTAGAGTTTCTAACCATAATGTCCCACCCTGTACAGACTGACAGCATTGGGGTGTGCCTTTGTATTGCCTACTGTAATGCTCATGCCATCCCACCTCCAGCCAGTCACAGGCATCGAGGTGTGCCTTGGACTCTTTGGCCCCAGAGTTCACCCCATTCTCCTATACTGCACTCATTTCAGCATATGTCCTTATGGAATGGGATGACTAAAGCTGAACACCTCAACACATGTCTGTGTCTGCAGGATAGGGTGAGGTGACATGACATGAAGGTCATGGGCAATGACCCAAACACATACCCCAATGCCTGTCCATCTCTGCAGGATGGAGGTAGGGTTGACGTGAAGTTCAATTCCTATTCTGCATCTGTCTAACTCCTGCATTTCCAATGCTAATATCAGCAAGTAAACATTCGGCATTGACAAATGCTTGTTCTATAATGCTTTTGCCCATTATTGTTTGTGGGGAGCTCAACTGGGAGCAGTATTCCAAGTGCAGTCTAACCAAGCTTTTGTACAGAGGGATAACAGCACCTGGTTCCCTACTTTAATACTCCAAAATATGCATCCCAGAATTTTATGACCTTGCTTGACCTTGTGTTTAGTATGTGCATTAAAAAATAGATTGATACTGACATAAACACCTACAGTAGGTCTTTTTCATTGGCTATAGCATCTAGTAAATGGCCATTCAGTGTATGCAGAATTGGGATTATTATGACCAAGATGCATAATTTTACATTTCCCTTCATTAAATTTCATATGATTTTGTTTGGCCCAGTTATTAAGTTGGTTAATATTTTCTTGAAATAATACTTGGGATCTTGAATCTGTTACATTATAATTGCACCTATTTTGCAGTCATCTGCATACTTGCACATCCATGCAGTACTGTTAGTCTGCATGGATGAAACAAGTATATTAAAAAGAATGGGTTCCAAAACTGATCCCTGAGGCACTCCGCTTGTAACATGTCCCATACTCGATTCATATCCCTTTATCACCACCTTCTGCATTCTGTTTTCCAGCCAGTAAATTATCCAGTTAATTATATTGGGATGTAGTTTGTCACTGTCTCACATAGAGTTTTGGTTGAACAACTCCTCAAAATCAAACACCTTTGAGTAATCTAGAAAGAGCACGTTGACTGGCATTCCCTTGTCAATGGCTGCACTAATAGGCTCACAAAACTGTAGAGAGATTTGTGAGCCATGATCTACTTTACAAAAGCCTGCAGTCCTCCCTCCACATTACTGCCCTCCTCTCACACTCCTCTCATCCAACACCCAGTCCAGCACCACTCTTGATCGTCTGCCATACCATGGCCCCTCTACCCACCCTGCTCTCTCTCTCTTGCACTCCTCTACCTCCTCCTCTCTCCTTCTCTTACCCCCACCCTGTGTCACCTCCCCCTCCATCCCCCAATCAGTTGCCCCCCCACTCAGCTCACGCTACTGCATCTCACTCTCCACTGCACCCCCACCCCTGACTAGTTCTTGCTCCCTCCTGTACCCACTCCTCCTAACAGCACCACACATCTTAGCCCTTTCCCTACCGATCACTTCATCCAAACAGGATAGATTGCCCCACCGGGTTCTTCGCCTCTGTTAAATAGCTCAACTTGATCTCCTCAGGGCTCTCCTCCTACTCCTATCCAGGAATATCCACCCCAACCCGGGACCCATGTTTGCCACCCCCACATGCCCTCCATTCAATGTTGGCCTTCGCCTTGCTTCCCTTAATATATGTAACTTACTAAAAAAGTTTGACAGCCTTCATGGTTGGATGGTACAACACCAACCTGATGTACTCGCCCTTCTTGAGACCTGGCTCTCCAGCTCTACCCCGACTCTGTCAAGGCAATCCCCGGCTATTCCCTCTTTCAGGCCAACAGACAGGGTAAGCATGGAGGCAGCTGTGCCCTCCATCTTAGGGACTCTTTGCAAGGTCAAACTCCCCCCAACCCCTGTTGGAACAGGGAGCACAGGCTCTCACCATAAAAGCTACCATTGGGAAGTCCTCCGCCCCTCTCCTTATCATGATGGTTTACACCCCCCACAGCAACCAGAAACTAGCATTACACTCTGTCCTGAACTACATTACCCTTCTTCCCACAAAAATTAATGCATAGTTCAGGGGGACATCAATATTTACTGTCAGTCCATTTCTGCCACACCATATGAAGATACCATCACCACCAAGGACCCAACACTGGTAGTCACCTCTCCCACGTGGCAAAACCCCAACTCCAGCTCTGCCACTCTTCTGGACCTGGTGTTTACCAAATATCCACACAGAATCACAGGTGTCTCAATGCTCCCCGGCACCCTTAGTGATCACTCTCCTGTGCTCTGCACCTGGTCCTGTAAGTTCCTGAAGACCCCACCAACAATCATCCTCCAACACAAATGTAAACTGGGCAAACTTGAACAATTAAGACTCCACCTAAGGCTTTGGGACTGGTCACCCCTAAACAACACCCCAGATATAGAATCATCGCTCAACCTTTTCATTCGCACATTTAACGCTGCCTGCGACAAATTTTCGCCTCTTACCAAATGTGCAGTCAAAGACAACCCTACACCATGGATCTCCCACTGTCTCCTTGACCAGATGTGCCACCGTAACTCCCTTTGGGAAATAGCCCTTGATACAGGCCAGCCAGCCGACAGACAATGTTACTGAGTGGCCAGGAAGAAGTGCACCTAGGCTATGCGCAAAGCCAAAGTGGAACACTACAAAGTGTCACTTATGTCCTCCTGGGGTTCAGGCAGAAAATTTTGGAATAACCTCAAGGAACTTAGCAGAAAGTCCATAACCTCCACCTACCAAGTTAATCTAAATAGCAACTGCACAACTGACCCCAAACATATTGCCGATGCCCTTAACTCCTTTTTCTCGGATATCTGCAACATACTCCTATCCCACTTCTTTGATCCTCCCACTACCCCCCCCACGCCCCCCTCTCTTCACCCCCCTTTCATTTAAAGACTCTTGCCCCATAGGAAGCCAAATTCTGCCTTCAAAAAGCCCTTTGTGGATCCCGGTTCAGCAGTGACACTCTAGACCTAAAACTCCTCCGCCTGGCCCTCCTGGAAGTCCTCTCCCCCCTAACCAGCATGCTCAATCACTCCCCTTTGTCTAGGCAAATTTTCACTTCACTGGAAAGTGGCCACCATTTCCCCCATTCATAAAAGTGGTGACCAAACGTCCATGTGTAACTATCATCCCATCTTATCCTCTCCTTCCAAAGCCCTGGAATGCATCATCTCAGATAAACTCACTGATTACCTCACAACATAGGATCTCCTCTGTAATAAACAACATGGAATCTGCAAAGGCCACAGCACCGCCTCTGCACTGCTGGCATTCTCCTCCTCCATTCACTCAGCACTGGACAGATGTCATCTTATTGGCGCTGTCTTTGTGGATTTGTCTAAAGCATTCAACACCGCTAACCATGCCCTCCTCCTATCTACCCTCTCCCCTGTTAGGTCTCTCCCAGGATACCTCAAACTGGCTTTCAGACTATCTTACAGACAGAACCCAGCAGGTCAAGATAGGCCACACCCTCTCCAACTGACTCCCAGTGAGGTCAGGGGTACCTCAGGGCTCTATTCTGGGCCCCCTACTTTTCAACTTACTTCTTTTTTTTGTTTGTTTATTCTGTTTTTCCACCCCTGTGCTCGCTGGTCTCCACTTCTTCAGGCTCTGCAAGTTCCCCTTAGCCCCACTGTTCTTTACTCAGCCCTCCTCTGGTTCCTCGTATTTGCAGCTGATCTCCGGGATAACCCGACGTATCCCTTCACCGGGCGGGTCCTCTTCCTCCAAGAGGGAAGGCACCGAGGGGAGAGGGATGGCCCAGCACATACTTCTAGGGCGCCCGGGGATGCTGCCAAGGAGAAGGAGGCCCTGGGAAGGCACTGGAGGCACTCGGGAGACAGAGAGTCATCATCTGGCGGCCAGCAAGCAATGTTTTCCAGGTTT